>LR738713.1:518103074-518143386 GCA_902687465.1 Secale cereale | reverse complement strand
GGCCGCCGCCGCCGACCCCCCGCACCCTCCCCTACTCCACCGCCGCCGACGACCCACCGCACCCTCCCCCGCTCCACTGGCCGCCGCCGCCGACCCATAAACTCATGATATTTTCAAATATTAAATTTGATAATATTTTCAAATATTAAAGTTGATGATATTTTTTCATATTCATAAATATTTTCAAATAACAAATTTGATGATATTTTTTAAAAAATTATTACTATTTTATAAAAAAATATTACTATTATGATTTAAACAATTTTGAATATATTTAAACACAAATAAGTATCAAACAACATTTTAAATGCATAAAATTTTTTTGGGGAGCCTGGGAATCAAACCCAGGACCTCCAAGTGGGTGTGCTGCGTGCTGACCAGTCGGGCTAGTGGGCATGTTCTAATGGGATAGGGTTAGGTGGAATATAACCTGACCAGTCGGGCTAGTAACTAAAACAAAATACTAATGTCGCACCAGGGGGAGGTGCGCCATTAGAATCGTCGTAACTTATGGCGCACTAGGGAAGGTGCGCCATTAGTACCCTCCCCCCACTCCACCTATTCCCCTCGCACTGTGGCCTCCCTCCCTCCCTCGCCAGATCCCCCACTCGACCCCTCCCCCTCTGTCCGTCGCAGCAGAGCAGTTCCCTCCGTCCGCCGACGCCCCCTCCGTCCGCCGCGCCTGCGCGCCGCCCGCTCCTCTCCTCTCATCCTCCCTCCGACGAGCGAGGGCCTCCTCCGGCCCGTGCAGCAGCCGGCGAGCGCGGCCCCGACGCACCCACCCCGCCTTCCCCTGCAGCAGCCGGCGAGCGCGGCGACCCGACACCCCTGGAGAAGAGGACGCCGGTGACCGCATCGGCATCGGCATCGGCATCGGCATCGCCGTCTGCTGCTCCGCCCCGTGCGACGCCGAGACCTCGCATCGCCGCTCGCCACCGTAAGCTCCTCCCCCTCCCCTAGTGTACCGTCGCCTATGTTTTTCTTCTTCGCTCGTGATGATGACGATGATCCTCTGTTACTCAATGATGTGCATCTCTCTTCAGTTTGACAGAAAAATGCCCCCCTTTTTGTGCATACATACATCTGCCCTCTAATTAAGCCACCACAATGTTTTAGTTAGTGCTTCTTATATGTCAATGGTGTTTACACTATCTCCTAGTAGAATTACTATGGATGGCTCTCTACTACTGCCTGCTGTATCTGTATGTAGAGATGACCATAATTTTGTTTCTTCTACACATGACATGAATGATGCAACTATGGACTGCTGTTTGTTTTCTATCTATGTACTGCCATCATATATATATATGCCATGTTCTAGATTAGCCAACCATTGCTGCCTTGTTTCAATTTCAAAATGCCTATGGGTGAACAGACAACACACTAGTAAGTGCAGTGCACAACTCTGTCTGTATACTTAATACCAATTGTTGTCGCATGTGCCTACAAGGATTGCTACCGCTTACTGATTCATATGCATCTTTCTTCCTTATATATTTATTTCGTTCAGAAAAACAATGTCCCCCTTTTCTGTGCTTAGATTAGAAATGCCCACTAAGCAACCAAAATGTTTTAGTTACTACTTAATATTGTCACTGAGCTGACTTCCCGACTATTAATTAATTGTTTACCTCACCCATGCTTAATATTTTGACCATTGTCAATCATGTGATTGCCCCTCTGAAAAAGCATCTCCTTCACTGGTATTGGCCAGCAGTGATTATATTTCTGTATGTATTGCTCTAGAGGTGACTGTGGATTTCTTCTATGCTTTAAGTGTGGATTGTCGTTCGTCAGTACCGAGATCATATGGCAAGTGTGGACTGGAGGTTTCCATTTCCTTGTCTGGTCTCCTAGTAGTAAAAGAATCATGGCTCTCTAGCGCTGTTGTGGAGGTGGCACATGATGCAAGTGTTTGTTTACTACCTATGTAGTACTGCAATCATGTGCATGCTCTAGATTAGCCAACCATCTAGTTATGATTTGGACACTTGAATGATGTTACTGTTGATGCCTTGCTTGATAAGGGCATCATTGTCCTTGTATGCTTCATTATGTTAGTTGCACTATCATCATCTCTGCAACTGTTCTCTCCATGTTTCGTAGTTAATGGATCTGTCCTGTCTAAAAGAACTGCATTTCACTTTTCACTAGAAGGACGACAATAATTACAGAAATATTTCCCGCATTTTGCCCGTATCTCACTCATGATGAACTCTATCTATTCCGAGATTTCTTCTAGTTGTTGTTATGTTGAAATCTGTACATACTGTTTGACTGATTCCTAAGAGGCTTGTGGATCAAATGGTTCCTTGATCTCTATTCAATAGTTAAGTAAATAAGCCAGGCTATCTCTTTTCTTAACTAGAACGTTTGTCAAAGTAGATAGTAACACAAGTAGTGCCTGCATAAGCATACTCACTTCACTACAAGTCACCTAAGAGAGTGGTCTTACGTGGTAGTGTCGAAATGCTAACTTGGTTGTAGAAGTCTCGATAGTCTTGTTGTTATTTCAATTTTTATTAACTGATCCATCCGGTGTTGGTGCTTATATTTTCTCTTATAGGATCATTGTTATTCCAATATGTCGGCTTTTATTTTCTCTTATACAATGTTGGTGCTTGTCTTTATGAAGCTTCAGTACCAAACAATATATGCTTTTGCAAGCTATACACAGCTATTTGAAATGATATGCTCAAGCCTATGCAAACTGGAATTTCAATAGTCTAAAGTGGAGTTGAAAGCCGGATGCACTCCATCCAGATTTTTGCTGGGTTTTGTCTCCGACCATCGTGTCGTGATGATTTTGCAGGTACCCCGAGAGGCCCTTGAGTTTGCTGGAATGTCGATTAACTTCCGTTCCGGCAAATTCGGGTACTCCATATGTCCTATTTTCAGCAAAGGTCATGCTGAAATTTTCCGTGATTTTTAGCATGACTTTGCTAAAAATAGGACATATGGGGTACTTGTGGCTAATGCATGGGCCGGGGTATCTTAGTACTTAATTAAGTAGGATCAACTGCCCCTTTATTCTTGCTGCATTAAACCATAGGCGGCAATAGAGCCAAGTGATTAGGCCCAACTTAGAATTCTCCTTCCCAGCTTAGCTTTTAGGATGCCTCGGTGTCGACAAACCATAAATTATAAAACCTTGGCTTTTAGGGTGCCTCGGTGTCGATAAAAACCTAAATGATGAAAGCTTAGGCTTTTAGGGTGCCTCGGCGTCGAAAAACCCTCAATGATGAAAGCTTAGCTTTTAGGATGCCTCGGTGTCGACAAACCCTAAATGATGAGACCATGATCTTGTTCCTTGACAATAACCAACTTTTTGACCAAACTTTTTTCCTATTTAGAGAGAAACATGGCCCACAACGATGAGGCCGGCGGTTCGGGCGGCAAGGCATTCTGGGAGCTGTCCCAGGAGATGGAGGAACAACCTCACTTGTATGAGGACGCCGCAAAAGACACCGATCCTGACACCACTGATGGTGCCGCCGAGGATGACCCCACTGATGGTACCGTCGGGGATGACACCACTGATGGTGCCGCCGAGGATGCCACCATTGATGATGGCGGCGCACGCACAGATGGCAGCCAACCGAAGAGGCAACGGAAGGACCGGCGCCTGACCGTGATCCGCATCGTCAAGGAGGAATTTACTGAAGTGGACTCCAACGGGAATCCAACGGCGCCCGAACGAATAGTCAAGGGGTACTCGCTTCAGCTCGGGTGCATTCTCCGGAGCACCGTCTCGATCAACACCGAGAACCTAAGGCATAAGGACCGAGGGAGTTTGCGTAAACTCCTCTTCACGAAGCTGCACGAACGATGCAAATTCCCCGCTGAATTTGAAAACACAAGCCTCCAGGGAATAAAGTGAACAATGCCGCCCTCACGAGGATGAGCACGGCCCTGTCTACTTGGAGAAGCTCGGTGAAGAGAATGATTGACAAATGTTTTAGTTATGAGAAGATCAAGGAGAAAAATCCTTCGATCATCGAAGATGACTACAACGACTTCAAGATCAAGTGCGAGAGCACCGCAACCTCCGAATCAAGTTAGTGGGGGAAAGAAATGCGGGAGTTGAACTTAGGGGAACACACACTCGGTCCCGGCGGTTATAGAGTGGCGGAGCCTATATGGGACAAGGAGGAGGCGGAGTGTGCCGAGCAAGGCCTACCGCCCCTCTTCGATAAATACGGTGACAAGCAGACCAGGAACTTTGTCAGGGCCCGGTACAAGAAGGACCCAAAACAAAGGAACTTACCACGGATCCGAAGACCAGGGTGCTTGAGCTTGTTCTGGTAAGGAATACACCCCCGCGTAATTAGCTCCATATGGTTGCATTCTAATTAATGAAGCCAAATTTCTAAATGGTTCACATTCCTTCCGCAGGCGACTGAAAGCAGTAGCGCGGGGTCGACTCAGAGCACCCCTTGGGACACCACTCTAAATAGGGCGTTGAATGTAATGAAAAAAAAGGATAAGCTCAGTAAGCCGTCGTCAGTTGGTCGTGTGGCCGACAAAGGCTTGTCCACAAAATGGTCGTAATACTATAACGCTGGTGGGCGAAAGGAGAAAAAGACCAGCTCGGAAAGCCAGTCGCGCGAGGTTCAAGAACTCAAGGCACAAGTGGCGCGGATTTCGGAGATTGTCCAAGAGCAAGTGCAACAACAACTGGGATCGACGCTCACCGGCATTGTGCCTACCTTGATTCAGGGGCTGACGACGTGGATTGCGGGCGGCCAACAGGGGCCGCCCCCGATTCCCAGCTTCACGGCCAGCAACTCGCAGAACGTGATGGCGGGGCCATTGGTGTCTCCAGCGGAGGCGGCATTGGTGTCTCCGACGCCGGCACGGGAGCTTAATGCACCCGGGTGTACGCCGGCCGGCACCTCTGCAGCAAGCGGCCCCTCCGTCAATTGCATGCCCGCCGTTGGCGGTGCCTCGACATTAGCCGAGCTCGACGCGATCATCACGGTAACTAATTAAGCCTCTCTCGGTCGAGGACTTCATCTCCTTGCCTTTGACTGGGAATCACTGACGCCCTACATGTTTTCGCAGGGTGCCGCCGACGTTCCGTGCACTCTCCTGCACTTCGTGAACAACGAGTTGGTCGATGTTGCCAAGGGCAAAATCGTTCAACCGGGCAACCCCATGTTCCACGGTACTCCGATGCCACCCACCTTGTATAGGGTTCAACTGGTTCAGGTGCTGCCAGGTTGCGACGAGTTGTTACCTCCAGTTCGACCCGTCGGGGCCAACGAAGATGATGTGATGACCCTCAGCGCCTGCCTAAGCTGGCCCCTGCTTTGGCCGAAGAGCTAGATTCATTTGGGGGCGGGGGATACCACCCCAAAGACAACACCGCCAGTCGTGCCGGCGCCAAGCCATGGCAAGACCGCCGCAACGGTGCCGGACAAACCTATGGCACTGGATCCGAACATGCATATGGCACAGGATCCGAACGACGACGACGACAACGACGACGATACATTTGCCAACGTCGATGAGTACTTTGCCGATCATGGGTACGATTGCGAATTCATGGGGCCTCCTTCTCAAGAACCCAACCCTACAAAAGACGTACGCGATCTAGCTGGTACCGCGGAGAAACCAAGTTGCAACAGGCGTCGTCTGCCGTTCAGTTCTCAGGAGACGCCTCCAGCTGCCGACTTCACCGAGCCTCAGATGGCCGAGGTGCGAAATATTATCAGCCCTAACACACTCAAGAAGGCGGTCTATGAGCAGAACTCAGTCCCATTACAGGAGAAGAAGAAGGCACGAAAAAGAAAGAGTAACAAGGGTGCGAGCTAGCCGGCACCGAGTACGATCCATGCTCAGGACGGGCCACCTTCACCTGAGGATATAATGAGGAGGGTGCATGTGGCGGGTAGGCCGATGCTACCGACTAATATGCTCAATGCTGCAACTGGTGCTATGCAGAGTCTGCATGACAGTGTTCTTTCTTTGGAGAAGCGGCGTCTCCGAGAGAAGGATGTGGCATACCCGGTTTTCGCGGCCAAGGTGCCAGAGGGCAAGGGCTTTGTGGATAACTCCATCGGGGGTACGATCGTCCTGCGGTTTGATGACATCTTCGCTATGTTTAACCTTCATCCGCTGCACTACACCTTCGTTCGGCTATTTTCGTTGAGTATGGAGATGCGGATCATTAGAGACAAGACCCCGAACATCGTGATAGTCGACCCCTTCTACATGTGTGCCAAGATCTTGGGCAGCGCTGGGGACCGGCAAGTCGCGAGTTCTTACCTCGAAGGCGTCATTCTGGCAAACCAAGATAAGGATAACTTCCTCGTGCCTTACTTTCCCGAGTAAGTCGTCCCCTCAACCGCCCCGTAACATATGAATTCTTAGATTTCGATCGTTTTTCTTTTAAATTCCGGTTTTTGTGCAGTGACACACATTGCACACTCATCCTCCTAAGCCCGAAATATTCCATGGCCACGTATTTCGACTCGGACCGTCAGTCGAAGGTAGACTACACAAATGTCAAGAAAGTTCTGGATGATGTTCTCCCCGACTACGCCAAATCTGGAGGCACCTTCACCAGGCCTCTTCGTAAGTACGGCAAGCACGTGTTCGCCCACAATACGACGTTCTGCTACGTCAAGCAGCCGCCTGGCGGTCAGAAGGTGGCCTACTACGCCATCCATCACATGCGGGCGATCGTACGGGACCATCATCACCTTCTGCTACCAAGTAAACTCAAAGATTGGGCCGCGAGCGTGTCGGCAATCCAAGACACGGACATCAGACAAGAATTCTTTGGCATCCATTCGGAGTTTGCGGAAATCATCCATCAAGATGTCCTTCATACCTGGGGGCAGTTCTACCTTAGAAATCAACCGTCCAACAGTTACATAGACACAATGCTACAAATGCAGGCTGACAACGCCCGCGATTTCATGACTCCCACGATAGACGGCGGCTTCATCCACGCTCCGGTCCCTTGAGTCGAGTCGAAAGTAGTGATGCTGTGTCTAGTTCTGAAACATCGATTGGCTCATGTTGTAATTAAACTTTAATGAACTTGTAGTATGTATCTTTGGTTTCGACAGTCGTTCAACTTAGATGTAATCGATGCTATTAATGTCTTGCTTTTCTCTTCCGATCGTTCTGTTGCATACTTATATATTGCTTATGTATTGTCTGTGAATTGGTACTAACGTTTCGTTTGGCTAGTGCATAGCGATGCCGTCGTATGTCGTGTACAAGGGTAAGGTTCCCAGAGTCTACAACGACTGGGAGGAGTGTCGGAGACAGGTTCACCATTTCAGCGGTAACAGTTACAAAGGGTACACCACTAGGGCGGAGGCGGAATCTAGATACGCCCGCTATCTAGCGGGAGAGGGGAGGGAGCGTTGGAGGAACCGGATGAAGACGAGTTTCATCGTGATGATGCTCATCGTGATGACCGCAGCTCTCTTCTATGTGATGGTAGTTTAGATGATCGATATCGACTTGTAATGTGAAGACAAACTCGCTATTCGCGGTCTCGAGACTTGTAATATAATGTTCTATCTTTGTTCGGTCTTTTGAATCCGGGGACTAATATGATGAATTGTATTAGGAGACTAATATGATGAATTGTATTCAGAGATTAATCTTCTATTCTATTCGATGAATCTGTTGTTGCTGTGTGTTGCTGTCTATATTCTGTCCAATAATACATTTTGTAACCTGTGCAAAAAACAGAAAAGTAAAAAAAACTAATATTCATACTAATGGCGCATCACATCATAGTGCGCCATTAGTATGCCAAAGGATACTAATGGCGCATCATCCAATAGTGTGCCATTAGTATGCCAAAGTTACTAATGGCGCATCACGCAAGAGTGCGCCATTAGTATGCCAAAGCACCTGGGTATATATGGCCCCCTGGGAGGCATACTAATGGCGCACCGTGGTCTATACTAATGGCGCACCTGTCGTGCGCCATTAGTATATCAGATACTAATGGCGCACCAGTGATGCACCATTAGTAAAAAATACTAATGGCATGGCACTAATGGCGCACCAGTAGTGCACCATTAATGGCCAAAATAGGTGCGCCATTAGTAGGCCTTTTCCTAGTAGTGTATTATGCAGATTTACCCCGTGGGGGGCTTCCTGCGAACACGAGTCACCATCAATGTTCACAAGCCCCTACGCAGATGGATCCTAATTGCATCGACCAAGAGGAACAAGACAGACTGCTATGACATTGAGTATGAATATGTCCCGCACTTTTGTTTCTCTTGCAGCCGTTGTCGGTGTCAAAACCGGCGGATCTCGGGTAGGGGGTCCCGAACTATGCGTGTGAGGATCGATGGTAACAGGAGGCTAGGGACACGATGTTTACCCAGGTTCGGGCCCTCTCGGTCGAGGTAATACCCTACTTCCTGCTATATTAATATGGATAAATATGATTACAAGAGTTGATCTACCTCGAGATCGTAATGGCTAAACCCTAGAGTCTAGCCTATGAGGATGTTATGATTTTCTTCTCTCGCCTCTACAGACTAAAACCTCTAGTTTATATATCCACCGGAGGGGCCTAGGGTTTGTACATAACCATCTTGGAGAGGAAGGAAAAATTACGCCCGAACCTAAAACTTGCCATTATACGAATACAGGAGTCCTATCCGGATACGAGAGACGACTTCAGCAATGATCTTCACGACCCACCACGAGTTATCCGGCCACTCGAGGACCCCTCCATCCAGGACTCCCTCAGTAGCCCCTGAACCTGTCTTCGATGATGATGAGTTCGGCTTCCGTATTGTCTTTGGCATTGCAAGGCGGGTTCCTTCTTCCGAATATATCTTCCACAAAAAGTGTATTGTGTTCGCCTCTGCATGGTTAGTATAACCCTTAGCCTCGAATGCAAGGCATCGAAAGAAAAATGAATAGTGTGTCTTTACTGGCAACTTTTTGGTGAAGCGTCGCGTCCATCTCATTAATATACCGAACTATTTTACTTGGTCCTAGTTTCGTGTTTCGAGGCATAGCCCCATTGACATGTCTTATCAAAACAGAGATCGTGCCCGCTTATTGTGGGATCCTTATCAATGTGATGTGAGCATCCAAACCGCGCATTACGCACGACCGCTTTGGGAACCAGCGAGGTTTATAGCTAAAGTGGGGGGACGTTCTGTATTCACAGCATTACAAAAAGGATACCAACTTTCATCAGCCCCACGTCTTCCTCAAGATCGAGCTCCCCGATCTCCCTAGCCCTAGCATCCTCATCTCCAGCGCCCGCCATTCTGCGCCCCTCGACCACTACTTCCTTCCCCAGCAATGGCTGGATCCGGTGCCAAGGGCAAGTGGGAGGCCTCTAAGGTTACTGAGAAAACCATGGAGGATCTTCGGAATGCTGGCTATCTCGCTGCTGACATCGCGCACCGAGTCCCCGCCAAGGGCCAGGTGGTTCCCGTCCCAGAGGGAGTGAGAGAGTCGTGTTTTTCTCACATTTTGTTAGGGGGCTAGGGTTTCCGCTTCACCCCTTTGTCCGGGGTTTGCTGTTTTTCTACGGGGTAGATTTTCACGATCTAGCCTCGAACTCAATTCTCCACATCTCCACTTTTATAGTGGTGTGTGAAGCTTTCCTCTGCGTCCCTCCTCACTTCGGCCTATGGCTCAAAACCTTCATTGTGAAGCCGAAGGTGGTGGACGGGCAACATGCGGAGTGCGGGGGTGCTATGATTAGCATGCTCCCGAATGCCAATTGGCCAAAAGGGTCGTTCGTGGAGACGAACAAGGTCTGGCAGCAGGAGTGGTTCTATATCACCGAACCCCGCGACGCCAACTGGGCGGCGGAACCTGCTTTCAGATCTGGACCCCCGGAGAGGTTGACCTCCTGGACCAAAAAGAGTCTGAACTGGGGGTCTCAGGTTGAGGTGATGGCACTCCAGGGCCGTGTGTCCGGCGTGATTTCCAAGGGCTATCAGCTCTTGACCGTGGTCCAGGTAATGCTGGCCCGGCTTGTCCTTTCTTGCCAAAGCCGGGACTCCTCCCTGTGGGAGTTCGATCCGGTTGGAGATCGGGCTCTGAAGCATCTCTTTGGCTTTACGCAAAAAGAGATCTGGAAGCATCTCTTCAAGAGCCAGAAGGAGTGGCCGGAAAAAACCGAGGACGCGAGCTATAGTACCGTGTTCTCCGCCCCAAAGGTAATAGAAAATTCCGCTGAACATACATCCCCTTTCTTATTTAATGATAACAGGACTTGGAGTTTTTGCGTGATATACAGGGCTAGACGAAGAAGGCAATCTGGATGAAGTGTCCGGTGCCTTTGCCCGAAGACCCAGAATCGCCTCGACTGACGGCAATGATGGTCCCGGCGCCGTACAAGGCGTCGGTCAAGAAGCCCAAGAAGAAGGGCAAGGAGGTCGGAGATGGCCCCCACCCTGCGGACGAGAAGTCCTAGAAGATCAACATCCTCTCCTCCGAAGAGGAGGAGGATGACAAAGAAGAAGAAGAAGAAGAAGAAGAAGAGGAGCCCCCCGCGTAATGCAGGGGGGCGAAGAGGGGGGCTGCAACTGACGCGGGCACGGCCGCACCCCGGAGGAGGCTGAACCTCTCTACTCGTTTGGACTAATCATCCGAACAGAGCTTTGTGGCGAAGCCCAGGGAGAAGCCCCTGAACAAAACGTAAGTTTGTCTGGATATATTAATTGTTTCACCCTATTTTTTTTAGCATTTTGATGCTTACTTAGTATTTCTCACCTGCTGACCTACAACACTCCCCGAACACACCCCGATACCTCCTTATCAGCGGGGAACTCTTTGCCGTCTGGAGAGACGGAGAGTGACCCGCCGGCCCGAGCTCCATCGCCCGTGACCCGCGGGGACACCGAAGTGTCTTCCCGGCATGCATCTTCTGCCCACGGAGATGGGGGCGGAGCAGGGAGACTGAGGGTAACACCTCGGCTACCGCTGACCATGGGGAAACAATCCCCATGGAGACCGAAGACGGGGGGCCCAAACAATCCGGGGCCCCGTAGAATACTGTCTCGGAGCCTAGCGCGGCTCCGGGGTCCGAAGACCAGACTCCCCAGGAGGGGGAGGATACAACGGCGCCCGGAGTCAATCCGGAGGCGCCGAACCCTATGGAGGGAGTACTGCAAAGTGCTTCTGTCGTGGAGGAGCACCGCACCGTGATGGGTGCGGTGATGAAGAAGATTTAGTCCGTCAAAGGCTGACTGAATGAAGCTTTCAACAGCCTGTTAACAGGCTTTGAGGTAAGCAATGTAATGTGCTTTATGGAACTTTATTTGTTTTAAATACACATATATAGCCAGTAGCTCCTGATGCTTTGTGTGATTCTGAACAGAATTGGACGAAGTATCCATAGTATAGCATATTCTAGAGCTGAACTGTATGCTTTTTGTATTTGAGCAGGCTTCACTAGTTGCGGCAACTGCACAAGATGCAGAAGTTGCCGAACTAAATCAGAAGCTCTTGTTGGCCAACGCGGACCTCGACCGCGTCAACCAACAATTTAGATGAAACACAAGGTATGCGGATTTAAAAAATTAAAATGTTAAGAAGACTAATAATGTTAATTGAGTGTGGGTGTAAACTCTTTTATGATATTCTGTATTACATATTTAGCGCCACTGAGATCGAGGCCCGCAAGGGCGAACTCGCGAAGGCCAAGAAGGAGGCCGAAGCGAATAGGGTAGCCGTTGACAAAGCGGCTGCCGATTTAGAGGCCGAAAGGTCCATTTGCGAGAAGCACCAAGCTCAGGTGTCCGAGGTCGAGGTTGAGCTCCAAGATGCTATTCGCAAATGCGAGGCGTTGGAAGAGAAGACCCCGGAACAAGCATCCGAGCTGAATGAGGCAGTTAAGGCTGCCCAGGATGCGCGAAGCGAGTCACGCAACGCGTGTGAAGAAATCAAATAGACACGACAGATATCATCTGGTAAGACCTTTCTCTTACAGAGCATCTTCAGAGGGCAGAAGTATCTTGGGCTGACACGGTTATGGAGTTCTCCAGGCATTTTTGCTGATCTTCCGAGGAGCAGTGCTGACGCCGCCCAATACTTCCGAGCCTAGGAGGGGAACGACACGGAGAAGTTGTTTTGGTCGCAGTTCTATGTGCCAAAACATCCGGTGTCCTTCAACGACCAGATGTTGTAGCTGGTCGAGCTGCACAATATGGCGGGTTCGGTCATGAAGGACTTGATAGTCCGGCTATGGCCCGCTTATCCAATCCCAAGTAGCTAGTTCGGATTGGTGAAGCGGCTCGTCGAGGCGAGTCCACGGGTTGACGCATTGAAGCGTTCGGCCTGCATAGAAGGTGCTAGGATGGCCTTCGCTCGCGTAAAGGTGCACAGGGCGAAGATGAGGGCGCATGATATAGCTACTGCTGGCCCGCCCGCAGGCAAGGAGCACTGCAAGCCGGAGAAATACTTTGAGGACGTCATAGAAGGCGCCCGCCTTGTAGAAGGCTAGTGCTCAAAGGATGTTATCTTTGAGTAATTGTATCTTTGAGAAATACTTAAGCTTATGAACCGATGTATATAACTTTTGCGCTATTATAATGTGAGCTGATTTTACCTCTTGTGTGGCTGTTTATATAATTCTGAAAGTTTCCAATCGTCGGCTTCAGCCCCCATGTACATAGTACTGGGGTGTTCGGTCGTATGCTTATACACTCTTTATCCAATGTCTTGGTCCGTGTAGGAGGTGTATGCGGAGCAAACCCGGCAATCAGACTATGCGGCATTATTGCTTTCACTTAGCCATAGGAGTTTGACAAGTGGGGCTAGGTACTAGCCCCTGGTGCAGATATGATATTTTTCAATTAAGGTATCCAATTGCACCTGGCTGGGCGAAAAAACCAACCCTTCGTATAACACGGGGTAGATCTCTATCGATCGTAGTATAAAACTAAGTCACCGGATCGCGGACCAGGTTCTCGCTTATCATGACAGTCAGTTTTCGGCTTTGTCTACTGAGGTACTTGACCAGACGAGCCGGGAGTACAATTGTAGTAGTTCTCCCTTTACACCCTAGCCGAACAATCGGGAACGTAGGGGTAAGCACAGGAGCCGGGCAACCCAACTATTGACCCAAGACATGATTCGGAACTGATGCATATAAGGCAACTATCCAGGACGCCGAACACTCCATACATGTGTTTGGACTTTTCGACATATACCGGGCTGAATACAGCCCCTGGTAATAGACCCTGTTGACAAGGCACATGTGGCAATCTGACGTGGGGAGAGAATATTTACGGTGAGTGAATAAAACTCCGAACATAATGTGAATCAAGCTGCTCTATTAATATCCCTTTATAGTACGGCGAGCCGTAAGCTTACAGATAATGCCGATGACTTTCTTGGACATTTTACATGCCAGAAAGGTATAAAACAAGAAAGAGAAAAAATGTGTACACAGGGTCTTAATCTAAAAAGAAACCTTAGCGCGGGTCTCTGCTGCATGTCTGCGCCGTTTCCTCCTCTGTAATGTGTCCTTGAAGGGGGAGTGTGATAGCCATCTGTATAAAGGAAGAAAAAGAAAAAACTGGAAAAGAAAAGAGATCCAGTGTGGCCATAAACAAGACTGGTTCGTTTAGTGAACCTTAAAAGATGATTTTAGAGTCCGAATAGGGTCGAGCCGAACTATTGACTATATGTATGCAGTGTGCCCCCATCGTGTCCTAAGGGATTTTAAAGGAATAATTATGTATACGAGGAACGTATGCTATCACCTTATGGGGCAGTCGATGGGGGTGTAACTGCTAATCTAGCTCAGGTGCATCTGGGCCGTCTCACTGAGGCGTATGCCGGACATGTTTGACCGTGTCCACGGTTTTAACAACCGATAGACTGTCCGGCTTGAATAGGCTATTTTGGACTTCGGCTGCTAAGGCCGCAGTGTCCTCCTCCGTACGGAGAGAGCGCTCCATATTTCCATTGACCGTGATGACGCCACGTGATCCGGGCATTTTAAGATTTAGATAAGAATAATGAGGGACTGCATTAAAGCGGGCGAAGGCCGTTCTTCCGATTAGTGCATGGTAGCCAATTCGGAACGGAGCTATGTCGAAAATTAGCTCTTCGCTTCGAAAGTTATTGGGAGAGCCGAATACAACCTCCAATGTTAAAGAGCCCGTGCAGCGGGTTTCTACACTCGGTATCACTGCTTTAAAGGTCATGCTGCTTGGCTTGATTCTTTATGGGTCAATCCCCATCTCGTGGACAGTGTCCTGATATATCAGATTGAGACTGCTGTCGCAGTCCATAAGGACTCGAGTGAGATGGTATCCACCGATTATTGGGTCGAGCACTAGGGCGGCCGAACCCCCGTGACAGATACTAGTCGGATGATCCCTGTGATAGAAAGTGATCGGACAGGCCGACCATGGGTTGAATTTGGGGGAACAGGCTCGACGGCGACATCTCGGAGTGCGCGCTTGCGCTCCCTCTTTGGGATATGAGTGGCATATATCATGTTCACTATTTTGATCTTCGGTGGAAATTTCTTCTGTCCCCAAGTATTCGGCTGGCGAGGTTCATCCTCGTCTTCGCTCTGAGGTCCCTTCCCCTTGTGTTCGGCATTGAGTTTGCTGGCCTGCATGAAAACCCAACAATTACGGTTGGTATGGTTTGCAGGTTTTTCTGGGGTGCCATGGATTTGGCAGGGCCTATCTAATTTTTTGTTCAAGCTAGATGGACCATCTTTGTTGCCTTTGAATGGTTTCTTCCATTGACCAGGTATGGAGCCACTGAATCCGGATTTTACCGCTGTATCATCTGGGCTTCCAGCAGTGTTTCGACGTTTATTTTTGTTACGTCGTGGCTTTCCACTGCCATCCCTGACTTCAAATGTTCCAGGGTCGCTGGTGCTGCTACGAGCTAACCAGTTGTCCTTGCCCATGCAAAAATGGGTCATGAGTGTAGTTAGGGCTACCATTGTTCTCAGCTTTTCCTATTCGAGGTGTCTGGCTAGCCATTCGTCCCGGACACTGTGCTTGAAGGCCGCTAAGGCTTCGACGTTCGGACAGTCGACGATTTGGTTCTTCTTAGTGAGAAACCGGTTCCAAAGCTTACGAGCTGACTCCCCGGGTTGTTTAATTATGTGCCTTAGGTCGTCAGCATCCGGGGGCCGGACATAAGTCCCTTGAAAATTGGCCCGAAAGCATCCTCAAGTTCTTCCCAGCTCCCAATGAAATTCTCTGGGAGGTTGTTTAGCTAGTGCCTAGCTAGTCCTTTCAGCTTGAGCGGTAAGTATTTTATGGCGTGGAGATCATCTCCACGAGCCATGTGGATGTGAAGAATAAAGTCTTCTATCCAGACGGCAGGATCCGTTGTTCCAACGTACGCCTCAATGTTTACGGGTTTAAACCCTTCTGGAAAGTTGTGATCCAGCACCTCATCGGTGAAGCACAGAGGGTGTGTGGCACCCCTGTATTTTGCTATGTCATGGCGTATGTCCGATGGTTGTGATGTTCGGTATTGACCCCGAACTGGTATATGACCGGCATGATTGGCTTGATAGCCGTCGTCCCGTGTGGGAGCACGGTCCCTGGATCCATAGATGGATCTGGTCTTGCCAGCCTTTTTGTTTAGGTCCTCACGTAGATCGTGTTTCTGGGCCTGAGCCGCATCTTCCTTTCCTTTACCGGGTGGGGGTGCGGGCTTGTGCACGCCGTTGGTAGCCACTCGGTTCCGTCCATGAGGTGGTCGGTCCAGTTTATCGGCGGTGTTATTCTTCAGTGTATATGCGTAGTGGCCTTGTCATCGAATTTGGGCAGCAATTTACGCTTGGGATAGCCTTTGGTTTGGCGATTATAGCCATATTTTTACTCAACGCCTAGCACTTCGTTCCATCTATCATTGAGCGTGTCATGTGCGGCTCGAAGCCATCTCTGCTGATTTTTCAGGCTCCTTGCTGTGGCAATTAGCCTCTGATGAAAGCGTTTTTGTTCTAAGGGTTCTTCTGGGACGATATATTCGTCGGTGCCCAGGCTGACATCCTCTTCGGAGACAGGTTCATAATTACTATCTTCGGCATTGCTGTCGTCGGACAACGGTTTTGTACTATGTTCGTCGTCCCCTCGCTCCTCCTGCTCCATCGCTGGGTCTGCGGGGTCTTCGGCTTCTTCCGGACTATCACCGTCGTTAGTGACAGTGTTTCTATATTTACCTTTGAGGGATTTAGTTAGGCACTTCGGGCGTCGACGTTTGGGAGGTCTTCGACAGGCTTGTCCTTTACGGGATCGTTTTCGCTGTCGCCCTCCTTCTCCTTAGGTGTATCCACCATATACACATCGTATGAAGACGTAGTTGTCCATCGCCCTATTACGAGCCAATTTTGATCTGGATCTGCTTCGGCTTCCAGGTCCATCCCTTCGAAGTCTTCGGAAGCATAGTCAAGTAGATCGTTTAGATCTTCAACCATGGCTACCAAGTGGGTGGTGGGTGGGGAGCAAAATTCATAACATCCAGTTCGAACTGGATATAATTCAGTTGTGTGTCCCTAGCTAAGGAGAGAGATTTTAGTGAATTCAGCACATCGCCAAAAGGTGAGTGCCGGAAGATGTCTGTAGCGCTGAATTCGGTGATAGACGCCTGTTCAAGCTTGAAGGGCACAGATGCGCATGATTCGGAACCTAAGGCCGGAGACGAGTCCGTAGTTCCGGTAACACAGATCCCGCTCAAAGCCGGGTCCGTGTGCGGCTCCAACGCCGTTGAGTCTGCGGCTTCCGGGGCGGGGTTGAGCCTCACGTCCTCAGGTGACTCGATCTGTTTCGGATCTAGGGCCAGAACAGTTACAAGTGCTATTTCCTGATCTGATGACAGAGTTAGGCCGTGTTCATCGTGATGGAAGGGAGAGGTCGCCGTGGGCTCAAATCCGTCGAAGATCAAGTCTCCGCGGATATCAACAACGTAGTTTAAGCTTCCAAACCTGACTTGAGGGCCAGGGGCGTAGCTCTCAACCTGCTCGAGGTGGCCTTTAGTGTTGGCAAGGAGCCTGAAGCCACTGAACGCAAAAAGCTGGCCGGGAGGGAAGATTCCCTCGGTGGCGCCATCGTGGTTGATGAAGTGATCCATCAGTACTTCAGTTGACGACATAGTGGAACTCTCAATGAAAGCACCAATATCGGTGTCAAAACTGGCGGATCTCGGGTAGGGGGTCCCGAACTATGCGTCTGAGGATCGATGGTAACAGGAGGCTGGGGACACGATGTTACCCAGGTTCGGCCCCTCTCGATCGAGGTAATACCCTACTTCCTGCTATATTAATATGGATGAATATGATTACAAGAGTTGATCTACCTCGAGATTGTAATGGCTAAACCCTAGAGTCTAGCCGATGAGGATGTTATGATTTTCTTCTCTCGCCTCTACAGACTAAACCCTCCAGTTTATATATCCACTGGAGGGGCCTAGGGTTTGTACATCACCATCTTGAAGAGGAAGGAAAAATTATGCCTGAACCAAAAACTTGCCATTATACGAATACAGGAGTCCTATCCGGATACGAGAGACGATCTTCAACAATGATCTTCATGGCCCACCAGTTCGGCCCACCACGAGTTATTCGGCCACCCAAGGACCCCTCAATCCAGGACCCCCTCAGCCTCCTGGGACACTCAGATCTCTTTTGTCCTACACCGGGGACCCCAGATGATATGGGGGACTACCTTTCAAATCCAGCCTCCGGGCGCCGGAAGACAGGAAGAAACCCAATTCTGGGGAGTTCTCGTCTAAGGAGAAGAGCGAATCACAGCCAAGCACAAGGGAATCCTGCTCCTCGAGCTCCAAACAAAAGGATGGTAATGACGTGACCTCCCCTGCCCAAGATCCGCCACAGAACACCCAAGGCTACCACAAGGTAGCCCAGCCACAACTGGCTATTACTGAACATGGGGAGATGCATACTGGACAGGGAACTATTGAGGGGGCAACGGCCATTACTAAGCAACAAGTTGGAGATCTTGGGGATACCTTCGAGGAGAGGGAACCAAAAAAGAAGAGGCCAACACCACCCTCATCTGAATCTTCGGCAGGGGTTGCGGGTCAGCCCTGCCCGAGCTAATGAGTGCCCTATCATGGAACTGCCGAGGGCTTGGGAACCCTTGGACAGTTTGAGAGCTTCGCAAAGTGGTGAAGCAAGAAGGTCCGCCCTTCTGTTTGTCATGGAAACAAAAATTAAGGGCAAGTGCGTGGAGGATCTAAAAGTTACTTTAGTTTTTTCTGGTTGTTTTTTCGTCGATAGTGATGGGCTTAGTGGGGGTATTGGCCTCTTTTGGTCAAAAGACATCGACGTTTTTGTGGAAAACTATAGTCGATCTCATATCGATATAAAAGTCAATAAAGATAATAAAATTTGGTGTTTCATGGGTTTTTACGGAGAGCCTAGGGTGAAAAATAGACACCACAGTTGGCGGTTCTTGCGTACTTTATTTGTTTTCCACCATGAAGCATGGATCTGCCTGGGTGATGTTAATGAAACACTTCATGAGATGAGAACTTTGGAACCAATGCTAGACCAGAGGGCCAAATGCGTGCATTCCGGGAAGCAGTGGTGGACTGTGCACTCCAGGATGTGGGGTGGCGGGGTGTCCCTTTTACTTGGGATAATAGACATCAAGGAGGAATGAATGTGAAGGCAAGATTAGACCGTGCACTGGTCAACTCCAAGTTCCTTGATCTGTTTGAGTTCACAAGCGTGAAGCACATAAGCAGTGTGGAATCGGACCACTGCTACGTGTTGGCGTATTTGAGATCTAATATGGCTACCAGCTAGACCCATGCCCGCCACTCCTTTCGCTATGAAAATGTTTGGCAGTGTCATGCCGATTATCATGATAAGGTACGAGCGATGTAGCGCACGAGAGCCGGGCATGGATGTCTTCAAGGCGTGATCGATGCCCTTGCTGAGGTTCATAATCAGCTGGGTGCTTGGGGATACCGTGAGTTTGGCAACATGCAGAAGAAGGTGCGCCGACTCCAATCCCATCTCGACAGATTACGAAGCATCTCAATGAGTCGAGGCCCAACCGAGGAGGGAACCAATGTTGCAAAACAGCTGCGAGAAGCATTACGCCAGGAGGAAATTTGGCTTAAGCAACATTCTCGTGTGTCTTGGCTACGCGAAGGAGACGGGAATACTAGATACTTCCAAGCCGAGGCAACACAATGGAAAAGAACTAGCAGAATCACCTCGCTGGAGAAGGGTGATGGTCAGCTATGCATCGATCCAGCAGAGGTCAAAACAGAGATCATAGACTTCTACCAGGCGCTTTACCAGTCTCAGGGTTATGCACCAATGGAGGAGTTGCTGGCATGTGTCCAACTTCTAGTGTCGGAGGCTATGAATCACACTCTGGAAACGGAGTTCTCGGCAACTGAGGTTAGTGACGCTCTTTTTGAAATGGCACCGTTAGAGGCTCCCGGAGTAGACTGGTTCACCGCAGGTTTCTACCAACGCCATTGGGATGTTGTTGGGGAGGATATAACAAACACAATACCGGGATTTCTAAATGGTGGCGAGCTACCCCTGGGACATAATGACATGGCTATTACACTAATCCCAAAAGTCTGAAATCCACAGAAAATTTCCCAATATAGGCCAATCTCCCTTTGCCTGGTGCTATACAAAATAGCAGTAAAGGTGTTGGCCAACATGGTTCGGCTCATCCTCGATGAGGTCATTGGAGAAGAGCAAAGCGTGTTCGTACCTCGTCGTCTGATAACGGATAACGTTTTGGTAGCTTATGAATGTGTCCATACCATCCGCATAAGAAAGAGAGGTGGAAATGCAAGCTATGCGATGAAGTTGAACATGCTCAAGGCATACGACGGAATGGCACTATCTCAAAGCAATGATGTTCAATATGGATTTTGGAGATCGTTTTATCAGTCTTATAATGAAGTATGTAACCTCTGTTTGCTTCACAATTAAGGTAAATAGTGAGCTCCTACCATTTTTTGACCCACCGAGGGGACTCCGGCATGGTTGCCCCATATCTCCATACCTCTTTCTTATATGTGCACAAGGCCTTACTTCTCTCCTCAACAATCACAGGGCTACATATATTGATCGAGGAGTTCGGGTGAGTGTTCATGCACCATGGGTAAATCACCTTTTTATTCGTGGATGACAGTCTTATTTTTATGAGTGTAAACACCCAAAGTGCAGACAAACTCAATGATATTCTCAGGATTTATGCAGAATGCTCGGGCTAGGCAGTGAACCGGGAGAAGAGTTCTATTTTCTTTAGTGCAAACTCAGGTCAACCCCTAAGAGAGTCCCTAAAATCCTCTTTGGAATTTTAGTGGAAGCATTCTCAGAATGCTATTTGGGTTTACCTACTGCTATTGGTCGAATCACTAGCGGCACTTTCAACCATATTGGTGACCATGTGCGCAACAAGATTGGTGCTTGGTCAGAAAGGAATCTCACATGCGCAGGGAGGGAAATTCTTCTAAAATCAATCACGCATGCCATACCAACCTACAGTATGATTTGCTTTCAATTGACAAAGGAAGTTTGTAAGAGTGTTACATCCCCATGGCCAAATATTGGTGGGGAAGCTCTCTGGACAAGAGATCGCTGCATTGAATATCTTGGGACAAGTTGACATTGCCAAAGGCCAAGGGAGGTATGGGTTTTAGGCACCCTCACTCCAATCTCGCGATGTTAGGCAAACAGGGCTGGCGACTGCTAACAAATCCCAACTCACTGCGTGCTCGGGGTACTCAAAGGAAGATATTACCCACACATGGATTTCCTTCAAGCCACGGCACAGGCCCGAGCTTCATCGACTTGGAAGACGATAGTGGCGGCCGGAAGGCGCTGGAGGTTGGTTTAATTCAACGGGTCGGGGCCGGCTCAATGATTTCAATCTAGACAGACCCGTGGATACCAAACAACATATCACAAAAACCAAGTGGTCGCCTTGGAGTTGCATCACTAAGTGGGGTTCTGAATTGATTCATGACTACACCGAAAATTGGGATGAGGAATTATTTCGCCAAAATTTTCTTCATCCCAACGCAGAAGCAATACTGAACATACCTCCCAATTCTACGGGAGGGGAAGATACCTTGGTGTGGGACTTGGAAAAGTCAGGACACTATTCTGTTAAATCGGTGTATCGATCTCTTATGACTCGTAACGAGCCTAGTTCTCTAGACGAAGGGTCAATAACGGAGTCTTCATCGGCCAACAAAGAATTGTGGACTGCACTTTGGAAGCTGCATATGATACTGAAGGTCAGAGTCTTCTGGTGGAGAGTTCTTCGAGGCATCATACCGAACTCGGTGACTTTGTAGTACAAGCATATCAAAACGAGCAGCCGGTGTGACATATGCCTGGCCATGGATGAGAATCTGATGCATGCGTTGGTGACCTGCACGCACGCTATGAAATTTTGGGTGGCAGCCAAGGATCGTTTTCGTCTCCAACTACCAAGGTTGCACCAAGAAACTCGGGCTCGTGATATCCTGCTGGACAACTTGTTCTCTGATGATGCACCATGCAAAATCATCTCCATCATGCACCCCATCTGGACTTCAAGAAGTAATTCGACTCACGGTCAAGATGGTTATGATCTGGTCACAGCCCTAAAGCGGGTGCATGAAACTCTCTCCATACTCGTACTTCCAGGACGACGGACCTGGCCAATGAGCCAAAGCTGGCGTCCCCCGGAGGCAGGGTGGATCACAATAAACACTGATGGTTTAGTGTATGAAGATACGTCCAGAGGAGGGGTGGGGGTGTGGCGCGCTCCCACCTCTCTTTCCTGGACGCTTGGTGTAAGCATTTGCCACGCGTTTCAAAGCCTTTCATTGTCGAGCTACTGGCCCTTCGAGAGGGGGTCATTTTTGCCTAGCTCAGAGGTTTCTCACATGTGATCATGGAGGTTGACTGCTTATAGTTGGTCAACCTCTGGAACTCGTGAGGCAATTCTAGATCGATATCTTCGCCCATTTTTAGAGAATTAGAAGACATCGTACCAACCTTTACTTCTTTCTCGATTCGACATGTCGGTACGTAGAGATCAAAATATGTCGGCCCATCTTTGTGCTCAGCATGCATGTACGCTTGATGGGATGGAGTGCTGGCTAGATAGTAGCCTGGATTTTATCCGTACTAGCCTATGGGCAAGCTATAATCGACTTCTGTTATTTTGATTAAAGTCCGAAATTTGAAGCAAAAAATAGTTCTAAAAAAACTACCCTTGTGTGATTTGTCACATCCTTTTTCTTCTTCTTCTTCTTTCTTTTTTCTTTATTTTTCTTAAATGCATGATTTTTTATGAAGTCGTGATTTTTTTTTTGAAAATTTGTAAACCTTTTTTCAAATTTGATGATTTTTTTTCACGTTAGTGAACTTTTTAATTGAAAATTTTGAAGTTTTCTCGAAAACTTGATTTTTTTCCTTCAAAATTCGGTGTAATATTTTCAAATTTGTGAACTTTCTTTAATCAAAATCAATGAACTTTTTTCAAATCCATCTTTTTTAAAAATTTGGTTCACTCTTTTCAAATATGTGAACTTTTTCCTATCAAAATCGATGAACTATTGTTTTGAAAATCTATGAACATTTTAAAAAATTCATGAAATCCTTTTTATATTTACGGTTTTTCCATAAAATTATATTGGGACTGAAAAAGGGTCAAATCACGTTTTATTCATTTAAATCACATCAAAGCGATGGAGGTGTAGTGGCTATTGCGTCAAGTTTTCAGCGTTGGCATGCTGGCTCGATTCCCACATCTTGAAAAATATAGTAGCGATGTTTGTCATGTTTTTTTAGCATTTGCTGGAGCGAGCGATGTTGGGCCAGCCCATTACCTGTTGCCTTCGAGCGCTAGCAAGCCTAAGTTGTGCTGAGGGTGCCAAAGAGGATCTCTTGTGGAAATGCCCGCCGTGTGAAGGAATGGGCCGGCCGGACGGGCTGCTTTTGGACATGACACCAACTCTGGTGGCCATTTTCCATGGATCCCCTGCTAGCGCCTAGTCCATCCATCGACGACCATGAGAACTGAGAACTAGGGTGAGTCCCGAGCTTTGTTTCCTTAGCAGCGGATCCCGACGAGCTTCAGTGTGGGTGCATGCGAGCCATGCCACCAAAAAAGGAGAAGGTAAATGCGAGCCACAACATGAAAAGGATCGGAGCCCGTCTCATCATCATAATTCCATGCGAATAAATCCGGCCCACTCGCACTGGTGTTGGTGCAGTGCACACGGTTAACATAGGCCAATCCTATTGCGAACTTCTCTTCAGCGCTCTCTATGCCAGTAATGGATCGAGCGTGGGTGTCCCTTCGTGGCCAAGAAGGATGAGATCACTTGTTGTCGGCGCATCGGTCCATTTCTCGTTTCTAGTTGCGGTTGACTGGTCCATAATTGATCGGTTGACCTTTGCCTTAACTTTTCAATTAAAAAATGTATTTTTTGAAGAAAAAATGGCAATTCAAAAAGTTCATTTTTTTTAACAAAAAATCATTGATTATGAAAAACAATCATCAATTTGAAAAAAGAACACAAAATTGAGAACAATTCATTGATTTTGAAAAAAGGTCATCAACTTTTTGAAAAAATCATAAAATTTGAAAGTTTAGATTAGTTTTAAAAAATCATCAATTTTTAAAAATGTTCCCAAATTTGGGAAAAAATCATTAATCTTAAATAAAGTTCATAAATTGTGAAAAAACAATTTATAAATCTTGAGAAAACTTCATAATTTTTATATCACAAATTTGGGAAATGTTCAACAAATTTTTTAAAAAGGTTCACAAATTAAAATTTCAACAATTTTGTAAGAAGAAATCAATGATTTCTTAAAAAATCTTTGAATTCAAAAATAGTTTGTGCATTTAAAAAATGAATAAATAAAACTAAAAAGAGCAAAAGGAAGAAAAAAAGCAAACAAAACCAGTCCTAAAACAAAATTGAATAAAGAAAAAAATGGCTGGAAGCTTCCCAAAATGGCATTCCTATTCGGCGCCTTCACCAACCGTTAACATGCATTTTGTTAACTGGCGTTCAAGGCGCTCTTACCTGGGCCGGCCCATATAACAGTGTCTTTATTCTCGTCAAACTCCCAAAAAAGGTGTAGGTGACATGATTCGATCCGGTAACCTCTTATTTAAAATAACCACATATATTTTCACTAGACAAATGTACTGCACATAGTACATATGTTGTCATCACAACAGACATACATAGATGTCTTGCAATATTACACCAAAGACTTCACAAGATGTAAAACTAAGATTTCAGTTCGGGAGAATCTTGTGCCATGCCAAAACGTCACCCACCATCGTCCTCCTTCCCCGCCGAGGCAACAACGAAGAAAGAGGGGAATTGCTGTCATACCAAGATCTGGAGGAGCACCTTTGCATACAAGGATGCTTTTCGAGCCGATTAGCCGGACCGTTGCAAGTGACCAAACCGAGGCTTTGTGGCACGTCGGCTAGGGTTCTTCCCTGTGTCCACTAGATCCCGGCGCCGTCAGCATCATCTGTTGCGACCGAAGAAGAGGAACGCCGTTGCATGACGCCATCCACGCACCCCACTACAAGACACATAACTAAACTGCAACAACCGACACCAATGCCAGCTAAGAGAGTGTCATGTGCCGACCAGTAGACACAGATCTTACTGGATCTAAAGACCACAAAGAAGACCGAGCCAGCTGCACCTCGGCAAACGCCACCGAGAAGGAGCAAAACTAGAAGCAAATTATTTCGACGCGGTTGAAAGGATCGATATTATTGACTACAGGGGGGTGAATAGGAAACTAACAATTTTTAGCTTTTCTGTACCAAATTAAACTTAAGATCAAAATAAGTTGTCTAGATATGCAACTAGGTGGGCAACCTATATGATGCAACAACAACAAGCACACAAGCAAGCAAAGGATACAACACAATAAAAGTTTGCACAAGTAAAGGTAAGAGATGACCACGAGTGGAACCGATGGAGACGAGGATGTGTTACCGAAGTTCCTTCCCTTTGAGAGGAAGTGCGTCTCCGTTAGAGCGGTGTGGAGGCACAATGCTCCCCAAGATGCCACTAAGGCCACCGTATTCTCCTCACGCCCTCACACAATGCAAGATGTCATGATTCCACTATTGGTGCCATTGAAGGCGGTGACCGGACCTTTACAAAAATGGTTGGGGCTATCTCCACAACTGAATTGGAGGCTCCCAATGATACAAATAAGCTTCACCACAATGGGATATGGCTTCAAGGTGACCTCAATCATCTAGCGTGCTCAAACACCCAAGAGTTACAAGATCCGCAAGGGATTAGTGGGGGGATTCAAATTTCTCTTGGTGGAAGTGTAGATCAGGGCCTTCTCAACCAATCCCTAGAAAATCAACAAGTTTGGTTGGCTAGAGAGAGAGATCGGGCGAAAATGGAGATTTGAGCAACAATGGAGCTTTGGGAGAGAAGAGGTGGTCAACTTGAGGAAGAAGACCACCTTTATATAGTGGGGTAAAAGATCCAACCGTTACCCACTTCATCAGCCCGTGACCTGCAGTACCACCGCACACACTCGCGATACTACCGCAAGGCCATGCGGTACTACCGCTCCCGCGGCATAGACCAAACGAGGCCCTGTTGCATTAAAACAACGAGCGATAGAACCGCCGGAGCGGTACTACCGCGCGTCCTTGCGGTACTACCGCAAGGCAGGGTTCGACTAGGCTGGGAAGGCACGGACTAATAAAATTACATTCGTGGCTACTTCCGCTGAATATCGGTCTGTGCAAAAATCCGGCACGGTACTACCGCACGAAGGGAGCGGTACTACCGCGTAGGGCGCGGATGTAAAAAATTACTTCCGCGCACGCGAGTGTTCTGGGCTAGAGGCCATGGTACTACCACTCCTAGGGAGCGGTACTACCGCATGGCGTGGTACTGCCGCTTCCCTGGACGGTACTACCGTGGGCCAATGTGGCAATATTGCTCCCTTGATCAGTACTACTGCACGCCACAGAAACTCTAGCACTTGGAGGCCTTTATTTTGCAAAGACACCGATAAATGGACGGTGCTTCAAAGAAGCGAAGGAGAGGTGGTGCAAAGGAACAGATGTGTACGTGTTGATTCCGCCCTAACCTTTCCGAAGCGGACCCTCTCTTAATAGTACGGCTTTCCTATGACTCAAATCCACCGAAAAGAAACATAGAGAAACGCCGTCTTCGATAGGCTTCGAGGGACACCGAATCATCTTATGCCTAGACATGAGATATCTGAAATGCTCAATGCACATGATTAGTCCGCAAAAGCATTGTCATCAATCACCAAAACCACATAGAGAGAAATATGCCCTTACAATCTCCCCCTTTTTGGTGGATTGATGACAATACTGGATTTGCACATAAAGATATAAAATGAATGTAAGCAAACCCAACATCTATAAAATATAGACATGCTCCCCCTAGATGTGTGCCCTCTATAGATATGCTTTGGACTGCACGGCACACATACTAGGATCAACACTCCCCCCTATATTTTATAGACCAGGAAATCTTTGCAGAAATATAAATGACACTAAGCATGGAGGCAAGGTAAAGTACGTGAGCATGAAGTAAAGGGCACAAGATAACATAAGCTCACAATCTACTAAACACTAAACAATAAGATAAGACAATAAGATAAGCTAGAGTGCATATGTCTCACACCATATGATAGTCTCCTGGTCTCACACGAACACAACACAAACCAACAAACCAAAGCAATGAGAGTTCAACGAAAGCAAAGCGACACAAGACTCGACACAAGACTCGCAAATCCTACACTCTCTCCCCCTTTGGCATTGAGACACCAAAAAGGCAGAGAGCACACCTACGACACATGTGGTAGATCCCTTTGCAGTGATCACCCAACAATCTCCTCATTGGTCTCGGTAGCAGGAATGGACTCCTCCTCTGACTCAGTCCACTGATAGCCATGTTTCGCCATCCAGTCAGCCTCAGGAGTGATGTTCTTCTCTGAACCGCTCGACACGTGCTCGCCAAACGTCCTCAAGATCCTCTTGCCACGCTGGTGACTCTCCTTCTAAGCAACATGGGTCTTGTACTGCCCCTTGTACTGCATGCAGAATAGAGCCTTCATCTTGGCCTTCAGCCTCTTAGCCTAAGAGGGCTCAATAGAGGGACGAGCGTACCCCCCAGAACTGTCCTCGGCCTCCTCCTCCTCAAACTCGTCCTCATCAACCTCCATCGTAGCAGCCTCAGCCTCGGCCTGGGTAGTGGTATTAGCCCACTTGTTCTTCTGACGCAACTGGATAGGCTCATGGCGAACCCAGTTTGGATCAAGAAACTCTTCTCCCGGAAAGAGCTTCTCCCAAGTCTTCGAGATCAAGAGGTGCATGTACGGTCCATAAACGGGAACTTTTCGATTGATATGAGAGACATCAAGTGGTCCAGAAACTTGACGACGCGCCTCCTCACAAAGAAGCATCATATTCACGAGATAAGCATGCACCTTGTCCTTGTCCCCAATGCGCGAAAAGAGAGTGTTGCGGAAGATCCGGTGCATGACGTCAAGGAAAGGGTTGAGCACCCAAGTCAACTTGTCATTGTCTAACTTCTTCTCCACAAGGTACGGTTGAAGCTTCTTCTTGTTGGCGGACTCTGGGTTGCCATGAGGGCGAACACCGAGGGGAACATTTAGCTCCTCATCACGAACGTGCAACATCTCCATGAATTCCTTCCACTTAGCAGACATCCTCTTCCCATTGTTCATCCAAGTCATAGTCCGCTCCTTATCCGTGTGGAAGTGGACGGAAGCAAAGAACCGAGCCACGATCTCCGGGTCAAAGTCCATGTGGAACGTGATAAACTCTTCAATGCCAAACTGCTCCACCAAATCCAACGGCTCACCAAAGTATGCCCGGTCCTTCTTCAGATGACTCATATCAATCCACTAAACTGGAACATAGATGTGCTGCTTGGACTTGATCACATCGAGGTAGATGATATTTTGCTGCGTGGTCCAGAACAAATCATTTCCTCTGACATTCTCATGAGGCTTCACATAGGGGTTGATCCTCCTTCGAGTGATAAACTCGACTAGAGGTATCTCATCCATGCCAACATTTGGCTCCTTGAATTTGCCAGTTGTGGTCTTGACGTGGCGTTGTGGGGCATTGGACCCCTCTGGAGCTTCTTGGTTGCGAAGTCGCTTGGAGCTCGTGTCACAGCTGGGATTTGAGCGCCGGACATTCGAACTGGAGCCACCACCTATGACACACAACACAAACAGAAGAAAACTGAGAAGGATTATTGCAAAGACTAGGGCCAAAACCAAATGAAACAAGTGGAAATGAGATTGGGAGGATAAAACAATGTAATTTTTAACTCCATGGTAGTACAGGGCCAGGGTGCGGACTTAAAAGTTTACAGCCGCTCTAGCCGCGGTAGTACTGTGCCGGGGTGGCATGGTAGTACCGCGCCTGGAGCGGAAGTAAAATTTTACTTCCGCGCCCTGGGCAGTAGTACCGCACGAGGCGATTCTCGGGCGAGCGAGCGGTAGTACCGCTCCAGGTGGAGCGGTAGTACCGCACTGATTCAAATTGCGTAAGAACAACATCTATGGATCTAGAAACATCCGCAAAAGTAGATTCGTACTACTGGTGATCAAAACTACATTGTTGCATCACACCAAATAGCATTTCTACTGCACTTGTACTCTCCTACAATCTCCTCTTGCAAAGATTTTGCCGAAAATCACACGAACAACACATGCATCTCCCCAAGACCTAGAAGCACAAAAACAGAGCAAAAGAGAGGGACTAGGGGAGATACCGAGGTCCATGGCAAGAGGGCAAGGTGGGGAATGATCCCACCAGACGAAATGTGAGGAGAGTAGCCGGAGACGAAGATCCGATGAGGTCCTCAGGGGCCGTTCTTGGGTAGGAGAGATAGAGACGAGGTGGGGAAAGGAGATGACTGTGTATGAGGGAGTTGGAACTCCCCCTGCCCGCTCTGAACCCCCACGCGCTCGTGACTGCGCAGTAGTACCGCGGGTCATCGCGGTAGTACCGCCAGGGCGGAAGTATCGCACACAGGGCGGTAGTACCGCTCTTCCAGCGACAGTAAAAAATTACTGTCGTGATTGAAGCGGTAGTATCGTGCCTGGGATGCAGGTATGCACGCACATGGCAACCCATCTCCTGCGGTAGTACCGTGGCTTGCCACGGTAATACCGTAAACCCAAGAAAGTGCAAGTTTCGACAAAAACAGGAAAAACACGGCCTTTGCAATGCAACCTTCAAGCAACCGAACACGCAAAAGAACACACACACGAGGCAACCTAAACACAAACGCGGCTCAAAGGGAAGGCAAAAGACAACAAGGACCAAACACGAAACACAACCTCTCAAAAGAGAGGGAGGTGGCCGGAGCCACCTATGTTTGAGTCAATTGGTATGGCACCATGAAGAATTATCCTTGGGCCCATGACGAAAACTCGTCCTTGAAGCACAAGTACCATAAAAATGGCTAATGTGAAAGAGTTGATCAATTTATGCATAATGGGGGGAGGGAGAGTTCATTGAGAGAACAACACTCCCCCTATGTTCATGCCTACACCTAAACAAGACAACATGATGAATGAGGTGGGGTGTGCAAAGTTTCAAGCCACATTGCTCAAATCGATGATATTTAGCTCGTGCTTTAACTTGCGAAATCTTGCTTCATCCAAGGGCTTCGTGAAGATATCTGCAAGGTTGTCATGAGTGTTGACATAATGAAGATCAATCTCCCCTCGCCTAATGTGCTCCCGGATGAAGTGATACCGAATCTCGATATGCTTCGTCTTGAAGTGTTGCACCGGGTTGAGAGAAATCTTGATGGCACTTTCATTGTCACATCAAAGAGGCACTTTGTCACAAATGACACTGTAATCCTGTAAAGTTTGCCTCATCCATAAAAGTTGAGCACAACAATTGCCGGCGGCCACATACTCGGCTTCGGTGGATGAGAGAGATACACAACTTTGCTTCTTGGAATACCAACTCACCAAAGAGCAATCAAGTAATTGGCACCCTCCGGAAGTTGACTTCCTATACACTTTGTCTACCGCCTAATCCGAATTCGAGAATCCTACAAGATTGAAGTTTGCTCCTCTAGGGTACCATAAGCCAAAGTTTGGGGTATGAGCCAAATATCGAAAGATTCGCTTGACCGCCACAAAGTGGCTTTCCTTAGGTGAGGCTTGAAACCGTGCACAAATTCCCACACTCAACATGATATCTGATCTAGATGCACAAAGGTAAAGCAAGGATCCAATCATAGAACAATATACCTTTTGATCCACCGCTTTACCATTGGGATAAATGTCAAGTTGGCATTTGGTAGGCATTGGAGTAGAAGCCGACTTGACATCACTTATGAATCTCTTGAGCATGTCTTGAGTATATTTGGCTTGGTTGATGAAGATTCCTTCTTGTCTTTGTTTGACTTCGAACCTGAGAAAGAACTTCAAATCTCCCATCATGGACATCCCAAACTTCACGGTCATGAGTGCGGCAAACTCATCATTGAAAGCTTTGTTAGGGAGAACCAAAAATAATATCATCAACATATAATTGGCATACAAACAATTCCCATTTAACCTTCTTAGTAAAAAGAGTGGGGTTGATTTTCCGAATTTCAAACCAATGATCTTGCAACAACTCGGTAAGGTGCCCATACCACGCAAGTGGGGCTTGTTTAAAGCCATAGAGCGCCTTATCGAGTTGATACACACGATTGGGGAACTTAGGATCCTCAAACCCCGGGGGTTGTTTGACATACACCAACTCATTAAGAGGACCATTAAGAAAAGCACTCTTCACATCCATTTGTTGCAACTTAAAGTTATGATGAGAAGCATAGGCAAGCAACAAACGAATAGATTCAAGGCAAGCAACTGGAGCAAAGGTTTCACCATAGTCGATACCCTCGACTTGGGAGTAGCCTTGTGCCACCAAGCGAGCCTTATTGCGGATGACAATCTCGTGAGCATCTTGCTTGTTCTTGAAGATCCATTTGGTTCCAATGACATTGTGGTTCTCCTCTAGCCTTGGCACCAACCACCACACTTTGTTGCGTTCGAAGTTGTTGAGTTCTTCATGCATGACATTGATCCAATCCGGATCTTCAAGCGCCTTGTAGACCTTCTGGGGTTCAACACAAGAGACAAACGCATGATGTGCACAATAGTTTGCTAATTGTCTATGAGTGCTTACCCCCTTTGTTATGCTTCCAAGAATATTCTCGATGTGATGCTCTCTAGAAGCGATCCTGGAAGCAACTTTGGTGACACGACGCTCCAATTGTTCCTCAAGAGAAAGTTGAGGAGTGGCAACTTGATCATCATGAGCGTCGTCTTGAGCTTGAGCTTGCTCTTGATCTTGAACTTTCTCGGTAGAAGGAACTTGGCCTTGTGCATCACTTGGTGGATCATCACCATCTTGCACTTGATCTTGCACTTGGCCTTGTTCATTGGGTTGAGGGCCTTCACTTTGTTCTTCGGAAGCGTGTGGGTCTTGGGTTGGTGATTGTTCCACTTGAGTAGACCAATGTCCTTCTCCTTCGGCCACAAGGGGTTCCTTAATGGGTAGGATATGACCAACACACATTCTTCTTATGTATTGGGGAGGAATTTCATCACCTACATCACAAGTACCACTTTGCTCCACTTGGGAGCCGTTATTCTCATCAAACTCCACGTTACACGTCTCCTCAATGAGTCTGGTAGACTTGTTGAGGACACGGTAAGCATGAGAGTCTGTAGCATAACCAACAAATATGCCCTCATGAGCTCTAGCCTGAAATTTAGACAAACGAACACCTTTCTTGAGTATGAAACACTTACAACCGGACACCCGGAAGTACTTGAGGTGGGGCTTGTTTCCGATAAGTATCTCATATGGAGTCTTGTTCAAGCCTTTGCGATATAGAGCCGATTGGATGCATGACAAGCGGTGTTGATGGCTTTGGCCCAAAAGTTGTACAGAGACATGAACTCCTCCATCATGGTCCTTGCCGTGTCCATCAATGTCCGGTTCTTCCTCTCCGCCACACCATTTTGTTGAGGGGTATAAGGTGCGGCATTTGATGCTTGATCCCCTCATCACTAAGAAACTCATCCAAGGCGTAGTTCCTGAACTCGGTGCCATTGTCATCTCTTATCATCAAAATCTTTGCATCGTGTTGACGTTGAGCTTCATTTGCAAAGTCGATGACGGTTTGTTGGGTCTCACTCTTCCTCTTGAAGAAATATACCCAAGTGTATCTTGAATAATCATCCACAGTCACCAAGCAATACTTTCTACCCCCAAGACTATCAAAGGATGAAGGCCCAAAGAGATCCATGTGAAGGAGCTCCAAAGGCCTTGACGAGTAGATGACAGTAGTGGGAGGGTGAGCCTTCTCATGTAGCTTTCCTTCGATACAAGCACTGCAGGCACGATCTTTGGCAAAACTAACATTTTTAGTCCTCGAACATGGTACCCCTTGAGAATACTTTGCAAAGATCTCATATTAACGTGGGCTAAACGGCGATGCCAAAGCCACCCCAGGTCAACCTTAGCCATTAGGCATGTCACGGTCTTAGTGGGTCGCTCCGAGAAGTTAACCACATAGAGTCCGTTCTCGACATGTGTGGCACCCCGGCTCAGAGAAAACCGGAACACACCGTATTCCAGCCCAGAGATCGAGGTAAAGTCTTCTGGAATACGGCACTGCTTAGTATAGAACAAACAAACTCTCTATTACAACACGAATATGAATACAAGGGTTCCGATATTACAATGAATAACATTGGTACAGTGACACTAAGCCAACCACGGTTGCTCTATACAAGCAGCATAACAACTTAAAGTAGCAGAACAACGAACGGCGATCATGGACTCCAATCCGCAGGGACTCTGGCAAGAATGTTTATCCTAGCTCGCGAACACGGGAACAAAACCAAACAAGCAAGCAATCTAGGCACGACCTGCAAGCTGGCATGACATGCCAGGTTAGTACATTGAATGTACTTGCAGGCTCACAATAGCCAGAAGCATTCAAGACAAACAACAACATGGCAATTACAGGTTAATCAAGAATTATCATGAGACCATCAGGATAACATAGCACGAACAACATGAACATGATACATCTAGACAATATGAGCATGGCATGAACATATAAATCTGATGATACTACCATGCAACATGATGACACTACATGCACTATTTATTCTGTTCGGGTTACCTCGTACCCATCACATGCATCACTTACCAACCTCGGATATTATACGATCATCTCAGGATCAAATCAAGATTGGTAAAAACAATACCGTAGTAATCATCAAATGACCACAAGGAGCTTGATCTTTACCCACGATTCCCGCACAACATCACAAATACCCAACAACTCGGTATCCTCGATACCACGGTGATCATTCTGGCGATCAAAACCATGACCAACACTTGGTCTCAAATGGTGATCTTTCCGGCGATCACAACCAACTTAACTCATCATCGAACCGGGTTTGTTATTAAGCACATTATTATTATCACTGTTGACTCATAGTGTGACCAACTACGAACCGGGCCCTTATCCGCGGGCGCGGCAATCGATAGATTTAATATACACTCTACAGAGGTAGCGCACTGTACCCACACTACGGAACCCATGGCCTCGTTTTCCCATTCGGGTGGACCAACGACGTTCTGACAAAACCGATTACTGTCATGACACTCTCCCGGGCACTCCGACTTACTCCCCACTGGGCTAGTCCTGGGTGGCCCCGTGTCTACCAAAGACACAACGACCACCGTCGTGGCCAAACATAAACGGTCCGAAACAGGGACCCGGATCCAATCAAGAACAACGGGCACACAAGGTTATGTCTGCTTACCGGGCCAAGGTACCGCACGCACATAACCTTCCCTCTTTGGAGGCACCGGCGAGAGGCATGACAATAGAACCAGTTAGGACCTTCCCATAAAGGTTAGCATGGTTGCACTGGTCAGTTCAATATGGTGGCACCATGACTCAGCCAACAGTTGTTCAAGTTCAATTTAATCCGGTTAAACTTGAATGCAAATATGTTGAGCCATGATAAAATACATGATTCAATTACAATGCATGAGCAAGAATCATAAGTATGGCATACTGACTAGCATGAACATCATAAGTACATACTTCTCCGAAACATAGCATGACCACTAGCATCAACAATAAATATCATGCAAGAACATATCAACAATGCCATCATGCAAGCATTTAACTAACTGGATGCAAAGGAATATGCATAACAACGGTACTCGGGACAGACGACAATCATGCACCGAAGACCATCACCAACATCAACATGTACTACTAGCAAGCCTAAACGTATGAAAGGAATACTAGAAACTAGCAGGGCATGGTAACCAGGTGCATAACAACATAACAAGAAAGTAAACATTAACCCCGAAGCATTACCGAAACAACGATAGTAGTAGCAAACAAGCAGACATATAACAGCAACTTTGATTGAATGTTCAAGTTGAAAACCATGGCTACTGCATGACTATCATGCAAGTGGGTATTGTGACTTTCCTGGGGTGACGGAGACTCTCATAAGAAGTGCGGTGAAGTCACGGAACGAAACGCCAAAACGTTCCTTTCTTGGAGGGGGCTAATTAGAGGCAAGGGCATAATGGTGATTTTCATAGTGTGAACACTTATTGAAAATGGTACCAACAGAAAGAGCTTGACGATACGAAAACGTGAGCGTTGGTTCCACCTGATTCGGAGTTACGGTCGCGGAGATATGAGGTGTTGAAGGAGAGGGACCAATATGTGAATAGTTTTATCACCAACGGGTCCCTGAGTGGATAAGGCAGAGGCGCAGAATCAAAATATGCTTTCAGAAGTTGAAAAACGTATTTTCAGCAGAAGAAGGATCGGAGTACGCTTTCATACAAAGAAAACATACACCAGTGAACCCGCTTCCACGTAAGTCTGAGGGGCCCGGGGTGGGGGAGACTTACAGCAAGGGCCCACGGGCAGGGAAGGGGGCCAGACGCTCGCGTCGTCTTCCTCCTTGCGCTTCTGTTCTGCTCGTGGAACATAGCGAGGCAGGGGAGGGCCGTGGCGAAGGGGCCGGCCGGCTCCAGCCAGCTCCGGCCCGGCCGAGCACACCGGCGGGTGCGCGAGGCCACACCGCACCCACCCCAAGGGAGGAGAGGCGCCGGGAGGCCTGGGCTGTGGTGGTGGATGGCAACAGAGAGGAATACGTCGTGGGCGCTGGCGATGGAGCGGGTTACTCCTGCCACCTCAAGCCAAGGCGCGAGCATCGGTGACTTTAGGGTGGAGCACTGCACCCATTCAGGGGCAAAGAAGGCGCCAGAGAGTGGGGGAGAGACGGCGTGGTCACGACGACGGGAGGTTACAGAGGGCTCGGGCGGTGGAGATACTTAGTGCTACGACCGTCTCCGGCGTAGAGCAAGTAGGTGGGGCGGCTCAACAGGACACGGGGAACACGATGGATGTGGAGAGGGGGCGCGGGGAGGACTAGGTGCACCGGAACCATGCCGAGACCGAGGCGGCCATGGTGAACGGCGACGGACAGAAGCAAGGGAGAGGTGCTCCCGTGGTCGAGGAGGAGTGGGGAGAGGCTGGTGAGGTGCGGAGGACCTCCGGGCACGCTTATATAGCCGAGGGGAGGGCTCTAAACGATCACTAGCGAGCTTGAGCAGTGCACAAATGGAGGTCAGAGGCAGTGCACATCGCTAGCACTGTTCTGGCAGCGCAATGATGGCGAACCACGACGAGGCAACGATGCAGGCCGACACAGGGCATCACGGGGGAGCTACTAGACATGAATGGAGGTCGAGACGGGGAGGGAGACGACGGGAACAGTGGCCGAACCGAACCAGAGCTTGCACTGTGCGTGACGTCGGCGTGATCACCACGGGCACTGGGGCAAACGGCACGTTCTGGCCGGGCCGACCATGTTCAGTAGATGGACCGTCGTGCCCTTAGTCCAAACGAGGAAATAAATCGGTCCAGGGGCAAAGAAGAGATTTGCACTTAGCTCCAAAGTAAATCAACGGGAAGGTGCTTGTAACTTCTTGTGGTTAAACCAGCTTGGTAACGTCGTAAATAGTTTGTCTGATGATGATCACATACTAAGGTGATGCTACTTACCAAAAATCTGACTAAGAGGAAGAGTTTAGATGAGGGTTGCTGTAGAAAGTGCAAAACTGGACAGATTAGGGGATTAAGATGTTGCACTCACACAGTTAAGTGTCATGAGCTGAAATTTGGTGGAGTGGGATTATATGGCCATATGGAGCTGCTGTAAAAATCTCATGCCATTTGGAGTTACCAAAGTGGCACTTCTTTCACAAAGCTCCATTCTGGCCAGTAACTAGGAAAATTTACTGAGGGTAAATGGATAAGTGGATTGAGCCAAAACTTGGTGGATGGAGTAGAAATAGATGTAAGAATGCCCTGGTAAATTTTCCGCTCAAATAAAGCAAGGTAAAATAGTGTTGCTTCACAAAGTGAAAATCTTACCAGAAACCAAGGTTTGGAGCTGAGCTCATATAGATGATCTCCATGAGCTCAAATTTGGTAGAGATTCATGATTTGGTCAAATGAAGGATGTGACAAAGTTTCAACTCATTTGGACATGCCTAGAATATACTTTCTTCACAAAGTTCCTTTCTGGACAGAAACTTTGGAGAATTGCTGAAAAATAATTACTAAGCAAATGAGGTTGAGATTTGGCACAGGCCAATGATATGGACAGGAAAAGATGTCCAAAATGTTTGGAGGCAATTGTGCAAAGATAAATAGCACTTGCTTTGCAAAGTGCCATTTAGGGCAGAATGGGAAAATGATTATTTTTTAACATGGCAATGAAAAGTTTTGCCATATATGAGCAAGATATGACCCAAATAATTTATGAGAATTATTTGGGAATTTTTAGGATGACAGAGATATAGGTTGCTTCACAACCTAGGGCAAAAAGAATTATTCCTTTAATAGAGAATATTCCTTTGAAGAAGAATTTTGGATTAGGTTAAGGATGGAAATGATAGGGTCTTGGTATGATGATGAGATTGGCAAGCCACTATGAAACCTAGGAAGACATGATCTTCCCAAGTTTCAGAACCACATAGCCACTGAAAAGCAAATAAAATCAAGAAATCCAAGAAAATTAAAGGAAAAAGAAAAGGGCAAAAATCCAGGCTGTTACAAACCTTCCCCCCTTAAAGAAATCTCATCCTGCAGATTGGGTTGTTCAGGGTTAAATATTTTTTCTGACTTGAAGAAACCGTTTACAACTCAGGTTTCTTTTATTCATAACATTTCCACTGAATTGGATCTGACTGACTGTCTTGATCTGGGGTGGTTTGCTTTGTTGTATCTGACATTCTGACAGGACGTACCTTATATGTTCCTATTTATACTGACTCAAATTTTATTTCATATTTGTTGGCTGAGCTAGCATCCGAAATATTATTTTTATGGACATACTTGTCCTTCTTGATATTGATCCTTGCTGGAAATGTTATCCTCGTATCAAGTACCGAGATTATTCCACGGAGTTGGGAAACATATCTTCCCGTGGAACAAAGAATCTCTTCTATTCAGGCATCGGATTTCTCGAATATAGGCATGCCTTCTCGTTCCAAAACTGTGATGTGGATCATATCTGTTTTTGCTAATGGATGCTGTCATCTTGCAGGAGTTTCTGACTTATCTTGAATGTCCTCTTAGTCTAGAGTATCCAAGTTGTACCAAAGGTTTGCCTGTCGCTTGTCGTGACTGATAGAAAAATGCACCATCCACTGGTGGTAAAATTTGCAGTCTTGACTAGCGGTGATCTTGGCAAAGAATCCCATCCACACGGGCTATTCTTTTAATTGCTTCCCCTATGCGAGAGATAACAATCCTCAAAGTATATGTTTTCACACTGATTCTTCATTGTTGTCACACCCTGATTTTCATGTCACATTGCTTAAGCTAATTATCATGTTGAAAATGTGGATTTACAAAAACTTTTGAGTGTTTTTGACTTTGCTTGATTTGATTTTTGTCTGCTGTTTGCTAGTGCTCTAAAAATCAAATAAATCCTCCAACTCTTATACTTCATCTCCTTGATCCAAAACCTTTCCCAATGATCATGCCATGTGTATAGACCAGTATAGTATTTTCTTATAAATTTTTTTTGGCCAAATAGTATTTTCTAAAATTAGTTTTTCCAAAAACCCCTAAATTGAGGTTTGCACTTCAAGTACCTTATTTAGGGTGTGAAAAATCTTTAAAAAGTATATTTGAATCCTATTAGGTATAGGACTCCCAGAAACCACAAAATTATAATTTTAAAAGTTACTTTTGTATTTTATTTAAAAGCTTTTCTTTAAGGCCAGAAATGGTCGTTAATAGGGAAAAATTATTTAACTATTTCAAAATTATTTGCCAAAATTCAGGGAAACTCATAGGACATATATTGTCCATATATAAGAGTTTCAACACATGGTCATGTTCAAAATATTGGACAAATCCTTCCAAAACCCTTTCTGGATATTTCAAGCTTTTGAAATATTTACACAGAGAATATTCTCCAAAAATTCCAGGGAAATTCTATCATGTCAAATATGACATATTTGATGATCTTGCAAAGCCTCATGCCTTGAAGATCAAGGAAACATCATCTAATCCCCTCAAAACCATTTCTGTCCATTATGAAGTTTGGGCAACTTTACATTGCCAAACTTGTCCAAATTCTCTCAAACTTGGTGCACATTCTAAAATGGTGTAATTATGCATCTATAACAAATGGCACAAGTTTTGGAGAATAATAACTTGATCTAAGTGCCCCAAAACCATCTCTGTTCAAATTCAAATTTGAACAACTTTACATTACCAACTTTTTACCTGGGGCTTCAAACTTTGTGGGCATCAACATAACCCCAAATTATGACAGTACACCAAGTGATGCATCAAGGGGATATGATTAGCTTAACTCAAACATGGTGAAACCATTTCTGTTGATTTCTAGGGTTCACCAAAGTTACATTGGCAACTTTGCCCAAATGAGCTCAAATTTGGTGAAAGGCCCTAATTATATGTGACATTTGATCCTGTTTAGTCTCATGTCAAGTGGAGCTATTTTGCTTGCCCAAAACATGATCAAACACCTTCTGTCAAATTACCAAAACCATTGTTTTGACCACTTTTACTATTTCCCTTTACCTCAAATTCTTACCACAGCTTCTCCTGATCATCTTCTACCCCCAGTAACTTCCCCATGTCCTCAGCTCAATGATTGGAGGGGTGAAAACCCCATTTTTACTCTTGTGGACAGCAACACTCTTCTCCTCTTTCACCTCCCTCCTCACTCCAGTGGCTCCCAGAGCATCCAAGACCACCTCCCTATAGTTTACTACTCCCTCTACCCCTGGACACCATTGGCCACGCCCTGGACGCCAAGCAATGCCAATGGCAGCCAAATGCATGCTCTGGAGCGCGCTACAGTGCTATGGAGCACTGTAGCTGCCCCCCATCCCAATGCCCCTACAGCCTCGGGCCTCTCCAGCATGTCCCCGAGGTTGCCTCGACGTCTGGGACACGGCACGTCGCCGGTCCCCGCCTGGCCCTCTCTCCTCTCCCCTCTGTGAAGCTTGCCCGTGCGCGCCCTGGACCGCGCCCACGGTGCACCGATGTGCGTGCTATATATAGCCCCATTGGTATCTCTCTCTCGACTCCTTTCGCTCTCCCACTGCTCCGACGACCTCCCAGACATCCTCAACCTCTCTCCCGTGGCCTCCTACCCCCTCCATCGCCGGAGTGCCGCCGCCGACCGCCGCTCGGACTTGGGCACCTCGGCCACTCCCTCCTTCCCCTTCTGTGATTCCAGGTCCGAGCCCTCCTTGGGGAGTCCCCAGCGACGGACCAGCCCTCCCCTTGGCCTGGGAACTCCTCCTGGCGTGGCGCCGCCGAAGACCCCGCGGCCGCCGCGGCCTACCTGTGGTGGCGAGGCTGTGGGCCTCCTTGGGCGGGCTCGCAGCCACCCTCGGGTGCGGGGAGGAGAGCCGGAGCTCCTGGGCACCTCGGCCGGCCCTCCCGCATCCCCAGGCGACGGCTGCGCCGGCGGCCGAGGACCTCCCCTGCCCGGCGTCGGGCCGGAGAAGAAGGCCAGGGGCGATGAGCGACCTGCGGCTGGGCCCCGCAGGTCAGCGACGCAGCCGACCACCACGTCGTTTAAGTGGAGGCGGGGCGGCTGGAAGACGCCTTCCCAGCGCGAAGGCGTACCACACGAAGGCGCCTCCGACGTCACACCCCC
>LR738713.1:518059496-518102991 GCA_902687465.1 Secale cereale | reverse complement strand
CCTCCCCCCCCCCCCCCCCCCCCCGTGCACGCGGCCGAGCTGTTGGGCCGGCCTAGTTGCTGTGCAGCAATCCTTCGCCCTGCGCGCAGTAAAGGGGTATAACCCTTTTTCCTTTTCTTTCCCTTTTTCAGACAGCTTCATAAATGCTTAAATAATTCATTTGAACTCCAAATTTGGTGATTCAAATTTCCAGTGACTCCATAAATCATGATCTACCTGTTGGTGCAACATGCACATTATTCCAGAGACATTTCCTTCACACATGATTATCAAATGCCAATATTTCATTTTCTGTGATGACCTTTAGAAAATCACAGAGGGCTCAAATTTGATCCAAATGCAATGGTTCAAATTCCTAGATGCTTGTCATATCCAAACTTAGTTTTGGAACATTTTTATTAATACTTTCTGTACCCCACCAAATATTGAGCCATTTCTTCATATTTATCAGCTTTGGAAAATCCTAGGAAATTCATTTGAATTCCAAATCAAGTGAAACCAACTCCTAGATGCTTCTAAAATCATGACTTGTTGATGGGTGCCTTTGCTCATCATTCAAGAATATATTTCTGTACACTTCTTTCAAATCCATTAAACCCCTTGGGTCCATCATATTAAAATGATCCAAACTATCCATTGATCCAATACCTATGAAACCACCTTGGTTATTTTTCATATGACCAGAGGTATCCTAGAAAAGTCCAACTCCTATTTTTAGAGCACTTTTATTTTTTTTGCTTTGATTGTGTTGCTTATTATGATTGTTTCCATCGTTAGTTGACGAAATAAACGAAGTACTCGGAGATGGACCAGAAGGTTTGAAGACTCGGAAGGACAAGGCAAGCAGCCCTTTGACCATGTTCGAGAAACCTTTTTATGCATGTCTCATAACACCTTATTATCAATGCATCGGAATCATGTTGAGGTGGAGACCACATTGGTTGCTACCTTTGTTACTTACTATTGAAACTTGCATCAAACATGACCCTACCTTCCTATGAGGGTTATGTGGGTGGGAGTAGATAGATATATGCTATAGTTGTTGGCTACGCAAGATGGGTCAGGGTTATGCATTGAGTGAAACAAGTGTGGTTTGACATACTTGCAAATGACCCAATGGGTGCCACTAATGCCCCTGGGAGTTGATGAGGAACTAGGGCACTACTTGGTGAAGAAGTAGTGTGCCGAGGCTTGACGAAAGTGTTGTTTACAGAGATGGATTAGATTTATGTGTGACTACCATCCCAACCAAACATGCGCAACCACTCTACCCTTATATGGGAAAAGGGCATTATTGATTACCTAGGTCGATACTAGCATGGTGCCCCCATTACTAGTGACGGGGGTGACATGAGGTCACTCTCGGGACGGGGTCGTGCTTGGATAGGTGGCCATGACTGTTTTTACAGGGCACAGAACACACCGTTGGTACCCCGTGTCAGCGGTATGTGATGAATATGGGAGCAAGTCTCCACAATTTTAAGATGTGAAATGTTGGCACGGGGCTGTTACCAATCGAGTGGACTCTATGTTAGTGTCGTCTAGGGAAAGATAGTGATCGGGTGCTTACCTCGGGTACTTGAGGTACCGCGGTTCGTGGATGTCACGGAAGTTCCCCGGATCTTGTGGGTAAAGTGTGCAACCTCTGCAGAGTGTCAAACTATTCGAATAGCCGTGTCCGCGGTCAAGGACAGTTGGGTGGTGCTACTTAGACTATGTCCATAAGTTTCTGGAAAACAACACGGTTTGGGTAAATCTGTTGATGTGATTGTGATAAAGTCACGATGAGCATGAGCAAGAGTTGTTCATGACTCTTTCTCGATATTGATGTCGGAAACCTCCTGATACTTGTTGCAGACACATACATGTCCATGTTATATGTTGATCATACTTGCATGTCTAGCTTTCCACAAAACTGCCAATTTAGCAGTAGAGCCTTGCATAATTATTCTGTCTTCACACTTGGGTTGCTTGCGAGTACATTCAAAGTACTCATTGGCTTGCCACTGGTTATTTTATTGGCCAGGCAGGAGAGAACAGGAATATGAAGAAGAGTTCTATGGAGACGAACATGCGAGCTAGGACGCTTCCCAGTCAGAATGCCTGTAAGGTTAAGGCAGATGGCATGGGTCCAAGTTGTTGTTGAAGATTTCCGCTGCAACGCTATACTCAAGACTTGACCATTATGGTCCTATTTGTGAAATACGGTATGTATGGATGTAAGACTCTTGTTATTCAGCTTCTGTGTGTTCAGTGAGCATTGATCTCTGGGATCACTGTACACGTGCATTCGGTGATCTCGACTTATGAGTCGGGGTCCCCATAATTGTGCCAGTATCTCCTTGGGAATAACAGTCGGTGCGATGCTCCATCACGGGTATTGAGGTCAATATATTGAGCTGTCCATGAGTCTGACCGGACAGACTCGGGTATTCAAGGCTGACAGTTCTGAGCATACTGTGGACTGAGCTGGTTGCCTTGCTATGAGGTCCTTACCACAATGAAGTATACCCCTTAGGTGGATCTTTGCTTGGGTTCGCCGTGGAATAAGACGGTCTTGGGCATCCACATTTTTTACATAATAATCGTCATACCTGTATTGTTGGTCTTGCTCTTTCATTATTACTTTCTTCATCTGGATCCTCAACTGAAAGAGCGGGGCCTTACATGGATCCTTGATTATTTTTGCGGCCCTGAATACGGTTACGTACATTATCTGGCAATCATACCTTGGTCTAGCTCATGTTTTGAGCCTCGGTACATTTATCCAGCTCGCGTGTGGTTATACAGATCTCAATACTGTTGGGGATTATGCCAGACAGTGACAGGGTTAATAACATCATATTGTTGGATGTGCGGGACTGATCTTGACAATTACTACCAAGATTATTGTCTCAGTGTTGTCTTTCCTTCAAGACTTGTTGATCATGGCATCACCCACTGGTTTTTGTTTCTTGAATACCGGTGAGGTTGTCGGATGTGTACCGTGAATTCTTCCTTGTGCGAGAGACTTGCATGGACTTGGCAGCATACTGAATGAACTAATATCTGATTCTCGAGGCATACCTCTGACCGATTTTTATTTCAGACCAACTGTTGCAGATCTGCCACTTGGAAAACACTGTCATATGCTGACAGTTCCAAATATAATGTCTTGTATTAGTGCCATACAGAAGAATACTAGGCACCTTGCGTTCGGAAACCAACGGGGTGTCATGCTGAGGAAGACTGAGTGGCTTATGCTCGGAGCCTTTGGTGGATATCTTCTTGAGGAAAAACGGGGTACCGTGCCTCATAAGCTTCCCCCCTTAAAGACCTTGCTAGGGAAGACCCAGTACCTTATGCCAGAAGCTTTTGCAGTATGGGAATCCATTCATTCCCTACCGATGCAGACTGGGAACCTTATCTTTGTACACTTCGTCAATAAATTTTTGAGATGGATGGAACTGATTTTCTTGGTGATTGGACTGATTTTCTTCGTCAATATATCTTTGTCAGTCCGGCAGCAGATTATTTGTATGGCAAGAATTGACTGACTGTTCTTACTGAATTCATTGCGTATTTGACTGACTTCTGGGTGTCGCAATGCTTTAAATTTGGCTTATGGCAGATTCAATCATCGCGTACGGGCCATACCTTTGACTGGGAATGCACCGTTGATCCATTTTTGTTCTCTTGCTGATTTAATCATTGCTGCGATAAAGTGTATCTCTGACAGGTACTTGTTGCTGAAAGTCTGATCATAATACAATTTGTATCCAGCCAGATGTCTGCGATAAAATATTGTCAGCTGAAAACCTCATTGATTTTAACTGAATTCCTTGGTGTATATCTGTACTGCTCACGGCTTCTTCTGATCCGGTGTAGGTCGAGGAATAATTTCCATAAGGGGGTAACACCGAGGATTTAAAACAAAGAAGCACGAGAAAACGATTTATTGCAACAAATCGTATAGCAAACAAGCTACAAAGCTGCTCCACACAGGCACACACAAGCATGATGCTACAACAGATGCACAAACACTATACGAAGGATTACATCCTACGCTTGAGCAAACGGTCGCGAACTAACGAGGAAGCTAAGGGAGTAGCGAGTGGAACCGCTGACTCTGAAACTCCGGATGGACGTGGCGGAGGAGTTGGAGAAGCTGGCGGAGACTAAGGTAAAGCGACACCAAGCAATCTCCTGGCCCGAATGGCGTCTCGGACTAACTCAAAAATAAGAAGACACTCGGCCATCATGTAACGAGACATGGCGAGGATAGCCGGGTCATCTTGAGGGTTGACGGAGGGAAATTGGATTCACCTAGGATTCTCGACGATGGTGGGATAATATTGATAAGAACGGTTCTCCTGCACCATGCTCTCTTGATGACGAAGACTGGTGACTCCTACCATTGCGGCAAGCTGAACAGCACGCTCAGGAGTAGCGCCGTAACCACCATGGAAACTGTAGGTGCGCTTATCGATAGGAATCGGGGCTGACAGATGAACATGAGCAACATATTCCCGAATTCTTCCTCCAGTTGAAAACTGGAATACTTGATAGTGAGGTGGATCTCCGAGGGGATAAATACTACACCACAGGTCGTCAAGGAGGGCGGCAAAGCTGAGAGGTGAAGGAGTGGGACTGAACTCAATGGAAACAGCACCGGGAGCTAAGGGAAGGGCACTGAAATCATGGAAGTTGACCACCATCTACACATGAAACAGGGGTTAATGGTAACCGAAATAAGACTACATGCAGCAAACAAATGCAACAACCAAATGCAGCAAGCAATGGCAACAACCAGACCCTATACTACTGTTTTCTAACATTCCAGCGGACTAGGACCCTCTACAGCCAGACCTGCTCTGATACCAAGCCTGTGGCACCCCAGCTCAGAGAAAACCGGAACGCCCCGTATTCTAGCCCAGAGATCGAGGTGAAGTCTTCTGGAATACGACACTGCTTAGTATAGAACAAACCAGCTCTCTATTACAACACGAATATGAATACAAGGGTTCCGGTATTACAATGAATAACATTGGTATGGCGACACTACGCTAACCACGGTTGCTCTATACAAGCAGCATAACAACTTAAAGCAGTGGAACAACTATTGGCAGCGGAACAACGAATGGCGATGATGGACTCCAATCCGCATGGACTCTGGCTGGAACGTTTACCCTAGCTCGCGAACACGGGAACAACACCAAACAAGCAAGCAATCCAGGCACGACCTGCAAGCTGGCATGACACGCCAGGTCAGTACATTGAATGTACTTGCAAGCTCACAATAGCCAGAAGCATTCAAGACAAACAACAACATGGAAATTACAGGTTAATCAGGAATTATCATGAGACCATCAGGATAACATAGCATGAACAACATGAACATGATATAGCTAGACAATATGAGCATGGCATGAACATATAAATCTGATGATACTAGCATGCAACATGATGACACTACATGCACTATTTATTCTGTTCGGGTTACCTCGTACCCATCACATGCATCACTTACCAACCTCGGACATTATACGATCATCTTAGGATCAAATCAAGCTTGGTATAAACAATACCGTAGTAATCATCAAATTACCACAAGGAGCTTGATCTTTACCCACGAATCTCGCACAACATCATGAATATCCAACAACTCGGTATCCTCGATACCACGGTGATCATTCCGGCGATCACAACCATGACCAACACTTGGTCTCCAATGGTGATCTTTCCGGCGATCACAACCAACTTAACTCATCATGGAACCGGGGTTATTATTAAGCACATTATTATTATCACTGTTGACTCATAGTGTGACCAACTACGAACTGGGCCCGCACGGCTATCGATAGATTTAATGTACACTCTGCAGAGGTAGCGCACTGTACCCACACTACGGAACCCATGGCCTCATTTTCCCATTCGGGTGGACCAACGGCGTTCTGACAAAACCGATCTACTGTCATGACACTCTCCCGGCCACTCCGACTTACTCCCCACTGGTCTAGTCCTGGGTCGCCCCGTGTCTACCAAAGACACAACGACCACCGTCGTGGCCAAACATAAACGGTCCCAAATGGGGAACCGGATCCAATCAACAACAACGGGCACACAAGGTTATGTCTGCTTACCGGGCCAAGGTACCGCACGCACATAACCTTCCCTCTTTGGAGGCACCGGCGAGAGGCATGACAATAGACCCAGTTAGGATCTTCCCATAAAGGTAAGCGTGGTTGCACTGGTCAATTCGATATGATGGCACCATGACTCAGCCAACAGTTGTTCAAGTTCAATTTAATCCGGTTAAACTTGAATGCAAATATGTTGAGCCATGATAAAATACATGATGCAATTACAATGCGTGAGCATGAATATCAACATAATCATGAGAGAACCACAAAACTATCCACCATATCAACAATGAATCATAAGCATGGCATACTGACTAGCATGACCATCATAAGTACATACTTCTCTGAAACATAGCATGACCACTAGCATCAACAATAAATAGCATGCAAGAACATATCAACAATGCCATCATGCAAGCATTTAACTAACTGGATGCAAAGGAATATGCATAACAACGGTACTCGGGACAGACGACAGTCATGCACCGAAGACCATCACCAACATCAACATGGACTACTAGCAAGCATAAACGTATGAAAGGAATACTAGAAACTAGTAGGGCATGGTAACCAGGTGCATAACAACATAACAAGAATGTAAACATTAACCCCGAAGCATTACCGAAACAACGATAGTAGTAGCAAACAAGCAGACATATAACATCAACTTTTATTAAATATTCAAGTTGAAAACCATGGCTACTGCATGACTATCATGCAAGTGGGTATTTTGACTTTCCTGGGGTGACGGAGACTCTGGGAAGAAGTGCGGTGAAGTCGCGGAACGAAACGCCGAAACACTTCTTTCTCCCAGGGGGCTGATTAGAGGCAAGGGCATAATGGTCATTTTCATAGTGTGAACTGTTGGAAATATGCCCTAGAGGCAATAATAAAAGAGTTATTATTATATTTCCTTGTTCATGATAATCGTTTATTATCCATGCTATAATTGTGTTGATTGGAAACTTAAATACATGTGTGGATAAATTGACAAACATTGTGTCCCTAGTAAGCCTCTTCAGGACTAGCTCGTTGATCAAAGATGACCACGGTTTCCAGGTCATAGACATGAGTTGTCATTTAATAACGGGATCACATCATTAGGAGAATGATGTGATGGACGAGACCCAAACGTTAAACATAGCTTTTGATCGTATCAGTTATCGCTATAGTTTTCTGCATGTCAAGTATAAGTTCCTATGACCATGAGATCATGTAACTCACTGACACCGTAGGAGTGCTTTGTGTGTGCCAAACGTCGCAACGTAACTGGGTGACTATAAAGGTACTCTACAGGTGTCTCCGAAGGTGTATGTTGAGTTGACATGGATCAAGACTGGGATTTGTCACTCCGTGTGACGGAGAGGTATCTCCGGGCCCACTCGATAATACGTCATCTCAATGAGCTCAAAGTGACTAAGTAGTTAGTCACGGGATTATGTATTACGGAACGAGTAAAGAGACTTGCCGGTAACGAGATTGAACTAGGTATAGAGATACCGACGATCGAATCTCGGGCAAGTAACATACCGACGAGACAAAGGGAACTGTATACGGGATTGCCTGAATCCTTGACATCGTGGTTCATCCGATGAGATCATCGAGGAACGTGTGGGAACCAATATGGGTATCCAGATCCCGCTATTGGTTATTGACCTGGGAGTGTCTCGGTCATGTCTGCATAGTTTCCGAACCCGCAGGGTCTACACACTTAAGGTTCGGTGACGCTAGGGTTGTTAGTGAGAACAGTGCATGGTAACCGAAGGTTGTTCGGAGTCCCGGATGAGATCCCGGACGTGACGAGAGTCTCCGGAATGGTCCGGGGACGAAGATTGATATATAGGATGAGAGTGATCGGAGTCCGGAAGTGTTCCGGGGAGCACCGGGGAGTCGTCGGATGACCGAAAGAGGTTTCGGGGGGGTCCCGGCAAGTGTTGCGGGCCCTATGGGCCACAAGTGGGAGACGCAACAGCCCTCATGGGGCTGTGCGCCCCCCTTGGGCCCTCTCCACCTACGCCAAGGGGGCTGGGCCCCCCTAGGGCTGCCGCACCCCCTAGTCTTGGGGGGCAAGGCGCCTGGGGGGGAAACCCTAGCCCTGGCCGCAGCCCTGGCCGCCGCCCCCCCCCCCCTTGGCCGGCCCCATCTGCCTTGGCCGCCGCCCCCTAGGGGGAACCCTAGGGGCGCCCCCTCCCCTCTCTCCCCCCTATATAAAGAGAGGCAGAGGGAGGGCAGCCACACACGTTCGTGCCTCGGCGCTGCCCTCCCTCTCCCACGAACATCTTCGTCTATTCCGCAGTGCTTGGCGAAGCCCTGCTGGAATTCCTCCACCACCATCTCCACCACGCCGTCGTGCTGCTGGGTTTCTCCGTCAACTTCTCCCTCCCCCTTGCTGGATCAAGAAGGAGGAGACGTCCCCGAGCTATACGTGTGAAGAACGCGGAGGCACCGTCCGTTCGGTGCTAGGATCTTCGGCGATCTGAATCGCGACGAGTACGACTCCATCAACCGCGTTCTTGAACGCTTCCGCTTAGCGATCTACAAGGGTATGTGGATCCAACTCTCCCCTCGTAGATGCATCTCCTAGATTGATCTTGGTGAGCGTAGGAAAAAATTTTGTTTCCCATGCAACGTTCCCCAACAGTGGCATCATGAGCTAGGTTCTTGCGTAGATGCTTTCACGAGTAGAACACAAAGGGGTTTGTGGGCGTTGATGTTTAGATTGCTTCCCTCCTTGGTCTTTCTTGATTCAGCGGTATTATGGGATGAAGCGGCCCGGACCAACTTTACATGTCCACGTACATGAGACCGGTTCCATCGACAGACATGCGACTTTTGGTGCATAAGATGGCTGGCGGGTGTCTGTCTCTCCTATCTTAGTTGAATCGGAATAGACAAAGGCGGTCCTTGTAGAAGGTTAAATAGCAACTTAAATATCACCGTTGTGGCTTTGCGTAGGTAAGAAGCGTTCTTGCTAGATACCCATAGCAGCCACTTAAAACATGCAACAACAAATTAGAGGACGTCTAACTTGTTTTTGCAGGGTATGTATGTGATATGATATGGCCAATGACATGATGAGATATATTTGATGTATGAGATGATCATGTTGTAATAGTTAATATCGACTTGCATGTCGATGTATACGGCAACCGGCAGGAGCCATAGGGTTGTCTTTAATTTTTGTATGACCTGCGTGTCAATCATTAAGCGCTATGTAATGCTTTACTTTATCGCTAAACGGTAGCAATAGTAGTAAGAGCATGGTGGGCGCGCGACAACCCCGATGGCGACACGATGATGGAGATCATGATGATGGGGATCATGGTTTTACGCCGGTGACGATGGAGATCATGCCGGTGCTTTGGAGATGGAGATCAAAAGCACGAGTTGATGGCCATATCATGTCACTTATGATTTGCATGTGATGTTAATCCTTTTATGCATCTTATTTTGCTTAGGACGACGGTAGCATTATAAGATGATCCCTCACTAAAATTTCAAGATAAAATTGTGTTCCCCTCGAGTGTGCGCCGTTGCGAAGGTTCGTCGTTTCGAAGCACCACGTGATGATCGGGTGTGATAGACTCTACGTTCGCATACAACGGGTGCAAGCCAGTTTTGCACATGCAGAACACTCGGGTTAGACTTGACGAGCCTAGCATGTACAGACATGGCCTCGGAACACGGAAGACCGAAAGGTCGAGCATGAGTCATATAGTAGATATGATCAACATGAAGATGTTCACCATTGACACCACCTCATCTCACGTGATGATCGGACTTGGGTTGGTGGATTTGGATCATGTCACGCTCGGATGACCAGAGGGATGTCAATTTGAGTGGGAGTTATAAGTAATTTGATTAGTTAAAACTCACTTATCATGAACAATAGTCTAAGATGTCTTTGCAAATCTTTTGATGTAGATGGCTCCCGCAGTAGCTCCCCTGAATTTTAATGCGTTCCTAGAGAAAACTAGGCTGAAAGACGATGGGAGCAACTTTGTGGACTGGCTCCGCAATCTGAGGATCATCCTCACAGCTGCCCAAAAGGTTTATGTCCTAAATGCACCGCTAGGTGAACCCCCCGCTCCGGCCTCTGTGGACGTTATGAACGCCTGGCAGTCGCGTGCGGATGACTACTCAGTAGTACAGTGTGCCATGTTGTATAGCTTGGAAGGAGGACTTCAAAGGCGTTTTGAACGTCATGGAGCATATGAGATGTTCCAGGAGTTGAAGTTCATCTTTGAGAAGAATGCCAAGATCGAGAGGTATGAGACCACCGATAAATTCTTTGCTTGCAAGATGGAGGAGAATTCGTCTGTCAGTGAGCACTTACTGAAGATGTCTGGGTACTATACCCGCATAGCTGATCTGGGACTTGTGTTCCCGGAGGAGGCTATCATTGACAGAATTCTCCAGTCACTCCCACCTAGCTACAAGAGCTTCGTGCAGCAGTATAACATGCAAGGGATGAACAAATCCATCGCCGAGCTGTTTGCAATGCTGAAAGTCGCTGAGGCAGACATCCAGAAGGAGTATCAAGTGTTGATGGTCAATAAAACTACCAGTTTCAAGAAAAATGGCAAGGGCAAGAAGGGTAACTCTAAGAAGGGTGGCAAGGCAGTTGCTCATCCAGTGAAGAAACCCAAGGCTGGGCCCAAGCCAGAGACTGAGTGTTTCTATTGCAAGGGGAACGATCACTGGAAGCGGAACTGCCCCAAGTATCTGGCAGACAAGAAGGGGGCCAACAACAACAACAAGCAAGGTATATGTGATATACATGTTATTGATGTGTACCTTACCAACTCTCGTTGTAGTGCCTGGGTATTTGATACCGGTTCGGTTGCTCACATTTGCAACTCTAAACAGGAACTACGGAATAAACGGAGGCTGGCGAAGGACGAAGTGACGATGCGCGTGGGGAATGGTTCCAAGGTTGATGTGATCGCCGTCGGCACGCTCGCTCTTCGATTACCATCGGGATTAGTTATGAACCTGAATAATTGTTATTTAGTGCCTGCGTTGAGCATGAACATTATATCTGGATCTTGTTTAATGCGAGACGGTTACTCATTTAAATCAGAGAATAAAGGTTGTTCTATTTATATGGGTAATATCTTTTATGGTCATGCACCCGAAGTAGGGGGTTTATTCTTATTGAATCTCGATAATGATGATACACATGTTCATAACATTGATGCCAAAAGATGTAGAGTTGATAACAATAATACCACTTTCTTGTGGCACTGCCGTCTGGGTCATATCGGCGTGAAACGCATGAGGAAGCTCCATGCTGATGGACTTTTGGAGTCTCTTGATTTTGAATCACTTGACACATGCGAGCCGTGCCTCATGGGCAAGATGACTAAGACCCCGTTTTCAGGAACAATGGAACGGGCAAGTGACTTATTGGAAATCATACATACTGATGTGTGTGGTCCGATGAGTGTCACGGCGCGCGGTGGATATCGTTATTTTCTCACCTTCACTGACGACTTAAGTAGATATGGGTATATTTACTTGATGAAGCATAAGTCTGAAACGTTTGAAAAATTCAAGCAATTTCAGAGTGAAGTTGAGAATCATCGTAACAAGAAGATCAAGTTCCTACGATCTGATCGAGGGGGAGAGTATCTGAGTTATGAGTTTGGCAATCACTTAAGAAAATGTGGAATTGTTTCACAGTTGACGCCACCTGGAACACCACAGCGTAATGGTGTGTCCGAACGTCGTAATCGAACCCTATTAGATATGGTGCGTTCTATGATGTCTCTTGCCGATTTGCCACTATCGTTCTGGGGATATGCGTTAGAGACAGCTGCATTCACTTTAAATAGGGCTCCATCTAAGTCCGTTGAGACAACACCGTATGAGCTATGGTTTGGTAAGAAACCTAAGTTGTCTTTTCTCAAAGTTTGGGGTTGCGATGCTTATGTCAAAAGGCTTCAGCCAGAAAAGCTCGAACCCAAAGCGGACAAATGTGTCTTCATAGGATACCCAAAAGAAACGGTTGGGTACACCTTCTATCTCAGATCCGAGGGCAAAGTGTTTGTCGCTAAGAACGGGTCCTTTCTCGAGAAAGAGTTTCTCTCGAAAGAATTGAGTGGGAGGAAGGTAGAACTTGATGAGGTTATTGAACCTCTGCTTCAACCAGAGAGTAGCGCAGCACAGAAAGATGTTTTTGTGGAGCCTGCAGCGGTTGAAGAGGAAGCCAATGATGATGATCAAGAAGCTTCTGATCAAGTCACTACCGAACCTCGTAGGTCGACAAGGGTACGCACTGCACCTGAGTGGTATGGTAACCCTATCTTGGAGGTCATGTTGTTGGACAACAGTGAACCTACGAGCTATGGAGAAGCGATGGTGTGCCCGGATTCCGACAAATGGTTAGAGGCCATGAAATCCGAGATGGGATCCATGTATGAAAACAAAGTATGGACTTTGGAAGTATTACCTGAAGGGCGGAAGGCCACTCAGAATAAATGGATTTTTAAGAGGAAGACGGACGCTGACGGCAATGTCACCGTGTATAAAGCTCGACTTGTGGCAAAGGGTTTTTCACAAGTTCAAGGAGTTGACTACGATGAGACTTTCTCACCCGTAGCGATGCTTAAATCCGTCCGAATCATGTTAGCAATAGCTGCGTATTTCGATTATGAAATTTGGCAGATGGATGTCAAAACGGCGTTCCTTAGCGGTTTTCTTAAGGAAGAGTTGTATATGATACAACCGGAAGGTTTTGTCGATCCAGAGAATACTGACAAAGTTTGCAAACTCCAGCGTTCCATTTATGGGTTGGTGCAAGCATCTCGGAGTTGGAATCTTCGCTTTGATGAGGTGATCAAAGCGTTTGGGTTTGTACAAGTTTACGGAGAAGCTTGTATTTACAAGAAAGTGAGTGGGAGCTCTATAGCGTTTCTGATATTATATGTGGATGACATATTGCTAATTGGAAACAATATAGAACTTTTGGATAGCGTGAAGGGGTATTTGAACAAGAGTTTTTCGATGAAGGACCTCGGTGAAGCTGCTTTCATATTGGGCATCAAGATCTATAGAGATAGATCGAGACGCTTGATAGGACTTTCACAAAGTACATACCTTGATAAAGTTTTGAAGAAGTTCAAAATGGATCAATCCAAGAAGGGGTTCTTGCCGGTATTGCAAGGTACAAAGTTGAGTAAGACTCAATGCCCAGTGACTGCGGAAGATAGAGAAAAGATGAGTGTCATCCCCTATGCTTCAGCCATAGGCTCTATCATGTATGCAATGCTGTGCACAAGACCAGATGTCAGCCTTGCCATAAGTATGGCCGGAAGGTTTCAAAGTAATCTTGGTATGGATCACTGGACAGCGGTCAAGAATATCCTAAAGTACCTGAAAAGGACTAAGGAGATGTTTCTCGTTTATGGAGGTGATCAAGAGCTCGTCGTAAAGGGTTACGTCGATGCAAGCTTTGACACTGATCCGGATGACTCTAAGTCTCAAACCGGATACGTATATATTCTCAACGGGGGAGCGGTAAGCTGGTGCAGTTCCAAGCAAAGCGTGGTAGCCGTTTCTACATGCGAAGTGGAGTACATAGCTGCCTCGGAGGCGGCAAAGGAAGGTGTCTGGATGAAGGAGTTCATGACAGATCTTGGAGTTGTGCCTAGCGCATTGAACCCAATGACTCTGTTTTGTGACAACACTGGTGCCATTGCTCTAGCCAAGGAACCAAGGTTTCACAAGAGGACCAGACACATAAAGCGACGCTTCAATTCCATCCGCGATTCAGTCAAGGAGGAGGACATAAGCATTTGCAAAGTACACACGGATTTGAATGTTGCAGATCCGTTGACTAAGCCTCTTCCACGGGCTAAGCATGATCAACACCAAGACTCTATGGGTGTTAGATTCATTACCTTGTAATGCTAGATTATTGACTCTAGTGCAAGTGGGAGACTGTTGGAAATATGCCCTAGAGGCAATAATAAAAGAGTTATTATTATATTTCCTTGTTCATGATAATCGTTTATTATCCATGCTATAATTGTGTTGATTGGAAACTTAAATACATGTGTGGATAAATAGACAAACTTTGTGTCCCTAGTAAGCCTCTTCAGGACTAGCTCGTTGATCAAAGATGACCGCGGTTTCCAGGTCATAGACATGAGTTGTCATTTGATAACGGGATCACATCATTAGGAGAATGATGTGATGGACGAGACCCAAACGTTAAACATAGCTTTTGATCGTATCAGTTATCGCTATAGTTTTCTGCATGTCAAGTATAAGTTCCTATGACCATGAGATCATGTAACTCACTGACACCGTAGGAGTGCTTTGTGTGTGCCAAACGTCGCAACGTAACTGGGTGACTATAAAGGTACTCTACAGGTGTCTCCGAAGGTGTCTGTTGAGTTGACATGGATCAAGACTGGGATTTGTCACTCCGTGTGACGGAGAGGTATCTCCGGGCCCACTCGGTAATACGTCATCTCAATGAGCTCAAAGTGACTAAGTAGTTAGTCACGGGATTATGTATTACGGAACGAGTAAAGAGACTTGCCGGTAACGAGATTGAACTAGGTATAGAGATACCGACGATCGAATCTCGGGCAAGTAACATACCGACGAGACAAAGGGAACTGTATACGGGATTGCCTGAATCCTTGACATCGTGGTTCATCCGATGAGATCATCGAGGAACGTGTGGGAACCAATATGGGTATCCAGATCCCGCTATTGGTTATTGACCTGGGAGTGTCTCGGTCATGTCTGCATAGTTTCCGAACCCGCAGGGTCTACACACTTAAGGTTCGGTGACGCTAGGGTTGTTAGTGAGAACAGTGCATGGTAACCGAAGGTTGTTCGGAGTCCCGGATGAGATCCCGGACGTGACGAGAGTCTCCGGAATGGTCCGGGGACGAAGATTGATATATAGGATGAGAGTGATCGGAGTCCGGAAGTGTTCCGGGGAGCACCGGGAGTCGTCGGATGACCGAAAGAGGTTTCGGGGGGGTCCCGGCAAGTGTTGCGGGCCCTATGGGCCACAAGTGGGAGACGCAACAGCCCTCATGGGGCTGTGCGCCCCCCCTTGGGCCCTCTCCACCTACGCCAAGGGGGCTGGGCCCCCCTAGGGCTGCCGCACCCCCTAGTCTTGGGGGGCAAGGCGCCTGGGGGGGGAAACCCTAGCCCTGGCCGCAGCCCTGGCCGCCGCCCCCCCCCCCTTGGCCGGCCCCATCTGCCTTGGCCGCCGCCCCCTAGGGGGTACCCTAGGGGCGCCCCCTCCCCTCTCTCCCCCCTATATAAAGAGAGGCAGAGGGAGGGCAGCCACACACGTTCGTGCCTCGGCGCTGCCCTCCCTCTCCCACGAACATCTTCGTCTATTCCGCAGTGCTTGGCGAAGCCCTGCTGGAATTCCTCCACCACCATCTCCACCACGCCGTCGTGCTGCTGGGTTTCTCCGTCAACTTCTCCCTCCCCCTTGCTGGATCAAGAAGGAGGAGACGTCCCCGAGCTATACGTGTGAAGAACGCGGAGGCACCGTCCGTTCGGTGCTAGGATCTTCGGCGATCTGAATCACGGCGAGTACGACTCCATCAACCGCGTTCTTGAACGCTTCCGCTTAGCGATCTACAAGGGTATGTGGATCCAACTCTCCCCTCGTAGATGCATCTCCTAGATTGATCTTGGTGAGCGTAGGAAAATTTTTTGTTTCCCATGCAATGTTCCCCAACATGAACACTTAGTGAAAATGCTACCAACAAAAAGAGCTCGATGAGACAAAGACATGAGCGTTGGTTTCACCTGATTCGGAGTTACGGACGCGAAGATATGAGGTGTTGAAGGAGAGGGACCAATTTGTGAATAGTTTTATCACCAATGGGTCCCTGAGTGGATAAGGTAGAGGCGCACAATCAGAAATATGCTTTCAGAACTTAGAAAACGTATTTTCAGCAGAAGAAGGACCGGAGTACGCTTTCATACAATGAAAACGTACACCAGTGAACCCGCTTCCCCTTAAGTCAGATGGGCCCGGGGTGGGGGAGACTTACAGTAGGGGCCCACGGGTAGGGAAGGGGGCCAGACGCTCGCGTCGTCTTCCTCCTTGTGCTTCTGTTTCGCTCGTGGAACAGAGCGAGGCAGGGGAGGCCTGCGACCAAGGGGCCGGCCGGCTCCGGCCGGCTCCGGCCCGGCTGAGCACACCGGCTGGTGCGCGGGGTGATAACCCACAAGTGTAGGGGATCGCAACTGTTTTCGAGGGTAAAGTATTCAACCCAATTTGTTGATTCGACACAAGGGGAGCCATAGAATACTCTTAAGCATTAGTAGCTGAGTTGTCAATTCAACCACACCTAGAAACTTAGTATCTGCAGGAAGATAGTTTAGTAGCAAAGTAATATGATAGCGGCGGTATCAACGATAAATGTAACGATAGTGTTTTTGTAGTTTTTGTGATAGTAGCAACGGAAAAAGTAAATAAGCAACAAGCAATATAGGAAAAGCTCGTAGGCATTGGATCAGTGATGGGAAATTATGTCGGATGCAATTCATCATGTAGAAGTTATAACCTAGTGTGACACAGAACTAGCTCCGGTTCATCAATGCAATGTAGGCATGTATTCCAAATATAGTCATACGTGCTTATGGAAAAGAACTTGCATGACATATTTTGTCCTACCCTCCCGTGGCAGCGGGGTCCTATTGGAAACTAAAGGATATTAAGGCCTCCTTTTAATAGAGTACCGGACCAAAGCATTAACACATAGTGAATACATGAACTCTTCAAACTATGGTCATCACCGGGAGTGGTCCTGATTATTGTCACTTCGGGGTTGCCGGATCATAATACATAGTAGGTGACTATAGACTTGCAAGATAGGATCAAGAACACACATATATTCATGAAAACATAATAGGTTCAGATCTGAAATCATGGCACTCGGGTCCTAGTGACAAGCATTAAGCATAACAAAGTCATAGCAACATCAATCTTAGAACATAGTGGGTACTAGGGATCAAACCCTAACAAAACTAACTCGATTACATGATAGATCCCATCCAACCCATCACCGTCCAGCAAGCCTACGATGGAATTACTCATGCACGGCAGTGAGCATCATGGAATTGGTGATGGAGGAAGGTTGATGATGACGATGGCGACGATCTCCACTCTCCTGAGCCCCGAACGGACTCCAGATCAGCCCTCCCAAGAGATATTAGGGCTTGGCGGCGGCTCCGTCTCGTGAAACGCGATAATTCTTTCTCCTTTATTTTTTCTCCTCGAAAGTGAAGATATAGGATCTGGGGGTACGTCAGTGGAGCAACAGGGGGCCCACGAGGCAGGGGGCGCGCCCTAGGTAGGGGGGCGCGCCCCCCACCCTCGTGGGCAGGGTGTGAGCCCCCTGATGTGGATCTTCCTGCAGATATTTTTTTATATTTTCCAAAATAATTCTCCGTTGATTTTCAGGCGATTCTGAGAACTTTTTATTCCCGCACAAAAACAACACCATGGCAATTCTGCTGAAAACAGCGCCAGTCCGGGTTAGTTCCATTCAAATCATGCAAGTTAGAGTCCAAAACAAGGGCAAAAGTGTTTGGAAAAGTAGATACGTTGGAGACGTATCAACTCCCCCAAGCTTAAACCTTTGCTTGTCCTCAAGCAATTCAGTTGATAAACTGAAAGTGATAAAGAAAAACTTTGACAAACTCAGTTTTCTCTCGTTGTTATAAATATGTAAGCTAGCATTCAGGTTTTCAACAAGATCATAAACTAACCACATCCACAATAACTTTCAGGTCTCAAGACTACTCACATCAATGGCATAATCAACTAGCGAGCAATAATAATAAACCTCTGATGACAGCACTTTTTCAAAACAATCATGATATGATATAACAAGATGGTATCTCGCTAGCCCTTTCTGAGACCGCAAAACATAAATGCAGAGCACCTTTAAAGATCAAGGACTGACTAGACATTGTAATTCATGGTAAAAGAGATCCAGTCATGATCATACTCAATGCAAATTAATAGTAACACATGCAATGACAGAGGTGCTCTCCTACTGGTGCTCTTTGATAAGAGGATGATGACTCTGCATAAAAGTAAATGGATAGGCCCTTCGCAGAGGGAAGCAGGGATTTGTAGAGGTGCCAGAGCTCGATTTTTAAATAGAGATGAATAACATTTTGAGCGGTATACTTTCATTGTCAACATAACAACGAAGAATCTCGATATCTCCCATGCTACGCTCATTATAGGCGGTTCCCAAACAGAATGATAAAGTTTATACTCCCCCAACCACCAACAAGCACACTCCACGGCCATCCGAATCCACGGGGTACCGTCCAAACAAGCAACAACCCTCGGGGAGTTTTGTTTAATTATTATGATTTGAGCATGGGACTGGGCATGCCGGTTACCAGCCATTTTCTCATTAATGATGAGCGGAGTCCACTCACCGTGAGAATAACCCAACTAGCATGGAAGATATAGATAGCCCTAGTTGATACATGAGCTGTTCGAGCATACAAAACAGAATTTTATTTGAAGGTTTAGAGTTTGGCACATACAAATTTACTTGGAACGGCAGGTAAATACCGCATATAGGAAGGTATGGTGGACTCATATGGAATAACTTTGGGGTTTATGGAAGTGGATGCACAAGCAGTATTCCCGCTTAGTACAGGTGAAGGCTAGAAAGAGACTGGGAAGCGACCAGCTAGAGAGCAACAACGGTCATGAACATGCATTAAAATTAATCAACAATGAATACAAGCATGAGTAGGATATAAATCACCATGAGCATAAATATCGTGAAGGCTATGTTGATTTGTTTCAACTACATGCGTGAACATGTGCCAAGTCAGATCACTTAAATCGTTCAAAGGAGGATACCACCCATCATACCACATCACAACCACTTTAATATCATTTTGGCACGCGAGATAGACCATTATAAACTCTCAACTAATTAAGCATGGCATAAGCAGCTATGATCTCTAATTGTCATTGTAAGCATGTTTCATTCATAACAAGCTGAATCAGGAACGATGATCCATCATATTTACAAAAATAAGAGAAGTCAAGTTCATACCAGCTTTTCTCATCTCAATTAGTTCATCATATATCATCCTTATTGCCTTTCACTCGCACGACCGAATGGTGTGGATAATAATAATAGTGCACGTGCATTGGACTAAGCTGGAATCTGAAGACATTTAATATAAGAGAGAATACAAGGTAATATGGCTCAAGGTTAAATCAACAACAAAACATATGAGAGTCACTAAGCATTTTAATCATGGTATTCTACTCTTATCCCCCAAAGAAAAGAAAAGAAACTATTTACACGGGAAAGCTCCCAACAAGCAAAAGAAGAACGGGAAATCTTTTTGGGTTTTCATTTTAATTACTACTACAAGCAAGGAAAGTAAACTAGCTAGAAGCTACAACTAATATTTTTTTTGTTTTTCTGGTTTTTTCTAGCACACAAGAAAAAGACTAAGAAAAAGGAAATTAAACTAAGCATAGATGGTACAGTGAAAGAGTGTGAGCACTGACAACTAGAATAAGTGTGAACATGAATGTAAAGTCAGTGAGAAACACGTACTCCCCCAAGCTTAGGCTTTTGGCCTAAGTTGGTTTATGGCCACGGATCGAAGCCACTCCCTCCAGTGTACTGGGATGAGTCCTCTGGGTGCCACTGGTTGGCGAGCTCGTCCAGCTCCCACCCATAAACAGATTGGCGGTGAGGATCAAGTGGTGGCTCTGGCTCAGGCTCCGAAGCTTGTGCCTGGCCCTAGTACTTGTAGAAGGCATCTGATGTGATGAGGTATACTCCTGTAGACAAATCAAACAAAGATGGTGCATGCAAGGTAACAATTTCACAGTATATTTCATCAAACCTTAATTTATAATTAAGCTGCCTATTCTTGTCTTTAACAATAAAGTCATGAGCTACCATGCTCTTGTAGTCTAGATAAACAGGGGCAAGCAATTTTTCTTCCTTCTCATGATGCCTAATAGGTATTCTAAAATGTTCAGCAAGGCGAGAGGCAAAGATGCCTCCAAAGACGGGCCCCTTTGAGCGGTTCAGACTCAGTCGTTTAGCAACGACGGCACCCAAGCTAAAAGTTGTGTCTTGAAACAAAGCATGGCGTAAAATGACAATGTCAGGGGCACTAAGATTCCCGTTGTTCCCGTGACCAATTAAACATCTACTAGCAAATAAAGCAAAGTAGCACAGAACAGGGAATTGTATACTAGTGATTATTGCCCCTGAAACTTGTCTAGTTTCCCCTACAGCTATCATGTCAATAAACCCTTCAATTTCTTCACGACGTGGTTCATCAAGTATACCTCCAAAGGGTACTTTGCATATTTCACAAAAATCTAAGAGTGATATCTCCTTAATCACATCATATAGACGAAACTCCACCGTAGGTGGTGTTTTCTTAGCATGAAAATGAAAACTTTGCATGAAAATATTGGTGAGTAAGAGATACTGTTCTTTCTGGTCGTGGAGGAAGTCGATGAGGCCTGCATTATTCGCCAACCAATAAAAGTCTTCGTAAATCCCGGCGGACATCGTGAAATCATTACAAGGCCATTCGCACGGTCGAACTTCCGCCATGCAAGGAAGATCATACTTGGGCTTCTTATTTTCTTCTTTCTTCTTCTCCTCTGAGCTCTTGCTGGAGGAGCCCCTCAACAATCTTTTTATCATTTTCCTTCTCTGAAAATTTCTGAAATTTTTAGTAACTCACAATAAAAGTTAACCAAACTCAACAAGATTGATAGAAACAACTCCTATAAGTGCCTAGAGACTATATCATGCATTAGAACTACTTGGGACCAAGAATATTTGACATGCAAGCTCAAGAACAAGGTCACCACAGCAGCATAAATTTGCAATAAGTAAAGCACTAGAACAAAAACTAATTGGACCAATGGAGGAGTCACATACCAAGGAACAATCTCCCCAAACAGTTTGGTAAATGGTGCTTTGAGCAAGGAGATCGAAAATGGCAGCTAGATGAGCTAGAAACCCGGGTTTGAGTTGGTTGGTGATTTTTTTGGGAGGAAGAAGAAGAGCATGGGTCCAGGAATAAGTGGATGGGGGCCACGTGGGGCCCACGAGGCAGGGGGTGCGCCTTGGGCAGGGGGGCGCGCCCTGGACCCTCGTGGCCAGGTGCTGGCTCCCCTCACTATGTGTTCTGTGCCATATTTTCTCAAATATTCTAGAAAAAATCATATTTCATTTTCATGGCATTTGGAGAACTTTTATTTTCAGGGTATTTTTTATTGCACGGATAAGTCTGGAAACGGAGAGAAAATGCTATTTTGCTTTATGTATCCTAATTAAAAAAAAAGTAAAAATAGGGTACATAAGGTTGTGCTATCTAGATTCACCTATCCCATGCTCATCAAAAGGAATCCATTAACAAGGTTGATCAGGTCTTGTTAATAAACTCTTTCCGAGAACATGAAACCGGAGAATTTTCGAATAACACTAGGTTACCTCAATGGGGATATGTATGTCCCCAACAATAAGGATGTCATATGTCTTCTTGATAGTGGGAAGAGGAAATTCAAAACCTCCAATAGTAATAGTTGAAGTTTTTCCAATATAATTAATACTATGGACCTGAGGTTGTTTCCTCGGAAAGTGTACCGTATGCTCATTACCATTGACATGAAAAGTGACATTGCCTTTGTTGCAATCAATAACAGCCCCTGCAGTATTCAAAAAGGGTCTTCCAAGAATAATAGATATACTATCGTCCTCTGGAATATCAAGTATAACAAAGTCCGTTAGAATAGTAACATTTGCAACTACAACAGGCACATCCTCACAAATACCGACATGTATAGCAGTTGATTTATCAGCCATTTGCAGAGATATTTCAGTAGGTGTCAACTTACTCAAGTCAAGTCTACGATATAAAGAGAGAAGCATAACACTAACACCGGCTCCAAGATCACACAAAGCAGTTTAACATAGTTTTTTCTTAATGGAGCAAGGTATAGTAGGTACTCTTGGATCTCCTAATTTCTTAGTCATTCCACCCTTAAAAGTACAATTGGCAAGCATGGTGGAAATTTCTACTTCAGACATCTTTCTTTTGTTGGTAATAATGTCTTTCATATACTTAGCATAAGGATTTGTTTTAAGCACATCCCTCCAACACATACGCAAAAAGATAGGTCTAATCATTTCAGCAAAGCGCTCAAAATCCTCATCATCCTTTTTCTTGGATGGTTTAGGAGGAAAAGGCATGGGTTTCTGAACCCATGGTTCTCTTTCCCTACTGTGCTTCCTAGCAACAAAGTCTCTCTTATCATAACGTTGATTCTTTGATTGTGGGTTATCAAGATCAACAGCAGGTTCAATCTCTACATCATTATCATTGCTATGTTGAGCATCATCATGAACATCATCATTAATATTATCACTAGGTTCATGTTTGTTACCAGATTGTGTCTCAGCGTCAGAAACAGATATATCAGTGGGATTCTCAAGTGTGTCAGCTATAGGTTCACTAGAAGCATGCAAAGTCCTATCATTTTTCTTTTTCTTCTTCTTAGTAGAAGTAGGTGCATCTAAATTAGCTCTCTAAGAACCTTGCTCAATTCTCTTAGGGTGGCCTTCAGGATATAGAGGTTCCTGAGTCATTTTACCACCTCTAGTTGCAACTCTAACAACATAGTCAATATTCTTACTATTTAATTCATTGAGCAAATCACTCTGAGCCTTAAGTACTTGTTCTACTTGAGTGGTGACCATGGAAACATGTTTATTGATAAGTTTCAGTTCACCTTTAGCACTAGACAGATAATCACTCAAGCGTTCAATCATATAAGCATTGTGTTGTAATTGTCTACCAACATAAGCATTGAAGTTTTCTTGTTTCACAATAAAATTGTCAAACTCATCTAAGCATTGGATAGCAGACTTATAACGAGGAATATCACCTTCGTCAAATCTATAAAGAGAATTTACCTTTACTACCTGTGTCGGGTTATCAAGACCATGTATTTCTTCAACGGGTGGTAAATTCTTAACATCTTCAGCTTTAATACCTTTTTCTTTCATAGATTTCTTTGCCTCTTGCATATCTTCAGGACTGAGAAATAGAACACCTCTTTTCTTCGGAGTTGGTTTAGGGGCTGGTTCAGGAAGTGTCCAATTATTCTCATTGGCCAGCATATTATTCAATAGTAGTTCAGCTTGTTCAACTGTCCTTTCTCTCAAAACATAACCAGCACAACTATCCAGGTGGTCTCTGGAAGCATCGGTTAGTCCATTATAAAAGACATCAAGTATATCATGCATTTCAAGAGGATGATCATGCAAAGCATTAAGTAACTGGAGAAGCCTCCCCCAAGCTTGTGGGAGACTCTCTTCTTCAGTTTGAGCAAAGTTATATATTTCCCGTAAGGCAGCTTGTTTCTTATGAGCGGGAAAATATTTAGCAGAGAAGTAATACATCATATCGTGGGGACTAGGCGCACCGGAACCATGCCGAGACCGAGGCGGCCATGGTGAACGGCGACAGACAGAAGCAAGGGAGAGGTGCTCTGGTGGTCGAGGAGGGGTGGGGAGAGGCCGGTGAGGTGCGGAGGACCTCGGGGCACGCTTATATAGTCGAGGGGAGGGCTCTAGACGATCACTAGTGAGCTTGAGCAGTGCACTAATGGAGGTCAGAGGCAGTGCACAGCGCTAGCACTGTTCTGGCGGTGCAACGATGGCGAACCACAACGAGGGAGCGATACAGGCCGACGCAGGGCATCACGGCGAAGCTACTAGACATGAATGGAGGTCGAGACGGGGAGGGAGACAACGGGAACAGTTGCCGGACCGAGCCAGAGCTTGCACTGTGCGTGACGCCAGCGTGATCACCACGGGCACTGGTGCAAACGGCGTGTTCTGGCCGGGCCGACCATGTCCAGTAGATGGAATGTTGTGCCCTTAGTCCAAATGAGGAAATAAATCGGTCCAGGGGCAAAGAAGAGATTTGCACCTAGCTCCAAAGTAAATCAACATGAAGGTGCTTGTAACTTCTTGTGGTTAAACCAGCTTGGTAACATGGTAAATAGTTTGTCTCATGATGATCACATACTAAGGTGATGCTGCTTACCAAAAATCAGACTAAGAGGAGGAGTTTAGATGAGGGTTGCTGTAGAAAGTGCAAAACTGGACAGATTATGGGATTAAGATGTTGCACTCACACAGTTAAGTGTCATGAGCTGAAATTTGGGGGAGTGGGATGATATGGCCATATGGAGCTGCTGTAAAAATCTCATGCCATTTGGAGTTACCAAAGTGGCACTTCCTTCACAAAGCTCCATTCTCGCCAGTAACTAGGAAAATTTACTGAGGGTAATTGGATAAGTGGATTGAGCCAAAACTTGGTGGATGGAGTAGAGATAGATGTAAGAATGCCCTGGTAATTTTTTAGCTCAAATGAAGCAAGGGAAAATATTGTTGCTTCACAAAGTGAAAATCTTACCAGAAACCAAGGTTTGGAGCTGAACTCACATAGATGATCTCCATGAGCTCAAATTTGGTAGACATTCATGATTTGGTCAAATGAAGGATGTGACAAAGTTTCAACTCATTTGGACATGCCTGGAATATACTTTCTTCACAAAGTTCCTTTCTGGACAAAAACTTTGGAAAATTGCTGAAAAATAATTACTAGGCAAATGAGGTTGAAATTTGGCACATGCCAATGATATGGACAGGAAAATATGTCCAAAAAGTTTGGAGGCAATTTTGGAAAGATAAATAGCACTTTCTTTGCAAAGTGCCATTTAGGGTAGAATAGGAAAATGATTATTGGAGGATTATTTCTGAACATGGCAATGAAAAGTTTTGCCATATATAAGCAATATATGACCCAAACAATTTATGAGAATTATTTGGGAATTTTTAGAATGACAGAGATATAGGTTGCTTCACAACCTAGGGCAAAAAGAATTATTCCTTTAATAGAAAAGGAATATTCCTTTGAAAAAGAATTTTGGATTAGGTCAAGGATGGAAATGACAGGGCCTTGGGATGATGATGAGATTGACAAGCCACTATGAAACCTAGGAAGACATGATCTTCCCAAGTTTCAGAACCACATAGCCACTGGAAAGCAAATAAAATTAAGAAATCCAAGAAAATTAAAGGAAAAGGGAAAGGGCAAAAATCCAGGCTGTTACAACATGCCCAACAAAGGCTACTTTAAGAGTCTTGCTCCACAAGAGCTCCACATAATCAATATCAAAGAAAGTAGCAAAACCCATGAGTGCAAGTTGACGAACGGAAAGTAAAATGTATGCGAGGGACTCAACAAGCATGACTTTCTCGATCGTGCGATCATGAGAAACGAAAACCTTGCCAAGACCCAATACATTAGAAGATGATGCATCACACCATTCCACATTGGTGGGCATAGATGAGACTTTGTGCACGTTCACCACCAAGTCTTTGCTTCCGGTCATATGATTTGTGGCTCCACTATCGAGCAACCATGATCCCCCACCGGAAGCAAACTCCTACAAGAGATCAATGCTTGGTTTTAGGTACCCGTTTTGTAATGGGTCCTTTGATGTTAGCAACAAGGGTATTAGGAACCCAAATAGATTATTCAATGTACTCATAAGAAGAACCAACAAATTTGGCATAAACATGCCCATCACTAGCATGGCATAACACATAAGATGGGTTAAAGTCGTCGGCTTTGTTGGAAGTAGTAGCATTGCCCTTCTTGACACCACCACCCTGCGCATTGTTCTTCTTCTCATTAGAATTACCCTCTCCCTCCTTCACAAACGTTTGCTTGAGAGGAAGAGGTTGCTTGGTCTTGTCATTCTTCTTCTTCTTGGACTTAGGCGCAAACCCAATTCCCTCCTTGGCCACAACTTCCTTTTGATTGCTCAAAAGGTCGTTGAGGTTTTTCTCACCTTGTATGCAAGACACAAGACCTTTCTCAAGTTGGTTCTTCAACTTGGCATTCTCCTCCACAAGATGCACATGCTCACAACATGGGTTAGTAGCATTTGCATTATCAATTAAAACCATATGAGGAAAAGTGGCTTTCTCCTTGGTTAGCGATACTTAGAGTTGATCATGAGACTCCTTGAGGCTAGCATGAACACTCTTCAAGACATTGTGAGCCTTGTCAAGTATATCAAACTCCTCCTTGAGTCTAGCATGGTCAACCCCAAGTTCGGCCATCTCGGAGCTGAGCACACGAGAGACAACAAGGGCATGATCAAGATCTTTCTTTAATTTAGCATGATCATTGTTGTGTGACTCCTCAAGAGCCAAACGAAGACCACACTCTTCCTCAAACGCATTAGAGAGATCCGATATATCATCGGCATAGTCTCAACCATGCCCTTCAATCTTAGATATGGTCTCTTCATAAGCCTGGATCATGTCATTAGCTTCACCAAGTTGTTCCAAGAGAGCAACGAAGTACTTCTTGGATTTACCTTTGAGCTTACTCATGAACGACTCAAATTCATTTTCCTCCTCCTCCGCCCCTCACTTTCATCAATGCAATCCATCAACGAAGGATTAGCACTGATGGTAGACTTGATGTTGGGGGTTACCTTGTTGGTTGCTTTAGCCATGAGGCACTTGGCGGTGATGTTCTCGTTGGGTGAATTGAAGAGGGACACCCGTGGAGTTGTTGCAATGGCAACGGAGGCCATGGCAACCGTCTCACTATCATCGTCATCATCATCATCCTAATCATACTCTTCTTGTGCCACCAACCCTTTGGGAGGAGTCTTGGTGAATTTGTTATTGTTGGGGAAAGACTTGGCCATGTCTTTTTGGATAAGCTTGCCACCATTGTCTTCCCTCTTCTCATATGGTCAATCCACAACAAAATGAATCGCATTGCCACAATTGTAGCATGTCCTCACTCGTTGCTTGCCTTGGAGCCACTTGAGTTGTTCTTGTTGAAGTTGGGTCTTGAGTTCTTTTTGTTGCCCCAAAATTGTCATGAAGCAAGAGCCATGTGCTCATAATATGCATATTTGGTGTCTTCGGGGAAACACTCCTCTTCTTCCTCTTCTTCCACACAAGCCTTGGAATTCAATGCAATGTTGGGCTTCTTTGATCATTGAGCCTGCAACACCGCATTGTCGGCGGTCTTGTCCAAGATCCTCATAGCAACAAACTCATCCAACACTTCACTTGAGGACAAAGTGTGGAAGTCCGGCCTTTGACGGATGACAGAGGACATGGCCTTGTGGTAAGGCATCATGGCCTTGAGAAACTTGCGCTTGATCCAATTATCATCTGTATCCTTGCTCCCATGATCTCGGAGTGAGACTGCAAGAGTGGTTAATCTTCGATAAAGTTTTCGAGGTTCTTCATCTTCGATCATGGCAAACTCATTGGCTTCATCTTGCACAACTTCATAGTTTGAGCGTTGAAAGCTTGCACTTCCCTTGTACAAGGAAACAACATGCTCCCATGCTTCCTTGGCCATGGAGAAGGGTCTGAGATGCGCAATATCTTCGGGAGGAATAGCTTCTTGGAGAATGTAGAGAACGGACTCATTGAATTGATGATCCATGGCTTCTCTAGGAGTTACGTGCGGGTAGAAACCTTGCTCAATAATTCTCCAAAGATTAGTAGAACAATGATATAAATGACGTTTAAAGCGAAAACCCAAGTGGAAAAATTTGCATTCTTCACATACTTCGGGGGAGGCCCAATATGATTTAAATGCGTGGAGGGAACGGGTCCTCTATAAGTAAGGGGAGGTTCAACATGGGAAAAGATGCCACTCCCTCTCTTAGGCAAAGGAACTTGGCCACTGATGTCTACTACGCAACCTTCTTCTTGTAGACGTTGTTGGGCCTCCAAGTGCAGAGGTTTGTAGGACAGTAGCAAATTTCCCTCAAGTGAATGACCTAAGGTTTATCAATCCGTGGGAGGCGTAGGATGAAGATGGCCTCTCTCAAACGACCCTACAACCAAATAACAAAGAGTCTCTTGTGTCCCCAACACACCCAATACAATGGTAAATTTTATAGGTGCACTAGTTCGGCGAAGAGATGGTGATACAAGTGCAATATGGATGGCAGATATAGGTTTTTGTAATATGAAAATATAAAAATAGCAAGGTAACTAATGATAAATGTGAGTACAAATGGTATTGCAATGCTAGGAAACAAGGCCTAGGGTTCATACTTTCACTAGTGGAAGTTCTCTCAACAATAATAACATAACTGGATCATATAACTATCCATCAACATGCAACAAAGGGTCACTCCAAAGTCGCTAATAGCGGAGAACAAACGAAGAGATTATGGTAGGGTATGAAACCACCTCAAAGTTATTCTTTCCGATCAATCTATTCAAGAGTCCGTAGTAAAATAACACAAAGCTATTCTTTTCGTTCGATCTATCATAGAGTTCGCACTAGAATAACACCTTAAGACACAAATCAACGAAAACCCTAATGTCACCTAGATACTCCATTGTCACCTCAAGTATCTGTGGGCATGATTATACGATATGCATCACACAATCTCAAATTCATCTATTCAACCAACACAAAGAACTTCAAAGAGTGCCCCAAAGTTTCTACCAGGGAGTCAAGACGAAAACATGTGCCAACCCCTATGCGTAGATTCCCAAGGTCACGGAACCCGCAAGTTGATCACCAAAACATACATCAAGTAGATCACGTGAATATCCCATTTTCACCACAGATAAGCACATGCAAGACATACATCAAGTGTTCTCAAATCCTTAAAGACTCAATCTGATAAGATAACTTCAAAGGGAAAACTCAACCCATTACAAGAAAGTAGAGGGGGAGAAACATCATAAGATCCAACTATAATAGCAAAGATCGTGGTACATCAAGATCATGCCATCTCAAGAACACGAGAGAGAGAGAGAAAGATCAAACACATAGCTACTGGTACATACCCTCAGCCCCGAGGGTGAACTACTCCCTCCTCGTCATGGAGAGTGCCGGGATGATGAAGATGGCCACCGAAGAGGTATTCCCCCTCCGACAGGGTGCCGGAAAGGGTCTAGATTGGTTTGTGGTGGCAACAGAGGCTTGCGGCGGCGGAACTTCCGATCTAGGTTATTTTCTGGAGGTTTCTGTATATATAAGGGGTGTTGGAGTTGGGAACAAGTAAGGGGGGTCTCCGGGCTGTCCACGAGATAGGGGGAGCGCCCAGGGGGTGGGCGCGCACCCCACCCTCGTGGGCAGCCCGGGACTTTTCTGGTCCATCTCCGGTACTCCTTGGGCTTCTTTTGGTCCAAAAACAACCTCCGTTGAGTTTCAGGTCAATTGGGCTCCGTTTGGTATTCCCTTTCTGCAATACTAAAAAACAAGGAAAAAACAGAAACTGGCACTGGGCTCTGGGTTAATAGGTTAGTCCCAAAAATCATATAAAAGTGTATATAGAAGCCCATAAAACATCCTAGAAGGATAATATAATAGCATGGGACAATCAAAAATTATAGATACGTTGGAGAAGTATCAAGCATCGCCAAGCTTAATTCCTGCTCGTCCTCGAGTAGGTAAATGATAAAAACAGAATTTTTGATGTGGAATGCTACCTAACATAATTCTCAATGTAATTTTCTATATTGTGGCATGAATGTTCAGATCCAAAGGATTCAAGACAAAAGTTTAATATTGACATAAGAATAATAATACTTCAAGCATACTAACAAAGTAATTATGTCTTTAGAAATAACATGGCCAAAGAAAGTTCATCCCTACAAAATCATATAGTTTGGCTATGTTCCATCTTTGTCACACAAAATACTCAAATCATGCACAACCCCGATTTCAGCCAAGCAATTGTTTCATACTTAAAGTTTTTCAAACTTTTTCAACCTTCACGCAATACATGAGCGTGAGCCATGGATATAGCACTATAGGTGGAATAGAGTGGTGGTTGTGGAGAAGACAAAGAGGAAGATGGTCTCACATCAACTAGGCGTATTGATGGGCTATGGAGATGCCCATCAATAGATATCAATGTGAGTGAGTAGGGATTGCCATGCAACGTATGCACTAGAGCTATACATGTATGAAAGCTCAACAAAAGAAACTAAGTGGGTGTGCATCCAACTTGCTTTCTCACGAAGACCTAGGGCATTTGAGGAAGCCCATCGTTGGAATATACAAGCCAAGTTCTGTAATGAAAATTCCCAGTAGTATATGAAAGTGACTAAACAAGAGACTCTATCATGAAGATCATGGTGCTACTTTGGAGCACAAGTGTGGAAAAAGATAGTAGCATTGTCCCCTTTTTCTTTTTCTTCATTTTTTTCTCCTTTTCCCCTTTTTTGGGCCTTTCTTTTTTCTTTGGCCTTTCTTTTTTCTTTCTTTGGGACAATGCTCTAATAATGATGATCATCACACTTTAATTTACTTACAACTCGATATTACAACTCGATACTAGAACAAAGTCTGACTCTATATGAATGCCTCCGGCGGTGTACTGGGATGTGCAATGAATCAAGAGTGACATGTATGAAAAATTATGCATGGTGGCCTTGCCACAAATACGATGTCAACTACATGATCATGGATGGCAATATGACAATGATGAAGCATGTCATAATAAACGGAACGGTGGAAAGTTGCAATGCAATATATCTCGGAATGGCTATGGAAATGCCATGATAGGTAGGTATGGTGGCTGTTTTGAGGAAGGTATAAGGTGGGTGTATGGTACCGGCGAAATTTGCGCGGTACAAGAGAAGCTAGCAATGGCGGAAGGGTGAGAGTGCGTATAATCCATGGACTCGACATTAGTCGTAAAGAACTCACATACTTATTGCAAAAATCTACAAGTCATCAAAACAAAGTACTACACGCATGCTCCTAGGGGAAGGGTTGGTAGGAGTTAACCATCGCGCGATCCCGACCTCAACACAAAGGATGACACTCAATGAAATACCTCATGCTTCAAATTTGTTACACAACGGTTACCATACGTGCATGCTACGGGACTTGCAAACTTCAACACAAGTATTTCTCAAATCTACAACTACTCTACTAGCATGACTCTAATATCACCATCCTCATATCTCAAAACAATCATCAAGTATCAAACTTCTCATAATATTCAATGCACTTTATATGAAAGTTTTTATTATATCCCTCTTGGATGCCCATCATATCTATAATACCTAAATAGTTCATCCCCACTATCCTATTTCTCTTGACATGCAGCCTATCCACCTCAGCAACCTTGCCACCTCAGCATTTTTGCAACATTTTTTGTTTGAGAAAAGATATTTTTACAGCAAATCGTGTGATTCAACTCTGGTAACTGAAGTGGGCCTATTACATCCTCCATTACCAATGAATGGGTGTAAAAACCAACCAACAGAAGCCCATCGGTCCATCCCTCTGTATCTCTCTATAACTGTTCCATCGCCTCTCCTGGTAGCAGACCACACGACGACGTCGACCACCGCCCAGTCGCCCACGCACCACCGGACGACGCTCCGCCATTCACCTAGGTAACAACACCTTCCGCTGCCCCTATCATACATAGATGCACGCCGTCCACACTACCTCCCATCCCCTTCCTCCATGTTCACGACGATCTAGGAGATTAGGACACCACGGCTGGTAAAGATGTTAGATCGGGTCGAGGTAGCCGCTCTCCTGGTGTCTCACCTCCTGGTGGCGGAGGAGCTCACCTCTATGGATACGTCAGCGACTGTTACTGTGGTGGAAGAGGCAACAACGGTTACGGCCGCGAGGAAGGCGGCCGTGGATGCTACAAGTGAGGGACTCCGACGAGGAGGCTACGGTCATGAAGGTGGGGTCGGCGGAGTTGGTAATGGTGGCGGCCATGGTTGCTTCAACTCCGGCGAGGAGGGCGATATGGAACTGATCGCCCCAGCAAGACCTGCTCTAGGACTTCCCCATCACTTTGAATCAGATCCTGTCTTGCCTATTACGTCATGATTTCCTTCCTAATTAGCAGCAACTCATATCGTTCTGACTGATAGAATCTTCAATGTTCCTTGCCCTGCTTATAGGAGATGGAAGATGTCGTGGAAGCTATATATGGATGGATACATGTAAGGAGATTTCGAGTGATTTATGTTCCAGGTATTTTTGTTTCCGTGTTTGGGAGAAACAACCATGGATGGCGTCCTTTTGTCTAATATATCCATCTATTAGGAAGCGAATCTTGCTCAACAAATGCAGAATAAAAGGATCACAATTATGTCTCCTCCTTCGCCACTTCTGTAGGTATAAGCAAACCTCCACTCTTTCGCATGCTCCCCTCTTGGGACAACTATCTACCGGCTTCCTGATCTTTCCCTCTCTCTGTTCTCTCTTTCTCTCTCAATCAATCATTTATTGACAAATTACTTTAGTGATATGTTCAACTGATACTTTTTCTTTACATTTTATTTTCGCCAAAATGCCACCATATCTCTCGCTGTAGTGGCTTGCCAATTAAAACAACCAATCCTTTTGACATTTTTGTGTGCAGATGTTTTAATCTATGGGCAAGGTCTTTGGTGAAAATGGCATCTACATAATTAAAAAAAAATCTAGGTAATTTTTATGATCCGCTATCTACTCAATATGTCTTTTGAACATATGATGCACTCATTGATGAGAAATTCATTAGTTCATATAGCAGTTCACAATTTGCAAAAAAAGAAGAGGAGGAATTCGATCAGTTTATGTTCCCAATTTATCTTCTAGATTCTCAGTTATTTATCTAGCATCAGATAAGAACAATATCCAGTGTCTCTTCTTGATATTTATGATATAATATTGCCATCTTTGTAATCTTCATTATTATATATATTGAACGACCAGTCCTCCCACCGTTCATTATTTTGTTGATTTTGTTGAGGAAAACTTTGTTCTTTACCTTTATTATTGGTACCTATCCTCTGGGCAGATTCTTTTGTAATGGCAATCAACAAGGTCTAGCAATCTTGCTGAAGTATATTATTGTCACATGCATTTCTTTTCATAAGTCTCATGCATGCATCCAAGAAGCGTGTGATTTCAAAAGTTCCTTCCTCGGCACTAAATATGCTGACCTACTCTCTTTTGTATCAGCTGTCCTGTAGCTTACACTCAGTAAAATATATAGGTCCACAATCGAAGATTATGCCAGCAGACTTGCCAACACATGGTGTATTTTTTTTTTGTATGTACATATAGTGTCGGGGAATTAACTTTTTAATTGACTATATATGTCCTAAGATCTGGACTAATTTCTCTCCACTATACAAAAAAAAATTGTGTATTAAATTGATCTGTATGTATGGAATTTGGTTATCCCATTCAGTTTATTAAAATGTTGACATCCTGTTTTTTTTATCTGTATCTATCTTCGTACAATATTCAGATTTGTTTAATCTGATTTCATTGGTCATATCTTCCATTTCAGTGGTATAATTCATCTCCTTCTTATCTCTTATTTGTCCTCTAAGAATAGACATGGTGAGTTTTACAACTTGGTAATACTAATTTATCCGCGGCAACGCGCGGGGTGTTATCTAGTTAGGACTAAATTCATAACCTAAGCAAATTACCATGCTGTTCTAAAAGACACAAAAATAATATAAGTGAAGTATGAGAGTTCATCTATTTCTTCAAAATAAAACCACCACCGTGCTCTAAAAAGATATAAGTGAAGCCCTAGAGCAAACAACAAACTACTCCAAAAGATACAAGTGAAGACCAATGAGTAGTTGAATAATTATGTAACTATATGAAGACTCTCTAACATTTAAGAATTTCAGATCATAAGATATTATTCAAACAGCAATCAAAACAAAATAAAATAGATTGACGCTCCAAACAAAACACATATCATGTAGTGAACAAAAATATATCATCAAGTAAAGTTGCCTATAGACCAAGACGAAAGAGGGGATGCCTTCCCGGGGCATCCCCAAGCTTAGGCTTTTGGTTGTCCTTGAATTTTACCTCGGGGTGCCTTGGGCATCCCCAAGCTTAGGCTCTTTACACTCCTTATTCCATAGTCCATCGAATCTTTACCCAAAACTTGAAAACTTCACAACACAAAACTTAACAGAAAACTCGTAAGCTCCATTAGTATAAGAAAATAAAACCACCACTTAGGTACTATTGTGAAATCATTGTAAATTCATATTGGTGTAATATCTACTGTATTCCAACTTCTCTATGGTTTATACCCTCCGATACTACTCATAGATTGATCAAAATAAGCAAACAGCACATAAAAAACAAAATCTGTCAAAAACAGAACAGTCTGTAGCAATCTGTAACTTTCGAATACTTTTGTAACTCTTAAAATTCTGAAATAAATTGGTGGACGTGAGTAATTTCTCTATTAATCTTCTGCAAAACTAATCAACTTAAAATCACTCTCCAGTAAAAAAAATGGCAGCCAATCTCGTGAGCGCAAAGTTTCTGTTTTTTTACATCAAGATCGCAAAGACTTTCACCCAAGTCTTCCCAAAGGTTCTACTTGGCATTTTATTGAAACAAAAGCTATAAAACATGATTACTATAGTAGATTAATCATGTGAACACACAAAAACAGTAAGGGTAAATATTGGGTTGTCTCCCAACAAGCGCTTTTCTTTAATGCCTTTTAGCAAAGCATAATGATTTCAATGATGCTCGCATAAAAGATAAGAATTGAAACATAAAGAGAGCATCATGAATAATATAACTATCACATTTAAGTCTAACCCACTTCCTATGCATAGGGATTTTGTGAGGAAACAACTTATGGGAACAATAATCAACTAGCATAGGAAGGCAAAACAAGCATAACTTCAAAACTTTAAGCACATAGAGAGGAAACTTGATATTATTGCAATTCCTACAAGCATATGATCCTCTCTCATAATAATTTTCAGTAGCATCATGAATGAATTCAACCATATAACCAGCTCATAAAGCATTTTTTTTCATGGTCTACTTGCATAGAAATTTTACTACTCTCCACATAAGCAAATTTATTCTCATCAATAGTAGTGGGAGCAAACTCAACAAAATAACTATCATGTGAAGCATAATCCAATTGAAAATTAAAATCATGATGACAAGTTTCATGGTTATCTTTATTCTTTATAGCATACGTGTCATCACAATAATCATCATATATAAGAGGCATGCTTTCATCATAATAAATTTGCTCATCAAAACTTGGGGGAATAAACATATCATCTTCATCAAACATAGCATCCCCAAGCTTGTGGCTTTGCATATCATTAGCATCATGGGTATTCAAATAATTCATACTAACAACATTGCAATCATGCTCATCATTCACATATTTTATGCCAAGCATTCTATGTAATTATTCTTCTAGTACTTGAGCACAATTTTCCTTCCCATCATTTTCACGAAAGATATTAAAAATATGAAGCATATGAGGCAACCTCAATTCCATTTTTTGTAGTTTTCTTTTATAAACTAAACTAGTGATAAAACAAGAAACTAAAAGATTCGATTGCAAGATCTAAAGATATACCTTCAAGCACTAACCTCCCCGGCAACGGTGCCAGAAAAGAGCTTGATGTCTACTACGCAACCTTCTTCTTGTAGACGTTGTTGGGCCTCCAAGTGTAGAGGTTTGTAGGACAGTAGCAAATTTCTCTCAAATGAATGACCTAAGGTTTATCAATCCGTGGGAGGCGTAGGATGAAGATGGTCTCTCTCAAACAACCCTGCAACCAAATAACAAAGAGTCTCTTGTATCCTCAACACACCCAATTCAATGGTAAATTGTATAGGTGCACTAGTTCGGCGAAGAGATGGTGATACAAGTGCAATATGGATGGTAGATATAGGTTTTTGTAATATGAAAATATAAAAACAGCAAGGTAACTAATGATAAACGTGAGCATAAATGGTATTGCAATGCTAGGAAACAAGGCCTAGGGTTCATACTTTCACTAGTGGAAGTTCTCTCAACAATAATAACATAACCGGATCATATAACTATCCCTCAACATGCAACAAAGAGTCACTCCAAAGTCGCTAATAGCGGAGAATAAACGAAGAGATTATGGTAGGGTACGAAACCACCTCAAAGTTATTCTTTCTGATCAATCTATTCAAGAGTCCATAGTAAAATAACACGAAGCTATTCTTTCCGTTTGATCTATCATAGAGTTCGTACTAGAATAACACCTTAAGACACAAATCAACCAAAACCCTAATGTCACCTAGATACTCCATTGTCACCTCAAGTATCCGTGGGCATGATTATACGATATGCATCACACAATCTCAGATTCATCTATTCAACCAACACAAAGAACTTCAAATAGTGCCCCAATGTTTCTACGAGAGAGTCAAGACGAAAATGTGTGCCAAACCCTATGCATAGTTCCCAAGGTCACGGAACCCGCAAGTTGATCAGCAAAACATACATCAAGTAGATCACGTGAATATCCCATTGTCACCACAGATAAGCACATGCAAGACATACATCAAGTGTTCTCAAATCCTTAAAGACTCAATCCGATAAGATAACTTCAAAGGGAAAACTCAATCCATTATAAGAAAGTAGAGGTGGAGAAACATCATAAAATCCAACTATAATAGCAAAGCTCGCGATACATAAAGATCGTGACATCTCAAGAACACGAGAGAGAGATCAAACACATAGCTACTGTTACATACCCTCAGCCCCGAGGGTGAACTACTCCCTCCTCGTCATGGAGAGCGCTGGGATGATGATGATGGCCACCGGAGAGGGATTCCCCCCGGCAGGGTACCGGAACGGGTCTAGATTGGTTTTTGGTGGCAACAGCGGCTTGCGGCGGTGGAACTCCCGGTCTAGGTTATTTTCTGGAGGTTTCTGTATATATATAAGGGGTGTTGGAGTTGGGAACAAGTAAGGGGGGTCTCCGGGTTGTCCACGAGATAGGGGGGCACGTCCAGGAGGGGTGGGCACGCCCCCCACCCTCGTGGGCAGTCCGGGACTCTTCTAGTCCATCTCCGGTACTCCTTGGGCTTCTTCTAGTCCGAAAACAACCTCCGTTGAGTTTCAGGTCAATTGGGCTCCGTTTGGTATTCCTTTTCTGCGATACTCAAAAACAAGGAAAAAACAGAAACTGGCACTGGGCTCTGGGTTAATAGGTTAGTCCCAAAAATCATACAAAAGTTTATATAAAATCCCATAAAACATCCTAGAAGGATAATATAATAGCATGGAACAATAAAAAATTATAGATATGTTGGAGACGTATCAGCCACTACTAGCTTCCCCCTTATCAGGGTTAGCATCCGCCACCTTGTTAGTGGGACCAACCACTTCCAACGGTGCGGTAGATAATTTGAGGCTATCAAGAAACTCCTTAAACATGCCTTTAACCTCGGTCGTCATGGAGGTTTTCAATGTGTCCAAAGCCACATTGAACACCTCACAAGATACCGAGGGTCCTCCATTGGCCGTAGGCGACGGTGGAGTCGCATCGGAGTGCTCCTCCCCCTTGTCTACAGTGTCAACCATACTCTTTGGATGGTAAAGTCCTTAATAAAGAGACAAGGCTCTGGTACCAATTGAAATGATCGATATGGTTGACTAGAGGGGGGTGAATAGGCAACTAACAATTTTTAGCTTTTCTTTACAAATTAAACCTAGCATCAAAATAGGTTGTCCAGATATGCAACTAGGTGGGCAACCTATATGATGCAACAACAACAAGCACACAAGCAAGCAAAGGATACAACACAATAAAAGCTTGCACAAGTAAAGGTAAGAGATGACCACAAGTGGAACCGGTGGAGACGAGGATGTGTTACCAAAGTTCCTTCCCTTTGAGAGGAAGTATGTCCCCATTAGAGCGGTGTGGAGGGACAATGCTCCCGATGCCACTAAGGCCACCGTATTCTCCTCACGCCCTCACACAATGCGAGAGGCCATGATTCCACTATTGGTGCCCTTGAAGGCGGCGACCGAACCTTTACAAACAAGGTTGGGATATTTCCACAACTGAATTGGAGGCTCCCAATGACACCAAGAAGCTTCACCATAATGGAATATGGCTTTGAGGTGACCTCAACCGTCTAGGGTGCTCAAACACGCAAGAGTAACAAGATCCACAAGGGATTAGTGGGAGGAATCAAATTTCTCTAGGTGGAAGTGTAGGTTGGGGCCTTCTCAACCAATCCCTAGATAATCAATAAGTTTGATTGGCTAGGGAGAGAGATCGGGCGAAAATGGAGCTTTGAGCAACAATGGAGCTTTGGAAGAGAAGAGGTGGTCAACTTAAGGAAGAAGACCACCTTTATATACTGGGGGAAAAGATCCAACCGTTACCCACTTCATCAGCCTGCGACCTGCGGTACTACCTCACAGACTCGCGGTACTACTGCAAGGCCATGCGGTACAATCGCTCGAAGGTGCGGTACTACTGCTCCCGCGGCAGAGACCAGAAGAGGCTTTGTTGCGTTAAAACAACGAGCGATAGAACCGCCGGAGCGGTACTGCCGCGCGTCCTTGCGGTACAACCGCAAGGCAGGGTTCGACTAGGCTGGGAAGGCATAGACTAATAAAATTATATCCATGGATACTTCCGCTGAATATCGGTCTGTGCAAAAATCTGGCACGGTACTACCGCACAAAGAGAGCGGTACTACCGCGTAGGGCGAGAATGTAAAAAACTACTTATCCGCCTACTTCCGCGCACGCAAGTGTTCTGGGCTAGAGGCCACGGTACTACCGCTCCTGGGGAGCGGTACTACCGCATGCCACGGTACTACCGCTTCCCTGGCCGGTACTACCGTGAGCCACTACGGTACTACTGCTCCCTTGATCAGTACTACCGCACGCCACATAAACTCTAGCACTTGGAGGCCTTCATTTTGCAAAGACACGGATAAACGGACGGTACTCCAAAGAAGCGAAGGAAAGGTGGTGCAAAGGAACAGATGTGTACGCGTTGATTCCGCCCTAACCTTTCCGAAGTGGAACCCCTCTTAATAGTACGACTTTCCTACGACTCAAATCCACCGAAAAGAAACGTAGAGAAACGCCGTCTTCGATAGGCTCCAAGGGGTACTGAATCGTCTTGTGGCTAGGCATGAGATATCTGAAATGCTCAATGCACACGATTAGTCTTCAGAAGCATTGTCATCAATCACCAAAACCACATAGAGAGAAATATGTCGTTCCAGCGATGCCATCGACACCATTGATGCGACACCTCTAAAAGCAACCTTACCTCTTTTATACCTCTACCAGACTGAAACTGGTGGGTGTCCCCGCCCGCTCTCGACGCTAGAGCGACACACGGAGACGGGAGAGGACCTAGCGTAGTCACTCGCCGATGTTGTGGAAGGAAAAAAGTCGCCTCCCGATCGCCTGTATGGGCGGTTCTAGGAGCGAGTGTAGCGATTCACGACAATCACTACCTCCACCTCATTGGGCGATCCGATAACCACTCCATTCTAAGGAAAGCACGCAAACAACTAGGTTGTACAACCTGTTGTGAAATAAGTGCTTTTTTATTTCTTTTAATTGTTTTGTGAGTTTGTGGTTTTTCTCCGGACTTCTTTATTCGGATTTCCTTTTTTTCCTCCTTTTTATTTTTTCTTAAATACGCGAATTCCTTCCACTCATGATTTTTTTTTTCAAAACCGATGACGCTTTTCTCCCCAAGTCCATCAACTTTTTCTCAAATTCATGAACCTTTTTTCAAAATTGACTTTATTTTTTTGGATTCCGTGAACTTAAAAAAAGACGATGAACCTTTTCTCAAATTCGATGAACTTTTTTCAAAGTCAATGAACTTTTTCAAACTCATTAACTTTTTTTCGAATTTGATGAACTTTTTTCAAATTTGATAAAGTTTATATACAAATTTGATAAACATTTTTCAAATTTGATGAAAGTTTTTCAAGTTTGTTTTTGAAATTTATAAAGTTTTCCCCCCAAAATCAAATATTTTTTTTTTCAAAATTGTTCAATTGTTTTTCCAAATTGATGAACTTTTTTCAAATTAATGAACTTTATCAAATTGATGAACTTTTTTCAAATCGAAGAACTTTTCTTTAGATTTGTGAACTTTTTTTCTAAATTGACGAAGTTTTTTAGAATTTGATGAAGTTTTTTCAAATTCGATGCACTTTTTTTTCAAATGTGAGAACTTTTTTGAAGTTTGTTTTCTTGTTTAAAAAACTCCATGAACATTCTTGAATTCATGAGCTTTTTCGAATTTATGAAGTTTTTGTTTTTTCCTATTTATTCAAAAGTCAACAGGTGAACCACTGAATAGTCACGATTAAAAAAGAGAAAAAAAGGAGAACAGCTCATTTGTACGAGTTGCATTGTGGGAATAGAAAAAGGAATGTAGCACGTCAAATGCGATGGACAACTTGGGGCCTGGCCTGAAACTCTCTAGCTTCTCGAAACTCCACAATTCCAGTTTTTCATCGTGGCTTGTAGCTCCACACTGCAACTTTCATCCATTCGGCAGCAAAACTCAGCTTCTCCGTCGCTATCTTGGGCTGGCAGCGGCTGCTGGCCTGTCTAGCGCCATATTGGGCCGGCTGGGCTGTAGTAGGGGATCCCCCACCTAGTCCATCTTTGCTACAGGTTGCCTTAAACCTTCAGCTCACGCACAGGAACAATATGGACACATAACTACTACCAATTACAAATCAAATCGTAGTTAAAAAAAATACACATCAAATCAGGTGATTTAGACCTTGAATCACATCAACTTGAAAATAAAATTGTCGCCCTATTTATCATGAATCCATTCCATTAGAGTGCACACCCTATTTGTCATTAACATAGGAGATCAAAAATTCATACGCCATAGCCGGACTAGAGCGTTATGCTCTATGCTGGAGCCTTAGGGACTTGGGGCACCGCTCCTGGGGTGGAACTCAAGGGAGAGGAGGCGACGGGGCTAGTTGCAGTGGTGCTGGCGTTGCACCTACGTGCTCATGTGGGGTGGCGGCGGCGCGTAACCCTAGCACTCGGGCTGGAGAAAGAAGTCGTGGTGTACCTGTTCAAGCGAGAAGACTAGGGTCAAACTGTTTTGTGTTGCCGTGGCATTCCAGTCGTAAATAAGAGGAACTCCAAATTCGTGAAAATGTGGAGTTGGGCTTCCCTTGCTTCACCAAATTGTACAACGGTCTGAGATGGCTTCCTAGATTTAGCTTCTCGGAGGTAAAGCATTTGGGTTGGCTTCGCTCTCAGAAATTGTGAAATTTGGAGTAGGAGAGATTCAGAACAAGCCCTTGGTCAATTCGCTTCTTTTTAAACCATACCATCGCGGTTCGAATCCCGGTGTGCACACCTCTTTTGTGGATTTAATGGAGAAAAAAAAGTAATGATGTGCCGGCCACTAGGAGTTGTATTGGGTGCCGGTTTGGTTCTACGACGCTGTTAGCGCTGAATAGGACCTCCCTCCCAAAACCGGGGAGGGGCAGATTTCTGGTGCCTCAACATGGGCCGGCCCATTTAGAGGAAGATGTGAGTTGCGGACCCAAAAAAAATCCTATTCCCCACTCTATGCAGCGAATTGTCTCGGTTTCACGCAGGGGAAGGATGCGGGCGACGAGACATGGGCCGGCGCACTTACAGCTTTACACAATGTAGCCAACGGTTTTGGGAACCTTCTTGACGGTTCCTTGAATCGTTTTTTTCTTGTGCTATAACCTTTCGGTTTTTTTTCGGTTTTCTATAGTTTTTTGGTTCTATTTTTTTGTTTCGTTTCTTTTCATTTTGCTTACTTCTTTTGGGTTTTTTCCAAGTTTTTTCTTTTTAAAAATTTGTTCAGAAATTAAATAAAAGCATTTTCCAAAATTTATTCCAAATGATCCTATTTTCAGTTTTTGTTCGGAAATATAAAAAATGTTCAAAATTTAAAAATTGTATAAAAAAAATTGTTCTCTTATTTTAAAAATTATTCCAAAATTTCGATTTTTTTAATTTGAATAACTCTTCAACAATTGAGAAAATGTTTTCATTTTGAATTTTCCTTCACAGTTCAGGAAATGTTCAGAAATTACAAGATTTATCCCCATTGTAAATAGTATTTCACAAATTCAAAAAATCTTCCTATTTTTCAAATTGTGCACAAATTTTAAAAATGTTCGGCAATTTCAATAATTATTCTTCGGTTAAAAGTTTTTTCATGTTTTTAATATTTGTTCACGAAATCATAGTATGTTTGGGGTATTATAAATTTGTTTGCATTTTAGGAAAAAATGTTCGTAATTTCATAAAATATTCATATTTTCAAATTTGGTTCCTTTTTAAAAAAGTGTTCGAAATTTATAAAAATACTTGTGGTTTCACAAAAAAATTTTAATTTTTATTTAGATTTTCTTTCTTCATAAAACTGTTTGTGGTTTCCGTAATATTGATTAAATAATTAAGAAATCTATAAGGTACAGTAGACAACGTGCTACCGTGAATATGCGTTACACTGCCTTCTTAAAAGTTTGCGATGTCATTTTTCACTAGAAGTTGTTTTTTTTGAGACAATTCACTAGAAGTTGTTGCCTGCAGGGGTTAGCATCCCTCATTAACTATTAGGGAGTCCCGAGTTCATTACTACCTGCAGCTCTTTCTTTTGGGATTTTTGTCGCCCTAGCTTAGCTTTTGTGCATTGGAGTGGGCTAGCCCAGTAGCGGCGCCCCGTGTGCGTCAGCGCGCTATTGGACGCACAGAGCGTGCAATAGGTGGTGCCGGGTTTGACCATCCTATTTGCCACCCCCGTCAGAAAATAGTCGTGGCTTCGCTGCAGTGAGCCTCCAGTTGAGCCAGACTATTTCTGCTGTTTTTTTGGCTCTTTCTTTTTTTCGTGTTTTTCTTTATGTGGGCTTTATTTCGATTTTTTGTTTTATTTATATTTTTCAGTTTTTGCTTTCTTATGGTTTTTTCTCATTTGCACATTTTTATTTTTTTCCTATATACTCTGAACATTTTTTCATATAAATGATGAACTTTTTTTATTTTGGTCGTGGGGTATTTTCATTTCTTGTTCCGCCTTCTTTATAGAAAATGGTTTGTGTTTCGAAAAATATTCAGAATTTCTAGAAATATTCATAGGTTAATACAAAATTATATTTAATATATTATAAAGATACAATATGTACATTTTAATGTGTATCGTGTATCTAATAAATGTCAATCTTACATTATAGAAATGTCCAATATCTAGTTTAGAAATATTTAACATATATTTATAAAATATTCACAAAACACTTAAAGAAAAATGCTCACCTTGTATTTGATAAATATTCACCATATGTTAGAAAATTGTTCACGTATACTAAAGGATTTTTGAAAATTAAAAAAAAAATTGTTCAAAACTTCCAAAAATGATTGAAAAATACAATATTTTTTTGAAATGCTCTCATTGTTGAAT
>LR738713.1:518015399-518059441 GCA_902687465.1 Secale cereale | reverse complement strand
ATATATATATATATATATATATATATATATATATATATATATATATATATATATATATATATATATATATATATATATATATATATATAGCAGAAAAATAGCTAGCAAAAATTGCTTTTTTAAGAAAAGAATTTTTTTTTACTAGAGTGCATATACTAGCCATATTGACATCTCGTCGTTGGGCAGCCCTCTTGGTGATGCCATGTGTGAAAGCTCATCTATCGGATGCAAATGGGCGTCTACAAGAAGCAGTCATTAACATAGAAGAGCTCCTCGTCATCGCTTGTAGCGATGGCTAGCGAGCTAGCGCTCACGCACCCTTGTGCACGCGTGCTCGCTCGCACGCTCGCTCAATAAACCGGTCAGAGTGGTTTTCAACTGACCATTGAGCGTTCACTTTTGAAAAATATGAATTAAAAAAACAAAATATTTGAAAAAAGTCCATTGAGTGTTGATCTTTCCAAAAACAAAGTTCATGAGTTTGAAAAGGTTCAATAAATTTTTAAATCATTTATTTTAAAATAGAACACAAATTTAAAAAAAAATGTTATGTGTTCCATTGTTTTGGAAAACATCATTATTTCAAGGATCTCGGGCAAGTAACATACCGATGACAAAGGGAACAACGTATGTTGTTATGCGGTTTGACCGATAAAGATCTTCGTAGAATATGTAGGAACCAATATGAGCATCCAGGTTCCGCTATTGGTTATTGAACAGAGATGAGTCTCGGTCATGTCTACATAGTTCTCGAACCCGTAGGGCCGGTACACTTAACGTTCGATGACGATCAGTATTATGAGTTTATGTGTTTTGATGTACCGAAGGTAGTTTGGCGTCCCGGATGTGATCACGGACATGACGAGGAGTCTTGAAATGGTCGAGATATAAAAATTGATATATTGGACGACTATATTTGGACACCTGAAGTGTTCCGGGTGGGTTTGGAGAAAACCGGAGTGCGGAGGATTACCGGAACCCCCCGGGAGAACTAATGGGCCACACAGGTCTTAGTGGAGAGAGAGAGGGCTAGCCAGGGCAGGCCGCACGCCCCCTCCCCCTCTGGTCTGAATTGGAATAGGGAAGGGGGGCGGCGCCCCCCTTTCCTTCTCCCTCTCCTCATTCCTTTCCCCTCTCACCACTACAAAAAAAAGACACACCCTTGAAATTTTGGGCCGAACGAAACTTTTTTCTGCCATACTTATGACACTTCTATGACAATAATTGTGACAAAACACAGTATCATCATAGATGTGGTGGGGTCCTACTTCTATGATAAAAAATCATGACAGAAAATGGGCTTTTCGTCCTGGGCGTGCCGGAGACGAAGCTGCATGACATTCTTTGGGCCGTCCATGACGGAAAAAGCCGTGGTAGAAGCGAGGGCGAGGAAAATATCGGAGTGTTCCTGGTTACGGTGGGTGGTCGCGGCCGAGCGATGCGCGTTTCTCTCATACACGCACGCGCGTGGGTGCGAGGCGTTGGGCTCTAACTGAACCCGAGCGAGGCGTTGGGCTCTAACTGAACCCGAGCGTTTGCACTGCAGGCTACGCGTTACTGAACCCGAACGATCGATCGATGGCTGTTAACTGAACCCGATCGAGCGATTCCTTCGCTACTACTGCTAACTGAAGCCGATCGATCCTGCCTCTGCATAAACAGTGAGCGTTGCTGGGGGGGGGTGGATGAACAGTTCCCGACGGGGGTGGCTGAACAGGACCCCGTGGTGTTGCCTCTGCATGAACAGGACCCCGTTCGATCAAGCCGGTTGGGGCTGCATGAACAGGACCCCATGGAGGGCTGCATGAATAGGACCACCCCGTGGAGGGCTGCATGAATAGTAGACGGTGGAGGGCTGGATGGACAGTAGCCCGTGGAGGGGTGGTTGAACAGGAGCCCGTGGAGAGGGCTGGTTGAACAATAGCCGGTGGAGTAGCGCGCGGTGGAGGCTAAACAGTCGCAGGTGGAGGCTGGAGGAGGTCGATGGTGGATGAACAGTAGCCCGTGGAGGCTGGAGGGGGTCGACGGTGGTGATGAACAATATCGCGTGGAGTCCTGTTTTGTGGTACGCCACACCCCTCCCGATGAACAAGACCCCCGTTTCGACCGTAGCGCTCCAACACAAGTCCGTTTCCTTCGTTTTGCGGTACGCCACACCCCTCCCGCTGAACAGGACCGCCGTTTCGACCGTAGGAGGTCCGTTTCCTCCATTTTGCGGTACGCCAGACCCCTCCCGATGAACAGGATACCCTTTCCAACGTGGCCGGTCGAACACAAGGCCGTTTCCTCCGTTCTGCGGTACGCCAGGCCTCATTTTCATCGGCTGTTCCGTCCAAGCCTTCCTGATGAACACGACGACGCATACCATTCCGACCCAGCCGGTTAGCTCCCCATGAACATGACGACGACGCTGTTTCTCCGTTCCGACCCACCCATGTACACGAGCCCTGGCCGTACGTATGCGCGAGTAGGCGTTCGAGACCCTGCCCGTATGTACGTACGTGGCCGTATTTTCTTTCTTGCACACTTGCCGCTGTACGTACGTGTATATGCTACGTGCGCACCTCTACTACGACACGTGCGTGCCTCTACATCGACCAGTATGTGCGTACACGTTTGCGACCAGAATGACAACGCTACGTACGCTTTGACCAGGTGGGTCCCTACTGTCAGGCACTTCCTTGCGTGCGAAGATGTAGCTGGTGGGTCCCAGCAGTCAGGGGGCGAATCGTTTTTTTGGTCGGACGCACTTCCTTGCGTGCGAAGATGTAGCTGGTGGGTCCGAGAAGTCACGGGGGCGAATCGTGTTTTTTTTTGCTTGTACGCACTTCTTTGCGTGCAAAGATGTAGCTCGTGCGTCCCAGCAGTCAGGGGGAAACATTTTTTTCGCGAAATACGGGGCCCGTCCGATGGGTCCCCGATGTCAGGTGGAGGAATAATTATTTTGCGCGTAATAAGGAGGCACTTCCTTGCTGCGGCCGTGGACCCAGCTGTCAGCCTCTCCACGTACAGTACTCTTCCGATGGAAGTCGTTCCTTGACCACGTTGACCACGCCGCGCCGAGAGCACCAGGGCGGTGAACGACGGCAAGGCCTAGGAAGGGGACAACGCGGAGCCGGGGAAGACGCGGCAGCGGAAGCCCGCGCGGAGAGGAGTATGAGGGTTCACTCGTTCGACTGCGGTGTGAGACTGCCGTCGTCGTAGGGCCTGGCTAGCGGTGGGAATAGTAGGGGGCGGTGAGGCCTCTGCGGCAACACAGCCGACCACGGAAGGCAGGAGCATTCAGCACGACCGGCGCTTCTTTGGGCGGCTGGAGCAAGATGACCAGAGGTTGAAGAAGCACTACGGCCGTTGGATGGACATCGTACGGTCAATGGAGCTAGAATCGTTCATATTGACTTAGTTGACAAAGCACTCCGTCCCCGTCAACTTAGTAGGCCCACAAGTCAGCCACACACCAAGGTGGGTCCTAACTAGTAGGGGGAGTATTCATTTTTTTTGTGCGTAATAAGGAGGCACTTCCGGTGGGTCCGAGCTGACAGAGGGGGGAACATTTTTTTCCGAAAATACGGTGACCCGTCCGTTGGGTCCCAGCAGTCAGGGGGGAAACGTTTTTTTTCCGAAAAATACGGTGGCCCGTCCGGTGGGTCCCCGCTGTCAGGTGGATGAATAATTATTTTGCGCGTAATAAGGAGGCACTTCCTTGCTGCCGCCGTGGACTCAGCTGTCAGCCTCTCCACGTACAGTCCACGTCTGATGGAAGTTGTTCCTTGACCACGTTGATCACGCCGCGCCGAGAGCACCAGGGCGGTGGACGACGGCGAGGCCTAGGAAAGGGACGACGCAGAGCCGGGGAAGACGCGGTAGTGGATGCCCATGCATAGAGGAGTATGAGGGTTCACTGGTTAGCTACGGTGTGAGGCTCCCGTCGCCGCAGAATAACAGGGGGTGTGGGTGAGTAGAGGGATGGCCTGGCCAGCGGTGGGAGTAGTAGGGGGCGGTGAGGCCTCCGCGGCATCGTAGCCGGCCACGGGTGGCAGGAGCAGAGGCACGACCGGCGCTGGTTTGGGCGGCTGGAGAAAGAAGACCAGAGTTTGAAGAAGCACTACGGCCGTTGGATGGACATCATATGGTCAATGCAGATAGAATCGTGCATATTGACTAAGCTGACAAAGCCCTCCGTCCCCGTAAACTTAGTAGGCCCACAAATCAGCCTCCCACTATACTGGGTCCCAGCTAGCAGGGGGTTATTCATTTTTTTGTGCGCAATAAGGAGGCACTTCCGATGGGCCCGAGCTGACAGCGGGGGAACATTTTTTTCGCGAAATACGGTGGCCCGTCTGGTGGGTCCCAACAGTCAGGGGGAAACATTTTTTTCACCAAATACGGTGGCCCGTCCGCTGGGTCTCTGCTGTCAGGTGGAGGAATAATTATTTTCCGCATAATAAGGAGGCACTTCCTTGAGGCTGCCGTGGACCCAGCTGTCAGCCTCTCCATGAGAGTACTCTTCCGATGGAAGTCCTTCCTTGACCACGTTGACCACGCCACACCGAGAGCACTAGGGCGGTGGATGACGGCGAGGCCTAGGAAGGGGACGACGCGTAGCCGGGGAAGACGCGACAGTGGATGCCCACGCGGAGAGGAGTACAAGGGTTCATTGGTTCGGTTGCGGTGTGAGGCTGCCGTCGCCGCAGAATAACAGGGGGTGTGGGTGAGTAGAGGGATGCCCTGGCAAGCTGTGGGAGTAGTAGGGGGCGGTGAGGCCTGCACGGGAGGCGGGAGCAGGCTGTCCCACCGGCGCTGGATTTGGCGGCTGGAGCAAGAAGATCAGAGATTGAAGAAACACGACGGCCGTTGGATGTAATCCAACGGTTACATCCGCTAGAATCGTTTGTTGACTTATATAATAACTAAAAAAATCTTGCATACGCGTCAACTTAATAGGCCCATAAGTCAGACCATTCTCTTTTTTTAATAATTTATATATAGCTCATTGCGACTTTTTATGCAATTTATTGCAGTTCATTTTTTTTGGTTAGCCAGGGCCAATTTCACATATTTTTGTGGGTTCCAAACTATTTTTAATACTGAAATGTCGAGCTAGATTTAAAGTACTTTGAAGATATATTTAAATTAGTTAATGCCCAGTGAAATAGGAATCTGAAAATGTGAAAAAATTCAGAAATTATAAAGTAATTGCCAATTTGGCATCTATTTTTATATTTACAGCCAATTTCATATTACTTTCAAGATTTGCACGCGTCTTGAAAGAGTTGCAGCCAATCAGGGCGTAGAAAAATAAATAGGCCTGGATTGGGTATTCTTCAGAAAAAATAAATTGGGCTCATTTTTACAAAGAAAAAATAGCTGGAATGGTCACATGGGGAACATAAAATATAAGCCTAGACTAGACGGGCCACAACCCAGTTCAAACCCTGCTCCGTCTCAACAATAACAAAAAAAAATACTGCTCGAGCAGCTACGTCTCAGGTGTCAGTCGATCTTTAGCTGTTCTCTTGTCTATTGACTATATACACTCACAATGTCGTGGGTCCCAGATGTCAGGAAAACACTAGGAGGAAGCATTTTATTTACGCTGACATGGTGGGCCCGTATTATCATCCTCTCCAAGTACTTCTGCCGATTCCTGTTGTTTGCTAACCATGTTGACAACGCGAGAGGGCGGCGCCGCGGCGAGCGCACCAAAGCACGCGGAGGACGATGGCTAGGCCTCAGACGTCGGCGTTAACGATTTAGGAGACGGTGGGGCGGCGATGCATGCGCTGAAGCGCAGCCAGCCATGGTAGGCGGAAGCAGGCGGCCCCGCCGGTGCTGGTTTGGTTTTGACGGCTGGAGGAAGACATGACTGAAGAAACACGACAGACTGTAAAAGCAGCATGAGTACTTAACAACCTTAACTGAAACCAGCAGGGGCACTTAACAACCATAGCTGAAAGCAGTATAAGTACTTATACAGGTTCAACCGTACAAAGCACGCCTCAAACAATGCTACTTTATCTACAGTTAACCAAGGGTGAGGCCGCCAAGCACCAGGACAAGGCCCCAGGCGCCACCCCGTGCATCCACAACCTTCTGAAAGCGGCTACATTTCGCAATGTGGTCAATAAACAGGATATTCACTTTAGAGCCATGGAAAAGTAGGAACATAATCTTCTGTCCTATTCTCCAAGATGGACGGGCCTTCATTATTTGAGACCACCCATGAATAAGTATCTTTTCACCTCCAAGGGGAATGGAGTAGGTCGACATAAACATCATGTTGTGACCAAGCGCAAGTCTGACCCGACCATGGTCAGACATCTGTATAGGAACAATAGAACTGGGCAGTTTCTGTTTCAAGAAGATCACAACTATAAAACTGTGTATAAGCAATAGTTTATGAACAACATATATAACAGAAAATAGCTCATACCATAAGTTTCTCGACACAGTTGGACCTCTTCAACGAGTGCAGTAGTGGCACACATATCCCACGCGGCCTTCCACCATTGAAACGCCCCACAAGGACCTCAAGACGATCAACAAAGTGTAGGAGCTTGTGGATATCATCCCAGTCAACTTCAGTGCCATCAGTAACAGTCGAGTTGTTACAGAATAACAAACGAGTAGCCTGCTTAACTCTGAAAAAACCTACACATGCCACCAATTATAAGAAAATATTAGTTAGAAGTAGCATCTTCGTTAGAGATTCGTTGCCACTTCTAAAGTTAAATTGTGATTAGTTAGACAAAATAGGTGGATTAAGAAGTAATCGAGGCAACAAGCAAGAACTAGATACTAACATGGATGAACAATTGAAACGACGTCGGGGTGGAAGATCGCAGTGAAGATGAGGCCAGGCTCTGCTATTTCCATCATCATTCACGCACCAACTTTTAGTCCGTAACACTTGAGAAAGTTTATCCAAGCCCGGCCATAAAAAAATCAGCGATCTTCTTGGTTCATGAACCAAACTCGGCACTTATATCCATGGCTTGTCTTCACTGTGACCATTAAACTGGTGTATTCGGTTATGGCAAGGCCGAGCATATTGAGGACATGTGTTCTGGCAGAGTAAATAATGCACTGCAGGAAAAATAATATGAGAACACAATGTATTCCCTATCCAAATCTAGAAATAACTTCCTCCTTCACGTTAGTGTTGACCATCGTAATGGTAGTACCTTTTATCCAAATATAGCAATCCAAATTTCCAAATTAGTCGACAACATGTTAAAAAAACTCACCCTCCCAGATAGAAAAAAAGGATTCTAGGAACATACTGTGCGCGTTTTAAAATCCAGTGTTAGGATGAGAAGGAACAAGTGTGGCGTCTCGCCGAGGGCGCAGAAACCTGTAGGGTCCTCTCACTTTGGGCACTGCAAATGAAACGCACTAGATTTAGTAGGAAGAAAAATGCATCAACGGCGGCGGCTGCCATCCTAGGATTATCCGCGACCAAGGGACTTGGATTTATCGGGGATGGATGAAGAATTCGTACCCGGTTCTCCATGAGAAAACCCTATGCAATCGCCGAGAGGGGGTTTTCTCTGAACAAGCAGACGAGGGAGAAGGGAATTCAGGCCCAGTGAAATATTGCCGCTTCGTCCGTCCAGCTTACTGCTAAAGCTAGAAAGGGGGGGGGTTGTGATTTGATGGCTCATTGGGCATTACTGCGGCGCTACGACCGGGGTGTGTCTACCGTGTAGTTGTGCACTCTAATTTGTGCATATGGCACGTGGACCCCGTTGCCGGATGCCCCACATATCAGCGAAAGGAAGTAGAAAGACAGGAGTAACTAGTTACACAAAAATATATTTTTGACAGAGAGATACTCCCTCTGTAAAGAAATATACAAATATTTTATATCACAACTTTATACATACAAAATTATATCTGACGGATAGGAAGGAAACTATGGCAATTTTGCAAAAAGGTACCCACACACCTCTCCACATTTGCAAATAAGGCCTTCCATCGTTCATCCTTTTCTCTTACAAGATAAAATACTCATACAAATGCATCTTGATGTTACATGCAACGCACGGGCATTATGGGGGTTCAACTTTTTTTTTGAGACAATTATGGGGGTTCAGCTGAGAATATAATACTCAGACAGGCTCACGGTTCTGGAGTTGGGCCGCAGGCCCACCCTGCATGTTTGGGGGGCCATGTGTTCTACCTCAGCGTTTTCATATTGCAAGCGATCGGTACGGCGCTGGGTTTAGATGCTATCGCAAGGCGAATACACAAAACTGAATAAAGCACGACATCTGTTGGAATGAAATCAAACGACAGTTCCTAACCAGCAATGAGAATTGCAATTCTATCAACAATATACCATGTGATAAATAATACTGTCGTATTACTTATACACACAGGACACTTGTTTCACCATGCCAGATTATTACATCAAAATATCTCGTAGGATAGATCAGTTCGGCAGTTGCGTGCTGCTACTGAAGAATTTCAAAGTTGATTTGGACCAGCTCTCCTTGCCGAGAAAGTTCGATTTTGAGATCATCCCCTACCGCAAGATATGATTTAGATTTGAACCTTGACCATCCTTTAGCATCAATCATCATGCGACCATCCTTTGTACTTACGGTATATTGAGCAGGTTCATTCACACCAAGGCTGCGCATGGTAAGAGAAACTTGGCCGCTGTCGCCCGGATTGTTGAACGACTCCCTCGTTGCTCTAGGAATTCTCTGTTTGAAAACAAGAAGACATACCCAAACAGTTAGATCAACACAGTGAATCATGCGAAACAACATAGAAAGAAAAAAAGAACAAAACACTTGGGCGGCCAATGCTTACCAAGAAGGTGGACATGTTGGTTTTTGTAAGGACTTTGGTATATGAAGTGTGACTTGCAGCCCAGTCTGCTGCCGCTGCACGGGCCGGAGCAGATGCAAATGCAAGTGTTGGTGCAGGTGCCGAAGCCGCCGCTGCTGCCGGAGATGGTGCTCCTTGTAGAGCTGGTGCCGGTGTCGGAGCAGGTGCCGGTGTCGATGCCCGATCCTCCGATAGATCAGCCTGATCCGCTGACGCGGTCGGTGCCCAATCCTCAGCTGGATCAGACTGAGCTACTACCGCTGTCAGTGCTAGAGCAACTGCCGGTGCTCGATCCATTGCTGAAGGTGGTACCGATGTGCGAGACATCGGCGATCGTGTCTGGTCTGCTAAGATCGGCTTTCTAACTTGACTAGGCTTCGTGACCATGATCCAGTTTTTTTCTTCATTTCTTTTAAATGCGAGAAGGACTAATTGTGGCGTTTTTGTTAAACCAAACTGTAGTTCATCATAGGGATTCAACTTGTACTCTGACAACAGACTGATCCAATTTTTTCCAGTAATATAAGTGATGGACAGTGCCTTCGTTACTGACACGACTAAGAAGTGAAACCTGCAAAAATAGCCATTGTAGAGCAAACTAAACGATTTATTATGTGATAATGTCACATGGCAAAACCTGCATCGTAAAATTGCAGGAAAAGAAAGAAAACATGACATTAAATCAATAAGATTTAGACAGTAAATCAATAAGATTTACTTGATGTGACATGAGTGAATCCTTACCAGGAAATCACTATGTTGAAGTACTAAACAGAAGATTGATCGTGCAACTACGGGTGGCATGTAGGGGCCCCGCCTACTCCCACAAGCAGGACAGTCCAAAGGTCGTGACAAATCGTATGGACCGAACATCCATGGGACTGGAAATCCTGGTGGGTGCGATAAACCCTGCAATGCATACATATATTGGAGTGTAACCATAATTGATAAACCGTCCTCACAAAAAAGATGATATGGATACTTCAAAATATACAGACTAAATTGAGTGGACAGACATTAACATAGACCGTTCTCAGGACTGACCACACACCAAAAGCGGCAGTAGTACAAAACAATATAGGGTTCACAAACACAAATCAAGTACTGAACAACAGTACTTACTACAGAGAAGCAAAGTTGCACTAATTAAACTCTGCAGACTATTTCTTGCCATCGACCTACGGGATGAACCCCGCATAACTGACTAGGCCATGGACTTTGTGAGAGATGTCTACATGCACCATCACCATCTCGACAACCTTGGAGAACCTAACAAAGTGGTCTTTCCACTCATAAACATGATGATGAAGTCAGGCCACATCAGATTTATTAGGATGCTTTACAAGAACCACACCCTTCGTAATCGAAGGCAGAGCCAGGAAATTGTTGTGGTCAAGTACAGCCTCGAGAACATGCCTGACAACAATGCTACAGGAAAACACTAGTTCAGGACACGTGGCGACAAGGACACAACAGCTGGATAGTTTAGCAGTAGAATTCATCCTCAGGTCTTCCAGTTCACACGGTATGACTTTGAGAACTTCATCTCCACCGCGGACCTGGTTCTAATTCAAATAGAAACCATATTTTATTACTACCTTTGTTCAGAAATATAAGATGATTTTCGATATTATACTCCATATATGACTACATATACGCACAGAAATGAGTGAACAACGACACTAGAACATGTCTTCAAAGGCATGAGAGCACAGGTATTACTTGCAATATCCATAACACAAGTTACTGAGGCAAATATACCCTCTTCAAAGGTACAGTAGCATTGACGTTCATAAAGTACTCCCTCCGTCCCAAAATACTTGTCTTAGATTTGTCTAGATACGGATGTATCAAGTCACATTTTAGTATTTGATACATCCGTATCTAGACAAATCTAAGACAAGAAATTTGGGACAGAGGGAGTAGTTGAAAGTAATCTATAAGAAATCAGTGTCAACCTCTCGCATGTTTTGGTAAAAAGAGGAATTTAGAACCGTCATTTGGCACACAAAAATCACATGCAAGATCACCCAGAAAGTTGTACTACTAGTACTAGTACTGCGTGTTGGATGAAAAAACACGATCAAGATCGAGAAAAAGATCATCAAGAAGAGATATTACCTGGACTTGTTTAATGAGGGATCCAGGAGAGGGGGGCTTGGACAGGGCGATGGCTTTGAGCTTGTCTGCAGTAGTCTCGGCGGGGTGCTTGCGCTTCTTCGTACCATGAGCCTCGACGGTTTTGGCTAGAGCCATAGACATCACTTTGGCCGGTGCTCCAACGTCCATCAAGAAACCGTCGAATAGAAATAAAAGAAAAGAAACCATAATCACAAACCCAAAATAAGAAAAGAGAGGGAGTTATAGGATCAGTCTCGGGGTTGCAAGATCGGGCCTTGGCCAGAATCAACACCCTTGATGCGCTCACCTTTCCTTCTCTGGGAGAGAAGAACAATGGCAGAAGCAGGTCAGGGTTTTCTTGAAGAAATGAGGAACAAGATGAGGGAGAAGCGAGTTGGGTAGAGAGGAAGCTGAGAGAGAAGAATGAAATGATGGTTGCTTCGTCCGTCCAACTTACTGCTGGAAAGGAGGGGGTTTTGTGATTTGACGGCTCATTGGGCATTACTGCGGCGCTTCGATCGGGGTAGTCTACCGTCACTCTACTACGGAGTAATTTAGTGCATGGCTGGTGGACCCCGGTGCTGTCTGTCCCACACGTCGGCGAAAGTGAGTAATTTAGTGCATGGTTGGAGGAGGATCCGCACCGTAGAGCGTGTCCACTGTTTTTCTGAAGAAAAAAATGATTACAACAAGCATTTCCACTCTTACGACGGAGGAGTGCGAAGCACGGCAGTCACTTGAACATACACAGTGCTCCTACTACTAGGCATATGCAGTGGTTCATATGCCAGTACTACATAATCTTGTTGCTAGTGTAGTAAGATATGACGACAACAAATGATGTTCTGCGCATAACAACTATATGAACATTAATGTAGTAACATAGTACCGCTTTCTTGACTGTCCGGTCGAGAATGAACGGTGAGATCAATGTTAACAGAACTAGGTCTACAACGCACAGAGAGTACGGTGCTACAGTACTCCACGATACATGAACCATATGAAGCACGAATAGTGTTAGGCAGGGTGTATGGAGGGTGCACGGGATGGAAGCAAAAGTTCCCTTCTCGACCCACTTTTGGGTGTTTGGTAGAGGGCATGAAGGGTGCATGAGTCCACACTAGTAGGTTAACACAAATACACGAAGAGGAAACAACAACTCCCTCCGTCTAGGTGTGTAAGTCATCTTACGTTGTGCACTGCGACCAAGGCGGAGAGGAAAACGAGAAAACTTAATGTCTTTTTGCTAATTAATAGCATTGCATGCAATGAACTAACCACTGCATGTCATGTTTATTAGTCTCAAGTCATTGAAAGCATGCACGGCCCACGTCTCTTATTGGTTGATATGTCACAAAACAAGAAACGGGGAGGGAGTTAATGTACCGTGCCTAAGTGTTTTGGGATTATTAGGTTTTCGTAAGGTGACTTACACACCTAGATAGAGGAGTATATTGAGATGAGAATGCACTACAAAAAAAAGACACATCCGTGACATTTTGGTCCGAACGAAACTTTTTTCTGTCATACTTATGACACTTCTATGACAATAATTGTGACAAAACACGGTATCATCATAGATGTGGTGGGGTCTTACTTCTATGACAAAAAATCATGACAGTAAATGGGCTTTTTGTCCTGGGCGGACCGGAGACGCAGCTACATGACATTCTTTGGGCCGTCCATGACAGAAAAACCCGTGGTAGAAGCGAGGGCGAGGAAAATATCGGGGTGTTCCCGGTTACGATGGGTGGTCGGGGCCGAGCGATGCGCATTTCTCTCGTACACGCACGCGTGGGTGCGAGGCGTTGGGCTCTAACTGAACCCGAGTGATTGCACTGCAGGCTACGCGTTACTGAACCCGAGCGATCGATCAATGGCTGTTAACTGAACTCGATCGAGCGATTCCTTCACTACTGCTGCTAATTGAAGCCGATCCATGCTGCCTCTGCATTAACAGTGAGCATTGCTGGGGGGTTGGATGAACAGTTCCTGGTGGGGGTGGCTGAACAGGACCCCGTGGTGTTGCCTCTGCATGAACAGGACCCCGTTCGATCGAACCGGTTGGGGCTACATGAACAGGACCCCATGGAGGGCTGCATGAACAGGACCACGCCATGGAGGGCTGCATGAATAGTAGACGGTGGAGGGCTGGATGAACAGTAGCCCATGGAGGGGTGGTTGAACAGGAGCCCGCGGAGAGGGCTGGTTGAACAGTAGCCGGTGGAGTAGCGTGCGGTGGAGGCTGAACAGTCGCAGGTGGAGGCTGGAGGAGGTCGACGGTGGATGAACAGTAGCCCGTGGAGGCCGGAGGGGGTCGACGGTGGTGATGAACAGTATCCTGTGGAGTCCTGTTTTGCGGTACGCCACACCCCTCCCGATGAACAGGACCCCCATTTCAACCGTAGCGCTCCAACACAAGTCTGTTTCCTCCGTTTTGTGGTACGCCACACCCCTCCCGATGAACAGGACCCCCGTTTCGACCGTAGCACTCCAACACAAGTCCGTTTCCTCCATTTTGCAGTACACCATACCCCTCCCGATCAACAGGACCCCCGTTTCGATCGTAGGAGGTCCGTTTCCTACGTTTTGCGGTACGCCACACCCCTCCCGATGAACATGATCCCATTTCGAACGTGGCCGGTCGAACACAAGGCCGTTTCCTTCGTTCTATAGTACGCCAGTCCTCATTTCCATCGGCTGTTCCGTCCAAGCCCTCCCGATGAAAACGACAATGCATTCCGTTCCGATCCAGCCGGTTGGCTCCCCATGAACACAACGACGACGCTGTTTCTCTGTTCCGACCCAGCCATGTACACGAGCCCTGGCCGTACGTACGCGCGAGTAGGCGTTCGAGACCCCGCCTATATGTACGTACGTGGCCGTATTTACTTTCTTGCACCCTAGCCGCTGTACGTACGTGTACATGCTACGTGCGCGCCTCTGCTACGAGACATGCACGCCTCTACATCGACCAGTATGTACGTACACGTTCGCGACCAGAATGACAACGCTACGTACGCTTTGACCAGGTGGGTCCTGACTGTCAGGCACTTCCTTGCGTGCGAAGATGTAGCTGGTGGGTCCCAGTAGTCAGGGGGGCGAATCGTTTTTTTTTTGCCCGGACGCACTTCCTTGTGTGCGAAGATGTAGCTGGTGGGTCCCAGCAGTCAGGGGGCAATGTTTTTTTCATGAAATACGATGGCCCATCCGGTGGGTCCCCACTGTCGGGTGGAGGAATAATTATTTTGCGCGTAATAAGGAGGCACTTCCTTGCTGCGGGCGTGGACCCAGCTGTCAGCCTCTCCACGTACAGTCCACGTCCGATGGAAGCCGTTCCTTGACCACGTTGACCACACCGCGCCGAGAGCACCAGGGCGGTGGACGACGACGAGGCCTAGGAAGGGGACAACGCGGAGCTGGGGAAGGCACGGCAGTGGAAGCCCACGCATAGAGGAGTACAAGGGTTCCCTGGTTCGCTGCGGTGTGAGGCTGCCGTCACCGCAGAATAACAGGGGGTGTGGGTGAGTGGAGGGATGTCCTGGCCAGCGATGGGAGTAGTAGGGGCCGGTGAGGCCTCCGTGGTAGCATAGCCGGCCACAAGAGGCAGGAGCACGAGGCACGACCGACGCTGGTTTGCTAGCTGGTTTGGTCGGCTGGAGTAAGAAGACCAGAAGTTGAAGAAGCACTACGACTGTTGGATGGACATCGTATGGTCACTGGAGCTAGAATCATGCATATTGACTAAGTTGACAAAGCCCTCCGTCCCCGTCAACTTAGTAGGCCCACAAGTCAGCCTGCCACTATACTGGGTCCCAGCTAACAGGGGGAGTATTCATTTTTTGTGCGTAATAAGGAGGCACTTCCTTGCATGCGAAGATGTAGCTGGTGGGTCCGAGTTGTCATTGACGGTAACATTTTTTCGCGAAATACAGAGACCCTTTCGGTGGGTCCCAGATGTCAGGTGGAGGAATCATTATTTTGCGCGTAATAAGGAGGCATTTCCTTGCGTGCGGCCATGGACGCAGCTGTCAGCCTCTCCACGTACAGTCCACTTCAGATGCATGTCGGTTGTTGACCATGTTGACCAGGCCATGCCGAGAGCACCAGGGCGGTGGACGTCAGCGAGGCCTAGGAAGGGAACGACACGGAGCCAGGGAAGACTCGACAGTTGTTTCCCACGCGGAGGAGTAGGAGGGGTTACTGGTAATCTGCCGTCCCCAGAGAAAACAACAGGTGTGGGTGAGTAGAGGGATGGCTAGGCCAGCGATGCGAGTACGGTGGGGCGGTGAGGTCTGCGCGGCAGCACAGCCGACCGCTGGGAGGAGAGAGCAGACAGTCCCGCCAGCGCTTGTTTGAGCGGCTGGAGCAGGAAGAACAGAGATTGAAGAAGCGCGACTGCCGTTGGATGGACATCCAACAGTCACTGCTTGTGCGTCAACCTTTTTTTAGGAAAGCCTCAAATCTGTGGAAAACATCATACAACCCATTTTCCATTATTAATAATAATTTACCACCCATTTGCTAATTCTTAAGGTTTTTTTGGAGCCCACATTCTTTTTTGTTAGCATTACAGCCCATATTGTGGCCACAGTTAAAAAATTATACGAAATTTGGCAAATTTCAGTGCGGTCGAAAATGTTTAGAATCCCGAAATTTTGAGTCACATTTAAACTGATTTTGAAAATAAATGTATATCAATGTAAAATCCAACAAATTGTCCACGTATAAAAATCAATGCAATTTAAAATCTCAAAATGAAAAAAAGAAATTTGAAACTAATTGCTGGTTTGATGTGTTTTAAAAATGTACAGCCCATTTATCATTAGTGATAGGCCATTTGCTCGACCAACCAAATGAAGATCTCCTCATCTTGAAAGATTTGTAGCCCAACAGGCCTGACAAAGCGAGTTACTTGGTAAATCACAAAAAAAACTGGGTTGTGGCCGTGGACCCAGCTGTCAGCCTCTCCACGTACAGTACTCTTCCGATGGAAGTCGTTGTTTGACCACATTGACCATGCCGCGCCGAGAGCATCAAGGTGGTGGACGACGACGAGGCCTAGGAAGGGGACGACGCGGATCCAGGGAAGACGCGCCGGTGGATTCCCACGCGGAGAGGAGTACGAGGGTTCACTGGTTCGGCTGCGGTGTGAGGCTACCGTCGCCGCAGAATAACAGGGGGTGTGGGTGAGTGGAGGGATGGCCTAGCCAACGATGGGAGTAGTATGGGGGCGGTGAGGTCTCCGCGGCAGCACAGCCAGCCACGGGAGGCTGGAGCAGGCGGCACGACCGGCACTGCTTTGGGCAACTGGAGCAAGAAGACCAGAGGTTGAAGAAGCACTATGGCCGTTGGATGGACATCGTACGGTCACTAGAGCTAGAATCGTTCGTATTGACTAACTTGGCAAATCCCTGTGTCCCCATCAACTTAGTAGGCCCACAAGGCAGCCACCCACTATGGTGGGTCCCAGCTAGCAAGGGGGCATTCATTTTTTTGTGCGTCATAAGGAGGCACTTCCTTGTGTGCAAAGATATAGCTGGCGGGTCTGACCTGTCAGCGGGGGGAGGGGGACTTTTTTTTAGCGAAATACAGAAGCCCTTCCCATGGATCCTAGCTGTCAAGTGGAGGAATCATTATTTTGCCCGTAATAAGGAGGCATTTCCTTGCGTGCGGCTGTGGACCTAGCTGTTAGCCTCTCCACGTACAGTCCACTTCCGATGGATGTCGTTCATTGACCACATTGACCAGGCCGCACCGAGAGCACCAGGGCGGTGGACGACGGCGAGGCCTAGAAAGGGAACGACACGGAGCCAGGGAAGGCTCGGCAGTTGTTTCCCACGCGGAGGAGTACGAGGGTTTACTGGTTCATCTGCCATCCCCGGAGAAGACAATAGGTGTGGGTGAGTAAAGGGATGGCTAGGCCAGCGATGGGACTACGGTGGGGTGGCGAGGCCTGCGCGACAGCACAGCCGGCCGTGGGGAGGAGAGAGCAGGTAGTCCCGCTGGCGCTTGTTTGAGCGGCTGGAGTAGGAAGAGTAGAGATCGAAGAAGCACGCCGGCCGTTGGATGGACATCCAATAGTCACTACTTGTGCATCAACCTTTTTTTAGGAAAGCCTCAAATCTATGGAAAACATCATACATCCCATCTACCATTATTTCTCATAATTTATAGCCCATTTGCTAATTCTTAAGGTTTTTTTGCAGTCCATATTCTTTTTGTTAGCATTAGAGCCCATATTGTGGCCACGGTTAAAAAATTATATGAAATTTTGCATATTTCGGTGCGGTCCGAACTGTTCTTAATCCCGAAATTTTGAGTCACATTCAAACTGATTTTAAAAATAAATGTATATCAATATAAAATCCAACAAATTGTCCACGCATAAAAATCAATGCAATTTAAAATCTCGAAATGAAAAAAAGAATTTTGAGACTAATTGCCGGTTTGATGTGTTTTCAAAATGTACAACCCATGTCTCATTACTGATAGGCCATTTTCTCGGCCAGTCGAATGAAGCTCTCCTTGTCTTGAAAGATTTGCAGCCCAACAGGCCCGACAAAGCGAATTACTTGGCAAATCACAAAAAACTGGGCTGTGGTCGTGGACTCAGCTGTCAGCCTCTTCACGTACAGTACTTTTCCGATGGAAGTCGGTCGTTGACCACATTGACCACGCCGCGCCGAGAGCACCAAGGCGGTGGACGACGGCGAGGCCTAGGAAGGGCACGACGCGGAGCCGGGGAAGACGCGACAGTGGATGCCCATGTGGAGAGGAGTACGAGGGTTCACTGGTTCGGCTGCGGTGTGAGGCTGCCGTCGTCGCAGAATAACAGGGGGTGTGGGTGAGTGGAGGGATGGCCTGGCCAGTATTGGGAGTAGTATGGGGGGGTGAGGCCTCCGCGGCAGCATTGCCGGCCACGGGAGGCAGGAGCGGGCGGCACGACTAGCGCTGCTTTGGGCGGCTGGAGCAAGAAGACTAGAGGTTGAAGAAGCACTATGGCCGTTGGATGGACATCATACGGTCACTGGAGCTAGAATCGGTCATATTGACTAACTTGACAAAGCACTCTATCCCCGTCAACTTAGTAGGCCCACAAGTCAGCCACCCACTATGGTGGGTCCCAGCTAGCAGGGGGTATTCATTTTTTTGTGCGTCATAAGGAGGCACTTCCTTGTGTGCGAAGATATAGCTGGTGGGTCTGACCTGTCAGCAGAGGAAACGTTTTTTTTCACAAAATACAGAGGTTCTAGCTGTCAGGTGGAGGAATCATTATTTTGCGCATAATAAGGAGGCATTTCCTTGCGTGAGGCCGTGGACCCTGCTGTCAGCATCTCCACGTACAGTCCACTTTTGATGGATGTCGTTCATTGACCACGTTGACCAAGCCGCGCCAAGAGCACCAGGGCGGTGGACGACGGCGAGGCCTAGGAAGGGAACGACACGGAGGCAGGGAAGACTCGGCAGTTGTTTCTCACGCAGAGGAGTACGAGGGTTTACTGGTTCGTCTTTCGTCCCCGGAGAAAACAACAGGTGTGGGTGAGTAGAGGGATGGCTAGGCCAGCGATGGGAGTACGATGGGGTGGTCAGGCCTACGCGGTAGCATAGCCTGCCGCGGGAGGAGGGAGCAGGCAGTCCCACCGGCGCTTGTTTGAGCGGCTGGAGTAGGAAAATCAGAGATTGAAGAAGCACGACAGCTGTTGGATGGACATCCAACAATTGCTGCTCCCGTGTGCATTATTTCTAATAATGTACAACCCATTTGCTAATTCTTAATAATTTTTGTGGAGCTCATCTTCTTTTTGTTAGCATTACACCCCATATTGTGGCCACGGTTAAAAAGTATACGCTTTTTTGCATATTTTGGTGCAGTCAACTGTTTTTAATCCCGAAATATCGATTCACATTCAAAATATTTTGAAAAATAATTTATGTAAATATAAAATCCAAATAATTGTCCACGCATAAAAAATCAATGGAATTTAAAATCTTGTAATGAAAAAAATTGAAACTTATTCCCAGTTTGATGTGTTTTAAAAATGTACAACTCATTTCTGGGCAAACCGAATGAAACTCTCCTCGTCTTGAAAGATTTGCAGCCTAGCAGGGCTGATAAAACAAGTAGCCCTCGTTTGGGTACTTCTTAAAAAAAATAGAACCGGGCTAGCCACTTTCAGCAAGAAAAAAACACAACTAGGCTCATGATGTGGTAAACATAAATAAAACCCTGGCTAGACGGGCCATAGCCCCCGCACAGCCCTGTTGTTACTATTTACTAGGGTGGATGGACTGTTTTGTCTTGGGCCCAGAGAAACAATTACTACTAGCTAGTACAGTGGAGACACTCTACTGCTACCCAGAAAAACAATTACTACTAGTACAGTGGATACAATACCGCTTCTGGCTCCTCCTAGGTCATCGAAACGTCTCCCTCTACTGAATGCCGTTATACTTTTGTTCACCGACATGCGGGCCATGCAACGCGCGGGCCCAAATGCCATCCACCAAATTAGAAGGCAGTATCCAGGCGGAGAGTGCCCCGGTCGTAGCACGGCAATAACAAGACGTCGTATCACAAAACCCCACCTCCCCGTAGTCTAAGTTTGACAGACGAAGCAACCATCATTTCACTCTTCGCTGAATCCCCTTCTCCCTCACCGTCTTCAAGAAAGGCAACACTCGCATCTGCCACTGTTCTTCTCCCCCAACGAAGGGAAGGTAAGCGGATCTGTGATGTTGGTATATTTTTGTTTTGAGAAAAAAACTTTTGCAAAGCAATAATCGATCCTCACTCTCTTTTTTGTTTCATTGTCATTGCGATCGTGTTTTCCTTTCAGTGGTCTCCTGGTATTTGTCAGTTTCATGATGGACCAAGGAGAACCAGGTAAAGATCTGCCGATATTGGAGCAGACGCGGGAGGCTGATCCCCACGAGACAGAGAGCTCCAAGAAGATGGAGGCAGCCATCGAGCCGACCCCAGATACGCTCACGGCCACTACTGAGATGGTCAACGCCCCGTTTGAGGTTATAGCCCCCGTGGCACTTCAGGAGTAGTTTTCCCCCTTCGATGATGTGTCCCCCCCCCCCCCGCTGAGCTGCCCAAGGTGATTTTCTTGTTTGCCGATCTCGATTGTGGTTTTTCATCTAAGTATGTGGTGATGAATAATGCAAAATTTTATTAGCTTCGATGCCATGCTATACATAGTGGTTTAAATAACTTGTGTTTCTTATACTGGAAAGTAATTTAGAATGTGTTTCTGTTTCAATTAGAGCCCTGATGCAGACAAGGATTGTGTGGTTGTACATGTTACTCGCTATGAGGCGGATGACCTGAATATACGCACTGGGAAAACAGAGTTTTTAGGCTGCTGGATCCTGGAAGCCATTTGCGCTTATACCAATGAAGAGTTGTATTCCAGCCTCACTGTTGTCAGGCGTGTTGTCCAGGGTGTACTGAAGCACAAGAAGTTCAAAGCTACTCCTTTGTTTGTGAGGCATACTGTTCTTGTCAAGCTTACACACGAAGATGACGTGACATGCCTCCATAAACAAGTTTATGAGTGGCAAGGACACAAGGTTGTCTTTTCATGAAGGTTCACAGGATTGAGCTGCTGCCGGACGTCCTCGATGATGTTCATGGCAAGGTCCGTCTTGTGTCCAGCCCAAATTAGATCGAGGCATGAAATACTTGCCCTGGCTAGTGTTTAATAGTAGTTTGGATTCTGTCTAATTATCCGAACCTTGCCTGTTATCGAGGCCTCTGGGGATAGTACTCTATTTGAATCCGTCTATGGGAACTGCTGCTACTTTTGTGTGCCCGTGAATCATCGTAATTATTGCTGAAACAGATGCGTCCTCACTAGTTTTATCATATGAGCAGTGTGAGTTTTGATGAAATAGAGTACTCGTTTGAGAACTATGCGTCGACGTATACATAAGTACTTGTAAACACTGTTGGTGCTACCCCACTTGTAAGGAGTTGTGCAAAACACGGCACATTGGCTCAACTCGCTTCAACACTAGGCTATCGACCAGCTAACAATCAACAATCTGTTGTCTGACATATAAGCAACTATGTATCTTTTTACAGTGGTTCATGTAGTTAACTGAGGCCACGATGTAAATTCCAAACGTTCACACGCTAGTCCAGCGTTCATGTGGAACACTCACATTAAACTCGGCTTCATAAAAACTTGGAAAGCATAAGTTAAGCAATTTTATACACCTCAATGATTCATAGAACATAACAAACATATACTAGTTCACAACAAAAGACGAAGTTATGAGAAGGTTTACAAATCAGGAAAAAACAAGCAAGGCTTCTCTGAGCAAAGGGCCTCCCGGCAGGCTTAAATTTCCTGGAGTTCACTCTGGTTTTTTCTTGTTGCCACCATCCAGGGTTAGGTTCTCTCATTCCAGAATAACCAATTATAATTGTGTTCTCAGCTGGAATGCTAAACTGAACCATGTAGTGTACTGACCAGCCGAAATTCTTGTGTATTCCACTAAATTTAAGCACCACTATTTGCAGAAATAAGCAGACCACAATGCCTCTTGTCCGCGCACCTGTCCAAAGAACTGCCGTGCAGCCGTGCCAGCGAGTCCTCGGTCCATGTATGAACTGGTAGAAAGTGCATTCCGCACTAGGATGCAGTTGTTTTCGCTCGTCCCTACACTGCAATCAGGAAGTAAAAAGTACGAATCAACTTCTTTTATATTGTGTTGGTCATTCTACCTAGTAACTACCAATGTAGGAATTCCTAGAAGACGGGTGGTTAGAGGATGTCAACGAGGGGTAGCCATCTCATTTTGCGCAGTTCTACTAAAACTGAGGTGTGTGCTTTTGATTGCGCGGATAGAAACGATACGGAGACAGACATCCCGAAACAATATGGAGACATACATCCCTGTTTGCGCAAATATGAAATACGGTTATTTAAACAGTGACAGATATTTGCAGTGGTGTATGATTAATAGCAGCACCTATTGTGTTATAATTGGCACTAGATTGACAGTATGAAAGTGTCCTTAAGTAAGTAGCATCACATCACATCAACACTGCCACTAGATTAACATGCAGAACAATAGCATTAGTATTACTGTCATGAGAGTAGCACATGGTCAGTAAATGTGCAATCAAATTTGTGCAGTTCCACTGGGATGAAGCAATGTTAGCGGTGTGAGATTTAAGTGTAACTGTAAAAACACAATTCATGCGAAATAAAGCAAGACGGAAGCACTTCATAAAATGGTGGTGGCATTGCTTCAATTTATCGACGACACTAGACCATTACTTATAGTGACATTAGGTGGCATTGCTTAATGCTTCATGTGATTTTACATTAACGGTAGCGATATGGGCGTAGGGACAGCAGAGGCATAAAGTGGCGAGGCAGATGTGGTTGCCGAGAGCGGCAAACACTCAGGCAGCATGTCTGCATTTGTCCCATTTTTTATCTCCTCGGCGACATTTTCCTATGTGAGCACAGGAAATCTAGACCTGCTCGTTCTCATTTGCATTGTCCCCCAACACCCGTCACTTTCTTTCCTTTTACAACCAAGAGATAGGTCCACTTCCCCTCACCCTTCGCCATCCACCATGCTTTCTTCGTCTTTTCAACCAAGAGACCGGTTGGGTAGCCAGTATCTACTACTTTTCCCCGTTTCCTCTTAGAACCAAGTCCTATATTCATGCTACAGCTTTCCCACTTTCTTCCATGTTTGAACCAACTCTTAGAGTCGACTGTATGAACTAGCTTTACCTCTAATAATAGTAAATGTCTAGGTGGCTTTGGAACAGCGGACGGAAGTAGAAAAAGATCCACACGAAGCCAAGTGGGGAGCTGGGGCAGTAGAGCAAGGCAAGTTTCGAAGGGATATATACCTGAGGGTCGTCGGCATGTGGCAAAGACGGCGTCGGGAGGCCGCATCTTGGCCACAATACCGCAGGGAGTAAGAAGGGGTTGGATGCCCTCCGGAGCCGGCGCTCTCTCAGAGAGAACGGCATGGCCGCCGATCGGGACGTGCGGGCAGCCGTTGGTCTCATCCCTCGCCGTCGACAACAGCGTGAATGATGCACCTACACCCCTGCCCCGGTTGAGGTTGTCCGGCTGGATTTGTGACCAGCTGTGAGCTGAGAGAGAATGTGGCCACCTATGTCTTGCTTAGATCTAGAGATCATGAGAGAGTGAACGAGAGGAACCCTAGTAAAGCAAGCGCTAAGGCTCCTGCTTATATATATAGTGGAGTGATTTTGTTGTACCCGCTTCAAAAAAAAATACGCTCCTACGTGTACCCACGAGTGGGTGTGAGAGAACTAGTGCGTGCGTGCACCGCTTCTCTTCGTGAGAGTACAATATACTATGCCCAAAGAACGTTCGCCACAAGAGTAATACTATAAGTGTGTGACGTGTGAGCTAAAATAAAATGTACACGACATCTTTTGTTTTTTAGAAGTTCCGAGGGTAGGGTGTGAGGAGTACATATGTGTGTGACGTCTACCTGCAGATAGACGGTGGGTGCTAGAGGACTCGGGAGGGTGCGTGTGCGTGAGAGAGAGGGGGGCACATATCAATGCAATGCAGGTGTCCGTAAATCATTATCCGACAAATGTTCGCCACAAGCCTTTTCCTAACGAACGCCGTAAGAACCGTTAGATCCGCATCCAACAGTGTCAGTTTTGCCATGTCATTTAACAGAACAGACACTCCTCATACACACAAATCTTCCACGTGAGTGTAAGCAACTGCCGTATGCTCCCTCCGTTCCAAAATGCAGTGCATATAGCTTTATTGAAAATTCGAACCTCGCAAACTTTTACCGAGTTTTCGTGTACCAAATTGCACATGTAGAATATTCATTGATCTTCGAGAGGTAACTATAAAGATGAGGGAGGAGTCTACAAAGAAAGGCCATCGTATCACCTGCAGCAATTTCAACCATCCTTTGGTGTGGAGGAATATCATAGGAACTCTATATGATATGATTTTTTATAGGATTTTTTCCTTTAGAGCCAATTGGTTTATAGGAATAGATTCATATACTCCACATTTCAAAGGAAATAAGGGCTTCTTTGATTCAAAGGATTCTCAAAGGAATTTTGAAGGATTCGATTCCTTAGGACTTTTTCCTATGTGGGGTGTTTGATTCATAGGATTGTAAACCATAGGAACTTTTTCATAGGATTCATTTGCACTAGATTTCATAGGAAATTTTCAATCCACTCTAACCTCTTTGAAAGAATCCTACGTTTTTTCTGTGCACGATCAAACACTCATAGAATCATATAGGATTCAAGATGACATGCCACCCTAATCCCACATTTTTTCTATTCCCGCGTTTTGAAAATCCTACGAATCAAAGAGGCCCTAAACATGATATCATTTCTATAGCTTTAGAGCCACTTGGTTCATATGAATGGATTCCTATACTCCCATAATTTCAAAAGAAAATAAACATTAGCATATATTCAATAGAAAAGTTCCTATGATATGAACCAAATTACATCTCTTTTCTAATCCCTCCTCATAGGAATTGAGATGCATGTCATCTTTAGATTCAATAGAAAAGTTCCTATGATTTCAACCAAATGGCATCTCTTTTCCAATCCCTACTCATAGGAATTGAGATACTCCATGTCATCTCTTTCCCTATAACTTCCATGTATGCATCTTCTATTCCTAAATAGCTAGTACAACCCACTAGTAGCTTTTTTCCAAGACATGCAACTACGACACAAGAACTATATAGTGTGCGAATAACTTGAAAGATGGTCGTTGGATGAAGCTAATCCAACAGTGCAGAGATGGCAAATCCGAGCACTACTGGCTGTTGGATATCATCAACATTCCACCAGATCTGCCACATGTACAATTTAGAAGACTCCATGGTTGAACTTAAGAATAATGCACAAACCTCAAAACACAAGCACTTCTCCTTTGTTCTAGAATCTTCCGTATCATAATTGATTTTTCTCTCTCACTGAATTGCTGTTATTTGTTTTTTACTTTATGCTTTACAATGCACAACCCCATGAATCTTAACATTTTTATAAAACTAATTGATTTTGAATGAGATGAACTATAAGAACTAAACGAACATCTACATCATGCATATATGACTCAAAGCTTTACATGCTATAGTGTGTATTTATTCATAATTTGGTTTCGAAATCTCATGCGTTTAATGCATGTGTACCTTACTAGTTTTGAGTAGAGTAGCAAATTTCACGCGGCCCCGATATATCAAAATGCAGGGACCATGCATCATTGCCTATCGGTCGAACCTACGTCCACACTTTTTTATACATACTATATCTCCACTGGTCCCCGAACCCAAAATGCTGCCTCGTTCCCCTAAAACCAAGCGGGCCACACATATTTAAGGCATCGACTCGAACTAAATCCCTCTCCCGTTTAATACGACGTGGCCCCGCACGCCCTAGTAGTACTCCTACAAACCCTACCACCGCACCCATCATCGGTTTTATTCAAGAGGACGAGGGAGAAGCTGATTTGTAGTGGAGGCGCTTTCAAAAAAAGAAAAAAAGATCTGTAGTGGAGACCCCTACCCTAGGGTGCCCTAGGTAGCTGCCGAACACATCACTGGTTTTCTCTTTTCTTTATGCTCTTGCGCCCTAGAGTGAAATGATGGTTGCTTCGTCCGTCCAGCTTAATGCGGGAAAGGTGGGGCTTTGTGATTTGACCCCTCATCGCTCATTTTCTACTACTGTGGAGATACGACCGGGGTGCCTCTAATTCCAACCACTGCTCCGAACTGTACGTGGAACAAGACGGTGGATGAGCCACATGTCGGCCAAAGGGGTCATGTTAAGTGTGTCGCCATTTCGTGTGCGGACTGACCCTGCTTGAGTCGCTACGCCAATACGACAGGCCGGTGTAGCCTACCACTTGGTTTTGCACCTTGGTGAATCCCGACTATATTGATCTAAAAATATACGTACTAAAATACACTCTCCGTCTCGTTTTTTTAGACGTCTCGGTTTATAGGACGTGCACGTAGTTCTAGGTCATCCATTTGACTAACTAAATCTGAGTTACTATGTCACAAAAAGTATATCATTGGATTATTAAGATGTAATGCCCATGATGGAGTTATACCTCCTACGTGTCGAGGCACGACTTAAAGGCATAAGTCCATCCTAGAATGATCTCAAGTTTGGTAATCTTTGCACAACTCATGTAAAAGAGGGATAGTAAACTGAAAATAGTTGGCTTACAATCGCCACGTCACAGAATAACAGTACAAGTCTCAAACATCATACATTAAGAGCACTACAACCCTCTAAGGGCAAAAGCCAAATGTCAAAGTACCAAACTCAGATAAAACAACCACATGCGGATCGAATCCTAGTAAGAGACTCCACTACTGATCGTCCGGGTAGCGCACGTAGTACCGACTACGCTCCTCGTCGTACTCCCAATCCAGCTCGGTGCCATCACCTGGATAGCTCACAGATGGACCTGCATCTGGTGTGTGAAGTAACTGTGAGCCACAGAGGACTCAGCAATCCCGTTCCCGGGTAACCGAACTATCAAAGCCTTTAGGTGAGGGAAAAGGCTGAAGAAGAACAAGTCTGCAGCAGCAACTAGCATCTAACTTACGCAAGTGAGAGCGAGAAGAGAAGGCATCGCGAGAAGTGATCACGAAGTGATCCTAGCTACAAGCTCACAAACATAACCCCTCCGTGTTCAACTCCCGAATCCCGATTCGGAAATTGACAGTCACGGAACACACACTGGTAGTGTATTAGTATCATTGTGTCAAGTTATCTACAACCGGAATTAACAAGCTCCCATCTGCCACATAACCGCGGGCACGGCTTTCGAAAGTTCAAACCCTGCAGGGGTGTTCCAACTTGACCCATTACAAGCCCACGATCCGCGGAGTCGCAACTCCAAAGTGGGAAGACCCGAGTATCCTCGGAATCCCGTGCTCAAGATATACCGAGCTAAGGTAAGGCTAATCCAGCAAATCCTCCCGGCGTGTCGACACCCTGATAGTAGCCGCGCGTATCTAGTCTCAGGCCACGACCGGATGGGCGATTCTACAGGACCCAATCCTCGAGTTTCCCCGTGGTGGTTCCCGCAGACTCCCCGTTTGGGACCAACACCATCGGCACTGGCCCCCCCTGCTATGTTGAATTAAGAATCCTCGGGGACATGACCCCCTATGCAATTTTAATTAAATTATTTAAGTTGTTATTATGAGGCAAATAGTACCAAAAGTTGGGACTTGCTGGAAAAGACTTAGCACTTAGCGGTTTATCGAGGGGGTCCCATACACCCCAACCGTGTTAGGAACACATAATCAAGGAACTTAATACCGGCTTATACGGATCCTAACGGCATGAGTGGAACAAATCACCAAGCAAAAGGCTTAGCCTTCCACCCTTGCCAATATATAGATGATTTCAATTAAAGCATTTATATAGTGTGATATAACCCAACCAAACTTCAACATGGAGCAAGCATCTTCACTTCACCTGCAACTAGCAACGCTATAAGAAGGGCTGAGCGAAGCGTACTTAGCCAAGCAACGGTTTGCATAGGTAGGGTGGTTAAACATGGCAATTGGTTACAAGTAGGAGGCTGACAAGAAGAACATGGGCATCGAGGCAACACTATAGATCGAGACTACTAGCAATAGGCAAAGATAGTAATGTTATCGGGGTTCGGTCATCTTGCCTGATGAGAAGACGTTCGGATCGAAAGAAGGGTCCTCGTGCTCAAACTCGTTGGAAACCTCGTGCTCAACCTCGTTGGAAAACTCGTGCTCAACTTCCGGCTCTAAACAAGACAAACACACCAATCAACATGATGCAATGCGCACTCGAAAAACATGAATGCATGATGGATGCACTAAGGATGCACATGGAGCACGTAAAACATCACTCAAGCAAAACACCTCAAAACAAGATAACAACCTGATATTATTAATCTACACAGAAAAACACCCAAGTTTGATATAAGATTCGCTGAAATCGGAGTTACGGGCTAAAAGTTATGCCCGAAACAAGATTTGAGCGAAAACTGCAAATTACAGCAACATAGCATCTTGGGAGCTCAAAATAATTAATCTACAGCACCCAAAAAGCATGGCAAAGAACTTGAACACAAACTAGATATAAAGTACAGCAACTAGGTCCAAAGTGCACCCCCAACGGAGTCACGGATCAATAGCAATGATCTTGGACATATTGAACTTTGAAATAAAATTCTGGCAGCAGAATTTTATTGAAAGTTTGGAGCAAAAGATAAACATGCTACAGCCACTCAAATGGACATGTGAGGACATGGATGGAAAGACAACAATATATACTTCAAGGAACAATCAAAATCCACCCCAAAACTATCATGCTTTGTCCTACAACATCACACGAACATGGCATCGGAACGTAACAGATTTCAGACTTAGTGAAAAATCACTAAGTCCCAAAACAGCAATATCAACATAGCATATAAAAGAGCATGTTTAAGTCACCTCAAAACTAAACATGACAAAGGGTAAGCACCTCCTCAAAGTGCACATGAAGGTGATCCCGAAACACACAAGCATGCACCATAGAGGTGAACACAACGATTACAACGAGCTCATCAAGATGGCATTTCATAACAAGTGAAAACACAACATATGAACATGGCATCTTGCAACGATGATAACAAGGAAACAATAAACCTACCATGCAACCTATCACACACAACACGTAGTTCGTGGCAAGACGAACACGTGGACATGTCATTTGCATCGTTTGGACAAACGAGCTAAAAGATATCACATGTCAAAGGTGGCATGAAAATAACACATAACAGCAGTTTATATCATGATGCACTCTTGCAACAGCAAAACAAGTGTCAAGATGACATCTAACATGCATGACAACAACAGGTAAAACGTAGAGCAAGTCTCCACGAACGTCTGGACATGCTACACGCGCGAAACGGAGTTACACACAAAAAGTTATGCCCGTTGGAAAACTGCATCAGACAACTAGATCTCAGGGACTTAAGGAAAAACGGAGCAACCTTGGTCAACGGAGTAGTCAACCCGGATCTGACGCGGATCGGGTCGGGGCTCGCGGATCGGGCCCCGGAAGCGGATCGGGCGCGGCCTAGCGGGCTCCGGGCGCCGGATCCGGTCGAAGCGGGTCGGGACCCGAAGGATCGGCGGCGGCGGCGGTGGTCGAGCCCGCGCGGCGGCTCGCCTAGCTCGCCGGCGAGGGCGCAGTTCGGCGGAAGAGGCGGGGCCGGTGGCCTGGCGGCCCGGCGGCGAGCACGCGACGCGGAGGGTGGCGGGGCGCGCTCGGCCGGAGCGAGGAGAGGTGGAGGCGGCGCGTCGGACGGCGGCGGGAGGTCCGGCGGAGCTCACCGGAGGCCGGCGGCGGCGGCGCTGAGGAGTGCGGCGGGCGGACGCGCTGAGGAGCCGGGCGGGCGGACGGCGGGAGCCGGGCCCGGTCGCGGCCCGGGGCGGTCCCGATCTGGGCTTCGGCCGCGGCAGGGGAGGCTGGGAGGAGGCGAGGTGGCGCGGCCAATGGGGAGCGGCCACGTGGCGGCGGCGCTGAGGTGGCGCGTCCCTATTGGGCGGGGTGAGGTGGCTGCGCGGCGGCGGACATGTCCGGCCCGGTCGGATGTGTCCGGCGCGGCGCGGAGAGAGGAGGGGCTAGGTTTCGTCCGAAAAATGGACGTGGGGGACGTTTATATAGGCACAAGGAGCTAGGAGACTCCAAATGGAGCGCGGTTTTCGGCCACCGGATCAGATTTTGATGGCCTAGATGATAGAAGTGGTTAGGAGTGGATGGTGGGCTGTTGGAGGGGGTGTTTTGGGCCTCAAAGTGGAGGCACTTTGAGCCCACGAAAACAACTGTTGGAGGAGCAAACGGACTCGAAGCGCGGCGAGATTTGACAGGCGGGAAACACACACCAAAACAACAACACACGACAAGGCTCGCGCCAAACCGGTAACGTTACACGCCCGAACAACAAAGTAGGCCTACGGGACGTCACGGACACGAGAGGGAGCTCCGGAACGCGAAACGGACAACGGGAAGAAACACGACGAACCGGATGCAACCCACAACACAAATGCAAAGCAATGCACATGACTACATGATATGAATGAATGCCACACACTCACACAACAAAACGACGAAAACCCGAAAGACAAAGAACCCGGAATGGAAATAGATGAAGCCGGAGATATATTATAAGCCCAAAAGGGAAAGTATTACATCCGGGGCATTACATAAGAGGATGGAGTTTCTAAACATATACTGTTCATCACATATATAGCCAGTTAGATTCTCAACCTAGAAAGACGTGCACGCAATGTAAACCGATACGGAGGAAGTATAGTTGTAAAAATGAGGTGATTTTACCGAGCGATCGGCGGGGGAGCATGGCCTGTCATGCGGTCCCACGTGTCATGATGTACTAAGGAGATGCGCGTGTCCCTCTTGAGGCAGAAGCAATACTACGTGGTTTGAGATGATGGCGAACCGAAGTGTGAAATAATGGTTGCTTTCGTCCGTCTGGGAAGGTGCGGCATTGTGATTTGACATCTCATTGCTCATTACTACTACTGGGGTGGTACGACTGGGGTGCGTCCCCCTGCTGTTCTGCACTGTTATTTGGTGCTTGACACATCGACCCGGTTGCTATATGTCCCACATGTCGGCGACAGGAAGTACATAATTCATGAAAGCGAGCGTCGACGGAGGAGTACAAGACACGGCTTGGGTTTTTGCTGCTTCGCGCGATCCATCGATACAAACCCAGACTAAAAAAAGGCGAGGGCGGGTTTTTTCCGCGCGGCAGGCAGGGGAGATTGGCATAGTCTGTTCGAGGCAAGGAGGCAGGAAGGGAAACAAGCAAATAAAGGTTGAGCGACTTAGTTTTGGGAAAATCTGATTTTACGGAGTACGTACCCACCAGGGTTTATAGGGCTCATCTAAAAAACATTCGTTTTTCTGTTTTATAAGTCTCAATTCTACTACTAGTAGTAGTACCATCACATGTTGGATTTCGTGGTGCGTTAGATCACCCGATGCTAGCAGTGTCAAGAGAAAACTCTCTAACCAAGGTAGTAGGGACGAGGAGTAAACAGAGGGAGTATTAATTTTTTCTCTCTAACCAAGGTAGACTGACATGTATTTTTTTATAGTGGCCTTGCATAAGTAAATGGAGGGAGTACTAAACGACATATATATTCCAAACAATATGATAATCTCTCTAACCAAGGTAGTAGGGACGAGGAGTAAATGGAGGGAGTAGTAAAATTTTCTCCTTGTCCTGTGAGCCACCGCGCGCGTGGGCGAGGGAGCGGGCGTAAGGCGTAGTAAGCAAGCTTCACCTCATCCTGCGAACCACCGCGCCCGTGGGCGGGGGAGACGGCGTACTAAGCAAGCTTCTCCTCGTTCTGCGAGTTGACAGGACACATCAAAAGTACTCCAGTGTATAGAGCCTTGCCTCTAAGGTAGGCCCCACATGGTTTGCCTCTTTTTAACATAACGCGTCAAGTCGCAATTTGTTTGTTCACCCGTGGTAGATGATCCTCCCTCCATCTAGTGAACAACCAGTACACCTGTCAAGTTACCACGTGGGCTGCCTTTTCGTACAGAAATGAGCTCCACCGTGTACCCGCGCGGGTGTGGTTGGGAAAGAGACGGGAATACATGCGCCGTGGTGCACCTTTCTCTTTGTGCACGTCCCCCACCTACGTGGGTGTGTGAGAGAGGGACTATAGAGATACAAACCTAGACATAATGCGCCGTCTATCCCCATGCCTCCGCCCAGTCCGACCACCAGTCACCACCACGCCCCACTCCTCCTCACCTTATCTCTCATCTTTTTCCCTCCATTTTTATATACAAGTCCACTATCAAAATTACAATTTGCAGATATACAAGGCCACTAACACTAATCAATGCAATATTAATGGTGTTTGCCTTGTAGTACTACTAGCAAAGGAGGACACTAATTATCCCTTGCATGCATGCGGGAGTGTGAGAATTGGCTTGATGTGCATGAAAGAGAAGAATACACATTAATTTACACGGCAAACAAGGAAACAAGGTGGCTTGCAACATTGAGTTAGAAGACATTAATTTTTGCCTTGGTACGTGTAATATGGGTTTGTGGCCTTGTATACAAAAATGGAGTCCGATAAAATTCGCGAGATACCATTTCATATAAACAACGACGGAAGTCATATAAGATACCTGATTTTCATACAAAGATGACGGATTTCATTACATTCAAATGAACTACGCGGTGCTAGTTCTAGACAACACATGTATATAATACCTGGCCTAAATGGTCGCCCACCAATCGATTTGTGTTCCCAGCACGATCATCGGACTACCGGGAGCCCCGAAGGTATATGCAGGGTCGACGAAGGTCCTCGCAACAAAAGGATCCGGCAAGCCACCAGCTGTATACGCCGGCGTCGCCTCCGTGGTGGCCTTCATGGGGACCCAAGCGGCGGCGGCCTCCCGTGTTCTACTTCTCCTTGATGATGGCGACGGACGCAGAGGCGCTGGCCCCCGACTCGTCACTCTCCGTGCACCCGGTTTTTGTCGCTGCTTGCATGGCGCGGCCGCCGACATGGGAGTCTCGACCACAGAAACGGGAGACGCGGTACGAGGCGGCGGCGTGGACGGCAGCAACAACGCCCGTGCGCCGTTCCTCGTCGAGCTGGCCTGGAGCGGCGAGTTGCTGAACCGCGCGCCAGCTTGGGGCGGCAACTGGCTCTGTCGGGCAAGGGGAGGGACATGGATTAGCGAGCTGCATAGCTGTTATCCGGCGGGCTCGGCGGGCCACCCAGCCAGCTTGGATGCGGCATAACTACTCTTCGTAAGCCATTGTAAGAGTGGAAAATATGGTAAAGGAGGAGATAGAGGAGCGGCGGAGGTGTGCAATTCTTGGCCGGCGTTTGGCCTCGTTTAAATAGGAGATTAAATAGACGACAGACGGGAGGAGCTCGGCCGGCGTTGCGTTTAATGCTGGCCCAGTCATGAACGGACGTGTGTCCAGAGTGCGTTTCTCGGCTTCCACACGAGCGGGTTTCATGGAGGCATTTGAATGCGCTAAGGAGGCGTGTTCAGCCGGATGTGCAGCGAGTGGCGCCCTCGACTCTGACGTAGGGCAGCGCATCGTTCTTCTACTGACGTGTGGGTTCTTTGGGTACATGGCCTGCATGTTAGTGACCCAACGCAGGCAGCGCATAGCAGAGGAACCTTTGGTGGGCCAGGGCGGTCAGAAGCGGGCATTTCATAAACGGATGATTGTTCATGGAGTGTGACGTCATCCTTTTCATGTTGATAGCCCGTTCGATACGTTGTGATTAATAAAGACCGCTACAAACATCAATGTTCTGCTTATCACAGATAAGATTGATTAATACCCGTAACAATCCATGTCCTTAACAAAGGGTGCATGCACGCATAGATTGAGCATGTGTCTTGCGTCGTGTGCTGTGTGCATTCAGGCATGCGAGTGTTGCGTGCGTGCAAGGGTACGTTTCAGTGTTGCATGCATGTGTGCGTACATGCGTGTGTTCGTGAGTGCATGTGTACGCGTCGGTGTTGCACGCCTGCTTGCGTGCATGTGTTCGTTATGTGTACGTGTCACTGTTGCACGCTTGAATGCGTGCGTGTCTTGCGTGCGTGCATGTGTACGTGCGGGGTGAGGCTACACGTCAGCCGACTGACTTAATCATCTCTGGTCATTAGATTTTCTAGCCGTTGGATACGAAATCAAGGGCCTGCAGTTTATCATCAAACTCCACCCCCCTGAGCCGCCAGCCACCACCGGCCGAACCGCCGGCCCCCGCCGCCCGTGGCCGGCCCGCGCCGCCACGCCCGCCCCGAAACCACTCCTCACAGCCGGTCCGCTGCCGCACTAGCCATCCCTATAGCCCCCCCCTCGTCAAGCTTTTTCTCCGGCGATCCCCACCCCACCGCCCAATCAACGCGCCCCCACCGCCGTCGACTACAAACCAGAGGTCTCATGACTTTGAGTACCCACCGACCACTAATTTATTACCATTTCTGTCCTTCATATACGCGCTGACGGGTGGGCTCTATGGTAATGTGTGCTGCTGAATGTGGGCCGTTTGACTGGTCAATTGATCGTGTCATCAACAAATTACGAAGCTGTATGGTGAGCCAATGACTGTATGATCACCCTAAAATGTACTTATTTTATTAACACAGTTCAGACTCAAACTACCATTTCTTTCTTTCATATACGGGCTGACAGGTGGGCCCCACGGTTACGCGCCCCGATGGTGCAACACTAGTTGCGCCACGTGGAACATTTGACTAGTCAATTGATTGTGTCATCAACAAAATACGGAGTTGTACGGGTGTGACGCCCGAGACTGACGTTCCAGAAGGTTCCAGAAGATTCCAGATGTTCCTCGGTTGCCTCGTCACCGACTCGTGGGAACCCGGCAACGGGATCGCCCACCTTTCATCTCGTTTGACTCGCTCACGCCGTCTATCTTTTGCATCGGACTCTCAACGAGTTACCGGTACCGATATGTTGCCGTGGCATCATTTTCGGAATCGTTGCCGTGGCACCTTTCCATCCACCACGGTGACAATACTTCTTATCTCTTATGTTAACCTTTTAATAAAACTTGCATAAACTTGCTCATGTCATCCGCATCATTTAACAACATTATATATGCTTAATTGTTGTTTGCTTATAATCATTAAACATGCTCATGGGGATTTTCCGGATATGTTGTTGTTATTTTCCGGCCCCATTTAAATTGCCTAATAGTGTAGTTTTATTATGCTTCACCTCTTGCCATGCTAAAAACATTTAATCTGTCTTGTTAATAATGAGAGTCAACTAAATAATCAATATGTGGTGTTTCGTCAATATGCAACTCGTTGCATATTGATCTCCACTTAACTTGTAGTATTTGTTTGTGCACTTTGCCATGCCATGCTTATTTAAACCGGACATGCATCATGCTTGCTTGTGCATCGTATGCCATGTTTATGATGTGTGTGTTCACCGTGTTGTTTGTTTCTTTCCGGTTTGCTTCTCTTGATAGCTTCGGTTTTGTTCCGGAGTTGTGAGGCTTCTTCTTCGTCTTCTTCTTGGATCCGTTCTTCTACTTTGTGGAATTCCAGGCAAGATGACCGAACCCGGATACCATTACTATTTTTGCCTCTTGCTAGAGTATCGCTCTATAGTGTTGCCTCGATGCCTATGTCTTCTTGTCAGCCTCCTACTTGTAACCAATTGCCATGTTTAACCACCCTACCTACGCAAACCGTTGCTTGGCTAAGTACGCTTCGCTCAGCCCCTCTTATAGCATTGCTAGTTGCAGGTGAAGATTGAAGATGCTTGCTTCATGTTGAAGTTTGGTTGGGTTATATCACACTATATAAATGCTTAAAATGAAATCATCTATATACTGGCAGGGTGGAAGGCTAAGCCTTTTGCTTGGTGATTTGTTCCACTCATGCCGTTAGGAACCGTATAAACCGGTGTTATGTTCCTTGATTTTGTGTTCCTAACACGGTTGGGGTGTATGGGACCCCCTTGATAAACCGCTAAGTGCTAAGTCTTTTCCAGCAAGTCCCAACATTTGGTACTTTTTGCCTAATAACAAACTAATAAAAACTTGCATGTGGACTAGCTATCCCTTTTTAATTTAATTCAACCCCCGGGCCAGTGCTCCACATGAGTGTTGGTCCGAAACGGGGGTTCTACGGGGCCACCTCGAGGAAACTCAAGGTTTGGTAAAAACCTGTAGAATCGCCCATCCGGTCGTGTCCTGAGACTAGATACGCGCGGCTACCTATCAGGGTGTCGACACGCCGGGAGGATTTGCTGGATTAGCCTTACCTTAGTTCGGTTTAACTCGAGCACGGGATTCCGAGAATACTCGGGTCTTCCCAACTATGGAGTTGCGACTCCGCGGATCGTGGGCTTGTGATGGGCCAAGTTGGAACACCCCTGCAGGGTTTGAACTTTCGAAAGCCGTGCCCGCGGTTATGTGGCAGATGGGAGCTTGTTAATTCCGGTTGTAGATAACTTGACACAATGTTTCAATACACTACCAGCGTGTGTTCCGTGACTGTCAATTTCCGAATAGGGATTCGGGAGTTGAACACGGTGGGGTTATGTTTGACCGGCTTTAGTTAGGATCACTTCGTGATCATCTTTCGACCGAGGCATTCTCTTCTCGCTCTCTTTACGTAAGTTAGTGCTAGTTGCTGCTGCAGACTCTTGTTGTTCCTTCACCTCATATTTCTTTCTTCAGCCTTATCCTCACCCAAGGCTTAGATAGTCTTGTTACCCGGGAACGGGATTGCTGAGTCCTCTGTGGCTCACAGTTACTTCACCACACCGGATGCAGGTTCAGCCGAGTTTGATGCAGGAGCTGGTTCAAGTTCTTCACCAGGAGCTTGTTGAAGAGTTTGACCGTTTGCTTGTGACGTTTCGATGTTCAGTAGTGGTTTCTACTAGGATTCGATCCTGACCTGTGGCTTTATGTTGTTTTGGTATCTTTCTTTTGGATCTTCACCCGTAGTCGGGTTGTGATGTTCTGAATGATGATTGCTTATGTAATGTATTGTGTGAAGTGGCGAGTGTAAGCCAACTATCTCCTTTTGCATTTTAATCCCTCTTTTACATGAGTCGTGCAAAGATACCAAACTTGAGATCATTCTAGGATGGGCTTATACCTTTAAGTCGTGCCTCGACACGTAGGAGGTATAGTCCCATCCTGGGCATTACAAGTTGGTATTCAGAGCCTTCTCCGACCTAGAAGCCCCCACTGTTTGATCGAATCGTTGACGGTTGAGTCTAGGCACACACTGAAAATGTTTTGAGTCCTATATTATATCGGAGAGTAGGATTTCTTTGCTTCTCATCCCCTTTCTCTCTGGTGAGGACTCCTGACGTCTACTTTTTTCTCTTCTACTTTCAAAATTGCACCAAATTTTTTTTAGGATCCCGCGAGTATTCTGGGATTGTTTCGATGTTCTTGTGACAAGGATATTGTTCCCGATGCCTCCTGTTACCGAGGAGTTGAGCTTCGGGGTATCATTGTAACAAGCATATCGCGGCAGTACTAAATACTTAAGACGGCCGACATCGAAAATCTCTCCTATACGGCCAGTGGCAAGATAACCCCGACATCACCCAGTACCGGGGAGGTAGTTCGAGAGTATTGCCATAGCTTGTTATAGTGGATGCGTTTTCGAAGGTCCGAGGTAAACAGTTTCCGAGAAAGACTGGTTATGTGTTGAAGGATGGATACACCTGGATGTATGTTTAGAGTTGATTGCGCGATGCTTCCCGTGTATCCCCAACACCTGATTGCATAACTGGAAACTTTCGGAAATCTATAGGTGGGTTCATCAAGTAGATCTAGGCATTCTTCCAACGGATGCTCGATATGAAGTTTGGGGTTTTACATTGAGTGAAGTGTTTTTATGGACTTGTTCTGATCGGGAGTTGCATCTTAAAGGGTCCTTGGCTATGCTGATCCGGGGATTGCAAAACCCTTTTGTAACACGTTCCATGAGCTTTCAGCACGAAGATGTCGAACGAAGCTTCTATCTTGTATTTGTTCTATCTGATCCTTGTTCCTTTTTATTTTCATTTTGTTCTCCAAGTGGCTTCTCGTCTAGTTGATGTACCTGCAGAATTCATTCGTTCAATTCTCTGTTCAGATGATGTTGTGAAGATTAGGCTGCTACACATCTACCCTTTGTTCTTGTTTTGATTCTGGTATTCGAGTTGCTTCGATGTCAAATGTTGATTCCATACATTTCTTAATCGGTGTTCTCATATTTCGATGAGAGTGCTAGTCCTTCTTGATCATCAAGATGGTCATGTTAATTCTTTTCAACCGGTGTGCCTTCTCTTCAAGTTATTCCATACAGACGCCGTTGAGAAATCTGACGATTTGTCTGTTTCTTTCATCCCAAGTTGTCTTTGTTTTCCCCACCCTCCCACCCTTCTTCTTCTCGGAGCAAGAATTCTCAAATGAAGTATCCATTTTATTCATGTGATGTTTATTCATTCCTTTCCTTCAATGTTTTCTTATTCCGGTGTACCGAATTAATCATTCTCCTCTTGCTATTCATATCCGGAGTGCTGAAGATTCATAATTCTATTCTTAATCCATTCAAGCTATTTTTGAGGATTATCATCTTATTCAAGCCATTTAATTCAACCGGTGCAATATCTCTCAAGCAATCTTTTCCAACGGTGATTTCTTTGAGTGGGCCCTAACCCACAGGTCTTTTCTTAGGATCTTACCTGACTCTTCTTTTCCGGCGAATTCCTTTCAAGCGTGACGTAAGAATGATTTCCATCAGTCACATGCCTTCTCCAAGATCGCTTTCAAATTCTTGTTCATCATTGGTTCAACCTTTTAATTCTTCATTCCGGAGTGTTCAACAATTCTTATGGCATCTCTCATCTTCATTCTCAGCATTTGGAGACCCGAGAAGTGTTTCTCTTAAATCTTGGCCCGTTCTCGTGAAGATTCGTGGTTCTAGCTTCATGTCATCCTCATTATTGTTCAGATGGTGAGGAATTCTTTTATACCCATCCGAAGCATTTCATGAATTCTTTTCTTTGTGATCCTCCGAAGGCCATCATTTCAGAATATTTCTTCGTTCTCAGTTTTCAACTTCTTCCTCCAAATATTCTTCATTGATGTCTCTTCGTTCGTCTCCCTATTCTTACGGTGGTTCATTCAAGTTTTCTCTTCCGTTGTTATTGTTTTAATTCATTTGTTCTTTTCTTAATCCTACCGGTGGTTCGTTGAAGATTTATCCAAGGTTGTGCTAGATCCCTCTTTAATTCTTTCCAACAAGAATAAGTAATATGCCAAATCCTTTTGTTGTCATCAATTTTAATTGGTGAAGGAGATGCATGACATAATTCTTATTCTTATTCCTTCAAGGTGTTTTAATTCTTTTGTCTGGAGCTTGTTCATCATATCATATTCTCGGTTCTAAATTCTTCATCTTGTTTTTTCCGGAGCTCCATGTTATTTCAATGATATCATTTCAAACCTCCATCTAATTCATCACAGGCCTTGAATCTTATTCTTTCATCTTTCACTTCTCATGTTTTCATTACCGGAGTTCTTCATGGTGGTTCATCATGTTTTAATTCATCCTCGAAGTCTTCATCAAGATTCTTGTTGGAGCTCAAGCATCCTTCATCATGCTTTCCAATTGCAATCCGTCCTACCTTATCTTTTCAGATGGTGTTATGTCATTCTTGACAATTCCTTCATGTTTCATGATTCACGAGTTATCAAGAAGGAGATATTTAAACCCATCATTGTCCTTGTTCAGGAGATCTTTCCAACCATTCAATTTATTTGTTGGAGTTATCTTGGGTTGTATTTCACCTAAAGTTTTCCCTGAGAATTGTTGCTAATTATGGTGATCATAAATGACCCAAGTTCTTCATTAATCATTCCGGTGAATAAGTTTTTCATCTCCTTGTTGATCTCAATCCAATCAATTGTTTCCGTCAGTGGCTGGGTGTCACCTCTTAATCTTGAGATGTTTTCCATAAGCCCACAACGAGCTTATTCTTTCGTTGTTGAATTTCCAACAACTCCGTTCAACCCTTCTTCCTAAGGATGCTCTTTCAAATTCATCCATGGGAGAAGTTGTCATTTTTCTTCTCCATTCATTTCTTTCATTGATCTATATTCTATTCTTTCATTCCGGAGGCTTTGTAATGTTGATCTCTTTAACCATCATATCGTTTTATCAAGATCTTGTTCTTTTCCTTGCTTATCATTTAACTGGAGTGTTATATTCTTCATTCAGTTCCGTCATTTTATCTAGTTTGCCTCTCTTTTCAACCGGAGTGCTGTCTGAATCTTTCTTAACCTTGTGCCATTCTTTCAATTGTTTCGGAGGCAATATGTTGTTGTTTTCATCAAGTATCTTTCCATCTCCTCAAGTTCTTGTTAATTCCTTCCATTTTCAGACGGAGTGCTGCCGAAATTCTGTCATTCTTATTCCTTGGCCATACCATTGCAGTTTCATATTCTTTTGGTTCGTAAGCTCTTGTTTCATGTCTTTCAACCTTCAGGGTTCTCATAGTGCTCCTTGTTCCTCTTTTGTAACGGAGTTTTCATCTTCGTTCATCTCCGTTGCATTCTTTCTTTCAACTTGTTTAACATCTCAAGGTACTTTGGTTTCACTCGTCTGTCAAAGAAGCAACTTTGTTTTACCTCTTCCTCTTCCGTTTTTACCCGGTGATATCTCTAGGATCTCGGGTCGAGATCCTCTGTTAGTGTGGGAGAGTTGTGACGCCCGAGACTGACGTTCCAGAAGGTTCCAGAAGATTCCAGATGTTCCTCGGTTGCCTCGTCACCGACTCGTGGGAACCCGGCAACGGGATCGCCCACCTTTCATCTCGTTTGACTCGCTCACGCCGTCTATCTTTTGCATCGGACTCTCAACGAGTTACCGGTACCGATATGTTGCCGTGGCATCATTTTCGGAATCGTTGCCGTGGCACCTTTCCATCCACCACGGTGACAATACTTCTTATCTCTTATGTTAACCTTTTAATAAAACTTGCATAAACTTGCTCATGTCATCCGCATCATTTAACAACATTATATATGCTTAATTGTTGTTTGCTTATAATCATTAAACATGCTCATGGGGATTTTCCGGATATGTTGTTGTTATTTTCCGGCCCCATTTAAATTGCCTAATAGTGTAGTTTTATTATGCTTCACCTCTTGCCATGCTAAAAACATTTAATCTTGTCTTGTTAATAATGAGAGTCAACTAAATAATCAATATGTGGTGTTTCGTCAATATGCAACTCGTTGCATATTGATCTCCACTTAACTTGTAGTATTTGTTTGTGCACTTTGCCATGCCATGCTTATTTAAACCGGACATGCATCATGCTTGCTTGTGCATCGTATGCCATGTTTATGATGTGTGTGTTCACCGTGTTGTTTGTTTCTTTCCGGTTTGCTTCTCTTGATAGCTTCGGTTTCGTTCCGGAGTTGTGAGGCTTCTTCTTCGTCTTCTTCTTGGATCCGTTCTTCTCCTTTGTGGAATTCCAGGCAAGATGACCGAACCCGGATACCATTACTATTTTTGCCTCTTGCTAGAGTATCGCTCTATAGTGTTGCCTCGATGCCTATGTCTTCTTGTCAGCCTCCTACTTGTAACCAATTGCCATGTTTAACCACCCTACCTACGCAAACCGTTGCTTGGCTAAGTACGCTTCGCTCAGCCCCTCTTATAGCATTGCTAGTTGCAGGTGAAGATTGAAGATGCTTGCTTCATGTTGAAGTTTGGTTGGGTTATATCACACTATATAAATGCTTAAAATGAAATCATCTATATACTGGCAGGGTGGAAGGCTAAGCCTTTTGCTTGGTGATTTGTTCCACTCATGCCGTTAGGAACCGTATAAACCGGTGTTATGTTCCTTGATTTTGCGTTCCTAACACGGTTGGGGTGTATGGGACCCCCTTGATAAACCGCTAAGTGCTAAGTCTTTTCCAGCAAGTCCCAACATTTGGTACTTTTTGCCTAATAACAAACTAATAAAAACTTGCATGTGGACTAGCTATCCCTTTTTAATTTAATTCAACCCCCGGGCCAGTGCTCCACATGAGTGTTGGTCCGAAACGGGGGTTCTGCGGGGCCACCTCGAGGAAACTCAAGGTTTGGTAAAAACCTGTAGAATCGCCCATCCGGTCGTGTCCTGAGACTAGATACGCGCGGCTACCTATCAGGGTGTCGACACGCCGGGAGGATTTGCTGGATTAGCCTTACCTTAGTTCGGTTTAACTCGAGCACGGGATTCCGAGAATACTCGGGTCTTCCCAACTATGGAGTTGCGACTCCGCGGATCGTGGGCTTGTGACGGGCCAAGTTGGAACACCCCTGCAGGGTTTGAACTTTCGAAAGCCGTGCCCGCGGTTATGTGGCAGATGGGAGCTTGTTAATTCCGGTTGTAGATAACTTGACACAATGTTTCAATACACTACCAGCGTGTGTTCCGTGACTGTCAATTTCCGAATAGGGATTCGGGAGTTGAACACGGTGGGGTTATGTTTGACCGGCTTTAGTTAGGATCACTTCGTGATCATCTTTCGACCGAGGCATTCTCTTCTCGCTCTCTTTACATAAGTTAGTGCTAGTTGCTGCTGCAGACTCTTGTTGTTCCTTCACCTCATATTTCTTTCTTCAGCCTTATCCTCACCCAAGGCTTAGATAGTCTTGTTACCCGGGAACGGGATTGCTGAGTCCTCTGTGGCTCACAGTTACTTCACCACACCAGATGCAAGTTCAGCCGAGTTTGATGCAGGAGCTGGTTCAAGTTCTTCACCAGGAGCTTGTTGAAGAGTTTGACCGTTTGCTTGTGACGTTTCGATGTTCAGTAGTGGTTTCTACTAGGATTCGATCCTGACCTGTGGCTTTATGTTGTTTTGGTATCTTTCTTTTGGATCTTCACCCGTAGTCGGGTTGTGATGTTCTGAATGATGATTGCTTATGTAATGTATTGTGTGAAGTGGCGAGTGTAAGGCAACTATCTCCTTTTGCATTTTAATCCCTCTTTTACATGAGTCGTGCAAAGATACCAAACTTGAGATCATTCTAGGATGGGCTTATACCTTTAAGTCGTGCCTCGACACGTAGGAGGTATAGTCCCATCCTGGGCATTACAACGGGTGAGCCAGTGACCGTATAATCATGACATGTATTTTTTTAACATGGTACAGACGCAAGGGCTCATATATACGCGCAAGCACTCACCGCTATAAGCACACACACAGACCCTACCCCTATAAGCACCTTCGAGAGAGTGGGCCATCATATGATCTTGAGATTTTACGAAGTCACCATAGGTGCCTCGTAGTCGAGTGGAACGTCTCCTCCCACTGAACGCACATCGCCGGAAAATACTGAAATTAACCCAGGATAAATGCGAGCACCGGGACTTTAACCCTGGTGGGCTCGAGAAACCACTGTCCTCCTAACCATCCAACCACATGTTGGTTAGCACGACAAAATGTATGTGGTGATCGTGATGAGCTTATTCTGAAGTCCAGTGAGCACATCGTGCTTTCGCTTCAAATACAATGACTGTAAGTGTCGTCAACAAATTTACGGAGCATGCATCAAATGCAAAGTCCGTCAGTGTCATCAAGAAAATACGGAGACATATCATGAGCTAGATACCATATGATCACCACGAGAATGTATACGGTGACCGTAATGAGCATATTCTGAACTCCAGTGACTGTATAGTGCTTTAGCTTGAAATACAGTGGCCGTCATGCGTGAATGTGTCGTGGACATGCATACTTTTAGAGGTCCGAGAGATAGTTTGTGTGCGTATGTGAAAGTGGTGTAGAAATAGGGGATGTCCGGTGGAGACAAGGAGATATATGCCCTTCGTTTCTCTTTCCCGTGACAAATATTTTAGGAGAATATATAAACATTCACAATGCAGAACAAATATTTTTGGATGCACCATGCAATTAACTTTCATGTATAACATTGTACTATTGTATATGCTTATTTTCTTAGTGGCCGATTGCGTGTGTGGTGTGGTGGGCACATCATTTCTAGTTGTGGTGGGTCAACATGAGGACTCATGGGTTGGTTCCATCCTGCGCCACATAGGTTGGATCGAGACGCGTTATACGAAGACCCATGTGGAGGACTCGGCGTACAACACGAACCTAGCTACCAGAGTCGCGGAGGACTCTATCCCCACTGGTGATAAGCCGACTATATATGATTTGTAACCCTAGGCCCCCAGTATGTTATAGAAGCTTGGGGGCTAGTTTGTCGATAGTATACACACACGCACAGTGCCTGGTATTCACGTGTACTTTGTACACACCCCTATCACTAATATACAGTACAAGGAGTAGGCTTTTTCTCAACTGCAAGGGTCCGAACTAGGTTAAAACTTTGCCTCGTATTACCATCCATCCTAACAGTCAGGGATATCCTACCGAATGATACGATGAAATCATATCTGCCAACTACTAAGAGAGAGGTGTGT
>LR738713.1:517956234-518015328 GCA_902687465.1 Secale cereale | reverse complement strand
CAATGTGTGCGAGAGAGGCCTAAAGATAATGTGCGTGCGGGAGACACGTAGGCACATATATGTGCGTATAGAGGGCTAGTAGAGACCGTGCGTGTGTATATATGCATGTGAGTGAAATTGTGTTTTCCAACTGAGATTAGTGAAAAGAGTGGTACATAGTAGTCAGAAAGAGAGAGAGAGATACAGAGAGAGCATGTGCGTGAGACTTCCCGACACCCCGAGAGAGATTGTGAGCATGTGTGAAAGAGAAATGCCGATGCATATAAAGTGTGTGCACTTATGCGGTAGACAGAGAGATATATAGCACGTTTGTGAGAACGGGCCGATGCATAGTGCATCAACATGTAAAAGGCAGTTCTACGCATTAAATTGAAATATAACTGGCATTATTACTTTTGGATGAGATCATGAATTTTGCAAATTGCGTATGGACAAAAATCGGTCTATCACACACCCATACTCTACTGAATTCTAGCACGTGCATGCGTTTATTTCATATTATCGATCCATAGAGTGAGAGTGGTTTGAAATACGGGCAATGGATGCTTTTGCAATTCATATATAAACATTAATTAGTGCACTCGATGTTGTTAGTGTGAAGCACTTTATACATTTGTCACTTGCATGGATACATTCCAAATTGCTAGCTACGAAATAGAATACATGTCGAATTCAACATAAAGGGGGCTTCGAAGATTCAAATTCATAGGAAGTGCATTCATCTATTTGAACCCTAGATAATGGCATTTATAAATCAGATGTAAAAGGGGGCATCAATCTTTGTTGTGCGCTTGAACATGCTATATATATTCATACGCATGTCTAACTTTTTTTTTTTGCAACCAGAGAGATTATATCTGGAACCATGCATGAACTGAGGTAAGTTGCATATTTTTTAATATATACTCGTGTACAATTTATATTCAAATGTTCCACCTCCATTCCAAAATAATCGTAGCTTTAGGATTTTCAAGAGTAAAGATTTGTGAAGTTTGACAAATCCTGAATGTTCAATTCAAGAGAACCGAAAACGTTACTGCTTCTGCTCCCAAATATTGAACGAAGCACCAAATAGGCCTCTCGTCACCCGAAACCGCGCGAGACTAATGTCTGGCGGTAGGAAATTACTGTCCTGACTCTGGCCCGTGTAGCCTATCGGCCCGATGTCCAAAGGTCTAAACCGGGGTAGGTTTATAACTTCACCAAGATGCCAGTCTCAACCGCCCGTGAGAAGCATTCATACGTCGTGGGCGCCTAAACACCCACGCGCTCGGCCGAAATCTACCCCGCCCACATTTGGGACACCTGGGATTACTGTCCTACCCCCAACCCGCAATATGTCCGAAATTTTAGATGGGGGCAAAGTTTGTAACTTTCCCCAAATTTCAAACAAGCGCATCCCAAACCGAAACATTGTTCCCCCTCAGTTCCCCGCCTCCCTCCATTTTCCCATTCATACTCCGTGGGCGCCAAAACACCCTCTCCACCAGCCGAGAAACCCCAGCCTCCTCCGTCCTCCACCCATAGCGCCCAATCCACCGCCGCCCAACTCCATCATGCGGGAGCCGGTACCCCGACGTCATCGTCTAACGCAACCGCAACTGCAACGCCCTCAAGGACTTACCTGCTGAAGCCGAGGTAGAGCTGCCTCCACGACGCCGACGCCGACGTGCACTGTACCAGAACCACTCTGACCATGCCGTCCTGCGCCTCACTGCTGCCGCTCCACTGTCGCAACCGTCCACCGCACCGGAGCTGTTCCCGCTACACCGTCATTCGCCGCCTCCGATCTGCTTCCCCGCCGCCGACTGACGGCCACTGCACCATACTCAACAACTTGGACATGGGTTCGTCCAAGGCTGCACCATCCTCCACAACTTCTCGTTTCCAGCGAACCACAAGAAGATCGTTGGAAAAACAAAAGAAGGACACAACACTGCCAGCAGAAAGAGGTACTCCTCTTCTCTTATTCGTGCAAACTTACGTCTCTGCTCACACCGTATTCATCCCACGAAAGAAACTAGTTGAGCGCTTCTTACTGCATCTTCTTCGTGATACTAAATGCACAAGGTTTCCTCCCTTTACTATTTCACCTTTGCTAGAGGTCAGTAGCCCGCCTGGATTTCAATTCAGGGTCAGTCGAACCGCAATTAAAAGAAGCAGCACCCGCTTAGGCGCGCGGAGCACCTAGTCCGCCTGTTTGCCGGGGAAGCGGCGCATCGGTGTCTATCATAGGGGTGTGGGGCGCAGGAGCTGCTTGCGCCTGATCTGGTGGTCGGCGGGGCTTGAATGGATTGCCGGGGGCAGTGCCAAGCACGGATGTGCGGTGAGGTCGAGGGGAGGGCGCAGGCAGGGGACTGGGCCGGTGGTCGCTGCCGTTTCGAGGAAGATCGTCAACACTGACTGGCTGGAGGTAGATGAAGGCAATCTGCCCGTTCTTTGTACATCGGACGGTGCAGAAAAATGGACTGACCTATTTGTTTTCAGTCGAATGTTATTTTCATAAAATCCTGTAGTAATTTAGTGTGCCATGCATGTTGTAGAGCTATCATATGTCTCCCGTCATTTATTTCTCACCGACCTGCTATATCCTACCTTTACACTGTAGTAATTGTGCACACACTTCACCCAGACTCACACTATTGTTTTTTATGCATGGGTATTTCAGACTCTTACGCAGTGTTGATGAATGCTGGAAAGAAAAGACAGAAGTCACTCCAGTGTAATTCGAAGATAAGCACTAAGCGTCTCAGCGCTCTAAAGGATGTAGTGTCAGCAGTGGAGACAGTAAACATAGCTCTGCGGTTGATGATCTCAATTGCCACACACAACCATCCCAAGTGCTTGCTTTAACTTCACGCTGTCAAATGTGGTTGCATGTTGCATATGGTGTCTAGCTTGTATTGCTTCCAATTTGGTTAAGTTGCATCTACTTACTTTACACATTATACCTTTGATAATGACATGCCTTGATGTTTTTGATACATACTACATATGTCTATTAACCATGTTCGTACATCAAACTAATGCTCTTTTGTATCCCTCGTCAATCACTTATGATGAGACAGTCATCCAGGTGGGTTAGTGTGAGACGCCATACTCGTTTAAAGAGTGCAATGTCATCTTCCCCACATGATTCTCAAGAAACAGCAAGGCTAAATGAAGATAGTCAACGTAGCTCTCTAGTTGATGACCGCAATTCCCCCACACCACCATCACATGTGCTTGCTCTAACTTCGCATTGTGATATGTGGTTGCATGTTGCATACGGTGTCTAGCTTATAATGCTTCTAATTAGGGTAAATTGCATCTGCTTAGTTTACACATTATACCTGTGAATATGACATGCCTTCCTATTTTTGGTACACACTACATCTATGTGTTAACCTTGTTCTTACATTAAACTACATCTCTTCTGTATCTTGCATCAATCACTTACGATGAGTCACCTTTATTCGTTGCATGTTGCATATTATTTCTAGCCTGCTGCCATGTATTGCTTCTAATTTGGTCAAATACATTTGTTAGGGCACCCTTTTAATTTGGCAGAGTGATATTGGTTTCATCTTTCATATGGTTTCTAGCTTGCATTGATTCTAACAAGTTCAAGCACCTTGTGCTTAGTTTACACTTTATACATCACACACGTCAATATGTCACGCCGTCCTGTTTTTCATAAATATTCCATCCTCCTATCATGCGGCTGCCTTACATGAAAGTAGTGTTCGTCAGTATCATGCATCAATGAGTTCTGAAGAGCAAATTTTATTCCTTTTTCTTGTGGGTTTGACTTGACAAGGCAAAATCAAGAAAGAGGAAGGAAAAGAGTAAGGAAGGCGATGATGGTTGTCCTCTACAGCAACGTAAACGGAGCATCTGTATCGATTCTCCTTGTACTGATAGTGCATTACAAGTTCCAAGTCTCTGCTCCCCTACTCCACCATCCAAGGTGCTTGCTCTAACTTGGCGGTGTGATATCTGGTTGCATGTTGCATATGGTGTCTAGCTTGTATTGCTCCTAATTAGTGTAAACTGCATCTGCTTAGCTTACACATGATATGTGAGAATATGACACGCTTTCCTGTTTTTCGTACATACTATATCTGTCTACCACACCATGTTCTTACATGAAACTACTCTTCTTGTGTATCCTGCATCAGTCACTTATGATGGAACAACTTTAAGTTGGCAGTGTGATATTGGTTTGCGTCTTGAATATGATTTCTAGCATGTATTGCTTCTAGTTTGATGAACGCCACCTATGACGAGACAATTTTAACTTGGCAGAGTGATATTGATTGCACCTTTCATATGGTGTCTAGTTTGCAGTGCTTCTAATTTGTTGAAGTGCCTTTTGCTTAGTTACCACATCATAGGTGTGAATATGTCAAGCCGTCCATTTTTTCATACATATTCCATCCTCGTATCATGACTTTGCCTTTCATCAGAGTAGTGTTCGTCAGTATCATGCATGAATGAGTTCTGAAGAGCGAATTATATTCCTTTTTCTTGTCGGTTTGACCTCACAATGCAAAATCAATAAAGTTGAAGGGAATTGGCAAGGCATTGGATGATGGTGGTCCTTCTGAGCAACTGAAATGGAGGTTCTCTACAAATTCTACTCCGCTATCCTCCCAACAAGATTCGCAAGACAACGCAAGTCTAGAAAGTCAACGTAGGTGTGTAGATGATGAGCACATCTCCCCTACTCCACCATCAAAGGTGCTTGCTCTAACTTGGCACGATTATATGTGGTTGCATGTTGCGTATGATGTCTAGCTTGTATCGCTCCTAACTTTGTTGAATTGCATCTGCTTACTTTACACATAATGCCTGTGAATATGACACGTGTTCCTATTTCTAGAACATACATTTACATGATGAGCACATCTCCCCTACTCCACCACCACAGGTGCTTGCTCTAACTTGGAAATGTTATATGTGGTTGCGTTTTCCGTATGATGTCTAGTTTGTATTGCTTCTGATTATGTTGACTTGCATCTGCGTAGCTTACAACTTATACCTGCAACGATCACTTACCTATAAGACACATTTAACTTGGGACTGTGATGTAGGTTGCATCTTGCATTGTCTTCTACCTTGTACTGCTTCTAATTTCTTGAAATGGCACTTATGACGAGACACTTTTTACCTGATAGAGTGATATTGGTTGCATGTTCATATGGTGCCTAGCTTTCATTTCTTCTAATTTTGTTGAAATGCCTTCCGCTTACTGTTTTTTCATACATATTCCATCCTCCTATCGTACGTGTGAATATGAAACACTATCTTTTTTGTATATATTCCATCCTCCTATCCCGCGCTTGCCTTACATCAAAGTAGTGTTCGTCTGTATCATGCATCAACCAGTTATGCAGAGCTAATTTTATTCATCTTCTTGTGGTTTTGACTTCATAAGGAAATATCAGAAAATAGGAAGGAAAAGAGTAAGTTAGGGGATGTTGGTGGTCCTCTGCACCGACGCAAACAGAGACTCTCTAGATTTGCCACTGCTACTGCTAATGAAGTTGAAGTCCCAAGTCTACATGATGAGTTCATCTCCCGTACTCCACCATCGCAGGTGCTTGCTCTAAGTTGACAATGTGATAATTGGTTTCATGTTGCATACGTTGTCTAGCCTGTATTTCTTCTATTTTGATTAAATTGTACCTACTGAGTTCATACGTTATACATGTGCATATGACATGGCGTTATGTGTCTAGAATACACTGCATCTATCCATCATGCCATGTTCTTACATCAAAGTACTGCTGTTGTGTATCCCGCATCAGTCACTCATGATTGGACACTTTTAACATGGCAGTTTGATAGTGGTTGCATCTTGCATTGATTTCTATGTTGTACTGCTTCTAATTTTTCGAATTGCCACTTATGACAAGACACTTTTAACTTGGTAGAGTAATATTGGTTGCATGTTTCATATGGTGTCTAGCTTGCATTACTTCTATTTTCTTGAAAATCCTTCTGCTTAGTTTACACATCGTAGCTGTGAATATGTCATGCCATCCTGTTTTTCTTACATATTCCATCCTCATACGGTTGTCTTACATCAAAGTATTGCTTGTCTTTATCATGCATCAATGAATTCCGAAGAGCGATTTTATTCTTTTGTGTTGTGGATACGGCTTGATATGGCAAAGTCAAAAAAGAGTAAGGAAAATAATATAGTAGGGAGTGGTGGTACTCGTCGGGTGAAACGGAAAAGGATCTGCCGTCCAGATTCTGCTGGTACTTATAGTGCAGTAGAAGGTCCAAGTCCACCAGCTAAATCTACAAACACAGTATCACTTGCTCCACCAGCTGCAGCATCCGCTTCAACTGTACCAGCATCTCAATGAGTTACTCATTCGTTTGCTCCGGAACTGGCCAGTTCCCAAGCTGCCTTCACACCTAACACTACTTCCGAAGCACTGCTGAAACAACAGGACTTGGCAAGATCAGATGAACCTCATGAGCATCAACACCAAGATGGTACCTGACCGAGTCAAGTTGCAGTTGCATGCTCCTTTATATGTACTCTCATAGTTTGATGTACACTAACACTTTCCATATTCGTTGTTGAACTAGCACCATGACGCAAGAGGAAACAGACACCAGGGATAATGCTTGATAGATTAACAAAATCTAAAGGAGGAAGAATGGAGATCCATTTTGAGGCAGGTTTAAAAAGGCCACGTGATGCTACAGAGTATGACAAGTTAGTATCAGAGGCAGCCGTTGCCGTTAGGTGTCATGCACGTATCCTCCCAACGTGGATCCAGTACAGGAATGAGAAAGACAATACCCACTTTAACACCTTCCTTGACCATTTATCCGTAACTAATGTTATTTATCACAATTAGTAATATTGTCTTACTCTGTCCCAAACTTTCTAGCTTCCTCCTAATAAGACTCACATTCTCTTTTCAACAGATGAGGTTCAAGTTGGATCCGAAAGATGATGCAACTAAACAAGCATGCACTCATGTTTTTAAGTCTGCTCTGCGACAGTATCCTTACCACCTTAGAAAATCTCACTTTGAAGGCAAGGCTAACAATGAAATCACCCAAACATCTCCAGTGGAATATATTACAGATGATGACTAGACATCCCTCATTAAACACTAGTCTGATCCAAAGTATCAGGTAGGCTATATGTATTTGATCAGACCACATATTGAACTTGTATTTATGTATGTGCCTTACAAGTGTATCTTCTTCTAGGCTAACTGTTTGAAGAACAAGACCAACCGTTCTAAAGTGAAATTCCAACAGACAACAGGATCTTGTAGCTATATTGCACACTGCCATGCTCTTGTAAATAACTGCTACTTCCTTCTTTTTTCTGTGCCATATTATCGTATCTATATTGACTTGTTCCAAATACAGAGGAAAGCCTGTGCGGACCAAAAAGAACCTGAACCGAATGCAGTGCAAATCTTCAAGGATTGCCACACCAGCAAGATGAAGGGCATGAGCACACCAGTTCAAGCCGCTGTTGTAAGTCCTCACTCCTCCTTCCTTTGAACTGATTGGTACTGTGATGTGTTCATTTAACTACTTGGTTTGCAGCCAATGTCAGTTACTCTGTTCACTTTTATACACAGTTGTCTTAAGTCTTAACGTATCATTTCACCTTACATGGTTTAAAAGAGATGAATGATATTCTTTTGGTCTTGATCTGTATTCTAGTTGTTATGTTCACATGCGCACACAATGATAAAATAGCCTGTTTGTTTTATATCTGTTTGCCCATGATATGAATGATGTCATACTATGTTCATCCTACTTTAAACCATGTCTCTTTATCCTTAGATGTCAATGAATGTGAGGAAATAGACAATACAGTAGGCATGCTACATGGACATATGTTCCGAAAGTGATTTTATTATGTAGTTGGCACTACAATACATGCTAATGTATTACAGTAGTTCACCAAAATAAGTTATGTATAAACGTGTAACCTACTTTGTTAGTTTTTGTCTCATTAGTAACTTATCTGGTACACTAATCTACAAGTTCAAACTTTCAGGAAGCTATGGAAAAAATGATTGAACAACCACAACCACCTGAAGGTGACGAGTCTACCACATGCACAATGTCACCTCTTGCTGCAGTGCGTCAGTATCTCTCCACTAACAGTGCAAAAAGCACCTTCCTGCGTAATTCTGGGTTGGTTGTGAAGGTAACCTCGTCCAAATCGCCTACTGATCAAAATCAACCTGCTAGACAGAGTGATATATCTATGCTCCAGACACAAGTCCAATCCCTAATGGACGTCATTTTGCAAACAAGAATAGAGCTTGACAAATGTCGTCAAGATATGAATGTTTTTGAAACCAGACTATCAGACATTTGCTTCATTGTTCAAGAGCAATGGCGGAAAAAGGTGAAGATCGTGCTGCTCCATCCGATTCTACAGCCTAAAACATTAGCACTCAGGTCAAATGATTAGTGCTTCTATACATCTGATGGTGCTTTTATCTGCAAGGACTGTAAACTTTAGGCCAACAGGCCTTTTGTTGTGATACAACATTTATGATGCTGCCAAAGGCTGCAATAATTACGACGCTATTTTTGTATAGTGTAGGTTTATCTTAGTAATGTATTCGGCTGAAAGCTTCGTAGGAGCCCAACATGCCAACATTTGTCGGGCCCATTCCAATTGGGCTAAAAACGATTATGGGCCGAAATTTGCATGTAGCCCACTAAAAATATCTGGGCCTAAATCAGCATAAGATTTCATATTTTTCTGATAGGCCTGTGCCCATAGTGGGCCTTTAACAGGCCTAAACATAATTTTGGCCCTCAGTAACAATATGCCGTTTACAGGTGCAAATATCTCGAGCCCATAAAAACATGGGCCTTTAAAAGACCGAAAGTGAGATTGGGCCCATTTACGATGCAGATCTTTCACAGGCCGAAATTCGGACGGGCCGTAAATGTGCCGACCTAATACGCGGGCCTTTAACAGGCCGGAAGTTCGGTCGGGCTAGATTATCGTCATTTTTATATGGGTCGTTAATGGGCTCGATGTGACGTTGGGCCACATATGGCCCTTGGATTTCGTCTGACGTTAACAGGCCGAAAATCACAACAGGCCGAAAGTGGCCCAAATCTGTAGTGGCCTCTAACATGCCGATTGTCAGACATGGCCGAATATGACCCAAATCCTTCACGGTCGTTTATGGGCTGAAAGTTTCAATGGCCTGTAAATGGGCCCAAATGAAGCAGGACCTTTAACATGCCAGAAATACACCGGGCCATAATTCGGCCCATATACTTAGCGGACTGTTAACGGGCCAGCAGTTACCATGGGCCGCGATAATGACAATTTTAGGACAGGCCGTTGACAAGCCGATTTGAGACTAGCCGTATGGGCCTTAACTGAGAATGTTGGGCCTTTAGCTAGGCCGGCCCATTATGGTCCGCAAAATCTCGCGGGCCTTTAGTTGGGCCACCCATTATGGCCCGCAAAATCTCGTGGGCCTTTAGCTAGGCCGGCCCATTATGATACGCAAAATCTCGTGGGCCTTTTGCTGGGCCGGCCAATTATGGACCTTAAAATCTCGCGGGCCTTTAGCTGGGCCGGCCCATTATGATACGCAAAATCTCATGGGCCTTTTGCTGGGCCGGCCCATTATGGACCGCAAAATCTCGTGAGCCTTTTGCTGGGCCGGCCCATTATGGACCGCAAAATCTTGTGGGCCTTTAGTTGGGCCGGCCCATTTAAACTTTATGGGCCACTTTTGGGCCGGTCCACATGTCAACATATCATAGGCGCATCTCGCCCATTGGATGAGTGACACATGTGCCAACGCGGAGCTGACACGTGTTTTCGTCAGCCAATCAGAATTTTACACGTGGAAAATCCCCATTGGTCAGGCAGTTAACGGGTTATCGGATCCAAAACCGGACCCGATAGCTTAACGGGGTTCCGTTACGGTGGATGCCTCATGTCGGCCACCCTTGACGAAAGTAATTTTGTGACACGCGATTTACCGTCATGGAAGTGGACACTTCCGTGATGATAATTTTCATAATGTCATGGAACACTTCTACGGCAACACATGTATGACTATCTTCATTCTGTCATAAATTTGTCATGGATGTACATGCATGACAGAAAACGTGACCTACTGTGACAAACACGTATCATCATGGAAGTGTATTTTTTTTGTAGTGACGCAACCAAACACACCCACACGCTTCGTGCTACAGTGACTGATCTGCATCGTCTGAGTTTGATCCAATGGTCATGTTGCGCCGAGACATGGACATGCCCATGCAGAGGGCGCCTAAACACCACCAAAGTCCTTCTACTTCTCGAGGCGCAGGACGTTGGTGATGCAGGGGGCGAAACGGCTGAAAGGCAATGCAATCTACGGGAAGCCGGAGGGAGCCAGCCGAGGAGCGGGGAATCTTTTGGTTTTCACCATGGTTAAACACCAGTCGACGACTTCTCACATCAGGGAGATGTGGGTTTTATAGGCGGAGTCATCGTGACTAATTGCTGCCACGCCTGCTCCCGTCAATCAAAAAATTGAAAATCCTGCCGCAGTCAAACACCAGAGCAACGCCACGGTGGATATTTAAATTTACCTGCCGACAAGTAGATAAAAAAAGGGGTGAAAAAAAATGTGGCGGTGGCCTAGCTAATCGGTCGAACTAGCCCAACTAGCTAGCCACCATGCTTCACTCATGTACTCGGCCGGAAATGTGGTCTTTCGTGATTTGACGACTCATTTACTTGCTTCGGCGAAAATGCGTGGTAGGGCATCCCACGTCAGGAAGAATATATGCGTGCACCACCGGGAGGACTCCGAAACCGCGCGGTAGGGTGTGCCATGTCTCGGCATGGAGGAAAAATGTGCCTGTAAAAATTTACTGTATCCGACGTAGTACCTATGGTTCGACCTCGGGACCCAGCCAGTCGGTCGAAAACACCCCACTAGCCACATAGCTTCATCATGCTAACATGGCACGGAGGATAGGTGTGGTTAGCTCTGTCTCGACCAGCCACAACGTCTCTTGTTCTAGGCGATTCTTCTATTTTCGAAGCCTTTTCTTTTAATTGTAATAACACCACGACAAGCTAGCGCCGCTCTTCGTGTGTGCCCGTGCAAAGGCTAGACGATGGAGAGAAGAGAGAGATCGCAGACCTGGGACCCACCAGTAAGTGAGTCAACGGTGATGCACATGTTGACGAGGCACTCCCTCTACTCTACTCAATGTAATACTGTATAAAATCAAGTTATGAGACAAAGCCAACAACTGTTCTTTTTTCAGGCTATCGACTTACGCTTTGTAGTCCAGGTTGCCAGTTCGACCTGTGGTTGAGATGGTTAGCTGGACAGTGGTATCCCCAACCCACCAGGGTTCAAATCCTGGTGCTCGCATTATTCCTGGATTTATTTCAGGATTTCCGACGATGCGCTTTCAGTGGGAGGAGACGTTCCCGTCGACGACGATGCGCTTACGGTGACTTCGTAAATCTCAAGATGATATGCCGGCTCAGTCTCTCGAAGGTGCTCATAGGGGTAGGGTGTGCGTGTGTGCGTTCATAGGGGTGAGTGTATGCGCGTGTATATGAGCGCTTGCGTCTGTACTGATTCTAAAAAAAAATCTCGTCTTTTATATTTGTTAGTTTTAGGTCCAAATTTGATTAATGACAAGTGGAACCCCCGTGTGCTGTTCCGATATTTTAGTGTAGGATGGTTTTTTTGAACAAACACTTTGCATGGTTAGACAAGTAATGGCACAAGTTACACGTATTTTACAAGTTTACGAACAAAAATGACAGCGGCATAAAATATCACATCCACCCCACAACTTAGATGCTATGGTGATACGAGTTTTTACACTGTTGGAAGTGAGATCCAATGGCTTGGGAGTAGTCTTTGTAATTATGCGCAATTTCCAAACTCTCCAAAGGTTTTTTGCAAATAAAACATTCAGGCCTCGTGTGTGCCGCTGCATCTTGGATCCAACGGCTGCCCGTTGCTCATATTAGGTGCTCCTCGTAGCTTAATTACCCGCTACTGTGATACGAGCATCTAGGTCGTATGATCAGTGATCAGATGGCACATGCGTAGTACTTGTACTTTCTGCGCAATTCCCAAACTATCTCAGCCGTATATTGCAAAAACATTCAAGCCTCATACTACAGGCTGTTAGATCTCCGTGAACTCGTATCACCAAAGAATCTACGATGCAGGAGCACCTCATATTTTCCCGTGCGAGAAAACATAAGGTGCTCTCGCAGCTTGGATGCTATGGTGATACGAGCTTCGAGGTCGTTTGATCTGAGATCCAATGGCATTTGAGCAGTCTTTGTGCTTGTAAGCATTGGCCGAACTCTTTGGGGGCTTTTCTGCAAAAAACCATTCGAACCACCGAGGAGGTGTTGGGTCACAAATCCAACGGCTCTAAAGAGCTTGTATCACCAAAGCATCTAAGGTGTGGTAGCACATGATATTCTTACATACAGGAGAATATGATGTCCTCCTTCATCTTAGATGCTACGGTGATACGAGCTTCGAGGTCGTTTGATCTGAGATCCAATGGCATCTGAGCAGTCTTTGTGCTTGTAAGCAGTGGCCGAACTCTTTGGGGCATTTATGCAAAAAACCATTCGAACCACCGAGGAGGTGTTGGGTCACAAATCCAACGGCTCCGAAGAGCTTGTATCACCAAAGTATCTAAGGTGTAGTAGCACATGATATTCTTACATATAGGAGAATATGATGTCCTCCTTCATCTTAGATGCTACGGTGATACGACCTTCGAGGTTGTTGGATAAGGGATCCAAGGGCATCTGAGTAGTTTTTGTACAAATTGTGTGCAATTCTTAAACTCATCAAGGTTTCCTGTAAAAATATTAAGACATCATGTGAGCTGCTATATCTCAGATCTACAAGCTCCAAGCAACTCGTATCAGCATATCTAAGGTATGGGGGCACATGATATTCTCCCAGGGAGGAGGGGTGGGGGTGCACAACCAATCGGTGGTTGGGAGGGTGAGAACAAATATAATCTAAACAACCCTAAACAGAGCTTCACAATTTTATCTAAGGTCGAGGGGGTGACCCCCGACAATCATAGCTCCGCCTAATTAAACACAACATTTGCATGTATTGTAGTACTAGACCTAATATTCATGTTTCAGTTTCATGTTTGTTTTAAATATTGAATTGAGGACCATGCATGTCTTACATCTTACCCCCTTCGTTCCTAAATTTTAGTCTTTTTAGAGATTTCAAGTGGACTGGCATATACGGATGTATATAGACATATTTTAGAGTGTAGATTCACTCATATTGCTCCATATGTAGTCGCTTGTTGAAATCTCATAAAGACTAATATTTAGGAAAAGAAGGAGTATTTTTGAATTCGTGTCATACATGCATGGTTTGGAAAAATAGATGCACTATACTTATTGGATTGTTTTTGTGTTCGTGTGTGGGTGTCTCTCTCTCTCTCTCTGTGTGTGTGTGTGTGTGTGTGTGTGTGTGGTCATATGCTTGATACATACAAAGTTTCCTCACCTCCATATTGTTCATCTTTTAAATTTGAATTTGCATTGAAAAACTTACCAGGGATACCATGAAATGTGAAATCCACGTTGAGATCACTATATCACAAACTCACTCTGATTCAACAACTCGTCATAAATCAATTACCACGTTGAGATTAGTATTTGCAAGGAAAATACGGGCATTGTAATACACATAGATTCGTTCGGCAATTTAGAAGGTTCCTTTCATATTCTCGAATGGTAGGACCCAACGGCGTACCAGCCAGACCTTGGCTCGTGCTGATCCTAAAAAAGTAAAAAATAACAGGCTCGTGTCCTTCTGGTGGCGTGCGTGGTACACACATTAGGCATCCCCAACCAGTCGAGCCTCCGCGTTTCGAGTCGAAATATCTGGCGGCCAGAATTCCAGCCCTAGGAAATTCCCCTCATGTCCCGGTCCATAATGACTAGTACCGATGAACAACAGAGGGATGCTTTAGTAACTAGACAACGTTACCAACCGTGCCGAGCACGGTTCAATTCCCTCGGTCGCCGCTCGCCAAGGTCACCCGTCAACTGCATTGCCTAGTACTACTACTACTACTACTACTACTACTACACCAGGATGAGCACAAAATTGAGCCCGTTTGTTCGTGCCTAGTACTTGAGTTAATATATCAGGCAATGCACTGGTACAGATGGATTATCCTTTTGCTCTGCATATATAACTTGTTTGAAGTCTAACTAAGAAAAATGTTTGACCAAATCCTTTATTAAGAAATACAACAGGAGAGATGTATGGCTTGAAAATTTATTGCATGATGCAGGTTATGATATTGTTTCGAATCCTGGATCTTAAATTTCAGAAAATCCAAAAGTGACCATAAATTCTTGAAACTGAGCATGGTCACGTGATATGTCACAAATATTAATTCGTAATTTTTTCTTCAATTTGAGACAAGCTGCTTATGACAAGTTGCACAAATGAAGAGCCAAGGTATTTTGGAACAAAGACCTGTCACGTTAAAGGAGAACGCTTTCACTATTGAAACCGTGGGCGTTTACGTGCCGCCACGAGTCCCGATTCTCATCGGCAGGTGCCATCCGAGCAAGCGTGTGAGTTGACGGGAGGCGTGCGAGCAGACTGCTGCGCCGGCTGACAGGGAGGCGTGCAAGCAGACCGATGTGCAGGCTCACCGGGAGGCGAGCCCTTTGACCAGGCTCCGCCGCCTACCTTCGTCCCAACTGCTCCCACTTTTAATGTCGCCGATGCCGCAGTTTAAAATCAACCCCACACTACCCGGTATCGCTATAATCTTCTCTCTTCCTCTCCGATTCTCCTGTCGTCTACCTCCAACCAGCCGGACCTAAGCGTACGCCATGCTGCATCACGATGGTCTGCCCTTAGTCTTCCAGTTTCCTGAGGAAGACACCCAGCCGGAGTCTCGAGAACATAAGGCGCTTTGGGACGAGCTTGAACTGGCCTTGCGGGAAGACGCCGCGCCTGTCCCCGCTCCCGTTCTCGCTCCCGTCGCCCCGACTGCGCTAGCGCCCATCCCTGTGGCATTGATGGGCTGGGAGCCGCACATTGTCGCTGAGCTTGATGCCACGGGGTTCCACGAGGTCCCCGCCGACTTTCACGCGCCCGTGCACCTGCCAGCGCATGCGCCTGCGCGTGCACTGACGCGCACGCCCGTGCCAGTGCCCGTGCACCTGCCAGCGCATGCGCTTGCGCGTGCACTGACGTGCGCGCCCGTGCACACGAATGTCTCCCCTGCACCATTGACAGCGCCTGTCCCCGCGCTGGTGCCAGTGCCCCCTTCAGCGGCAGGCTGCCGTCGACCGCTTCCTTGCACGAACGCCAGTCGCCTCCTCTCGCAAGTTGACTCGCTCCGAAGTCCAGAACATTTTGGCCTTCCTTGAAGCTAGGCCAACGTCCAGGAGTACGCCAACAACGGCGCAAGGCGCCGCCGTCGCCGTCGGGGAGTGGCCCGACGACACACAGAGCACGGCAGAGGAGCCGCTTCCCACCGCAAGACGCCCCGCCGCCGCCGCGTAATCTAAATTTGCCATGAAAAACGTTCGGATTGCCATGCTTAAAATCCGAACGTTTATCATTTCCGTTTATTTTAGATCGATCATCGTATAATTTAAAGTCGGAGTCAGACTGAAAGGAATCTATGGTTTGATCGATTGAATGTTCTGCTAGAGCCGTATCAAATTAAATATAAAACGTCATCAAGCCACATGTATTCCTTGTCATCCAACGACCTAGACTGCCTCAATGTCGAGCGCTCAACACGTTTAGCATGCAGTTAATTTCATGCCAAAAATAGTGCTAATCACATAATAACATGCAAATAATATCCACATGCACTTAATATACTTCCAAATTATCGTGCATTGCACGTACACACTGACTAGTGCTGCTAGCACGTGAAACTGGTGCCGTAACTTGTGAACACGTCCAGATAAGGTCAACGGCAACATCGCCCGCGAGTTCTTCGTGTTTGCCCATGCATCTAAACGCAGAAGGGGAGGAGAGAGAGAGAGAGCACACATGGAACCCACCAGTAAGTCAAGGCAAATAGTACTAAAAATAATATTACATGTTATCAATTAAATGGGTGGTGGTAATATAAAAACATTATGTGAACAAAGGGAGGTACAACAAACAGTGATGTTCTACGTATGTTGCCTATTGACGTTGTGAACAAAGGGAGGTACAACAAACAGTGATGTTCTACGTATGTTGCCTATTGACGTGCGGCTTGAAGGCCCTGGTCGCATGTTCGATCCTCGTCCATTATTTTTTAATTTGTATATGGGTCCAAATTTGTTTCATGACATGTGGGCCCCTCGTTGTGTAGTTTGTAGCACTTTAATTTGTGGGTCAAAATTTGTTCCATTCCGAGTGGACTATCGGTGTGTAGTTTTATAGCTTATTTATAATAATTAAAGAGAACAACATAGTTTTTTGCAATAATACCATGGTGAGACGGTGAAGGCGAGAAAGGACGTGCGAGAGAGCGATGACCGAGCCACAGGGAAATCAACTAGGGGAGTTGCGGGGGTTGTAACGGTGTTTCGAGTAGTTGTGGACCGAATGCTACGAAAATATAATCTAAACCGACCGGAATAAATGCCTACACAAATTAATCCAAGGTTGGAGTGCCCCTCACAATGTAAATAGCTTCGGCTTTGCGAGGGATGGAGAGGTAGCTTCAATGTGTGGAAGATACGGCGTGTGAAAGCGAGGTCAATCGAGAGACATATAGATAGAGAGACAAAGTGAGTGTGGTCCGACATTCATTGAACAAATATATATGCTCTGGAGAGATATTGTCTGATTAAGCTTTTGGCAAGGGTGAGGGCTGTAATATAGAGCTTGAGAGATGATCCAGTCATAGACGTGTAGATATATTTTGTGCGTGGGAGGAAGCAAGGTCAATCGATCACATAGGGTCGTCGTGCGATCGAAAGAGTGAGACGGGTTGGAGAGAGTGACCTAGATAGACAATGTGCGTGAGAGAGTATACAATGTGAATAAGTCGAATTGGGCTCAAACATGGTGATATATCGTTTTTGTCCAAGAAAGAGCAAGGCCAATTGATACATACAAAGAGAGAGAGAGAGGGAGAGAGAGAGGGAGAGAGAAAGAGAGAGAGCGAGAGAGAGCATGGCCCGCCATGAGGTTGAAATAGTAGGGGCAGCTTCGATGGACTGACCTAGATAGACAATCTGTGTGAGAGAGTATAGAGTGTGTCGATCGAGGCCCGAACAGGGAGATATAACATTTGTGTGTGAAAGAAACCGAGGTTAAACGAGACTCAGATAAAGAGAGCGAGATTGAGCGAGTGTGGCCCGCCATGCAGAAGAAAGAGTGAGACAGTCTCGAGGGAGAGACCTAGATAGACAACGTGTGTGCGTGCGCACGAGAGGTTGGGGGGCGAGTGTCAGGACCCCGATCCTAAGTCACACCGATCTAGCTTGTAACACCTCATATCACTTTGCGGCCTCACGCACGGTATCCCCACGGGTGCCACCTTACCTGGCCCGGGACCGTTTGCACATTTTGGCACACGTATATGATAGTGTCGCTAGCATCCATATGAAAAAGAACCCGAGCCGACATGGCTAGTTATAAACCAAAAGTGGCACTAAATTACAGAGACATGCATCCATGACCCAGCAACGAACGTGTCGGTCATCAACGTATGAACCCAAGTCGTAGCAAGCTACATGGACTTAAAGGAACAACACGTGACATTTCCCCTAAGGGACAGACACAAGAACGAAGAAGGACACATGACGGCCAGCCTACGTGTTCCGGAGCAGTAGCAAGCCACCAAGGCTCAGTGGAAGCACTAGGAAGCATTTCCCTGTAAGATAGGCTACCAAAGGTAAACAACTAGGTGTCGGATCCCACACATACCAAGCATTTCAAACATACACACAATATGCTCAATATGTGCAAATACAACATTGTATCACAACAGAACTATATGACTCAAAGTACTTTATTTAAGAGGCTCCGAAGAGCCATACATAACATATCCATACAGACAGGGGTCACATGACCCAACACTCAAGTCATACAATCATACAAGCACAAGCGGAAGCTAACATGTCTGAGTACAGACCACTTCGAAATAAAACAGGCTTGGTTTAGCCTGACTATCTACAAGGCCCTTCACAAGCTCAGGATCTCCGTTTGGGTAGCAAGCTACTCGTCGATGTCAACGTCTATGTAAAACCCATCAGAAGGGGCAGGGTTCTCCTCTGCAACAGTTATTAAGAAAACATGAGTACAAAGGTACTCAGCAAGTCTTACAACAGAACCTATCATACATGCATCATTATCAACAAGGGTAGTGGAGCTCATAGCAGCAAGCCAGCTTTGACTCTTGGCTAACCTATACTACAACTCTCAGCAGATTGCAAGATAAGACTACGTACACGAGTCCTCTACTCACCGCAACAATACACCACCGTGGATCCTCTTCCGTCATCCTACGGAAGGGCCATCCACGGCACTCACACTTGTCTTGAGGCTTTTAGTAGTATCCATCAACTTGTCTATGAACTGTATAAGCAACCAAGTGGTCCGTACCGTGAACAACGGCTATTCGAATAGATTGGTAACCCTGTAGGGGTGTACTTCTTCACACACGCTTCCACCACTTATTGCCTTTTACCCGACATGTACTCGGCAACCTTCAAGCGGAAGCCCAACGAGGGTGTCGGCCACGACCTGACTAACCACACAAGTCCCTATTTCAGGTTTATCGCCTATTTGGGTTCCATCCGTGGGGAGATCCGACCGGGGTGGTGCTCATGGCCCCAAACGATGTGTACAGGGTTCCCGAGTCACCAAACGGGCGAACAGTACACCGTGCCACGTACCTGCCGCATCACAGCCCTCCCCAAGGGTCAGCACTGCGCACGACCACCAGTAAACTACAAACACCAGAAACTAGTTGCAACTCCTGGACAGAGGACAAGGGCAGCTAATAAGCCGAGAGGGTCCATTGGTTTTGGGCCCAATGCATGGTAGTAGCTGAAACTTGAACCACACATACAGATCTCAGGTCCTATGGACGGTTCCAATGAAACAACCCACCATGTACTCCTACATGGCCTTTCATCGATACCTTTACCAAGCATGTTCCACACTTCACTCTCTTTATCGAGCATGATCATTTCACTCTGATCCATCACCCAGATGAACCGGACCTGACACAACTCTAAGCATAGCAGGCAACATAAACATATAACATGGTAGAACACACATCACATGGCTCAATCAACTCCTACACATGCTAGTGGGTTTCAACTATTTACTGTGGCAGTTACAGGTCATGCAAAGGAATAGGGTTCAACTACCGTAGCAAGTAGCAGTTCACACATTGTTGCCTTAATGCAGTAAAAGAGAGCAGGAGCGAGAAGATGGGTTTGTATCAGAATGATCAATGGGTTGCTTGCCTTACAGATTGGTTGTCGGGTACTGCTCTTCAGTTGGATACGTAGATGTATCCTCGGGAGCAGGACCTACCACGAAGAACACAGACGATACAATCAATATACAAACAAATGCAACAATATGATGCATGCTGATGACATGTCAAGATGAATGTGTCTTGGGCTAATGCAACTATAAACAGAAAGGTTTGAGCCCATTTGAATCAAAGATTCAAATTTATACCCAAACTATTATTTATTAAAATGCATTATCATGTTTTGATATGAACATCAAGATTAACTTGCTCAAACATGCATGTAACCAGTGCCATTGGAAAGATTGGATTTTTCTGATCAATTTTCATATATAAGTCTTTTCCATCTGAGCTACTGTTGAATTTATATGATGTTTTTTGAAGTTTAAAGCATTTTCTGGAATTTCCTGAATTGTTTTAAATCAAATAATCCCAGAAAAGCATTTACTGCGTCAGCATGACATCATGCTGACGTCAGCAGGTCAACAGACCTGGTCCAGGTCAAACCTGACTGGTGGTTTCCGCGTGTCAGTGTCATTAACTTAACTAATTAAACTAAACTGCTAATCCTAATTTAATTAGCCGGCTGGGCCCACCTGTCATTGACTCCAAGGGGTCAACCTGGGCCCACCCGTGGTCAAACGGGGTCAAATAAGCCGGCGTTTAGCCGCCGGCGAGGCCAGACGCGGCGGCGCAGGGCGGGATTCGTGCTCCGGCGACCAAATCGACGGCGGAGCACGTCTACGTGATGCGGGGGAAGAGCCGCATGTAGTGGTGGTGGTGGTTGGCCTCGGGGTCGCCGGAAAAGGCGCCGGTGACGACCTTGGCGGCTGCCGGAGCTCGGGTGAGCTCAGGCTATTCGTTAGGAGGCACGGCGAGGCTCGTGGTGTGGCGTGTCAGGCTCCTGGAGGTGCGATGGAGCTGATGGACAGGGTGGCGCAGCCGTTGGGTGGCCGGAGCCTATTCGGCGTCGAGCTCCGCGGCGGCGCGTGCAGGTGAGCTACGTGTGGTCGTTACATAGCTCGAGGGGGGAAACAGAGAGGATGGGGAGGTAACCAAGCTCACGGCGGTCGCGTAGGAACTGACGGCGAGGTCGGGGATGAGCTGCTGTGACGGTGAGGTCGTCGGCGATATCGACGGCCGAACGAGGGAGAAGTGCTCGGGGACGACATGTTGGAGCTTCCGGCGATGCGTGGCTCGTCGGGGAGGCGTAGCAGACTGTGGCAGAGCTTGGGGACACGACAGCGAGGCGAGGGGAGCTCGGTGGCTGCGGCTATGGCGGCAGGACGGTGGCGGCTGCGTCGGCCATGGCGCGGGGAGGGCGAGGGAGAGAGGCAGGGGAGTTGTGGATGTGTCCAAGCGGCTTCGGGGCGCGACGTGGAGGTCGTCCAGGCCGTTTCCGTGGCGAGGCGGCAAGCAGGTGGCATCATGGCGATCTCGGAGCTTGTCGGCGTCACCTCCCTGCCTGCCTGGTGGGGACGAAGCAGCTGGCTGGCTCGGTCCAGCACAGTGCTAGGCCGCCAGGTGGGCCGGGGTGGTCCAGGTAAGTGGGTTGTGCCCTCTCTCTCTCCTTTTCTATTTTTCTTTCTGTTTTGTTTCTTTTTCAAGTTTGTTGAATTAATAAAAATGCTAGAGCATTTTTATAAATCATAAAACTAGTCATGCCCACTGTATATAGTATGAACAATATGGAACATTTTAGTTTATGATTATTTGGGCACCTAAAATATTTTATAGCATTTAAATGCCCAAATGCAAATACAATTTGAATTAATCCAGAGACCTTTGGATGTCCTAGAAAATTGTGCACCATTTTTGTCAGAGGTTTAAGACCAAGGCAAAGATGATGAACATTTTTGAAGGACATTTTGGGTACATTGGAAAAGATTCAATTAAACCCTAGTTGTTAGATGAGGGGTGCTGGGGTTTCTGTCATTCCCATTTCAAGTTTCTGTAGAAAGTTGACATGATGCACACTCTAGCTAGTCCTAATGCATGCACTGACTAGGGATGTGACAACTCACCCCCACTCAAAAGAATCTCGTCCCAAGATTCGGGTTCCTCCGGAAAAAGGGTGGGGTACTCAAGTCGAAGACGATCCTCCCTTTCCCAAGTAGCTTCATTCTCGGAATGGTGCGACCATTGAACCTTGAGAAACTTGATATTATGACGTCGAGTGGTACGCTCGGTTTGATCAAGAATACGAACGGGGTATTCTCGATATGTGGGATTGTCCTGGAGATCAAGTGTTTCGTGGTCCACTCTGTGGTTAGGATCCGAGAAGCAACGCCTGAGTTGAGAAACGTGGAAGACATCATGAACTCTGGAAAGATCTGGAGGTAGTTCCAATTGGTAGGCAACTTCTCCTCGTTTGGCAAGACTGCGAAAAGGACCGATGTAACGAGGAGCCAATTTGCCTTTGATACCGAAGCGATGGGTTCCCTTAAGAGGAGTAACCCGAAGGTAAGCCTTATCACCGACTTCATAAGTCACAGCCTTATGATGACTATCCTATTGGCTCTTCTGGCGAGACTGGGCTGTTTTCAATTTCTCATGAACGATGCAAACTTGCTCTTCTGCTTCCTGGATCATATTCGGACCAAAGAATTGTCTTTCCCCGGTTTCTAACCAGTTAAGAGGCGTTCGACACCTCCGTCGATACAGAACTTCGAAGGGAGCCTTGCCCAAGCTATCTTGATAACCATTGTTATAAGCGAATTCGGCGAACGGAAGACACTTCTCCCAATCCATACCGAAAGAGATGACAGAGGCTCGAAGCATATCTTCCAGAATTTGATTGACTCGTTCTACTTGACCACTTGACTGAGGATGAAAGGCGGTGCTAAAAGAGAGACGAGTCCCCATAGCATTTTGGAAACTTTCCCAAAATCGAGAGGTGAAAAGACTTCCACGGTCTGAGTTAATCTCCAACGGCACACAATGAAGAGATACTATCCGAGAGATATACAAGTCTGCTAGCTGGCTAGCGGTTATACTCTCTCGAACAGGCAGGAAATGGGCTACTTTGGAGAGGCGGTCGATAACGACGAAGATAGCATTATTCACTTTCCTGGTCCTGGGAAACCCGGTAATGAAGTCCATACCGATCTTGTCCCATTTCCATTCAGGAATAGCTAAAGGTTGAAGGGTGCCAGCAGGCCGTTGATGCTCTGCTTTAACTCGATGACAAACATCGCAGTTAGCAATGAACTAAGCGATTTCTCTCTTCATCCTAGTCCACCAGAACCTCTGGCGTAGGTCCTGATACATTTTGGTGCTACCGGGATGAATCGTGAGAGGAGATTCGTGAGCCTCCTTAAGGATCAACCGTCTCAGGTTTCGTACCTTAGGAACCACTAAGCGGTTTCCAAAGAACACGACACCTTGATCATCAATTTAGAAACATCCCGCGACTCCTTTCTTGATGTTCCTCCTGATATGGGAGATTCCCGGATCAACCTTCTGTGCTTTGATGACCTAATCCGTAAGGGTAGGTTTCGCCACCTAGGTGGAAAGGAATCCTCGAGGAACAATGTGAAGGTTAAGCTTACGAAATTCCTCGTGGAGAAGTGGTTGCCCTTGTTGTAACATCGTGTTGTTACAATAAGACTTACGACTTAGTGCGTCAGCCATGACATTGGCCTTCCCAGGGGTGTAAGTGATTCCTAAGTCGTAATCTGTGAGCAACTCAACCCAACGTCTTTGTCTGAGATTCAGATCCGGTTGGGTGAAGATGTATTTCAGACTTTGGTGATCTGTGAAGATTTCACAGCGATTACCAAGAAGGTAATGTCGCCATGTTTTGAGTGTGTGGACTACAGCTGCAAGCTCTAGATTATGTATAGGATAGTTATCCTCATGTGGACGCAACTGTCGAGATGCGTAGGCAATCACTTGACGATCTTGCATGAGTATGCAACCTAGTCCTTGTCGCGGGCCGTCGCAATAGATAATAAAGTCCTTGGAAAAGTCTGGTGATACCAGTAAGGGAGCAGATGTCAGGCGTCTTTTCAGTTCCTGAAAGCTAGAATCGCACTGTGGGGTCCACTCAAACTTTTTATCTTTCTTGAGGAGTTTAGTTAGAGGTTTAGCAACCTTGGAGAATTCTCGACGAAGCATCGGCAATAGCTCGCTAAGCCAAGGAAACTCCTAACTTGCTTGACCGATTCAGGTGGAGTCCAATCAAGGACGGCCTGAACTCGCTCGAGATTGACGGCAATACCCTTACCAGAGATTACATGGCCTAGATAGGTCACTTCTGGCAACCAGAATTCTCGCTTGAAGAATTTGGCATAAAGGGGTGCTCTCGAAGTTTCGTTAATACCAGCCTTAGATGCTCGACATGATCTTCCTTGTTCTTGGAGTAAATGAGTATATCATCGAGGTATACCATGACGAATTTATCCAATTACTCCATGAATATAGAATTCATTAGCCGGGAGAAAGTGACTGGGGCATTGGTTAACCCGAAGGATACGATGGTGTACTCGTATTGGCCATAACGAGTAACAAAGGCCGTCTTGGGAATGTCCCCATTCTTGATTTTGATTTGATGGTAGCCCAACCTCAAATCCATTTTGGAAAAGACTGAGGATCCAGCGAGTTGATCATACAGGTCGTTGATCCTGGGGAGCGGATACTTGTTCTTTATGGTGACCAGATTGACAGGTCGATAATCTACAACCATCCGTTTCGTTCCATCCTTCTTCTTGACGAAGAGGACGGGACAAGCCCAAGGGGAAGAACTAGGACGGATGAAACCCCTTTTCAAGGACTCATCGACTTGTTTCTTAAACTCAGCTAGTTCTAGTGGCACCATCTTATAGGATCTCCTAGAGATTGGAACAGTTCCTGGAACAAGATCTATCACGAACTCGACATCTCTGTCAGGTGGAACACCTGGCAGTTCTTCTGGAAAGACATCCGGAAAGTCACGGACTACCGGGATATCTTCGAGTTCTGGTAGAGGACTGGCATTAAGGGAGTAGAGCTGACGCTCAGCCATTCGGGCAAAAACATTGACTGTCTTGCCGGATGGATGTGTAAGTTGAACAGTCCTAGTGTAGCAATCAATCTTGGCGTAATGAGCTGTCATCCAGTCCATAGCCAAGATGATGTTTATGTCCGAGGACTTGAGAGCTATTAGTGATGCAAGGAAAACAAGTCTATCGACAAGAATTTAATTTCCATGGGTTACCCTAGAGGTTTGCCATTTTGAACCAGGAGTTTGAATAACCATGGAAGAGGCATGTCACAAAAATTCATGTTGTGCATTCGAGCATAGCTCTCAGATATGAACAAATGAGATGCTCCAGTATCGAAAAGAACAGATGCCGTATGGCAGTTAACAAGAAGCGTACCAAGGACGACGTTAGGATCCTCATAAGCTTCCTTAACAGAGACATAGTTGACATGACCACGTGCAGTGGGGATTGGCTTGACATAGTTCACCTTGACTGTTGGCTTACCACAGCCAGCGGACCTTCCTGGCTGGTTCTGAGGACACTCACGCATGTAGTGCCCTGGTTCTCCACACTTGAAGCATGTCACAGTGCCAGTGCATGGAGCAAAGTTGGTAGGTGGTCCTCCATAAGTCTTGGCAGGTGCATACTGTTAGATTGGGCGAGGCGCCTCATAGGATGGCCTCAGAGTGAACTTGGGTGGCAGAGCAGTGTTAGAAACCCACACACGGCGCTTGTGAGAGCCAGAGCCAGATGAGGAACCAAAGTCACGAGGATGCTTGCATGTGGCTTCGAAATCAGTCTGACCCGTCTCAGCACTGATGGCTTTGTTCACTAACTTATGGAAGGAGGTGCACTCGTGCAGACGTAGATCTCGGCGAAGTTCAGGGCTGAGTCCCTTGGGGAACCTCGCCTGCTTCTTGGCATCGTTGGACACTTCCTCGGGAGCATAGCGTGCCAAGTTGCCAAACTCGCGACTATAGCCATCCACGGTTAGCCGGCCCTGGTTGAAATTGCAGAATTCCTCCCGCTTGCGATCCATGAGACCTTTCGAAATGTGATGTTCACGGCATGCCTCACTGAACTCTGCCCAAGTAGTGATTTGGCCAGTAGGACGCATAGCCTCAAAGTTTTCCCACCAGAGGCTAGCAGGGCCCTCAAGATGGTAGGTGGCATATGTAACCTTGTCAGCTTCTGCCACATGGGAAGAGTGTAGCTTGTGGGTGATACTGCGAAGCCAGTCATCCGCATCAAGAGGTTCAGCGGAATGATGGAACTTTGGTGGGCACATCTTGATAAAGTCACTAATTGACACCACGTCATTCCTCTGGCGAAAAGCAGTATTCTGCTCTGTGTGTTCCAGTAGATGGTTGGTCTCTCTCTTGTTCCTTTCTGCCTCGAGCATAACTTCAGCCAAGGAGGGTGGTTGGGGCAGATTCTCATCTCTAGCCCCACTGGCCTCACCTTGCTCCTGAGCAGCAGGAGTGCTGCGAGTGTTGACCATCCCAGGAAAACAAAACAACGGTTTAGACAAGGATGGCAAAACTTTGACATAGGAGTGCAGAATGCAATGGATGACACGGAATGCAGAGATGTTCATCCGTACGACATGGTAATATAGAAACTGCCATATATACACCAGTGGTCATACACACCATACATAGTTTAGTACAAGCCAAGGCTAAAGTACAACTGCGGTGAAAGACGATACATCTCATCAGAGGCACTCCAAGCTCCTATACATTATTTATCTACGCCTCCGGAACTCATAACACACTAAGTCATATTCCACAAGACGCGCAGGACTGTGGAAATACAACTACTACGATACTACCACTACCATGGTCTGGCTCAGACATTTTCGTAGTAATCTTCATAAAGATTACCACCGTAGCCTGGAAGTGGAACGTGTGGATCTGGAAACTCTCGAGCACTCGAAGGTTGTGGACCGTAGGGACATGGATGCGGTCTCGGTCCCGCTGCTGGTGGTAACCGACGCCCACGTGGAGGTGTAATACCCCCAACGTCACGCCAATCCATACGATCGGGCAGATGAGTCCGCACGGGGTACAAATCCCGCATATCCAGATATCCGATGTGCACGGTAGGTGCAAGCCGTGTCAAAGTAGTCCAGTGGGCGGCTCGGGTGTTATAAAGCTCCATCCGGACGGCACGGACCTCACGGTCCCTATCCTCCAGCAACTGAGTAGTAGTCTAAAGAAGTGGCTCCTCATGAGCGACATCAGTATACAGACCAGTGTAGTAGCCTTCCTCTCCAGGAAGTGAAGCTGGCATGTAGCAGAACTCAGTGTTCAATAGCAGGGCATGCCTATCCCGGATGATGGTCATCATCGAGTAAGCGGCATCCTGCACTGCCATCTCGATCGTAACCCCGATTCCATAAGACCAATGGAAGGGGTCAGTAGCTCCGGGATACGAGGGGTATATCCAGACTGTGCAGAAATACTAACTCTGGTTGAAATCCCAGTACTGTTCCTCCATAGTGTACTCAGGATACCAACGGTAGCCAGTCTCAGTCAACACACGGACTAGCATGGCAGTGTGACCTGGCACATTAATGCACCGGGTCAAACGGACCACCTGGTGAGGTGTACGATCAGACATCTGAAACACAAAATAATGCAAATGCATTAGAATTTCTGGAAGAAATCGGGCAGCATAACAATTGTAAATGCTCAATTTTTTTTAGACATCATACAAATGATAGCATAGCCACTCAACAATATCATATCAAGGTTCCGGGTCCAACTAATCAACATACTAGAAGGGTAGAAACTAAACTGAGGCTTGAAACCAACAATCCTAAGAGTCTACGGATAAGTAACACATGAACCTAGTAAAGATGAGAGGCCTAGTCTTAAACCCCCGTAGAAAGAATAGGCTCACTCAGATCAGAAGGGCTTAAGGTAAAGAAGTAAAAAGAGCCTTGCGTTCCCTTCCACAATCAATTCCCCTACATATAACTAAGAATTTTCTACACTCAACATCGACCAGTTTGTCTTTAAGAACCTACATGCAATCTAGCTCTGATGCCAACGCTGTCAGGACCCCGATCCTAAGTCACACCGATCTAGCATGTAACACATCATTTCAGTTTGCGGCCTCACGCACGGTATCCCCACGGGTGCCACCTTACCTGGCCCAGGACCATTTGCGCATTTTGGCACACCTATATGATAGTGTCGCTAGCATCCATATGACAGAGAACCCGGGCCGACATGGCTAGTTATAAACCAAAAGTGGCACTAAATTACAGAGACATGCATCCATGACCCAGCAACGAAGTGTTGGTCATCAACGTATGAACCCAAGTCGTAGCAAGCTGCATGGACTTAAAGGAACAACATGTGACATTTCCCCTAAGGGACAGACACAGGAACAAAGAAGGACACATGTCGGCCAGCCTACGTGTTCCGGAGCAGTACTAAGCTACCAAGGCTCAGTGGAAGCACTAGGAGGCATTTCCCTGTAAGATAGGCTACCAAAGGTAAACAACTAGGTGTCGGATCCCACACATACCAAGCATTTCAAACATACACACAATATGCTCAATATGTGCAAATACAACATTGCATCACAACAGAACTCTATGGCTCAAAGTACTTTATTTAAGAGGCTCCGAAGAGCCATACATAACATATCCATACAGATAGGGGTCACATGACCCAACACTCAAGTCATACAATCATACAAGCACAAGCGAAAGCTAACATGTCTGAGTACATACAACTTGGAAATAAAACAGGCTTGGTGTAGCCTGACTATCTACAAGGCCCTTCACAAGCTCAGGATCTCCGTCTGGGTAGCAAGCTACTCGTCGACGTCAACGTCTATGTAAAACCCATCAGAATGGGCAGGGTTCTCCTCTGCAACAGTTATTAAGTAAACATGAGTACAAAGGTACTCAGCAAGTCTTACAATAGAAACTATCATACATGCATCATTATCAACAAGGGTAGTGGAGCTCATAGCAGCAAGCCAGCTTTGACTCTTGGCAAACCTATACTACAACTCTCAGCATATTGCACGATAAGACTACGTACACGAGTCCTCTACTCACCACAACAATACACCACCATGGATCCTCTTCCGTCATCCTACGGAAGGGCCATCCATGGCACTCACACTTGTCTTGAGGCTTTTTGTAGTATCCATCCACTTGTCTATGAACTGTGTAAGCAACCAAGTGGTCCGTACCGCGAACAACGGCTATTCGAATAGATTGGTAACTCTGCAGGGGTGTACTTCTTCACACACGCTTCCACCACTTATCGCCGTTTACTCGACATGTACTCGGCAACCTTGAAGCAGAAGCCAAGCGAGGGTGTCGGCCACGACCTGACTAACCACACAAGTCCCTAGTCTAGGTTTATCGCCTATTTGGGTTCCATCCGTGGGGAGATCCGGCCGGGGTGTCGCTCACGGCCCCAAACGATGTGTACAGGGTTCCTGAGTCACCAAACGGGCGACCGGTACACCGTGCCACGTACCTGCCGCATCACAGCCCACCACGAGTTTCAGCGTTGTGCACGACCACCAGTAAACTACAAACACCAGAAACTAGTTGCAACTCCTGGACGGAGGATAAGGGCAGTTAATAAGCCGAGAGGGTCCATTGGTTTCGGGCCCAATGCATGGTAGTAGCTGAAACTTGAACCACACATACAGATCTCAGGTCCTATGGACGGTTCCAATGAAACATCCCACCATGTACTCCTACATGGCCTTTCATCGATACCTTTACCAAGCATGTTCCACACATCACTCTCTTTATCGAGCACGATCATTTCACTCTGATCCATCACCCAAATGAACCAGACCTGACACAACTCTAAGCATAGCAGGCAACATAAACAAATAGCATGGTAGAACACACATCACATGGCTCAATCAACTCCTACACATGCTAGTGGGTTTCAACTATTTACTGTGGCAATGACAGGTCATGCAAAGGAATAGGGTTCAATAACCGCAGCAAGTAGCAGTTCACACGCTGTTGCCTTAATGCAGTAAAAGAGAGCAGGAGCGAGAAGATGGGTTTGTATCGGAATGATCAATGGGTTGCTTGCATGACAGATTGGTTGTCGGGTATTGTTCTTCAGTTGGATACGCAGATGTATCCTCGGGAGCAGGACCTACCACGAAGAACACCGACGATACAATCAATATACAAACAAATGCAACAATATGATGCATGCTCATGGCATGGAAAGACGAATGTGTCTTGGGCTAATGCAACTATAAACAAAAAGGTTTGAGCCCATTTGAATCAAAGATTCAAATTTATACCCAAACTATTATTTATTAAAATGCATTATCATGTTTTGATGTGAACAGCAACGTTAACTTGCTCAAACATGCATGAAACGAGTGCCATTGGAAAGATTGGATTTTTCTGATCAATTTTCATATATAAATCTTTTCCATCTGAGCTACTGTTGAATTTATATGATTTTTTGAAGTTTAAAGCATTTTCTGGAATTTCCTGAATTGTTTTAAATCAAATAATCCCAGAAAAGCATTTACTACGTCAGCATGACATCATGCTAACGTCAGCAGGTCAACAGACCTGGTCCAGGTCAAACCTGACTGGTGGGTCCCGCGTGTTAGTGTCATTAACTTAACTAATTAAACTAAACTGCTAATCCTAATTTAATTAGCCGGCTGGGCCCACCTGTTATTGACTCCAGGGGGTCAACCTGGGCCCACCCGTGGTCAAACGGGGTCAAATAGGTCTGCATTTAGCCGCCGGCGAGGCCAGATGCGGCGGCACAGGGCGGGGTTCGTGCTCCGACGACCAAATCGATGGCGGAGCACGTCTACGTGATGCGGGGGAACAGCCGCATCTAGTGGTGGTGGTGGTTGGCCTCGGGGTCGCCGGAAAAGGCGCCGACGACGACCTTGGCGGTTGCCGGAGCTCGGGTGAGCTCGGGCTAGTCGCTAGGAGGCACGGCGAGGCTCGTGGTGTGGCGTGTCTGGCTCCTGGTGGTGCGGTGGAGCTGATGGACAGGGTGGCGCGATCGTTGGGTGGCCGGAGCCTCGTCGATGACGAGCTCCGCGGCGACGCGTGCAGGTGAGCTACGGGTACGATGAGCGACGGTGTCGGGTGTGCTCGGTGATGCAAGGAAGAGAGAGCAGAGGAGGGGGATGGGGTCCAGGCAGAGAGGGGAGATGTGCAGGGGGTCGAGGGATCGCGTGGCGCTCGTCCAGACCGTCTGGGAGGGATACAAGCAGGCAGGAGGTGGCGGCGTGTGCCGACAGGCGGCGACCATGCGCCTCTGTCCTTCTGGCACGAGGAGGAGGACGACTCGCAGCGCCAGGTGGGTTGGGCTGCAGCTGGGCCACCAGGTAAGTGGGCTGCCAGGTTTGCTTTCTCTCTCTTTCTCTGTCTCTCTGTCTCTCTCTCTCTCTATCTCTCTCTCTCTCTCTCTCTCTCTCTCTCTCTCTCTCTCTCTCTCTCTCTCTCTCTTATTTTCCATTTTCTATTTAGTTTCTCTGTTTTGAATTTGGTTTGCTCACGAAATGTATTTTTTTGTAGCTTTTGATATTTATTGTAGATGCAATATGGATTATTCCAAAGCTCCACAATAAGTTACAGAATTAATAGAGCATTAAAAGTATTTATAGCATTTGAAATGCCCTAATTCAAATACAATATGATTTAATTCAAAAATCCAAAGATGACCTAGAAAAATGTGCACCAGTTTTGTCAGAGGGTTTTAGCCAATTCAAAAATGATGAACTTTTATGATGGGCATTTTGGGTTCATTGAAAATATCTTTATTGAACCTAGTTGGATTCATTTGATGCTAGGGTTTGAACATCCCCATATCAAATTTTCTTGACTTCAAAACATGATGCATGGATGCTCACAGTTGCATCTAACTACCGAGAATTCTAGGGTTGCGACAATAGCCTTCTTGGGCTTGCTGGCAGAGGCCTCAGCAGCAATAGCAGCAGTAGCAGTGTCTTCATTGAATTTCCTCACTGCTTCTCTAGCTGCCTGTTGAAGCTTAGCTTGGCGCTTGGCCCATTCATTTGGAAATTCGTCACCACGTGTGACGCTTGAGGGATCTGCAACTTGGCCTGGAGCCAATGGAGGTCTTGAGCAAGGAGGGTTTACTGCGAATTTCTTCATGTACTTGGGAGTAACATAGCGGTATTCCCTCCATTCTTTTGCCCATCTCCTCTCAATCCTCTGAATGCGCACTTTGCGCCGACTCTTGTTCTCTTTGCCATGAATTTCCTCATCAGGTGTGCAATATTCATCATAGATGTCTTCAGGGATTTCAAATGCAGTTTTTGTCTCAGTTCCCTTTCCTCCCTTCTATGGTCTCTTGCCATCAGCCATTTTCCTCTCTTGAGGATTTTGAACAATTGAGGTTTCTGAGGAAGTATGTAACTTCTCTTCGAGGAATTCTGCAACTAAGTTAAGTTGATGAGAACCTAGAGATTCAGCAGCAAACATTTTTACATGTGAACAGAGTATGGGTGCGAAGAATTTGGAGAGGTCATATGCGTTCTCAGAATTTTTCAGAAGTATCAAGTTTGAGGAATTTGACCATGGGAGTCTTGAAGACTTTCCCTAAGCGTTCTTGCTTTAGGTTCCAGAGTTGTATAGATCAAAAATCCACACAACTAAGGAATCATGAAGAAAAACATAGCTTAGAGAAACAAATCAAGAACGGATAGATTTAGGTGTTTAGATAGTGGGGAGTTAAAGAATAAACACCTTTTGAAGAAATTGTGAAAATCACGAGGATCATGCAAGGGTAGAAAATTAGATTTTAATTACCCTTGGTGAAGAACATGACGAACTGGATGAACTTTGGTGAAGCTCGTCGGTCCAGATCTCCCACGCCCTAACTTGGCAGAAGGAGACAGCTACGGAGGCAGTGGAGTGAAGATTTCCGCAGCTGGCGCGAGTACAACGACGAGGAGGTCGAGCGAGCGAAGCTCTTCCTCACCGGCGTCGATGGAGAGTAGCAGTAGCGCTAGGTCTGAGAGCTCGAGCGAGATGGAGGTCGAGCGAAGTAAATGAGGTACGGGGAAAGGGGAGGGGTATTTATAGCCACTGTGAAAAACTGCTCGTCCGAAGAAATTGGACGAACGTGCCCTTGCTCTTTGCTATCCTAGCGATATGTGTCAATCATGTTCTAAGGAGTAAAGATAGTGGGAGAGTTGTTTAATCCATCATGGGATGCGGAATAGTTTGAGCGGGAAAAGCCGAGAAATTTGGATAAGAAAATTTTAACGTTGGGTTCACAAATTCTTCAGCTGTCAAGGACACAGTGAAATAGAACGCATATGAAGAAATTGTGAATAGACTGGATGGAGTTAAGCATAGATGGGGAAGGGTCCGATCACATTCACTTTGAGAAAAAAATCAACTCGAAGAATTAGCAATAAGTGAATGCTGTAGAGGACATAAATACTCTCTCTCTCTCTGTGTATATATGTGTATATATATATATATACATATACATATATATATATATATATATATATATATATGTATATATATATATATATATATATATATATATATATGTATATATATATATATACACACACACACATATATATATATACATGTACAACCGGTGTATTCTCATAACATTATGAGAATAATATTCTCATAACACTTCCGCACTGCACGCACAACGCGAGGGCACTGCACTCTTACTTCAACACAACGAAAGGTGAACTTCGTTTCGAAAAAATTGTACATGTTGTTTTTTTGTACCTTTTTTGCTCTAGTTTTTTAACCGTTTATCATAATTATGCGTGTAATATACCGTTGAAAAGCTATGGAGTAGACGCAACTTCGTCATGTTGAACACTTTTCAAAATTCATCATAGTTTAAGAGCAGTTTGGAAAATCGTGCGGCTCACAACGAATGACAGCGAGCGTTTTTTCACGTTTTCTTCTAAACCGCTCGCCGGAATGAATCAAATGATATATCGTTGGATAGATATCGTCGAGGCGCATATTTTTCATATGTATCCTTTTCTCTAATTCGTTACGGTTTAAGAGCAGTTTTAAATTTAACAAATCGCGGAATTATGTTTTTTTCGAATTTTTTTCAATTTCCATTATGTTTTTGCTTCAGTTTTTGAATCGTTTGTCGAAACGAGGCGTGTGATATGCCGTTGAAAGCTACGAACGAGGCGCAACTTTCATATGTTGAAATGATTTTGAGATTCTTTACGGTTTTTAGTTAATTTTGAAAACCGTGCGGCTGACTACGAGGGGCAGCGGCCATTTTTGGCAATTTTTTTACAAACCGCTGGTCGAAATGATTCAATATATACGCCGTTGGAAAGATATCGTTGATACGCAACTTTTTCACGTAGAACATGCTAGGCTTCTCGCCCCTCGTAGGTTACCCCAAGTGGAAGGTGTGAGATGTAGTGTTGCGGAAGTTTTTCCCTTGGCAAAGATACAAAGGATCGAATCCCCAGAGACTCCTAGGTTCAACAAGAAGGTGTCAACTGCTACGGCGCCAGATATTAGCAATCAACGTGGACCTACACATAGATACAAATAACTTTGCTCCCAACGAGTACATAGAGGTTGTCAATCCCTCTGGCCTTGTAGTTCACAAAGGATTAAACGCAAGTGATAGTAGTGATAGATATAATTGCAATAGTAAATAATAGCGAAAAGTAAATAGCGGATGTGATCAATGATGGTAATATGGAACGGAGTCTCATGATGTTCACTAGTGATGTCTCTCTCCCAAAAGATGATAAAACAGCTATGTGAGGTAAACGAATTACAGCTGGACAATTGACAGGACCATGTGCGCAAACCAATGCTGACTACATTGCAAGAAAGGTTGAGGTTCAAAGCATGGGCGGTACGCCAAAGTAAGTAGACCGAAATCCATCAATATCTACTACTAATCATCCACCTTGAGACATCTATCCAGAACATCTCGCTGGTATTAAGTTGCGAGTCCCACCCATAGTGTAAACTCAATGCAACAGACAACTGCATTAAAAGAACTTTGCGTAAAGTAAACAATCCTTGCACCCGCGGGCACAAGCACCGTTGTTTTCCCCCTTGTGGCAACAGCACATCCCCTAGACTCATGTTTCTGTCACTCAAACTAGTCATCGAGGGGCATGAACCCACAATCAAGCATAACGTTCCCTCTTGGAGTCACTACCTATTACTTGGCCAAAGCAATAAATAACAACGGAGAACATGCAAGAATTACTTACGAACATAAATATAAAAGAGGTAGATCAAATATATTACTCAAGCACAATCTGAACATAATCTCATAATCCATCGGATCCCAGCAAACTCATCATAGCAACAGCATAAGGATTACATATGTGCCTCGATCATGTAGGGCAGCTCACGAGGACTAATTAGTGAAGCACAAGAACGGGAGGAGAACATCACATAGCTACTGGTCATGGACTCATGGTCCAAGGGAAACTACTCACAACTCATCCGGGAGGCGTCCATGGTGGTGGAGAGGCTCCCGGTGGTGATCCTCCCCTCCGGCAGGGTGCCGGGAAGAGTTCTCCTGGTGCTCCCGATCTTGGAAGCGGCGGCGGCGGCGGAACAGAGATGAGATCGCGAAAAAGAGTTCCTCCCTCAAGGGTTTCGGGAGACGCTTTAAATATATGCCAAAGGAGGGCATCGGAGGAGCCTCGGGGGGCCCAGGCGCCCCCCCCGGCGCGGCCCAGGGGGGTGGCGCCGCCAGGGCGCCTGGAGCCCTGGTGCCCCCCCGACTGTCCTTTGGGCGCACGGTAGTTTCTGGAACGCTGATTTTTATATAATTTTTCTGGATTTTTCCTGGCAGTTCTCGTAACGTGAAAACCTGAAATACAAAAACAGCCGAAAACAGAAACTGGCACTGGGGTGCACTGAGTTAATAGGTTAGTCCAAATATGATCAAAAGTGTATGGAAGTGTATAAATATCATAGCAATATCACCCAAAAGAGGCATGGAGCAAGCAGAAATTATAGATACGTTTTGGACGTATCAGAACACTCCCTCTAATTCATTACGGTTTAAGAGCAGTTTTGATTTTACCAAAATGCGGACACTCTCTTTTTCGCGACACCAAAATCGACGAGGGAACTGCATCAGAGAGAAGAACACACTGCTTGAGATAGAAAACCACACTGCTTCAGATGGTCAAGTGATCTTCATATTATTTCTGAATGCATTTTGTTTTAAATGGATTGTATGAAAAGTCCTTGTAGTAGACTTTTTCCAGGACCAAAGTGCATCGCATTTGCATGATTTTTTAAATGCATTTTGTTTCAAAATGTGTGTACTGAAAAGTCCTTCGTAGTGGGCTTTTTTGACGACCAAAGTGCACTGCATTTGTCATGCATTTTGTTTAAAATGGACTATGCTCAAGATTCCTTTGTAGTGGACTTTTTTTATGCCCAAAGGGCGCCGCATTTACTTCCTGGTTTTTTACTGCACAATGGCAACATAGTGAACCTTTTTTGCTGTATCTTTGTTATGTTTTTTTTAAATACCGGTGATATCGGCCAGCATGAACAGGTCAAGTGTACTGCAATTTTTCAATTTGGTATAGTGAACCACACATATTTTATAAAACAAACCACAAAGATTTTAACAATGGACTACAATAGTTTGAAAAAATGTAGTTCTTTGATTCTTCGAGCGCACTGCTTTACAACCAGAGCCATCACCCTGGGCAACCGGAGCCATCGCCAACCTGGACCCATGATCCGTTCACTCATGCGTCGTTGAGGAGCTCACAACAAGGATCATGGCAAGGAGGCAAGGAGCTCACTGCACTTCTTACATCAGCAACGTCACCGGCCTGCACGAACGCGTGCACTGAACTGCACGACACATGCCAGAGACTGTGAGGGCTCACCCTCGACGAACTGCATCAAGCCATCAATGTACTGGAAAATATACTCAGCTCATACCGCCATAGTGAACAAATAACCTGCAAGATAGTAAAAAGTGCACCGCAAAGATGGTCTTAGTGAGCTGCATCGATTTTGAGAAATTATACACGAATGTCCTTACAATTTTGCAGAAAACAATTCCCCCCAAAATAATATAAAAGTGAAATCCCATGTACAATTTTTCTGCAAAGTGAACTCCTTTGTAAAATACATTGCGCTGCAATTCTGGACTAAAGGCGGAGGTGGAGTTCTGGATCATACACAAAATTTTCAAAGAAAAAGCAATGAACTGCACAGAAGAAGCCTTGAACCGAAAACAATGTAAAATACTTTCAAACTGAACCACAAACTCCCGGCTGGAGGAGCTGCAACAGAGAGCCAGCTGAGCTGCACTGTAACCCATGATCAACCAAACATCATGGTGGCACCGCCGACGGACCTCCTCGCCCACCTTCCCAGCATGGCCATCAGCCATCAAGTCGAGGATGGGGAGGAGGCAGGACGGTGGAGCTGGCCCGGCCGCGGCGGCACGGGTCCAGGAGGGACGCGATGGTGGCGGATCCCACCAGATTCGGCCCCGGGAGATGTCGATGTGGGGGCGACGCGGTGGGAGCCTTGTGTGGGGCGGCGGCGGCATGTGTCACATCCCTAGTTAGCACTTGCATTCAGACTAGCTAGAGTGTGCATCATGTTTACTTATCAAAGAAACTTGAAATGGGAATGACAGAAACCCCAGCACCCCTCTCCTAACAACTAGGGTTTGATAAAATCTTTTCCAATGTACCCAAAATGCCCTTCAAAAATGTTCATCATTTCTGCCTTGGTCTTAAACCTCTGCCAAAAATGGTGCACAATTTTCTAGGACATCTAAGGGCTTTGGATTAAATCATATGGTATTTGCATTTGGGCATTTAAATGCTATAAAATATTTTAAATGCTCAAATAATCATAAACTATAATGTTCCATACTGTTCATAATATATACAGTGGGCATGACAAGTTTTATGAGTTATAAAAATGTTCTGGCATTTTATTAATTAAACAAAGTTGCAAAAGAAATGAAACAGAAAAGAAATAGGAAAGAAAGAAAGAGAGAGAAAGGACTTACCTCAGCCCAGCACTGTTGCAGGCCGGCCCAGCCCACCAGCCCCGTTTCTGTCGCCTTCCTCCTCGCGCCAGAAGGCAGCGCGCGTGGCCACCGCGCGCCGGCACGCGCCCGGCCACCTCCACCCTGCTTGCCTGCCTCCTCGACGGCCTGGAAGCCTCCCTGCGTCGCCACGCAGCTGCCCCGACCTCTCTCTCATTTTCCCCTCGTCCCCATCTCCTTCCCGTGGCTCTCTCCCTCTCACCACCGAGCCGCCTGTCGCCGCCGCTCGCCGTTGCCGCACTTATAGCCTCCCCCTCGTCCCGTGACCGTGTCCAGAAGGTTCGCCGCGACGCCCTCTTCCTCCTCGCTAAGCCACGGATCGCCGGGAGCCCTGCAATGCCTTCACGCCGTCGTTCCCCTCCTTGGATCGCCGGAGCTCCTCGCCGTCGATTAAGAAGCGGCAGAGCATCCCCGACCTCTCCGTCGAGCTCGCTAGCACCGCTGTGAGCCCCTACGCCGATTCCCTCCTTCCTCTGCTTCGTTTGCGCCGTGTAGCTGCTACTCCGTTGATCACCGAAACCCACCGCCGCTGTGCTTGCCGCCGGCGATGCTCCGGTGACCATTTGGTCACGGACGTATGTCCATCTCGTTCGCCGCAGCACGTAGATGAGCTAGGTGCCACGCACGCATCGCCTAGGCCACCGCAGCCGCGTCTCCACACATGCCCGAACGCCGGCCGCCGCTGTCGAGCTCGTTGCCGTCGCCTCCGGCCACCACAGGCCCAGCGACCACCACCATTCGACGCGCTTTGGCAAGGGCTCTCCAACGCGCCCAACCGCGGCTCGAACCGTGCTCTGTGGGCGTTTTCCGAAGCACGCCGCCGTGTTTGGCCTCGCCGGCGTCACTTCGCCGGCGAGTTTGACTCGTTTGACCGGGGGGTTGACCACCCCTGGGTCGCTGACGTGTGGGCCACCCCTCCCCTAATTAGCTAGTTTAATTAAGAAAATGTTAATTAAATTAGTTAGTTAGTTTAGTCACTGACCCGTGGGCCCAGACCCCACTGACAGCTAATTAGTTTCTAGATTAACACTAATTGACTTTGCTAATTAGCTATGACACTGACATGCCAGGCCCACATGTCATGTTTGAGTTGGACTAGCTCCTGTTGACTGACTGACGTCAGCATGATGTCATGCTGACGCAGTAAAGGATTTTCTGGGATTTTGAGATTTAAAAATAATTCAGGAAAATCCAGAAAATTGCCTAAACTTCAAAAAATCATATAAATTCAACAATAGCTTAGATGAAAATAATTTATATATGAAAAATGATCATAAAAATCCAATCTTTCCAATGGCATTGGTTTCATGCATGTTTGAGCAAGTTAACCTTGCTGTATACATTAAAACATGATAATGCACTTAATTAAATAATAGCTAAAGTGCCAATTTGAATCTTTGATTCAAATAGGCTCAAACCCTTCTTGTTATAGTTGCACTAGCCCAAAACACATGCATCTTGCCATGTCATGAGCATGCATCATAATGTTGCATTTGTTTTTTTAATGATTGTATCGCCGGTATTCTCTGTGTTAGGTCCTGCTCCCGAGGATACTGCTGCGTATCCAGCTGAAGAGCAGTACTCGACAACCACTTTGTCAGGCAAGCAATCATTGATCATTCCGATACAAACGCAATCTTCTCGCTCCTGCTCTCTTTTACTGCATTAAGGCAACAGCGTGTGAACTGCTACTTGTTGCGGTAGTTGAACCCTATTCCCTTGCATGACCTGTCATTGCCACAGTAAATAGTTGAAACCCACTAGCCTGTATAGGAGTTGATTGAGCCATGTGATGTGTGATCCACCATGCTATTTGTTTATGTTGTCTGCTATGCTTAGAGTTGTGTCTGGTCTGGTTCATCTGGGTGATGGATCAGAGTGAAATGATCATACCGATAAAGAGAAGGAAGAGTGGAATACGCTTGGTAAAGGTATCGATGAAAGGCCATGTAGGAGTACATGGTGGGTTGTTTCATTGGAATCGTCCATAGGACCCGAGATATGTATGTGTGGTTCAAGTTACAGTTACTACCACACATTGGGCCCTGAAATATGACCCCGCTCGACTTATCGACTGCCATGTTCTCTGTCCAGGAGTTGCAACTAGTTTCTGGTGTTTGTAGTTTACTGGTGGTCGTGCACATCGCTGACCCTCGGGGTGGGCTGTGATGCGACAGGTACGTGGCACGGTGTACCGGTTGCCCGTTTGGTGACTCGGGAACCCTGTACACATCGTTTGGGGCCGTGAGAGACACCCCGGCCGGATCTCCCCACGGATGGAACCCAAATAGGCAATAAATCTGGACAAGAGACTTGAGTGGTTGGTTAGGTCGTGGTCTACACCCACGTCGGCTTTCGCTTGAAGTCTGCCGAGCACATGTCGTGTGCAGACGCTAAGTGGTGAAAACATGTGTGAAGAAGTACACCCCTGCAGGGTTATCAATCTATTCGAATAGTCGTTGTTCGCGGTACGGACTACTTGGTTACTCTTACAGTTCATAGACAAGTTGATGGATTCTACTAAAAGCCTCAAGATAAGTGTGAGTGTCGTGGATGGCCCTTCCGTAGGATGACGGAAGAGGATCGTCGGTAGTGTATTGTTGTGGTGAGCAGATGACTCGTGTTCCTAATAACATCTTGCAATCTGTTGAGAGTTGTAGTATAGGTTAGCCAAGAGTCAAAGCTGGCTTTCTACTATGAACTCCACTACCCCCATTGATAATGTTGCATGTATGATAGGTTCTGTGGTAAGACTTGTTGAGTACCTTTGTACTCATGTTTGCTTAATAACTGTTGCAGAGGAGAACCCTGCCCCTGCTGATGGGTTCTACATAGACGTTGACGTCGACGAGTAGCTTGACACCCAGACGGAGATCTGGAGCTTGTGAAGGGCCTTGTAGATAGTCAGGCTACACCAAGCCTGTTTTATTTTCTAAGTTGTCTGTACTCAGACATGTAGCTTCTGCTTGTGCTTGTATGACTGTATGACTTGAGTGTTGGGTCATGTGACCCCTACCTGTATGGATATGTTATGTATGGCTCTTGGAGCCTCTTAAATAAAGTACTTTGAGTCATAGAGTTCTGTTGTGATGCAATGTTGTATTTGCACATATTGAGCATATTGTGTGTATGGTTGAAATGCTTGGTATGTGTGGGATCCGACACCTAGTTGTTTTCCTTTGGTAGCCTACCTTACAGGGAAATGCCTCCTAGTGATTCCAATGAGCCTTGGTAGCTTGCTACTGCTCGGAACACGTAGGCTGGCCGGCATGTGTCCTTCTTCGTTCCTGTGTCTGTCCCTTAGGGGAAATGTCACGCGTTGTTTCTTTAAGTCCATGTAGCTTGCTACGACTTGGGTTCATACGTTGATGACCGACACGTTCGTTGCTGGGTCATGGATGCCTGTCTCTGTAATCTAGTGCCACTTTTGGTTTATAACTAGCCATGTCGGCCCGGGTTCTCTGTCATATGGATGCTAGCGACACTGTCATATACGTGTGCCAAAATGCGCAAACGGTCCCGGGCCAGGTAAGGTGGCACTTGTGGGGTTACCGTGCGTGAGGCCGCAAAGTGATATGACGTGTTACAGCTAGATCGGTGTGACTTAGGATCGGGGTCCTGACAGCAGGTGCCTGGGGCCTTGGGTGACATGATCGAGTAGGGAGAGGGCGTATGAGCTACGCCAATCAACGAGAGAACCTCCTTGATCCAGACCGGAGCCATAATTGAGGGAATTGACCAGCCGCAGGGACGGCTCGTCGTAGGTGGGAATTGATGCGTCAGATCCGTCGGATCCAACGGAGAGGGCAGCGTTGTGGATCTCGACGGTGAGGAAGGAAGAAGTGGAGGGGGATGCGGCGCATGGTAGGAGGTGGTGGGGCGGCGGGGGTTAGGAGCAGTTGGGGGAAGAAGGTGGAGGTGGAGTGGGGCTGTGTTCGTGCGGGAGGTGGGTGGTTTTTTTCGATTGGGGCTGGGGGTGGGATGTTGGTGTTATCAGAATAAGGTTAGGTGTTATGAGAATAAGGTCTTAAGGGGTGTTATGAGAATAGACCCACTTTATATATATATATATATATATGGGTGACGCCACCGACCAAAGTTGGAATTTGAGTTTTTCTTTAATTTGCAAATTCTTCAAATTTAAAAAATCCTCAAAATTTGGAATTTCTTCAACCTTTTATGGTGTTCTTCATTGGCTATATATATTTTGAGGAAATTGTAAATTTTGAGGATTTTGTAAATTTGAAGAATTTGCAAATTAAAGGAAAACTCAAGTTCCAACTTTGGTCGGTGGCGTCACCCACCGTATAAGAATGATGATTTCAGACACTACGTACGATTGTCGTAGGGCTCTGATGTCAGGACCCCGATCCTAAGTCACACCGATCTAGCTGTAACACGTCATATCTCTTTGCGGCCTCACGCACGGTATTCCCACGGGTGCCACCTTACCTGGCCCGGGACCGTTTGCGCATTTTGGCACACGTATATGACAGTGTCGCTAGCATCCATATGACAGAGAACCCGGGCCGACATGGCTAGTTATAAACCAAAAGTGGCACTACATTACAGAGAAAGGCATCCATGACCCAGCAACGAACGTGTCGGTCATCAACGTATGAACCCAAGTCGCAGCATGCTACATGGACTTAAAGGAACAACGCGTGGCATTTCCCCTAAGGGACAGACACAGGAACGAAGAAGGACACATGCCGGCCAGCCTACGTGCGGTGCGTTCAGTGTAGGAGAGAGCCAACGGAGAGGGGGAGGACGAAGCTGGGCTCACAGCGGTTGCAGCAGACACCGAAGTGAGCTTGGGGGCGGTCGGAGCTGAGCGGGACGGCGAGGGGGATCTCCACGGCCGGAGTTGGGGAAGAAGGGGTCGGGGGCGTCTCCAGGGCGGGCGAGCGCTCAGGGCTCAGCCTGCTCGATGTAGTCGAGGACGGCGGAGATGACAGACACGACGACAGGGCTCAGGGAAAACGGTGGACGCGGCTACCACAGCGGCGCGAGCACGGCGGCGTCGGCCATGGTGCGGGGAGGGTAAAGGAGAGAAGCTGGGGAGGGTGGAGAGTGTCAGCGAGCTCGGGAAGGGAGTGGACGACAGATCCAAGCCTCCACAGCGGCGAGGGGAGGAAGCAGGGCGGCGGGCAGCTGCGTGGCGCGTGCTGCGGCCGCCGTCGAGCACCTGTCTGCCTGCCTGGCCGAGCCAAGCAGCTCGCTGGAGCGGCGGCTGGGCTGGGCCGGCAGGTGGGCCGGTTGGGCGCCAGGTAACTCTTTCTCTCTCTCCTTTTTTTTCTATTTCTTTTCTGTTTCATTTCTTTTGCAACTTTGTTCAATTATTAAGAATGCCTGAACATTTTTATAACTCATAAAACTAGTCATGCCCACTGTATATAATATGAACAGCATGGAACATTTTAGTTTATGATTATTTGGGCACATAATTTTTTTTATAGCATTTAAATGCCCAAATACAAATACCATATGATTTAATCCAGAGACCTTAGATGTCCTAGAAAGTTGTGCACCATTTTTGGCAGAGGTTTAAGACCAAGGCAGAAATGATGAACATTTTTGAAGGGCATTTTGGGTACATTGGAAAAGATTTAATCAAACCCTAGTTGTTAGAAGAGGGGTGCTGCGGTTTCTGTCATTCCCATTTCAAGTTTCTTTGATAAGTAAACATGATGCACACTCTAGCTAGTCCTAATGCAAGTACTAACTAGGGATGTGACAACTCACCCCCACTCAAAAGAATCGCGTCCCGAGATTCGGGTTCCTCCGGAAAGAGGGTGGGGTACTCAAGTCGAAGACGATCCTCCCTTTCCCAAGTAGCTTCACTCTCGGAATGATGTGACCATTGAACCTTGAGGAACTTGATATTGTGGCGTCGAGTGGTGTGCTCGGTTTGATCAAGAATACGAACGGGGTATTCTCGATATGTGAGATTGTCCTGGAGATCAAGCGTTTTGTGGTCCACTCCGCGGATAGGATCCGAGAAGCATCATCTGAGTTGAGAAATGTGGAAGACATAATGAACTCTGGAGAGGTGCGGAGGTAGTTCCAATTGGTAGGCAACTTCTCCTCGTTTGGCAAGAATGCGAAAAGGACCGATGTAACGAGGGACCAATTTGCCTTTGATACCGAAGCGATTGGTTCCCTTAAGAGGAGTAACCCTAAGGTAAGCCTTATCGCCGACTTCAAAAGTCACAGCCTTATGATAACTATCATATTGGCTCTTCTGGCGAGACTGGGCTGTTTTCAATTTCTCACGAACGATGCAGACTTGCTCTTCTGCTTCCTGGATCATATCCGGACCAAATAATTGTCTTTCCCCGGTTTCTGACCAGTTAAGAGGTGTTCGACACCTTCGTCCATATAGAACTTCGAAGGGAGCTTTGCCCAAGCTGGCTTGATAACTATTGTTATAAGCGAATTCGGCAAATGGGAGACACTTTTCCCATTCCATCCCGAAAGAAATGACAGAGGCTCGAAGCATGTCTTCCAGAATTTGATTGACTCGTTCCACTTGACCACTTGACTGGGGATGGAAGGCGGTGCTGAAAGAGAGATGAGTTCCCATAGCATTCTGGAAACTTTCCCAAAATCGTGAAGTGAAAAGACTTCCACGGTCTGAGTTAATCTCCAACGGCACACCATGAAGTGATACTATCCGAGAGACATACAAGTCTGCTAGCTGGCTAGCGGCAATACTCTCTCGAACAGGCAGGAAATGAGCTACTTTAGAGAGGCGGTCGATAACGACGAAGATAGCATTATTCCCTTTCCTGTTCCTGGGAAACCCGGTAATGAAGTCCATACCAACCTTGTCCCATTTCCATTCAGGAATAGCTAAAGGTTGAAGGGTGCCAGCAGGCCATTGATGTTCTGCTTTAACTCGACGACAAACGTCGCAGTTAGCAATGAACTGAGCGATTTCTCTCTTCATCCTAGTCCACCAGAATCTCTGACGTAGGTCCTGATACATTTTGGTACTACCGGGATGAATCGTGAGAGGAGATTCATGAGCCTCCTTAAGAATCATCTGTCGTAGTTGTTGTCTCTTGGGTACCACCAAGCGGTTTTCGAAGTACACAACACCTCGATCATCCATAGAGAAACTTCTAGCAACTCCGCTAGCAATGTTCTCCTTGATCCGAGATATGCCTTTATCATACCGCTGGGCAACTATGATTTGATCCATAAGGGTAGGTTTCGCCACCAAGGTGGGAATGAATCCTCGAGGAACAATGTGAAGGTTAAGCTTACGAAATTCCTCGTGGAGAAGTGGTTGCCCTTGTTGTAACATCAAGTTGTTACAATAAGACTTACGACTTAGTGCATCAGCCATGACATTGGCCTTCCCAGGGGTGTAAGTGATTCCTAAGTCGTAATCTGTGAGCAACTCAACCCAACGTCTTTGCCTGAGATTTAGATCCGGTTGGGTGAAGATGTATTTCAAACTTTGGTGATAAGTGAAGATTTCACAGCGATTACCAAGAAGGTAATGTCGCCATGTTTTGAGTGCGTGGACTACAGCTGCAAGCTCTAGATCATGCGTAGGATAGTTATCCTCATGTGGACGCAACTGTCGGGATGCGTAAGCAATCACTTGACGATCTTGCATGAGTATGCAACCTATTCCTTGTCGCGAGGCGTTGCAGTAGATAATAAAAATCCTTGGAGAAGTCTGGTGGTACCAGTACGGGTGCAGACATCAGGCGCCTTTTTAGTTCCTGAAAGCTGGACTCGCACTGTGGGGTCCACTCAAACCTTTTATCCTTTTTGAGGAGTTTAGTTAGGGGTTTAGCAACCTGGGAGAAATTCTCGACGAAGCGTCGGCAATACCTCGCTAAGCCAAGGAAACTCCTAACTTGCTTGACCGATTCAGGGGGAGTCCAATCAAGGACGGCTTGAACTCGCTCGGGATTGACAGCAACACCCTTGCCAGAGATCACATGACCTAGATAGGTCACTTCCGGCAACCAGAATTCACATTTAGAGAATTTGGCATAAAGGCGGTGTTCTCGAAGTTTCGTCAATACCAGCCTTAGATGCTCGGCATGATCTTTCTTGTTCTTGGAGTAAATGAGTATATCATCGAGGTATACCACGACGAATTTATCCAAGTACTCCATGAATATAGAATTCATTAACCGGGAGAAGGTGGCTGGGGCATTGGTTAACCCGAAGGACATGACGGTGTACTCATACTGGCCATAACGAGTAACAAAAGCCGTTTTAGGAATGTCCCCGTTCTTGATTTTGATTTGATGGTAGCCCAACCTCAAATCCATTTTGGAAAAGACCGAGGATCCAGCGAGCTGATCATACAGGTCGTTGATCCTGGGGAGCGGATACTTGTTCTTTATGGTGACCAGATTGACAGGTCAGTAATCTACAACCATCCGCTCCGTTCCATCCTTCTTCTTAACGAAGAGGACGGGACAAGCCCAGGGGGAAGAACTAGGACGGATGAAACCCTTTTGCAAGGACTCGTCGAGTTGTTTCTTAAGCTCAGCTAATTATAGGGGTGCCATCTTATAAGGTCTCCTAGAGATTGGGACAGTTCCTGGAAAATGATCTATCACGAACTCGACATCTCTGTCAGGTGGAATTCCTGGCAGTTCTTCTGGAAAAACATCCGGAAAGTCACGGACCACCGGGATATCTTCGAGTTCTGGTAGAGAGCTGGCATTAAGAGAGTAGAGCTGACGCTCAGCCATTCGGGTCAATACGTTGACTATCTTGCCGGATGGGTGTGTAAGTTGAACGGTCCTAGTATAGCAATCAATCTTGGCGTAATGAGTTGTCATCCAATCCATACCCAAAATGATGTTTATGTCTGAGGACTTGAGAGCGATTAGAGATGCAAGGAAAATAAGTCTATCGACAAGGATTTCATTTCCATGGCTTACCCTAGAGGTTTGCCATTTTGAACCAGGAGTTTGAATAACCATGGAAGTAGGCATGTCACAAAAAGTCATGTTGTGCATTCGAGCATAGCTCTCAGATATGAACGAATGGGATGCTCCAGTATCGAAAAGAACAGATGCCGGATGACAGTTAACGAGAAGCGTACCAAGGACGACGTTAGGATCCTCATAAGCTTCCTCAGCAGAGACATAGTTGACATGACCACGTGCAGTGGGGATTGGCTTGACATAATTCACCTTTCCGGTTTGCTTACCACAGCCAACGGGTTTTCCTGGTTGGTTCTGAGGACACTCACGCATGTAGTGCCCCGGTTCTCCACACTTAAAGCATGTCACGGTGCCAGTGCGTGGAGAAAAGTTGGTAGGTGGTCCCCCATAAGTCTTGGCAGGTGCATACTGTTGAGTTGCGCGAGGCGCCTCATAGGATGGCCTCGGTGTGTACTTGGGTGGCAGAGCAGTGTTAGGAACCCACACACGGCGCTTGTGAGAGCTAGAGCCGGATGAGGAACCTAAGTCTCGAGGATGCTTGCATGTGGCTTCGATATCAGTCTGACCCGTCTCAGCACTGATGGTTTTGTTCACTAACTTCTGGAAGGAGGTGCACTCGTGCAGACGTAGATCTCGGCGAAGTTCAGGGCTGAGTCCCTTGCGGAACCTCGCCTGCTTCTTGGCATTGTTGGACACTTCCTCGGGAGCATAGCGTGCCAAGTTGCCAAACTCGCGACTATAGCCATCCACGGTTAGCCGGCCCTGGTTGAAATTGCAGAATTCCTCCCGCTTGCGATCCATGAGACCTTCCGGAATGTGATGTTCACGGCATGCCTCACTGAACTCTGCCCAAGTAGTGATTTGGCCAGTAGGACGCATAGCCTCAAAGTTTTCCCACCAGAGGCTAGCAGGGCCCTCAAGATGGTAGGCGGCGTAGGTAACCTTATCAGCTTCGGCCACACGGGCAGAGTCTATCTTGTGGGTGATATTACGAAGCCAGTCATCCGCATCCAGAGGTTTAGTGGAGTGATGGAACTTTGGTGGGCACATCTTGATAAAGTAATTGATTGACATCATGTCATTCCTCTGGCGGAACCCAGTGTTATGCTCTATGCGTTCCAGCAGACGGTTGGTATCTCTCTTGTTCCGTTCTGCTTCGAGCATAACTTCAGCCAAGGAGGGTGGCTGGGGCAGATTCTCATCTCTAGCCCCACTAGCCTCACCCTCCTCCTGAGCAGCAGGAGTGCTGCGAGTGTTGACCATCCTAAAGAAACAAAACAACGGTTTAGACAAGGATGGCAAAAATTTGACATAGGAGTGCAGAATGTAATGGATGACACGGAATGCAGAGATGTTCATCCGTACAACATGGTAATATAGAAACTGCCATATATACACCAGTGGTCATACACACCATACATAGTTTAGTACAAGCCAAGGCTAAAGTACAACTGCGGTGAAAGACGATACATCCCATCAGAGGCATTCCAAGCTCCTATACATTATTTAACTACACCTCCGGAACTCAGTACACACTAAGTCATATTCCACAAGACGCGCAGGACTGTGGAAATACAACTACTACAATACTACTACTACCACGGTCTAGCTCAGACATTTCCGTAGTAATCTTTGTAAAATTAACCACCATAGCCTGGAAGTGGAACAGACGGATCTTGAAACTCACGAGCACTCAAAGGCTGTGGACCATAGGGACATGGATGTGTCCTCGGTCCCGATGCTGGTGGTAACCGATGCCCACGTGGAGGTGTAATACCCCCAACGTCACGCCAATCCATGCGATCAGGCAGACGAGTCCGCACGGGGTACAAATCCCGCATGTCCAGATATCCGGCGTGCACAGCAGGTGCAAGCCGTGTCAAAGTAGTCCAGTGGGCGGCTCGAGTAATATACATCTCCATTCGGAGGGCACGGACCTCACGGTCCCTATCCTCCAGCATCTGAACAGTAGTCTGAAGCAGTGGCTCTTCATGAGCAGCATCAGTATACAGACCAGTGTAGTAGCCTTCCTCTCCGGGAAGTGAGGCTGGCATGTAACAGAACTCAGTGTTCAGCAACAGGGCATGCCTAGCCCGGAGGATGGTCATCATCGAATAGGTGGCATCCTGCACTGCCATCTCGATGGTAACCCCGAGTCCATAAGACCAATGGATGGGGTCGTTAGCTCCGGGATATGAGGGGTATATCCGGACTGTGCAGAAATACTGACTTTGATTGAAATCCCGGTACTGTTCCTCCATGGTGTACTCAGGATACCAGCGATAACCGGTCTCAGTCAGCACACGACCTAGCATGGCCGTGTGACCGGGCACATTAATGCACCGAGTCAAACGAACCACTTGGTGAGGTGTGCGGCCAGACATCTGAAACACAAAGTAATGCAAAGGCATTAGTGTTTCTGGAAGAAATCGGGCAGCATAACAACTGTAAATGCTCAAAAAGACATCATACAAATGATAGCATAACCACTCAACATTATCATATCAAGGTTCCGGATCCAACAAACCATCATACTAAAAGGGTAGAAACTGAACTGGGGCTTGAAACCAACAATCCTAAGAGTCTACGGATTAGTAACACGTGAACCTAGTAAGGATAAGAGGCCTAGTCCTAAATCCCCGTAGAAAGAATAGACTGACTCAGATCAGAAGGGCATAAGGTAAAGGAGTAAAAAGAGCCTTACGCCCCCTTCCACAATCAATTTCCCTACATATAACTAATAATTTTTCTAGACTCAACATCGACCAGTTTGGCTTGACAAACCTACAGGCAGTCCAGCTCTGATGCCAACGCTGTCAGGACCCCGATCCTAAGTCACACCGATCTAGCTGTAACACGTCATATCTCTTTGCGGCCTCATGCACGGTATTCCCACGGGTGCCACCTTACCTGGCCCGGGACCGTTTGCGCATTTTGGCACACGTATATGACAGTGTCGCTAGCATCCATATGACAGAGAACCCGGGCCGACATGGCTAGTTATAAACCAAAAGTGGCACTAAATTACAGAGACAGGCATCCATGCCCCAGCAACGAACGTGTCGGTCATCAACGTATGAACCCAAGTCGTAGCATGCTACATGGACTTAAAGGAACAACGCGTGACATTTCCCCTAAGGGACAGCCACAGGAACGAAGAAGGACACATGCCGGCCAGCCTACGTGCGGTGTGTTCAGTGTAGGAGAGAGCCAACGGAGAGGGGGAGGACGAAGCGGGGCTCACAGCGGTTGCAGCAGACACCGAAGTGAGCTTGGGGGCGGTCGGAGCTGAGCAGGACGGCGAGGGGGATCTCCGCAGCCGGAATTGGGGAAGAAGGGGTCGGGGGCATCTCCAGGGCGGGCGAGCGCTCGGGGCTCAGCCTGCTCGATGTAGTTGAGGACGGCGGAGACGACGGACATGACGACAGGGCTCAGGGACGACGGTGGACGCGGCTACCACAGCGGCGCGAGCACAACGGCGTCGGCCATGGTGCGGGGAGGGCGAAGAAGAGGAGCCGGGCAGGGTGGAGAGTGTCAGCGAGCTCGGGGAGGGAGTGGACGATCGATCCAAGCCTCTAGAGCGACGAGGGGAAGAAGCAGGGCGGCAGGCAGCTGCGTGGCGCGTGCTGCGGCCGCCGTCGAGCACCTGCCTGCCTGCCTGGCCGAGCCAAGCAGCTCGCTGGAGCGGCGGCTGGGCTGGGCCGGCAGGTGGGCCGGTTGGGCGCCAGGTAACTCTTTCTCTCTCTCCTTTTTTTTTCTATTTCTTTTATGTTTCATTTCTTTTGCAACTTTGTTCAATTATTAAAAATGCCAGAACATTTTTATAACTCATAAAACTAGTCATGCCCACTGTATATAATATGAACAACATGGAACATTTTAGTTTATGATTATTTGGGCACATAAAATATTTTATAGCATTTAAATGCCCAAATACAAATACCATATGATTTAATCCAGAGACCTTAGATGTCCTAGAAAGTTGTGCACCATTTTTGGCAGAGGTTTAAGACCAAGGCAGAAATGATGAACATTTTTGAAGGGCATTTTGGGTACATTGGAAAAGATTTTATAATATCCCTAGTTGTTAGAAGAGGGGTGCTGGGGTTTCTGTCATTCCCATTTCAAGTTTCTTTGATAAGTAAACATGATGCACACTCTAGCTAGTCCTAATGCAAGTACTAACTAGGGATGTGACATCTGAGAATCAATTTATTCATTAATTTCTTCACACTTAGAGGGTTAGTCTTCATTGATTGAAGAAAAACGTTACAACGTGTGTTGCGCATCAAAGACATTAGTTTTGCATCAGTGTTAGGATGTGTGTCCTTTCAATGAACATTCGAAGATTCTAAGATATTTAGCTCACACCGCAACTTGCAAAATCTCTTCTCATCCAAGGGCTTAGTGAAGATATCTGCTATCTGTTCTTCAGTCTTCACGTGGTAGATGGAGATGTCGCCCTTGAATACATGATCACGAAGAAAATAATGACGAATATGTATGTGCTTTGTCTTCGAGTGCTGAACTGGGTTGTGAGCGATTTTGATGGAACTCTCATTGTCACAAAAGAGTGGCACATTCTTCATGTTGACGCCATAGTCCTTGAGGGTTTGCTTCATGCACAGCAATTGAGCACAGCATGAACCAGCAGCAATGTATTCAGCTTCAGCTGTGGAGAGTGACACACAGTTTTGCTTCTTCGAGGACCAACATACTAAGGATCGTCCAAGGAAATGGCATGTGCCGGATGTACACTTGCGATCCACTCGATCACCAGCATAGTCAGAGTCAGAATATCCAATGAGATCAAAATCAGAGCCCTTGGGATACCATAATCCAAGCGTTGGAGTGTGAGCTAGATATAGAAGAATATGCTTCACAACCTTATGGTATGATTCCTTCGGTGTAGCTTGAAATCGGGCACACATGCAAACACTAAGCATAATATCTGGCCTAGATGAACATAGATACAATAAAGAACCAATCATGGAGCGGTATACCTTTTGATCGAAGTCTTTACCATTTTCATTGGTGCATAGTTGGCCATTTGTGGGCATAGGGATTTTGATGCCTTTGCAATCTTGCATGCCGAATTTCCTCAGAAAATCCTTGAGGTATTTCTCTTGAGATATGAAGATGCCATTGCGTGTTGACGAATTTGAAGGCCTTGGAAGAATTTCAGCTCTCCCATCATGAACATTTGATATTCTTCACACATCATGTAGCCAAATTTGTCACTGTAACGTTCATCAGTACAACCAAAGATAATATCGTCCACATAGATTTGACACACAAATAATTCATCATCATATGATTTTGTGAAAAGAGTTGGGTCAAGTGAACCGGGTTTGAAGCCTTTCTTCGTGAGGTATTCCTTCAAAGTATCATACCACGCCCGAGGGGCCTACTTGAGGCCATAGAGGGCCTTGTTGAGTTTGAAGACTTTGTCAGGATGTTTAGGATCTTCAAAACCTGGAGGTTGAGCAACATATACTTCTTCCTCAAGCTTACCATCGAGGAATGCATTTTTCACATCCATTTGATATAAGATGATATTATGATGGTTAGCATAACCAAGTAATATGTGAATAGCTTAAAGTCTAGCAATAGGAGCAAAAGTTTCATCAAAGTCAATTCCTTCAACCTATGTGTAGCCTTGAGCTACGAGACGAGCCTTATTCCTCACCTCAAGGCTGTTTTCATCTTGCTTGTTTCGATAGATCCACTTGGTGTCGATGATATTGTGCTTCCGAGGATCTGGTGGCTTGATGAGTTCCCATACATGTGTTGAGCTCTAATTGATACAATTCCTCTTGCATAGCTTGAATCCACTCAAGTTCTAGAAATGCCTCATCAACTTTGGTGGGCTCTGTGATAGAGACAAAAGAAAAGTGCTCACAAAAGTTAGATAAGTGTGAAGCTCTTGAGCGTGTGAGAGGACCTGGTGCATTGATGTCGTCGATGATTTTCTCGATCTGCACTTCTTTTGCAACACGAGGATGAGCTGGCTGATGACTTTGGTCTGGATGAGCGTTTTCTTCAGCAGCAGTTTCTTCAGGAGCACCAGAATGATTTTCTTCATTGTCAGGAATGACTTCTTCAGTATATTCTTCTGTGGGGATGATATCTTCAGTAGCTTTGAATTTTATGGATTCCTTAGGAGGTATTTCACCTCTCACAAGAGGTAGGTGCTCTTGTTGCGAGCCATTAGTTTCATCGAACTGCACATCTACAGTCTCAACAATCTTTTGGAGATGATTGATGAAGGTTCTGTAGGTGTGCAAGTCCTTTCCGTAACCAAGAATAAAACATTCATGTGCTTTCGGTGCAAATTTGGAATTGTGATGAGGAACTCTAACCCAGCATTTAGCACCAAAGACTTTGATATAACTCACATTGGGTTTCTTGTCAGCAAGGAGTTCGTATGAGGTTTTCTTGAGGAGTTTGTGAAGATATACCCTGTTGATGATGTGTCATGCAGTGTTGATAGCCTCAGACCAGAACCAAAGAGGCGTTTTGTATTCATCAAGCATAGTGCGAGCCATCTCAACAAGAGTCCTGTTCTTGCGCTCCACAATGCCATTCTACTGAGGAGTGTAAGGGGCTTATAGCTCATGAGTAATACCAAGTTCATCAAGATAGTCATCAAGACCAGTGTTCTTGAACTCGGTCCCATTGTCTCTCCGGATATGCTTGATCTTCACACCGAAATTCATCGAGGCCCTTGAGGAAAATCGCATGAAGATTTCCTGCACTTCATGCTTAAATGTGATGATATGCACCCAAGTATAACGAGAATACTCATCAACAATAACAAAGCCATAAAGAAATGCTGCATTTGTGAATGCATAGTAATGTGTAGGGCCGAAGAGGTCCATGTGAAGCAATTCAAAAGGACGAGTGGTAGTCATGATAGTCTTCGAGAGATGCTTGGATTTGGTCATCTTTCCAGCTTCGCAAGCCCACAAAGATGATCTTTGAGGAATTTGACACTCTCAATTCCAAGGATATGCTTCTTATTCACAAGCGTGTGCAAGTTCCTCATGCCAGCATTACCGAGTCATCGATGACATAGCCATCCTTCTGAAGCTTTTGCAAGTAGACATGTGGCAGGCTGTGGTCCTGTAGAGAAATCAACAATATACAAGTATCCTCTCCTAAAGCCCTCAAAGACTTTGGAATTTTCAGATTCTAGGACTACAACACAACAATATTTGCCAAAGACAACAACCATATCAAGATCACAAAGCATTGAGACAGACATGAGGTTGAATCCAAGAGACTCGACAAGCATGACTTTGCCCATGTGTTGATCTTTTGAGATTGCAACCTTACCTAGACCCAATACCTTGCTTTTCCCTTGGTCAGCGTAGGTAATATGCTTCAGGTGAGATGGACACTACTAGGAAAAGGGCTATAGATGATATGGACTCTAATGGCGCACCAGACACATGGTGCGCCACTACTATATAGTAATGGCGCACCATGTGTTGGTGCGCCATTAGTAACAAATGTTTTTTTCCAGAAATACTAATGGTGCACCATGGCACAGTGCGCCATTACTAGTTTAACTAGTTCAACTAGTAATGACGCACCTCCAACTCAGTGCGCCAGTACAATTTTTTTTATTTTATTTTTTGCAAAACTACTAATGGCACACCACTCACTAATGCGCCATTAGTAACCACCACTCACTAATGCGCCATTAGTAACCCTGGTTACTAATGGCGCATTAGTGAGTGGTGCGCCATTAGTAAACTGGGACCAGCTAGATATTTTGGACAGCCACACCTACACACTCACTTTCCCCACTTCATTCTCTCCACCTCCTCCTCCAAGCTTGTGTCGGCTGCCTCCTCCTCCTCACCTCATTTGCACCATAGATTCATCAAAATTAAGTGGTTAAATTACCTTTTTTTTGATAGGTAAATAAGGGGAGAAAGCTATCTTTATGTTGTAGATCTACATTTTTTCTCCATCGAGCTCCAACAACCGTGCACATGCACCTTTTATGGCCTAGCTAGATCTATGTATGTTTGTGGTGTTGCATATATGTTTGTGGTTGCATGTACCGGTATTTGAAATGCGATAGTTGCCAATATTTTGCCGAAATGTTGATTCGTTTCTGTTTCGGCGAGAATTTTGGTACTATGCATTCTTTTTGGTCCTATTTTTAGGGAAAGTCATGCCAAAATTTTTCTTGGTTCTAAAATATTGTTTTGCTCTACTCGCAGGCGACCATGGTCCGCATGATGACCGAAGGCATCATGAATAGGTTTTTGAGCTCCACGAAGGCCGAGATGCTTCAAAAGAATGAGACGGAGATAAGATGTCCGTGTCGAAGATGCAAGCTGAAGAGCCTTATTGCGGACCCGAATTCCGGGCAGGTGCGGGACCACCTACTCTTGCGTGGTTTCATGGATGGCTATAGGTGGCAAGGTGATGAAGATGACTATGAAGTCGTCCATGGCCGTGCAAGAAATGAGGAAGGGCAGCAAGACAACCACCGCGGCGAGGGCGGGCGAGAAGACGAAGAATCTCCCGGACATGATCACGACGGTGATGCTGTACACAGTCATCATGTAGAAGATGCCGGACATGATGATGAGGAAGATCAAGACGAAGGGCATGATCATGATCTAGATGAAGATGCTGGAGCAGACGACGATGGAGGCTGTGTGTAGGACCCTCATATTCAAGAGTTGCTTCTCAAGCAGACGGATAACTCAAGAGCTGCCGCCCGAGAGAAAGCCAAGCTGTATCAACTGGAGATAGACGCGGTTACTCCAATGTATTAAGGATGCAGGCCCGAGGATACCCGCCTGAAAGTAACGCTCATGGCTCTGGAGATGAAGGTAAAACACAAAACGACCGATGCATGCTTCGACGAGAACATGTCATTCTGGATCGAACGTCTTCCCAAGGGGGACAAGTGCCAGACCACTTTTGAGGAGGCGAAGAAAATCGTGTCTCCTCTGGATTTACCACACGTGAAATACCATGTGTGCATGAACAATTGCATCATTTATGGGGACGAGCACGCAGAGTCTACCATATGTCCGATGTGCGGCGTCACTCGATACAAGAAGCGGAAGAAAGCTCCTTGAAAAGTGGTGTGGTATTTTCCGATCACTCCTCGTCTGCAGCGGTATTTCACGGACCCTAAGGTAGCAAAGCTCCTGCGTTAGCACGCGGATAGGGAGGAGAAGAAGCGAGAAGATGATGGAAATGATCCGGAGATAAATAAAAAAGACAAGATGCTGAGTCACCCTAAGGATGCGAGCCAGTGGCAAGCGTTGAACTTCGAAGACCTGAAATTTGGAAACGATCCAAGGAACATCGTGCTGGGCGCGAGCACCGATGGAGTCAATCCATTTGGCAGCCTGAGAAGCACACATAGCACCTGGCCTGTGTTTGTGTGGATGTACAACCTTCCCCCTGGTTGTGCATGAAGAGGAAGTACATTCACATTAGTATGCTAATTGAAGGGCCGAAACAACCAGGGAACAACATCAATCTGTATCTGGGGCTGCTGAAAGAGGAGCTAGACACGCTGTGGAAAACGCCAGCCAATACATGGGACGTCGCAGAGAAAGAATATTTCCCTATGAGAGCCGCACTGCTCACGACGGTGCACGACTATCTCGGTTACGGATATGTCGCGGGGCAGATGGTCCACGGATTTTCTGGATGCGTCGGGTGCATGGATGACACAACGTATCGCCAGCTAGATAGAGATCCCGGGTCTTCGAAAACCGTGTTCATGGGACATCGAAGGTGGCTTCGCGAAGATGACCCGTGGAGGAAACACAAGGATCTATTCGATGGTGAAACCGAACCTCGAAGTCGCCCGCGTACAAGGAGCGGCGAGGAAATAGACGAGCTGTTGAAAAATTGGAAAGATTGCCCACTGCCGAGAAAGAAGCAAAAGGCGCCAGAGCCAGGAAAGAAGCAAAAGGCGCCAGAGCCGCTGCTAAAGGTATGGAAAACGATGTCTGTTTTCTGGGACTTGCCGTACTGGAAGATCCACCGTGTGCCTCATAGCCTTGATGTCACGCATATCACGAAGAACGTGTGCGAGAGTCTGCTTGGTACCCTGCTCAACATGCCAGAGAGGACCAAAGATGGGCTAAAAACAAGGGCAGACTTGAAATCAATGGGCATCAGGCAAGAGCTTCATGCTAGTGATGATGATGATGAGGCGAAGCAAGACACGGAAAGTCGTCGCAAAGCAAAGAGGCCAAGAAGACCGGAAATGACTACCTTCCCGTGTGCTTCACTCTAAGTCAGGAGGAGATCGAGCAGTTTTTCACCTGCCTCATAGGAGTAAAACTTCCTTACGGTTATGTGGGGAAGATAAGCAGATACCTATACTCAGCGAAGCAGAAGTTCAGCGGGACGAAGTCTCACGACTATCACGTGCTGATCACACAGATACTTCCAGTTACAATCCATGGGATCATGGACGCGCACGTCCGTGAAATGCTATTTGGCCTATGCAACTTTTTTGACATCATCTCTCGGAAGTCGGTTGGCGTGAGGCAACTCAGAAGGCTACAGGAAGAGATCATGGTGATACTATGCGAGCTTGAGATGTACTTCTCGCCCGCATTCTTCGACATTATGGTGCATTTGCTGGTCCATATCGTGGAGGATATCATCCAACTCGGGCCGACGTTCCTGCACAACATGATGCCGTTCGAAAGGATGAATGGTGTCATCAAAGGATACGTTCACAGCATGTCACGTCCAGAGGGAAGCATAGCCAGGGGCTTTCTGACCAAAGAGTGCATCTCCTACTGCACGAATTATCTAGGCATCGAGAACCCCGTTGGTTTGCCCGTCAACAGGCACCTCGGCAGGCTCGCTGGATGGGGTCACCGCGAGGATTGCCGCGGAATGCATGTCGACTTCGAGGGTCGACTCGCCGACTTTGAAAGAGCAAACCTAGTCGCGCTACAACACATAGAAGTGGTCAATCCTTGGGTGGTAGAGCACAAAACCTTTATTGAGAAGACGTACAATGACCGAGGCCAACAAAGGACGGATGGAGATATAATCAAAGAGCACAACTCATGTTTCACGCGTTGGTTCAAGCAGAAGCTTTTGTCGTACCCTTTACATGAGGATTCTTCCATGGAAGAACAACTCATATTCGCCTTGTCACAGGGCGTCGAGCACAACCTGATGACCTATGAGGCGTACGATATCAACGGCTACACATTCTACACCAAGGACAATGACATGAAGAGCGATGGTTATCAGAACTCCGGGGTAACGATGGAATCCTACACCGGTAACGACGAGGACATATACTACGAAAGGATCGAGGAGATCTGGGAGCTGAGCTACGCTGGAGAGAAGGTCCCGATGTTCCATGTCAGATGGGCCAAGAGCGTCCTAAAAGAGGACCGGTATTTCACCACCATGGCTATACCCGAAGCCAAATTCAAGACCACGGGCGCAAACGTCACCGCGAAAAATGAGCCATGGGTACTGGCTTCCCAAGTGGACCAATGCTTCGTCATTACCGACCCGTCAAAGCCCAGTCGTGTTGTCGTGAGGAGAGGCAACAGGAAGATCATCGGAATGGATGGAGTCGCCAATGAGCAAGACTTCGACAAGTACGGCGACCCGAAGATGGAACATGACGACGACGATGAAGTAGCAGCATACACCACAAGAAGAAGCATGACCACCCTACCTAAAGGACGTCCGTTCCACAGAAGAACTCCATTTGCGAAAAAGAAGGGCAAGAAGAAGCAGGAACACCCTACCTAATGAGTATTTTTTGAACTCATGAATATTTTTAAATTTCATGGGCACTTTTTGAATTCATGAATATTTTAAAATTTCGTGGCCACTTTTTGAATTCATGAATATTTTTTCAAATTTGATGATATTTTTTCATATTCATAAATGTTTTACCAATTCACAAATGAATGCAACTAAAAATCCAAAAAAAAGACTAGTTGTGCTTGGTTATATGTTACTCCCAAAAGCATATAAAGTTTGTCAAATTTGGAGCTATGGATATTTAGTTATGATTTAAAGAAGTTTGAACATATTTAAACACAAATAAATATCAAACATCATTTTAAATGTTGTTAACATGGCAACAAACTGCATATTATTTTTCTACATGAAATTCTGAGCATCTAGCATATGCGACATGTTATATTTGGATGCATGGATAAAAAGATATGAGCAAAGAAAAAATGGTTAAAAACAAAAATTGGGGAGCCTGGGACTCGAACCCAGGACCTCCTGGTGTGTGTGCTGCGTGCTGACCAGTCGGGCTAGTGTATGTTCTCTCATGCAGATGGGGTTTGGTGGAAGATAACCTATGGGCTCGAACAGAAATCAATTTTTTTACTAATGGCGCACCACGAGGAGGTGCGCCATTGCTATCGATGTACTTATGGCGCACCAGGGGGAGGTGCGCCATTAGTAACACTCCCCCACTCGACTTGATCCCCTCTCTCCCTCTCTGCGCCAGATCCCCTCGCCCCCACTGCGCCAGATCCCCTCGCCCCCCGCCTCTGCTCCGCCGCCTCCACTGCGCCGCCGCCCCGTCCACTCCTCGGCCTCCACTGCGCCGCC
>LR738713.1:517869547-517943368 GCA_902687465.1 Secale cereale | reverse complement strand
TTCATGCAGTTAGTTCCGACATATCTAGCAAATACTTCACCATTCTGATTTTTGAACAATTTATAGTTGGAGTCAAATGACTCATTTGAAGAATGTGAAGATTTACAAGTAAAGCCAGATAAGGCAGATGGATCTACGGGAGGTCCTTTTGCAGCAACCCATGAGGTTTTGGGATACTGCTCAGGTTTCCAGTATGTCCTATCAACACTGAGTTTCCTCTCAAATGCAATACCTCATTTCTAGGGTTCCTGTTCAGAATCTGCTTTTAAGCACATCACAAAGAGTCTGATGACCTTTGAGGATTTCGTACATGCCTGTCACATACAATTCCTTCAACCTTGCATTTTCGTCAGTAGCATCGATGTTTTCCTCAGGTGAGGAAATTGTCACCACTAATACAGTTGAAGAATTTGTAGAAGTAAAAGTATTTGAACTTTCAGGTGAGGAATTTATAGTTTCATGTTCAATGCATTTTAGACATGGTGGAATGAATTCCTCCTGAGCAGAGATGATCTGTTGAGCAAGCAATGAATCATGTTCCTTCTGAAGATCTTCATAACTCTCCCCTTAGCTTCTCAAGATATCGCTTTCTTTGAAGAGATTCGTAAGAAAGCTTCTCATGATCAGATAAGAGAGTGTTATGATGACTCTGAAGGTTATCAAACTTGGACCGAAGTCTCTGAAGATTATCAGTCAAGGTTTTAGTGTGATTCATTTCTTCACCCAACATGACATCGCTCTCATTAAGCATATTTTTAACTTTTTCCAAAGCTCTTTGTTGTTTGGTGGCAAGGGAAGCAAGTTTGGTATAGCTGGGTCCAAATTCATCACCAGATTCATCATCACTAGACTCAGATATATAGCATTCAGTTACCTTGGCACCTTTTGCCATAAGGCATGGTGCAGAAGATGATGATTCAGATCGAAAGTCATCGCCTTGAGCGATTCCTTGAAATCCTCAAACTAGGGATCGTGACAAGTTCGATGACCTTCATAAACCTCAGAGAGTCGGTCCTAGATAAGCTTCGCATGGCTGAGATGCATAATGTTCCTTAACTGATTTTGGGACAGACAGGAACAGGTGATGTCCTTTGTCATGCGGTTGAGCAGAGTGTACTTGCGAATATCATCAGCCTCCACCATCTTGCATAGATCGGTAAGACCAATCTGAGTGACGGTCCATAGTTTGCTGTTCATCACCATGAGGCGATTCTTCATCATGGCCTTCCACTTGGGATAATCATGACCATCAAAGATGGGGCATGACACAGTCTTCATTCCTACGATCGACATAGCTAAAACTCCAGGCGGTTAAACCAAAATCACATAGAACAAGGGAGTACCTTGCTCTGATATCAATTGAAAGTGCGTTATATTGACTAGAGGAGGGGTGAATAGGCGATTTTTACAAATTCATCACTGAGGAAATACTTGTGAGGAATTTCCTAAGCAACAAACTACCTAGCAGCGGAATAGATACTCAAGTGCATGTATAACAAAACAGTAGCATGATCATCATGATGAAATGAAAGCAAGCACATAGTACAAGTAGCGTGTAAACATGATAAGCATGCTGAAGACAAAGGACTGAAGAAATTGAGTTGAGGAAAATGAGAAAGTGTTCAGTCAAAGTCTTCAAATAGTACATATCAAGTTTATCAACACATGAATAAGTAAATAGAAGGGTTGAGGAAATAGAACCAGTAAGCTTGGTGAAGACAATGATTTGTTAGACCAGTTTCAACTGTTGTGACAGTTGTAGGTCTGGTTAGGGCGGCTAGGTATTTAAACCTGACGACACACAGTCCCGGACACCCATTCCTGGACACACAGTACAAGACACCAAGTCCTCACTGTATTCTCCTTGAGCTAAGGTCACACAGACCTCGCACAATCGCTCGTGGCAAGTCTTCACAGGTGACTTCCAAACCTTCACAGACTTGGTCACTCGGCAATCCACAATTCCTCTTGGATGCTCTAGACCTTTGATGCCAAACCGTCTGGAAGATCACAGTCTTCAAAGGTAACAAGCGTCGGATCCACACAGGAACACTCTCTTTAGTGATGCTCAATCACTTTGGGGTTTTAGGTGTTTGGGTTTTGGGTTTTTCCTCACTTGATGATTTTCGCTCAAAGTCCTCAAAGGATGGGTTGCTCTAATGACAAGTGTCAATTTCTCTCAGAGCAGCCAACCAACTAGTGGTTGTAGGGGGCGGCTATTTATAGCCTAGGGAGCATCCCGACATGATACGACATAAATGCCCTTAAATGATATGACCGTTAGGTGGACATGATATTTGGGACAGCTGGCGCATAGCACAGCAACAGTCGGAAATTTGAGCTCTCAAATTCCTTAGGGCAATCATGTTCCTCACTAGTAGGCAATCTGCACTGGCGAGTTCCTAACTTCTTAGTCACAACAAATTCCTTAGAGAACAAAAGAACTTCGTCTCTGTCACTGAAGAAATTGATTGAACTGTATGACATTTCCAATGGCTTCACTCTCTTAAATGATATGACCGTTAGGTGGACAGGATATTTGGGACAGCTGGAGCATAGCACAGCAACAGTCGGAAATTTGAGCTCTCAAATTCCTTAGGGCAATCATGTTCCTCACTAGTAGGCAGTCCACACTAGCGAGTTCCTAACTCCTTAGTCAGAACAAATTCTTCAAAGAATAGAAGAACTTCGTCTCTGTCACTAAAGAAATTGATTGAACTGTATGACATTTCCAATGGCTTCACTCGAAGGGATTGGGTAGTGTAGGCTTTGTTGAGCATCATTTGGAAATATGTTTCCTTAGTTTTACCTCGACCCCCTTTAATAGTACAGTGTTTCATATGACTCAAGAAAGAGAAAATGAAACTACGAGAACAAAAGTCTTCACGCTTCATAATCCTCGCATGAATATCCAAGTCTTCAAGGTCACACCAATTTCCTCACTTTCAAAGTCTTCAAGAAAACCAAAGTCTACAACTGAAGACATACATTTTTAGGGGTCGAGTTTCTTCGTAAATATCAAACTCCTCATAGACTTATAAGACCTGTGTACACTCGCAAACACATTAGTCCCGTAACCTATAAGTCTTCAATACACCAAAATCACTAAGGGGCACTAGATGCACTTACAATCCACTGTCGAGGACCCACTCAGTAGCTTTGAGAGAATCATCATGTAGAAGAGTTAGTGCATCTTACAACTCATATGCTTCATAGTGAAGAATATGTCATCAATTTCAATAGAATGAATTTCATCAATAAGAGAACTATAAGAAGTAGAATGAGGACGTGACAAATTTATAAATGAGTTCTTCATGATTAGCCTGCGTCCTTTCAAGAAATTTCCAGGTCTCCAGCAGATTCTTCAGACGTTTAAGTTCGTCTAGAGACCTGACCCTGCATAAGAGATTAGTTCTTTTTCTTCACCACTCATATCTGAAGGGGTGGCAAAGAGTTCATCATTCTGCGAGCACCAATTGAGAATGGTGGCGTTGAAGCCAGTGCATTTTGTTTCACATGCGAGGGGTTAGAGTATGAATATGAGTAAGCAGAGAAATTCTTCGAGGACTTATGAACATAATGATTTGAAGAATAATGCACATATTCATTATTCTTATTATTTCCCTACGAAATAGAAGCATTAGCACGATGATGATCATATGACGAATTTGATCGACTTGAGGAATTTGGTCCATATGAGGACTTGGATCCATATGAAGATTTTGATCCATGTGAAGAGTTTGATCTGGGGTTCCTATTCTTCACAGGTGGTGTCCTGAGGACATTCACTTGAAGATCTTCAAGATACCTTTTGGGAACCCAGATTATCTTCATAGGGCGACCATTCCTGCAGTTAGTTCCAACATACCTAGCAAATACTTCACCATTTTGATTTTAAACAGTTTATAGTTGGAGTCAAATGACTCATCATAAGAATGTGAAATTCACAAGTAAAGCCTGATAAGGTAGATGGATCTACGGGAGATCCTTTTGCAGCAACTCATGTGGTTTTGGGATACTGCTTAGGTTTCCAGTAGGTCCCATCAACATTGAGTTTCCTCTAAAAGGCAATACCCTCTTTCCTGGGGTTCCTGTTCAGAATCTGCTTTTTAAGCACATCACAAAGAGTCTGATGACCTTTGAGGATTTTGTACTGTAGTCTCTTAAGATTATAAGTCAAGATTTTAGATCGATCCAATTCTTCACCCAACAGGTCATCACTTTTGTAGCAGATTTTGAACCTTTTCCAAAGCCTTTTGGTGTTTAATCGCGGCCTTAGCAAGTTTGGAATAGCTAGGTTTGAGTTTTTCATCAGATTCATTTTCATTAGAATCAGAGGAGGAACGATTGAGTACCTTGGGATCTTTTGCCATGAATCAATAGGTGGGATCATAGTCATCGTTGTCATAGTCAGCAGTGTTGGGGAAGTCATTTTCCTCAGTGTTGAAGTTAGACTTGCTGACAAGCGGTAGCGAGAGCTAGACTCGTCACACCAAAGTCTTATTCCTTAGATTCCTCTTCTTCCTCATTTTCTTCAGATTCGACTTCTGAGTCCATTTCCTTGCCAATGAATGCCCGAGCCTTTTTGGAACCGCTCTTCTTGTGGAAGGAAGACTTTGAAGATTTTGATGATGAAGACTTTGAACATTTCTTCTTCTTCTTCGAGTCGCCTGAGCTACCATCCTTATATTTCTTCTTATTCGATTCCTTTGTCCACTGAGGACAATCAGTGATAAAGTGACCAGGTTTCTTGCATTTGTGGCAAGTCCTCTTCTTGTAATCGCGAGATGAGGAATCTGATCTCACGTCATAACCTCTTGAAGATCTTCCAAAGCGACCACGTCTTGAGAACTTCTGAAATTTCCTCACGAGTATTGCTAGGTCCTAGCTTAGTTCTTTAGAATCACAAAGGCTTCTATCAGAATCTTCACCTTTAGATGAGGAAACTGACTTGGCGTTCAGTGCACGTGATCTACCATAGCTTGGACCGTAGGGATCTCTCGTTTCAGCTTGTTGGAACTCATGAGTGTTCAACCTCTCTAGGATATCAGTGGGATCACGTGACTTGTAGTCTCCACGCTCTTGAATCATCAGTGCTAGAGTGTCGAATGAAGAATCAAGTGATCTGAACAATTTCTTCACCACCTCGTGATGAGTGATGTCTATAGCACCAAGTGCTTGAAGATCATTTGAGATGTCAGTGAGGCGATCGAAGGTTTGCTGAACGTTTTTTTTGTCGAGTCTTTTGAAGCGGTTGAAGATATTGCGAAGAACATCAACTCGAGAGTCACGTTGAGTTGAGACTCTCTCGTTGACCTTGGACAACCTGTCCCAGATAAGCTTTGCTGTCTCCAAAGCACTCAGTCTGCCATACTACCCTTTTCTTAGATGGCCACATATGATATTCTTCACTTGAGAGTCGAGTTGCTTGAATCTCTTCACATCAGTAGCGTTGGCAGAGGGTGAGACAGATGGAACGCCCGTTTCCACAACGTACCAAAGATCGTTGTCAATTGCCTCAAGATACATACGCATCTTGTTCTTCTAGTAGGGGTAGTCCGTCCCATCGAAGGTAGGACACCCAACCGAGTGATTGATTATACCTGCAGTCGACATAACTAAAACTCCAGGTGGTTAAACCAAAATCACACGTAACAAGGGAGTACCTTGCTCCGATACTAATTGAAAGTGCGTTATATTGACTAGAGGGGGTGAATAGGTGATTTTTACAAATTCGTCACTGAGGAAATTCTAACTGAGGAATTTCCTATGCAATGAACTACTAGCAGCGGAATAGATACTCAAGTGCATGCACAACAATGTAGTAGCATAGTCATCATGATGAAATGAAAGCAAACACATAGTACATGTAGCGTGTAAACAGGATAAGCAGGCTGAAGACAGAAGACTGAAGAAATAGGGTTGAGGAAATTGAGAAAGTCTTCAGTCAAAGTCTTCAGACAGTATGGATCAAGTTCATCAACACATGAGTGAGTAAATGGAAGCGGTTAAGGAAATAGAACCAGTAGGCTTGGTGAAGACAATGATTTGTTAGACCAGTTCCAACTGTTGTGACAGTTGTACGTTTGATTAGGGCGGCTAGGTATTCAAACCTGAGGAAACATAGTCCCGGACACCCAGTCCTGGACACACAATGCAGGACACTTAGTCCTCACCTTATTCCCCTTGAGCTTAGGTCACACAGACCTCGCCCAATCACTCGAGGTAAGTCTTCACAAGTGACTTCCAAACCTTCATAGACTTGGTCACCTAGCGATGCACAGTTCCTCATGGACGCTCTAAACCATTGACGCCAAACCGTCTAGAAGATCACAATCGAAGGTAACAAGCGTCGATTCCACGCAGGAACACTCTCTTAATGTCACATCCCTAGCTTCTGGCAATGCACTAGTGCTAGCCTTTGGTGATGCATCATGTTAACTTTTCAGAGAAAGTTGAAATGGGGTTTGCCTAAACCCTAGCATTAAAGGAATTCACTAGGTTCACCTAAAATATTTTCAGTAAGTCCAAATGGCTTTCAAAAATGTTCATCATTTATGGAAAATACTGTAAACAGTAACCAAAGGTGATGCACATTTTTCCATGACATATTTGGGCTCTGAATTAAATCATACTCTATTTGAATTTGGGCATTTAAATGCTATAAAATATTTTAAATGCTCATAAACTAAAATGTTTACTGTTGGATTTATTCTAAACAGTAGCCATGCTTAGTTTCATGATTTTTGGAAATGCGCTGGCATTTTTTAATAAAGCCCTAAAGTCTACAAAAAATAGAAAACCGAAAGAATTAGAAAAGAGAGAGAGAGAGAGAAGAGCTCACCTGGGCTTACCTCACCAGCCCACCTACCTGAAACAGCAGCCCAGCTGCAGGCCCGGCCCACCAGGGGCAGCACTGTCTTCCTCCTCCTGCCAGGAGGAGAAGCAGCTGCGTGCCCGACGCATAGCTGGCCGCGGCCACGTCTCCCCACCACCTCCTACTCCGTTGGCCCTCCTTGACCCCCCTGGAGAGGCCACGCACGCCCCCAGGCCCCTCTCACTCTCCCTCGATCTCTCTCCCCTCTCCTAGCTCTCTTCCCCGCAGCACCGAACACGACCGTCGCCGTCGTTCGCCGTTGCCGCGGCCACAGCCACCACTTCGCCTCCCTAAGCTGTCCAAGAGCTCCGCCGCGTCCTCCTCGTCCTCTGCACCGAACTATGGGACGCTGGGAAGCCCCGCTTCGTCTTCACCGTCGCTGTCTTCAACCTACAGCCCCGAAGATCACTGGCAACCGTGCGCCCGCTCCGACGCGTCCCCGAGCCCGCTGAGCATCTCGTCCGCCTCCCTGTGAGCTCCTGCGTCGAACCCCCCTCCTCCCCGCTTCGTTTGCTCGCCGTAGACGCCGCTCCCTTGCTCGCCGTAGCACGCCGCCGCACAAGCTCGTCCCCGACGAGGCTCCGGTGACCAATTGGTCCCGTGCACATGCCGTCGTCTTCATGAGCGCACATAGCACCCGTAGGAACCAACCGTTGGTCCTCCCGTGCCCTGTGTCGTCGTTTTCATCGGCGCCCGAGCTCCGGCCGCCGCCGCAAGCTTGTTTTCGGCGAGCTCGGGCCACCTCAACCCCTGCCGCCTGCCCAGATGGATGCGGGCGAGTCCCAGCTCCACGTAGAGCCCTTCCGCCGCACTTTTGGCCACCGGAAGGGTGTTTCCGAGCCACGCCACCATCCTGGCTCTCGCCGGCGGTGAGTCGCCGGTGGGGTTGACCCCTTTGACCACGCCTAGACCCCCCTATGTCCATGACGTGTGGGGCCGGCCTTTGACTAGTATTAGTTTAGGTTTTTAGTTAAGTGCTAATTGCTGTCATTAGTTTAATCAGTCGCTGACTGGTGGGCCCTGGCCCCACTGACAGTTTAGTTAGTGTTAACTTAAAACTAACTAACCCTGTTAGTTAGTTGAGTCACTGACGTGTGGACCCCACACGTCAGGTTTGACCCTGGCCACCCTGTTGACTTGCTGACGTCACACAAATGTCATGCTGACGCAGTAATGTTTTCTGGAATTTAAAATAAATCTTAAATGATTTATTTATTTCAGAAAATAGCCAAACTTCTAAAAATCACAAAAAATAATCTATAACTCCAATGAAAATAATTTATATATGAAAAATGACCAGAAAAAAAATCAAGGAATCTGTTTATGGCATTTTCATGCATGTTTGAACAAGTTAAACCTGCTGATCAGGTCAAATCAATTAAATGACATTTAAATAATCACATATGGAGTTTGAATTTGAACCTTTGGTTCAAACCAACTTTATTTAATATGGTTGCTAGTTGCATTAGCCCAATCAACAACATATTGCCATGTCATGATCATGCATCATATTGTCGCATTGCATTGATTGTGTTCTTTCTCTATTGCCGGTGTTTGTTCCCTCTCAGTAGACGTTGTTCCGACGATGTGACCGATGACACTGATGAAGACACAGTGCTATCTTCAGAAGTGCTAGGAAAGCAAAACCTCTTTGAGCATTTCGATACAATCCCACTCTCTCGCCCTTGCTCTATTTTACTGCATTAGGACAACAACGCCTCAACTATTACCTGCTGCGGTAGTTGAACCCCTTTCCTCTACATGACCTATCATTGCCACAGTAAATAGTTGAAACCCACTAGCATGAGTAGGAGTTGTTTGAGCCATGTTGTGCCTACTCATTCATGCTTTTTGGTTATGCCTGCTATTGCTTAGAGTTGTGTCAGGTCTGATTCATCGGGGCTGAATTGGAATGTGGTGAACATGTCCTACTGTTGAGAGCTAAGTGTGTGAACACGATTTGGTAAAGGTGGCGATGAGAGGCCATGTAAGAGTACATGGTGGGTTGTCTCATTGTAGCCGTGCTCAGGAACTGAGTTCAGTGTTTGTGATCCATGAATCAACTACTACCACACATTGGGCCATAAAATATGACCCCGCTCGACTTATTGACTGCCCTTCTTCTCTGTCCAGGAGTTGCAACTAGTTTCTGCTGTTTGTAGTTACTAGAGGTCATGCGCAGCGCTGACCGTCGGGGTGGGCTGTGATGCGGCAGGTACGTGGCACGGTGTACCGGTCGCCCATTTGGTGACTCAGGAACCCTGTACACATCGTTTGGGGCCATGAGCGACACCCCGGCCGGATCTCCCCACGGATGGAACCCAAATAGGCGATAAACCTGGACTAGAGACTTGAGTGGTTGGTTAGGTCATGGTCTACACCCATGTTGGTTTTCGCTTGAAGTCTGCCGAGCACATGTCGTGTGCAGACGCTAAGTGGTGGAAACATGTGTGAAGAAGTACACCCCTGCAGGGTTACAAATGATCTATTCGAATAGCCTTGTCCGCGGTGAAGGACTTCTGGGTTACCTGTATAGTTCATATACAAGTGAAAGTGGATACTCTAAAACGCGCAAGATAAGCGTGAGTGCTATGGATGGCCTTCTCGTAGGGAGACGGGATTGGATCCATAGTGGTGTATTGATTGGTGAATATGTGGACTCGTGTGCGCCACCTCAAAAGAGTTACTTGCAGTTGTAGTTTAGGATAGCCACCGAGCCAAAGCTGGTTTGCTGCAGTCAAACTCCACCACCCCTTTGTTGATACTGATGCATATGTAGCTAGTTCTGATGAAAGTCTTGCTGAGTACCTTTGTACTCACGTTTGCTTAATTTATGTTTTTGCAGAGAGACTTCAGTCTCACTAGTGGTTCCGCGTGGACTTCGACGTTTAGCTTGTTACCTCAGCTACGATCTTGTACCTTGGGAGTGTCTTGTAGATAGTCAGGCTTCTCAGCCTTTTTCATTTGTAGTTGTCTGTACTCAGACATGTTATGCTTCCCTTGCCTGTATGCTCTGTATGTTGGGTCATGTGACCTCTGATTTTAATAAAAGTTTTTTTGACCATGGATTTTAATAAAAGTTATGATGGCTCTTCTGGGCCTTTATCTATATGAGTTGTTGAATTATGTTGTGATGCCATGTTGTACAGCACATACTTGCATGTTATGCGTACGTGTAATTTGTATTGCTATGTGTGCGATCCGACACCTAGTTGTTTACCCTTGGTAGCCTATCTTACAGGGAAATGCCTCCTAGTGCTTCCACTGAGCCTTGGAAGCTTGCTACTGCTCCGGAACACTTAGGCTGGCCGGCATGTGTCCTTCTTCATTCCTGTGTCTGTCCCTTAGGGGAAATGTCACGCGTTGTTCCTTTAAGTCCTTGTAGCTTGCTATGACTTGGATTCATATGTTGATGACCGACACGTTCGTTGTTGGGTCATGTATGTCTGTCTCTGTAATTTAGCACCACTTTTGGTTTATAACTAGTCATGTCGGCCCGGGTTCTCTTTCATATGGATGGTAGCGACACTATCATATACGTGTGCCAAGATGCGCAAACGGTCCCGGGCCAGGTAAGGTGGCACCCGTGGGGATACTGTGCGTGAGGACACAAAGTGATATGATGTGTTACAGGCTAGACCTCTGTGACTAGGATCGGGGTCCTGACAGCTTTGGTATCAGAGCCTGACTGCCTGTAGGATTACCAAGCCAAACTGGTCGAAGTTGTGTCTAGAAACTCTTTAGTTATATTAAGGGAATTGATTGTGGAAGGGAACGTAAGGCTCTTTTTACTCCTTTACCCTATGACCATCTGACCTGAGTCACCTTCTTCTTTCTACGGGGATTAAGAACTAGGATTCTCATTCTATTTATCAGGATCACGTTAATGGTGGATTCAACCCTCAGTTTAGTTTCTACTACTTCTGTTTGTTCAACTGTTGGTTTCAGAACCTTGACATTATGATGTTGAGTGGTTATGCTATCTTTGTGCATGAGTCTCAAAGGTAATTTTCGAGCATTTACAGCCGTTATGCTTTCTGAGTCATCCCAGGTGTCTAAACAATCTGATGCATTTGCAAATCTTTCCAACTTTTATTAATGTCCTTTTAGGCCAGATTAACCACACTAGTCGATGTGTTGAGGTGCTCCGTTGCCTCGACATATAGGATGTAGCTATTACTATGACCCTAGGTGTCTTAGAAGATCACCAGTAATCTAGCAATGCTTTATATTCCCAGTGTGATGATTCTGGCCATTATTCTCGAAAGCATCCCGTGATGCCATTTAGTTAGTAAGCAGTCTACTCCTGGGTTCTTAAACCCGAGATTCACCCTACTTACTTCATGTTGATAGTGTTTGCTCGTTCCTTTAGGATATTAGTAACCTTGTGATAGTCCTCGAGGTCCATGGTATATCATTCTTCCAATACCATGAACCATCCTTGGCAGAAGTTCTCCCAAACCAAAATATCACAATAAGAGTACTCTTGAGGAGTTCTTGATTCTATATTGTGACTCTGCCAGTCCTACCTTTCTGGATGGATTATCCGGAAGAAATATGTTGAAAGTTCGACATACTAGTCTATGCATCCACAACTCGGAAAGTTATATGTTCCTTTGAGTTGTCCCCTTTTAGTTGTATTCTGACCTTCGTCTATCAATTGATAGTCAGGAGTAGTCGTGCATTCGTGTTCATCAATGCCTTTTACTTCCGTGGTCCATCAAGCCATTCTATTCGGAATGACTAGGAGAAACAAACCCCAGTAGCTCATCCATATCCAGGATTGGGTCAAAGCAGTTGTATTCCACAGATCAAAATGCAATCAAGATTTTGATCCGTTCTACTCTGAGGTGTTACCCTCTTTACGTCAGGATCGTCATGAGAATTGCACTATCTCTTATGAACTCTTGATACAGTGATACTTCTCACCATCATCTTTCATTCTTCGATCTCCGTGTTATTGTAACCGGAATGCCGACATGTGAATCGTGGTGTGTGAAATCAATACTCCTAGCAACTCCGTTGCTTGGTAGTTAAATGGATAATAACCTCATCCTTAGCGAGCTGGTTATTGAATCGTCACCCTAAGGTTGATCGTGCTACCTAGTCCACTTTCCTGGTGCACTCCTTGATTGATGAGTTAGGATTTTGTTAAGTCCTCGCTCATTTGATCATATCGTCTTGCCCTGAAAAGCAAGATTGTTCTCGAGCTTAGTAACATATCGGTGGTTCGTGATTTCCCGGTTATCTTCCCGGAAGTATCACCAGGTTGTCCCCTGACCAATGCGTCGAGCTCGTGATCAAGTTGGTTTCATATAAACCACCCCTTCTCCAAGAATCTGTGTTGCATACCCCTGAGCTGGTTGGTCAAGCTAAACAACAACTTGGAGAGTTGGAAGATGGAAGCTTGTCCGATTTAGTTCATCTTAAGGGATATCTCGTATGTGTGTTGAGGAAAGATGATATCTTCATCGATTGATGCTCGTGACCAGTTGTTGGACCTATTGTCTTGCCAAAACTTTGGTTTGAGTGTGGGCTATCCTCAAATCAAATCAGAACCAACAATGTTCTTAATGTTGTCTTACTCGTGGGTGTCCCTCGAGCATACCTCACTATATCTCTTGGTCTGACCAATGCTACCACCTTGTTCATATAAATTGTGGAATTCCATCTTCATGGATATCTCGATGACTCGTTGTTGAGCCCATCAACATCGTTTATCTTGACCACGATTCATGTTGAACATTTAAGTTAGTATTGGAAACTTTTCAAGCATGGCCTTCGTGTTCCGTTCATGAGGTATATGTTTGGATGAGAGAAGTGATCTCCCTAATTCACATGTAATTGATGTAAGCTGCCACCGTGAATTTGAGAAAGCTTGTTTTTACCTCCTCTGGAATCATCCCAATTCAGTCATGCATACGTGCGAAGTATTCTATGGTCTGATAGACTGATCATCTTCATTCCATATGTACCCCTAGCACACCAAGCCACTGATTGATTTGTTCAAGAAAAAGAAGTCTGTTGTGCCGATCCTAGGTCATGCACATGACTTCGCTATCTTCAATGATGTTTCCCAACCTGAACTCGGTAGTGTTTCGTTGTAATACTAGCATGTGGTCATGCTTGTCTTCGACAATGTGTTCATAGGTTTGTAGCAGAACCATCTCATGTTTTGGAGCTTACTACCATAGTCCATTTCCCGAGAATCTCGCAACGTCATCTCGTCAATTTATGTTGCGAACTTTCATTTTTCTTTCTAGACTCGATGAGTCTGAATTATTCTGACACCAACCAGATCTGAATCTCGGGCAGATATGATGGTTGGAACGTGTTCCAAGTATTATAATATTGGTCCCTCTGTAAGTCGGTAAAGTGGATGTCGCGGCCAACACACCTAGCCGGAAGACCTATTGTTGTAGAATCTTGATTGAAGAAGTTGGCCACCTCCCCATAAGGATTTCATAGGATTTACTCCCTAGTTGTTCCTTATGGATTTTTGTGCTCCTGAATTCCGACCTTTTACTTGACGTTCTAGGTACCAAACCATTTTAATAAATGGGTTGTGCTAGCACATCAAGGAGAACATTAGAAGCAGAGTGCTAAATGTCTCTCGGTCGATCATCCAGATTTCGTCCCTTTGACCTCGCCAAGGTGAAATCCCTGAAGGTGTTATCTTCCTTTGCATCTGCAACATCCATCATTATTCATCATGGTTGTATGTTGTGTTGCCAAGATCCTTGACACGGATATTGGTAAAACCTTGATGAATATGGGAATACTCAAGTTCTTGAGAGCACGCACAAGCACTAGGTGTTATCATCGACACTAACTGGGATTACTCCTAGTCTCTTCGGTTATGCTATAACCTCTCAAGGAGTAGAATCACTCTCTACTGTTTGGTTTCTTCCCAGTTACCAGAATCATTCCCAGCATTTGCATTTTCTTCCCAGCTTGCACCGAAAATGTGCCATTTTACCATGGGTTCCATCCATTTCCGATGATAAGAAAAATCACCCCTAGTGTTGTCTCCAACAAGGTAGTCCACATCATCCATTCTGGCCCGAGAATGTCATTCTTTCGGACTCCTTCAAATGATCGATTGAGATTTGCCTTAGGCTGGTATAAAAGAGTTTCAATGATCTCTATATCAAAAGTAATTCTTTTTGCCACTTAAGGGAATAATTCTAAGAGTCACCTTCTCTAAGGTGCCCCGTATGGTGACATCGATCACCATCTTCTTAGGTGTGGAATTGGTTGCCTACCAAGTGAATCTTCATCATTTGTTTCCCTCCATCCCTTTGGATGTGTGTTCCGTGTCTCAGCTCAAGAGATGTTTCAACGTTTCACTCCATGAGTTGATCTTGAGTTGCTCGATCTTTCAGAAGATCAAGTACTGTAGAGTTTCTTTCGTCGTCACTGTGTTGGACAAAGACCTCGAAAGCAAGGATGTCAAAATCAACATGATGCAAGCAATCAACATTCATATGAAGGACACTTGGATCATGAAGATCGTGTTAGCTTTGTGTCCCCTCTGTCTTCTTACCTCACGTCTTGAATCTCGGGACGAGATTCTTGTTTAGTGGGGGTGAGTTGTCACATCCCTAGCTTCTGGCAATGCACTTGTGCTAGCCTTTGGTGATGCATCATGTTTACTTTTCACAGAAAGTTGAAATGGGGTTTGCCTAAACCCTAGCATTAAAGGAATTCACTAGGTTCACCTAAAATATTTTCAGTAAGTCCAAATGGCTTTCAAAAATGTTCATTATTTATGGAAAATACTGTAAACAGTAACCAGAGGTGATGCACATTTTTCCATGACATATTTGGGCTCTGAATTAAATCATACTCTATTTGCATTTGGGCTTTTAAATGCTATAAAATATTTTAAATGCTAAAATAATCGTAATCTAAAATCTTTACTGTTGGATTTATTCTAAACAGTAGCCATGCTTAGTTTCATGATTTTTGGAAATGCCCTGGCATTTTTTAATAAAGCCCTAAAGTCTACAAAAAATAGAAAACAGAAAGAATTAGAAAAGAGAGAGAGAGAGAAGAGCTCACCTAGGCTTACCTAACCAGCCCACCTACCAGTAGCAGCAGCCCAGCTGTAGGCCCGGCCAACCAGGGGCAGCAATGTCTTCCTCCTCCTGCCAGGAGGAGAAGCAGCTGCGTGCCCGGTGCACAGCCGGCCGCGGCCATGCCTCCCCGCCACCTCCTGCTCCGTTGGCCCTCCTCGACCCCCTCGAGAGGCCACGCACGCCCCCAGGCCACTCTCACTCTCCCTCGATCTCTCTCCCCTCTCCTGGCTCTCTTCCCCGCACCACCGAACACGACCGTCGCAGCCGTTCGCCGTTGCCGCGGCCACAGCCACCGCCTTGCCTCCCTAAGCTGTCCAAGAGCTTCGCCGCGTCCTCCTCGTCCTCTGCACCGAACTACGGGACGCCGGGAAGCCCCGCTTCGTCTTCACCATCACCGTCTTCAACCTGCAGCCGCGGAGATCGCCGGCGACCGTGCGCCCGCTCCGACCCGTCCCCGAGCCCGCTGAGCATCTCGTCCGCCTCCCTGTGAGCTCCTGCGTCGAACCCCCCTCCTCCTCGCTTCGTTTGCTCGCCGTAGACGCTGCTCCCTTGCTCGCCGTAGCACGCCGCCGCACAAGCTCATCGCCGATGAGGCTCCGGTGACCAATTGGTCCCGTGAACATGCCTTCGTCTTCATGAGCGCACATAGCACCCGTAGGAACCAATCGTTGGTCCTCCCGTGCCCTGTGTCGTTGTTTTCATCGGCGCTCGAGCTCCGGCCGCCGCCGCGAGCTAGTTTTCGGCGAGCTCGGGCCACCTCAACCCCTGCCGCCTTCCCAGATGGATGCGGGCGAGTCCCAGCTCCAGGTAGAGCCCCTCCGCCGCTCTTTTGGTGGCCGGAACGGTGTTTTCGAGCCACGCCGCCATCCTTGCTCTCGCCGGCGGCGAGTCGCCGGTGGGGTTGACCCCGTTGACCACGCCTAGACCCCCCGTGTGTCCATGACATGTGGGGCCAGTCTTTGACTAGTTTTAGTTTAGGTTTTTAGTTAAGTGCTAATTGCTATCATTAGTTTAATGAGTCGCTGACTCGTGGACCCTGGCCGCACTGACAGTTTAGTTAGTGTTAACTTAGAACTAACTAACCCTGTTAGTTAGTTCTTTCCCTGACGGGTGGACCCCACATGTCAGGTTTGACCCTGGCCACCCTGTTGACTTGCTGACGTCACACAGATGTCATGCTGACGCAGTAATATTTTCTGGAATTTAAATTAAATCTTAAATGATTTATTTATTTCAAAAAATAGCCAAAACTTCTAAAAATCATAGAAAATAATCTATAACTCCAATGAAAATAATTTATATATGAAAAATGATCAGAAAAATTCAAGGAATCTGTTTATGGCATTTTCATGCATGTTTGAACAAGTTAAACCTGCTGATCAGGTCAAATCAATTAAATGACATTTAAATAATCACATATGTAGTTTGAATTTGAACCTTTGGTTCAAACCAACTTCATTTAATATGGTTGTTAGTTGCATTAGCCCAATCAACAGCATATTGCCATGTCATGACCATGCATCATATTGTCGCATTGCATTGATTGTGTTCTTTCTCTGTTGCCGGTGTTTGTTCCCTCTCAGTAGACGATGTTCCGACGATGTGACCGATGACACTGATGAAGACACAGTGCTATATTCAGAAGTGCCAGGCAAGCAAAACCTCTTTGAGCATTCCGATACAATCCCACTCTCTCGCCCTTGCTTTCTTTTACTGCATTAGGACAACAGCGCCTCAACTGTTACCTGCTGCGGTAGTTGAACCCCTTTCCTCTTCATGACCTATCATTGCCACAGTACATAGTTGAAACCCAGTAGCATGAGTAGGAGTTGTTTGAGCCATGTTGTGCCTACTCATTCATGCTTTCTGGTTATGCCTGCTATTGATTAGAGCTGTGTCAGGTCTGATTCATTGGGGATGAATTGGAATGTGGTGAGCATGTCCTACTGTTGAGAGCTAAGTGTGTGAACACGATTTGGTAAAGGTAGCGATGAGAGGCCATGTAAGAGTACATGGTGGGTTGTCTCATTGCAACCGTCCTCAAGAACTGAGTTATGTGTTTGTGATCCATGAATCAGCTACTACCACACATTTGGCCCTGAAATATGACCCCGCTCGACTTATTGACTGCCCTTGTTCTCTGTCCAGGAGTTGCAACTAGTTTATGGTGTTTGTAGTTACTGGAGGTCGTGCGCAGCGCTGACCCTCGGGGTGGGCTGTGACGCGGCAGGTACGTGGCACGGTGTACCGGTCGCTCGTTTGGTGACTCGGTAACCCTGTACACATCATTTGGGACCGTGAGCGACACCCCGGCCGGATCTCCCAACGGATGGAACCCAAATAGGCGATAAACCTGGACTAGAGACTTGAGTGGTTGGTTTGGTCGTGGTCTACACCCATGTCGGTTTTCGTTTGAAGTCTGCCGAGCACATGTCGTGTGCAGACGCTAAGTGGTGGAAACATGTGTGAAGAAGTACACCCCTGCAGGGTTACAAATGATCTATTCGAATAATCGTGTCTGCGGTGAAGGACTTCTGGGTTACCTGTATAGTTCATAGACAAGTGAAAGTGGATACTCTAAAACGCGCAAGATAAGCGTGAGTGCTATGGATGGCCTTCTCGTAGGGAGATGGGAGCAGATCCATTGTGGTGTATTAATCGGTGAATATGTGGACTCGTGTGCGCCACCTCAAAAGAGTTACTTGTAGTCGTAGTTCAGGATAGCCATCGAGTCAAAGCTGGCTTGCTGCAGTCAAACTCCACCACCCCTTTGTTGATACTGATGCATATGTAGCTAGTTCTGATGTAAGTCTTGATGAGTACCTTTGTACTCACGTTTGCTTAATTTATGTTTTTGCAGAGAGACTTCAGTCTCACTAGTGGTTCCGCGTGGACTTCGACGTTTAGCTTGTTACCTCAGCTACGATCTTGTACCTTGGGAGGGTCTTGTAGATAGTCAGGCTTCTCAGCCTTTTCATTTGTAGTTGTCTGTACTCTGACATGTTATGCTTCTGTTGCATGTATGCTCTATATATTGGGTCATGTGACCTCTATTTGTAATAAAAGTTATGATGGCTCTTCTGGGCCTTTATCTATATGTGTTGTTGAGTTATGTTGTGATGCCATGTTGTACAGCACATACTTGCATGTTATGCGTACGTGTAATGTGTATTGCTATGTGTGGGATCTGACACCTAGTTGTTTACCCTTGGTAGCCTATCTTACAGGGAAATGCCCCCTAGTGCTTCCAATGAGCCTTGGTAGCTTGCTACTGCTCCGGAACACTTAGGCTGGCCGGCATGTGTCCTTCTTCGTTCCTGTGTCTGTCCCTTAGCAGAAATGTCACGCATTGTTCCTTTAAGTCCTTGTAGCTTGCTACGACTTGGGTTCATATGTTGATGACCGACACATTCGTTGCTGGGTCATGTATGCCTGTCTCTGTAATTTAGCGCCACTTTTGGTTTATAACTAGTCATGTCGGCCCGGGTTCTTTGTCATATGGATGGTAGCGACACTATCATATACGTGTGCCAAGATGCGCAAACGGTCCCGGGCCAGGTAAGGTGTGGGGATACCGTGCGTGAGGCCACAAAGTGATATGATGTGTTACAGGCTAGACCTGTGTGACTTAGGATCGGGGTCTTGAAACTTCAGTGATGCTCAATCACTTTGGGGTTTTAGGTGTTTGGGTTTTGGGTTTTTCCTCACTTGATGATTTTCACTCAAGGTCCTCGGAGGATGGGTTGCTCTAATGACAAGTGTAAGTTTCTCTCAGAGCAGCCAACCAACTAGTGGTTGTAGGGGGCGGCTATTTATAGCCTAGGGAGCAGCCTAACATGATAAGACATAAATGCCCTTCAATGATATGACCATTAGGTGGATAGTACATTTTGGGACAGCTGGCGCATAGCACAACAACGGTCGAAAATTTGAGCTCTAAAATTCCTCATGGCTATCATGTTTCTCACTAGTAGGAAATCCGCACTGGCGAATTCCTAACTCCTCGGCTAGAACAAATTTCTAAGAGAACAGAAGAACTTCGTCTCTGTCACTGAAGAAATTGACTGAACTGTATGAAATTTCCAATGGCTTCCCTCGAAAGGATTGGTAGTGTAGGCTTTGAGATGATCAACACTTGGAAATGTGTTTCCTTAGTTTTACCTCGACCCCCTTTAACAGTACGGTGTTTCCTATGACTCAAGAAAGAGAAAATGAAACTACGAAAACAAAAGTCTTCACGCTTCATAATCTTTGCATGAATATCCAAGTTTTCAAGTTCACACCAATTTCCTCATTTTCAATGTCTTCAAGAAAACAAAAGTCTTCAACTGAAGACATACATTTTTAGGGGTCGACTTTCTTCATAAATATCGAACTCCTCATAGACTTATAGTACCTGTGTACACTTACAAACACATTAGTCCCTTAATCTATAAGTCTTCAATACACCAAAATCACTAAGGGGCACTAGATGCACTTACACTAAGTACACTTGTAATGTGCATGACATGAGAACACAACTGTTTATATAATTGAAACTATAATCAACATAGAGCAAGAAGTTAGAACAGCAATCCAGTTAAAGAAATATGTTTAAAACATACCTGTTGTGCCATTGGAGTTTAAATTGGATTCTTCAAATTCGAAATTAGTTGGTATGGGTAAATACAGTGATGCGAGAGCAAAGGAGTATGCACCATTGCTATAGAATCTAACCTGGCAACAATTTCTCTTCTGCTTTAAACATGGAGTTTGGGTTTGCTGTAGCGGTCTTCATGCTTTGGGCACTGCAGATGCCTTACTAACTACTCGTGTGGGGGTACTCTATGGTGGACATGGTGTTGTGTCAGCTAGAACTGGGTTACTATCTGTTGGGGTTGGGGTTAGATGGGGTGTAGCAGGTTCTGTAACCAACGGTGTAGGGGTTCAATCTGCAAGAGTCTCAGTTATGTGTGGTGGGGCTAGTTCATGGGCCAGTACAACCATGGTTCTATCTGCATCGACGGGTAGCACTGTCTTTTATGAAGAACATGTTTTTACTCCCTTAGATACTGCCATCACCCCCTCCAATTCAAATGGCCGATAAACAAGAAAAGAAAATGAATGGATACACATATGCGGTTATTCACATATATGTTGTCTAACCAAACAGGACATCATGACACAATTTCACATATATGATGGCTAACTTAGCATGATAGCATGACACTGTTTCATATATATGATGGATAACTAAACAAGATATAATGGAATTATTCAACTTATGATGAGTATATAAACATGATGACATGACATAACTATATGATCTCTTTCTAAAATAGGTTGGGATGAAATAATTCACATACATGTTGTCTAAGTATACAAGATGGCATGATATAATTCACATAATTGATTGATATACTAAGCAACGGGCACTCGCATATATGACCTGTAAACTAAGAAGATGGCATTTCAATATTTTGTATATGATGTCTAAGCTAAGCAATGCAGGGCACCATATGCATGATATGAAAAAAATAAACATTGCAAGTTAAGAGCATACACCTCAGGTGGGACATACGACTGGTCATCTGTCTCTGAATCATCCTCTAAGGAGCTACCTGTAACCATCGAGAGATATGCTTCAACAAGTACATTGTCTGCTCTTAAGACCTTGTTCTCACTCAAGATTTTTCCATAACCGACTCAAGTGGCCGATGCACATGAAGAGTAGTTCAATATACAAAGATTGTTTACAAAAGGAATACCTAATGAAAAAAGGATGGCATGAGATAATTCACATATATGATGTGTGGCTACACAGGCTGGCGTTCCATAATTCACATATAAGATAGCTGGCTAAAAAAGATGGCATTGGATAATTCACATATCTGAGATAGAAACTAAACAAGAGGCATTCACACAAAGCATGTCTGATCTAAGCAGATGGCATAGCAATGAAAGACACCGTATGCATGATTTGAGCAATATAACCCTGCCAAGTTAGAGCATACACCTTAGGCTGTGTTCGGTTGAGAGGGATTTGAAGAGGTTTTGGCAGGGATTGAAGTGGATTTAATCCCCTACAAGTCAAAACCTCCCCAAATCCCCTCCAATCCTCTTGTGGAGGGGTGTAACCGAACAAGGCCTTAGGGGGAATACGACTGGTGATCTGTCTCTGAATCCTCCTCCGGAGAGCTATCTGTAACCAGCAAGAATTCTGCATCAAGAGGTAGCACTGACTGCTCAAAGGACCTTGTTTTCACTCCAGAATTTTCCCATCACCGACTCAAATGGCTGATGCACTGGAAGAGTAGATGAATGTACAAACATTATCGACAAATGGAATACATGATGAAAAAATAGTATGACACGATACAATTCACATATACAATGACTGGCTAAACAGGATGACATTGCATGATTCACGTATATGATGCCTGGCTAAACAAGATGGCATTGCATAATTCACATATATGATATAGAAACCAAACAGGTGGGATTCACACAAAGAAAATCTAATCTAAGCTGATGACATATAAGATGTATAAAGTATGCAACGCGAGGTGCGATATGCATGATATGACCAACATCAGCATGCCAGGTTAGAGTAAACACCTCAGGGGGTAAATAGGAGTGGTCGGCTCCCTCTGAATCCCCCTCTGAACAGTTATCTTCCTCTGGAATACAATCTGGAATGGGTGGAGGGGGCCCCACTGCACCCACCATGGAGCGGTGTCTGCATGACATTATATTCCCACATAACAATCTTATCTTTTTCTCTACATGTTTGGAACAATTATGTACAATAACTGACATGCATAATAAAGAAACATAGTTAGATTATGTAAGGCCTAAGGGGTGCATGGAGAAATCAAGACTGATGGTAGTAACAAGTGGATGGATCCAAAACTAATGATAGCAGGCAGATGATAGCTTCAGTTTAAAAACACAGACGATGGCTCCTCTACTACTTGTTGCCCACCAAACATGAACCACATAGAAGACCCGAGATGAACTAGATAGTTGACAGAGATACTATTTGTTGTTGCCTCGATATGTGCCCCACAGGAATATTAAAAATTCAATTTTTAACATTAGTTTGGACCTGAATCAGAGTCTAAGAGGTGAACATGACGATAAAGTAGTACGTAACGTAAGTAGACAGGAAAGAGTGGGACCTATCTTCCGGAACTGTGTAGTCCCCAGGTTCATCTGCTCAGTCAATGATGGTAATGTAGTTGGCATGGCTGCCGGCAATGGGGAAGATGATTTGAGGCGGCGAAAGGAGGTCTGTAGGGGGGATCTCTGATGCGGTGGATGCTTCAGTCGATGGTGCACCTCAGGTGGGGTGGACGACAGCATGACAGGAGCGGGACAAAACACATAGATTTGTCTTTGACACCTATCTGTAAATGAAGTAAATATGTAATTGGAGGATTCTAAAAATGCAGGGACATAAAAAACACAGGAATATGATAGAAATGCACGTGCAAAACAGAGCATTTGCTAACACATGATTTCTGTCAACCAGGGTGTTTGGTTCACATGAATTGGAATAACACGGGAATGGAGAGAAACATGGTCAAATTAAAGTCAAACCACATGAAAATGTGATGTTAGAATCTTAATATATGCCACTAATGCACTTAGGGGATGTATGGATTGTGACTACATTTGCCATATATTATTACATGATTTTTGCCACACTTGCCTACCTTGAGTTGCTCAAATTGTTAGCCACACTTTGGCTTCCCCAAGGGAATCTTGCCACACTTTTTGTGTCTATGACATGTGGGGTTCACTGCTGATGAAAACATTCTTTCCTTAAGTGTGGCTAGAACCAAACACCTACCTAACTTGGTGAACTTGCCTAAGGTTAGGTGTGACAAAGTATAGCAAGGTGCGCATAGGAACCAAACAACCCCTTAGTCATATTCTTCATGCATAGGAATTTCTTTCTAGATTTGCAACTGCTAAACCGATTCAAATTGTGGTTCAAAAGGGCATTTAGTTTTCTCCCTGTTAACTTTGTGACCACCCTTCATTTTTTTCTAGATTTGCAAGTGCTTTGAACCAAAGGATCCCTAAGGAATCAACATGAATGTAGACTAAAAAAGTGATGCGATGAGTGTACAACCTCCTTGGCGTAGCCTTGTCGACCTCAACATCATTGGATTGGACGTGGAGTATGGTGCGGCTGGTGTGACTGTCCGAGGCGAGGAAGAAGATCTGAGGCCTCTGGAGACGACGCCGAGGGTACTGCTCCGCTGTGATGGATGGTTCTGTCGTTGGAGCAGCTCCGGTGAGATATATGACGGCGAGGCTGAAGCAGGACAAGACAGGCAGCCTTAATCTGAAGTGGGATTCTAATAGCATCTGCAATAGATGATATAAAATAAATCAACAAAAAGTGCTAGATGTAGAATGCATCAGCCGCACCGTGGCCGCTCCAAAAGATGTTGTAAATACTGTTGTCTCTGAACTTAACTAAAGAAATTAAATTTTACGGTCGAAACTAAATTTTACTGTCAAAACTGAATTTTACTGACGAAACTGATTACACTAGTAGCAAAGCACTGCAATAGAAGTTTAGGCCGCTCGAGCACTAGTAGCAGAGAAGCAGTGATCTAAATCAGTAGCCGCTCGAGCAGGGAACACAATAGCAGGGAGCAGCTCACACAGCAGCAGCAACTACACCCAAATCAGCAGCGCGATCAAGAGGTAAATCAGCAACTCCTGCAGCTGCAGCAGGCCATGTAGCATCGGCAACAGAGCAGAGCAGTAGCACGAATGAGAGCAATAGCAGAGCAGAAGAGCAACCGACATCAAGACTAGAGCCGCAACGCGAGCGAGAGACAGAGCAGCAGCAACAGCGCGAGCGAGAGCCGGAGTAGCAGTTGCAGCAGCTACTGCTGGTGTCGACGTCGCCATCGAGGGAGAAATGACATGGGGGAGGGACACCATGGAGGAAGTGGCCAGCGACGATGCCGTCGATGGAGACCCGCCATGGCTACTCGGTATCGAGCACCGGCATCCCCGTGAGATCGAATAAAAGAAAAAATGCAGCAGTGAGTGTAGATCCTCCTTGGTGGCGCTGAGTAGGCCTCAACTTCGTCGGAGGAATTGGTGAGTGTGTTGTGTTTCCGATCGGGCAAGTGAAGACGACGCTGTGGGGACGGAGGTGGCGCGATAGACGAGGCGAACGTCGGGGCAGCTCTTTGGAGGTCCAGGACAGGGCGGGTGAACCGACAGGACGAAGAGATTGACGAAGGATCCTCATCTAGTGCGGTGGATGAGGGACATTGAGCTGGTGCTGTGGACGACATCGTCGGGGAAGAGGCTCCGTCTGGGGGGCGGTCGAGAGGCCAACGGAGGAGCGTGGGGTTTTGCGGGTTTTGGCGGCCTTGGTGTGCGAATGGGGGGAACCAAGGGGAATGTAGGGGGAGCCGTCGCTTAGGGGCGTGTTTGTATGAAATGTGGGATAAGTTACGATCGCACCGCCACTAGTTTTGACCACGCGAGGTCAAGGCGGAATTTCCGGCTGAGGGGTAGAAGGGGGATTTCGCGTGTCTGGGCTGCACAACCGATTTCTGATGAGGAGGAAGTTTTCGTGTGTATCGAAATTTTGGGATAACAAGCCGTGGCTCGGGTTCAAGAGGCAGGAGATTCGTAGCAGAAAAGACAAGAGATACTCTAGCTTCGAAAATTTCGAGATAACAAGGCGCGGATTCCATGCTCGGCAGAACAAACTTAACGTGTACAAAAAAAGACAGCTTATACAAGACACAAGAGAGTCATGTCCCCTGTTAATTTTTCTTTTTTTGCAAGGATGTCCTGTTTTACTATATTGCTACAAATGCGAATGAAAATTACAAGAAAAAACTAAAAACAAAATCAGGAGAACAAGATTAACCTGTACTATACCAAATCAATTCGCACTTCCCTCAACAACAACAAAAAACAAATCAATTCCCACCAGAAGAAAGAGTCGTGTCCCATTTTATACGATTACGAATGCCACGATCTCGATTTTCAGTTTTTGAATCTATGTTATGTGGAGTTCGAATATATCGTTAGGTGATCTTGTTGTTTATAATGGATGTAGTCCTCCATTTTGAGCTTTGGTCTAATATGAACATATGAACTACATGTACCATACGATCTCTGTCACATCCCTAGTTAGTGCTTGCATTAGGACTAGCTAGAGTGTGCATCATTTTTACTTTTCAAAGAAACTTGAAATGGGAATGACAGAAACCCCAGCACCCCTCTTCTAACAACTAGGGTTTAATAAAATCTTTTCCAATGTACCCAAAATGCCCTTCAAAAATGTTCATCATTTCTGCCTTGGTCTTAAACCTCTGCCAAAAATGGTGCACAATTTTCTAGGACATCTAAGGTCTCTGGATTAATTCTTATGGTATTTGCATTTGGGCATTTAAATGCTATAAAATAATTTGTGTGCCCAAATAAGCATAAACTAAAATGTTCCATGCTGTTCATATTATTTACAGTGGGCATGACTAGTTTTATGAGCTACAAAAATGTTTCGGCATTTTTATTAATTCAACAAAGTTGCAAAAGAAATGAAACATAAAGAAATAGAAAAAGGAGAGAGAGAAAGAATTTACCTGGCGCCCAACCGGCCCACCTGCGGGCCCAGCCCAGCCACCGCTACAGCGAGCTGCTTGGCTCGGCCAGGCAGACAGGCAGGTGCTCGACGGTGGCCGCAGCGCGCACCACGCGGCTGCCCGCCGCCCTGCTTCCTCCCCTCGCCGCTCTGGAGGCTTGGATCGATCGTCCACTTCGTCCCAAAGCTCACTGACATGCTCACTCCTCCCCAGCTCCTCTCCTTCGCCTTCCCCGCACCATGGCCGACGCCGCCGTGCTTGCGCCGTCGTGGTAGCCGCGTCCATCGCCGTCCCTGAGCCCCGTCTTCGTGTCCGTCCGCTCCACCGTCCTCGACTGCGTCGAGCAGGCTGAGCCCCAAGCGCTCGCCCGCTCTGGAGTCGCCCCCGACACCGTCTTCCCCAACTCCGGCCGCAGAGATCTCCCTCGCCGCCCCACTCAGCTCCGACCGTCCCCAAGCTCGCCTCGGCGTCTTCTACATCCGTCGTGAGCTCAACTTCGTCCTCCCCCTCTCTGTTGGCTCTCTCCTACACTGAAACGCACTGCACGAGGCTCACCTGGACGCGCCGCCACGGAGCTCGTCGCCGACGAGGCTCCGACCATCTAATGGTCAGGCCACCGTGCCCATCAGCTTCACCGTTCCGTGTAGATGCTGTAGGAACACTCCACGCACCTCTACGAGCACTGCACCGACGAGTTCGACCTCACCCGATCTCCAGCAGTCGCTGGACTCATCGCCGGCGTCGTCTTCGGCGACCCCGAGGCCAGCCACCACCACCACTCGACGCGGCTCACTCCCAGCTACCCGTAGGTGTGCTCCGCCGTCGTTTTGGCAGCCGGAGCACGAAACCCGCACCTCACCGCCGCGTTTGGCCTCGCCGGCGGCTAAACGCCGGCGAGTTAGCCCTGTTTGACCTAGGGTTTGACCCCCCTGAGTCACTAACATGTGGGCCCTGCCTGTTAGTCAAACCTAGTTTAGTGTTTAATTTAATTTTAATTAGTCAGTTATCTAACTGTGACACTGACCAGTGGGTCCCACTGGTCAGGTTTGACCTGGGCCGCCCTGTTGACTGACTGACGTCAGCATGATGTCATGCTGACGCAGTAAAGGATTTTCTGGGATTTTTAGATTAAAAATAATTCAGGAAATTCCAGAAAATGTTGTAACTTCAAAAAATCATATAAATTCAACAGTAGCTCAGATGGAAAAGATTTATATATGAAAATTGATCAGAAAAATCCAATATTTCCAATGGCACTGGTTTCATGCATGTTTGAGCAAGTTAACCTTGCTGTTTACATTAAAACAAGATAATGCACTTAAATAAATAATAATTTGAGTTTCAATTTGAATCTTTGATTCAAAAGGCTCAAACCCTTCTGGTTATAGTTGCATTAGCCAAAACACATGCATCTTGCCATATCATGAGCATGCATCATATTGTTGCATTTGTTTGTTTATTGATTGTATCGCCGGTATTCTCCGTGTTAGGTCCTGCTCCCGAGGATACTTCTGCGTATCCAGCTGAAGAGCAGTACCCGACAACCACTCTGTCAGGCAAGCAATCATTGATCATTCCGATACAAACCCATTTTCTCACTCCTGCTCTCTTTTACTGCATTAAGGCAACAGCGTGTGAACTGCTACTTGCTGCGGTAGTTGAACCCTATTCCCTTGCATGACCTGTCATTGCCACAGTAAATAGTTGAAACCCACTAGCATGTGTAGGAGTTGATTGAGCCATGTGATGTGTGATCCACCATGCTATTTGTTTATGTTGCCTGGTATGCTTAGAGTTGTGTTAGGTCTGGTTCATCTGGGTGATGGATCAGAGTGAAATGATCATACCGGTAAAGAGAAGGAAGTGTGGAACATGTTTGGTAAAGGTATCGATGAAAGGCCATGTAGGAGTACGTGGTGGGTTGTTTCATTGGAACCGTTCATAGGACCCGAGATCTGTATGTGTGGTTCAAGTTCCAGCTACTACCATGCATTGGGCCCGAAACCAATGGACCCTCTCGGCTTATTAATTACCCTTGATCTCTGTCCAGGAGGTGCAACTAGTTTCTGGTGCTTGTTGTTTACTGGTGGTCGTGCACAGCGGTGACCCTCGGGGTGGGCTGTGATGCGACAGGTACGTGGCACGGTGTACCGGTTGCCCGTTTGGTGACTCGGAAACCCTGTACACATCGTTTGGGCCCGTGAGCGACACCCCGGCTGGATCTCCCCACGGATGGAACCCAAATAGGCGATAAACCTGGACGAGAGACTTGTGTAGTTAGTCAGGCCGTGGCCAACACCCTCGCTGGGCTTCCGCTTGAAGGTTGCCGAGTACATGTCGAGTAAACAGCGATAAGTGGTGGAAGCGTGTGTGAAGAAGTACACCCCTGCAGGGTTACCAATCTATTCGAATAGCCGTTGTTCGCGGTACGGACTACTTGGTTACTCTTACAGTTCATAGACAAGTTGATAGATACTACTAAAAGCCTCAAGACAAGTGTGAGTGCTATGGATGGCCCTTCCGTAGGTTGACGGAAGAGGATCCTCGGTGGTGTATTGTTGTGGTGAGTAGAGGACACGTGTACGTAGTAATATCTTGCAATCCGTTGAGAGTTTTATTATAGGTTAGCCAAGAGTCAAAGCTGGCTATCTTCTATGAACTCCACTACCCCCTGTTGATAATGTTGCATGTATGATAGGTTCTGTTGTAAGACTTGTTGAGTACCTTTGTACTCAAGTTTGCTTAATAACTGTTGCAGAGGAGAACCCTGTCCCTTCTGATGGGTTCTACATAGACGTTGACGTCGATGAGTAGCTTGTCACCCAGACGGAGATCTGGAGCTTGTGAAGGGCCTTGTAGATAGTCAGGCTACACCAAGCCTGTTTTATTTTCTAAGTTGTCTGTACTCAGACATGTAGCTTCCGCTTGTGTTTGTATGACTGTATGACTTGAGTGTTGGGTCATGTGACCCCTACCTGTATGGATATGTTATGTATGACTCTTGGAGCCTTCTAAATAAAGTACTTTGAGTCATAGAGTTCTGTTGTGATGCAATGTTGTATTTGCACATATTGAGCATATTGTGTGTATGATTGAAATGCTTGGTATGTGTGGGATCCGACACCTAGTTGTTTTCCTTTGGTAGCCTATCTTACAGGGAAATGCCTCCTAGTGCTTCCAATGAGCCTTGGTAGCTTGCTACTGCTCGGAACACGTAGGCTGGCCGGCATGTGTCCTTCTTCGTTCCTGTGTCTGTCCCTTAGGAGAAATGTCACGCGTTGTTCCTTTAAGTCCATGTAGCTTGCTACGACTTGGGTTCATACGTTGATGACCGACACGTTCGTTGCTGGGTCATGGATGCCTGTCTCTGTAATTTAGTGCCACTTTTGGTTTATAACTAGCCATGTTGGCCCGGGTTCTCTGTCATATGGATGCTACCGACATTGTCATATACGTGTGCCAAAATGCGCAAACGGTCCCGGGCCAGGTAAGGTGGCACCCGTGGGGATACCGTGCGTGAGGCCGCAAAGTGATATGACGTGTTACATCTAGATCGGTGTGACTTAGGATCGGGGTCCTGACAATCTCCAATTCAATTATTTGTATCCATTTTATGTTGAATTCAAATCACAGTACATTGGTCTGGGTGGCAAGATATTCAGAATAATGTAAACCCTGTTTTCATATGTATAATGTGTTTAACACACACATCAATGCATCCCCCCACCAACCACACAACATTTAGATGTTAGCTTTGAAAGCCACACATTATCTCCAACTAGAATAGTTATGGCCATGCACGGATGCAATGTGGTGAGCAGTGGTGGTGAGACGATATCTACCATCGGTTCCACAAATTCAAATCGATTTGGCCTTGTTCGATGTGAATATAGTATGTAGCATGTTTGATTCAAAACCATGCTAGGCATATCTGCATTATTTTCATGCATACATGAATTACAAACATCATGGGCTCTTGTTCAAATATTTGAATTCAATTTAGTACAGATTATCGTCTTTGTGAGTCTTCTACATGCACGCGCGCGCACACACACACACACACTCCTCCTCCCTTTGTGGATATCCAATAACTTTCCTATTTTGTGCATGCATATATGCACACGCACTCCCCGCCACTCTGCATCATCTACATTGTGCACACACATGCTAGTTCCTTAGGTCGGTCTCCCACGATTTCCCTACATCTCCATCTTTCCCACACACACCGATCAATATACCCCTCTAGCTAGCCAGGCCCGCGTATGACACACAAACATGTACACACATAGTCCCTCCCCTCCTCTCACCATCCATGCCTCTTGTCCTAACTCTGAGGCATGCGGGCACTATCGCCCCCTCCGTTGTTATCCATCTTGCACTCGTACAGTGTCACAAGCTAGCTGCACCCCCTCAGTTGATATCCATCTATCACTCTTACGGTGTCACAAGCTAGTTGCACCCCGTCCCCCCCCACCACACACACACATCTCCCTCTCTTCGTCACTCCGGATGTTCTTTATCTCCGACACATGCATGCATGTGCACCAATTGATTTCCCTCTGTGTGTAGCAAGGTCTCTTGCTATTTACCCACACAAAATGTCTGGTATATCTCTAGTTAAGTCTCTCCCTCTTCACCCATGCACACATCGACCAAACCACGACCATAGGACCGCCTGCAACACACACATTAATTTCCCCTCCCCGTCTCATCATCCATGCCTTCCGCTTTGTCTATCGACCAGACAAGCGCACCCACGCACGTTATTGTCCCCTCTCTTTAATTATCGATCTTGCTCTTGTACTCCCTCCTTGTCTTCTCCTAGTTGGCCTCTCGCATCATCTTCCAACATGCACCCCCCTCTTTCCTAGCGCTCGTACGGTCGTAAACTTATTCCCTCTATTCCTGTCTATCGATATGTTGGGTAAATAATCCCATCCACGCTCTTCTCGTATATCGCCCCCACATACATATACTATGTATTTAGGACTCTCTTTGATAGAAACATATGTACAGAGGCATGTCGGACACACCACCCCCCCTCTCTCTCTAACACACCCACTAGGTGGAGCCGTGGAGGACATGTATCTATATCTATATCTATATCTATACCAATATAAAAAGACCCAAATAGGCAGATCCAATTAATCTCGGCCATCAAATCATGTCAATCCAACGATCTAGACTGCTTCAATGTCGAGCGCTCAACACGTTTAGCGTGCAATTAATTTCATGCCAAATATAGTGCTAATCACATAATAACACGCAAATAATATCCAACTTAATATCTGCATGCACTTAATATACTTCCAAATTAACGTGCATTGCACGTACACATTGACTAGTGAAGAGGAGAGGTGCACGCATGCACGCACTGCCTCCTGTCACACACACACACGGGTGTACGCGGTGGAGCACATTTCTCTAAGAAGAGTTAGCCCTCTTGATAAATTAGCGCATGTTGAAAGAATTGTTAGAGGACGTGACACGAGTACTTTGAGCATGGTTAATAGTATAGCCAATAACGTGTTGCCATGTCATACATAATCTACCATATAGCCAACGTGTATAGTAGTTGCTAAGCAATACTACTTTATTAATGCATGACCCAATGTACACTCTCACAATGTTTCTTGGAGCCCGTGCTGTAGCCTGCTGTTAATCTACAACCCGCTTCCATTCTCTCTCCTCTTCTCTCTCATCCAACTCAACACAAATATAATTGTTTAATCATTATAGCATGGTAACTGTAACTTATTATACTTGCTCTTCTAGTACGTGCAAAGCAAGTAGGAAACAAAATACGGGCAAGTTTTTGTTTCCGGAGATTTCTCTCTTTTTCAGTCAATATATTTTTGAATAAAATAATGAGGGAGCTCAATGAAGCCACGTGGTACATGTGGAGGTGTTGTTTTCCAGCTTTTTGCGTGGATTGATCACACTGACGTGCTGATGCTGCCAGAAGAATGTGACACTGCTGGGTATAACGAGGTTACTATAGACGCGAATCCAAGCCATTCTGAGGCACTTAGACCGTTGGATCACACGTGAAATTGAGAATTTCTAAACTGATTATAAAAATAGCCAGCAGCAGGCTACTCATTTTTTTACGTAGAGAGGTTGCGGGCATCACCCTTTACATACAAATTAAGTTAGGCTGTAAACTTACAGCCCGTCGCACTAGCGTCGCCCCAACACACGGTCGGTCCGGCCCGCCGCTCACCGAAGGGATGCACATCGGCTTGGTGCATCACTGACACATGCGACCGCATGTAAGCAGTAGCACCAACACACGGCCGGTCCGGCCCACCGCTTCGCATGAATAGACAGTATGTCCGGCCCGTCGCTCACCGAAGCGACACACGTCGGCTTGGTACATCCCTTATGTTAGACCGCACATGAGCAGCAGCAAATCGACAAGGCCAAGCTCCCCCACCTACCGTGCGCCAAAAGCCCGGCCTTTTATTGTATATCGCTTTCAAAAAATGAAGATCGCACATAGGAGCAGACCATGGCAGTTGCGAACGCTCGTGTGGCAGTTTCATGGGTAGGGGAGGGGCGTGGTGTGGCAAAAATTCTAAACGCACGGAGTAATATAGATTATAAACACACCAAGTAACTTGGGGAGTTTTCAGGGGGTGTGGGGCGCCTCACACTTATTTCTTCTAATCATGTTATTCCAGCTAAGACACCACGTAAACACGGTACAAAATATGCCCATGCGTGTAGCAAAGCTTGTGGCGTGACAGTTTTGTTAAATGCCATGGCACTTCTTTTTTTATTGATGTTTTCGTACAATAGCTGGCACCGTCGGATGCAGATCTTACAGTTATTGGGGCGTTCTCCAAGAATAACCTCATGGAGAGCCATTGACTAGTCTTTTTTTACACGCTTTACATCAACACTCTCCCTCTTTTCCCACGCACACACCTACACTCACGAGTCTCTTGGGACTTCTGGCACACACCATCTCTTGCACACATCACCAACACGACAGGAGCGTGGTGCCTTGGTCTGTTGCGTAGTCAGGTGAGTACTACTAGTAGTACTACATTGATTTGCCGCGTTAACTCGCAGAAGTATGCAACACTTCCTCAAAAAACAAGCATATAAGTAGCTTCTATTTACGTTTACTGCTTACACAAAGGATCTTATATCCAACGGGCACAAAATATCCCCTCGGCCGTTGGAAATTACTTCAACTACTGATCTGATGTTGAAGTAATTACTGCATTGCCATCAAAATCCTCCATATCTTAACCTAAAGTAGACCATAATAAATCCTACTTCGACTGTTGTTATGATGTTGGAGTATATTATCATATTAGTACTTAGATAAATAGAAGGCACCGTGGAATCATTTAGGAGGTAAGCTTGTAAATATGAATATGGAGGGACACCATCCTTGAATACCCAGCCCCGGCCAGCAGCTTGGGCAGCACTGTGAAGTAGGTTAGCTCCTTCACGGCGACGACGCCGGGCTCCTTTCTTCTTGTCACCTCTATTTCGACCTTGACGGCGCCAGTCGTGCCTCTAGGCGACCCCGATGGCCCGTTCGCACACACCTTGGCCGCGTAATGCGGTGGTGGAGACGCCCCCGCTCTAATGCAGACGAGCGATAGGGCTATAGACGCTCTGATGTCGAGCGCCCCACTGACCACGAAAAACATGCGACCGTCCTCCTCCGTAAACAACAAGCACCGAGGCTCCGACACCGGCACCTGCAGCTGGAGCACCTTGCCGTACTGGATCATGTGTACGGGCATGGGGTGCACGGTGCTGATGTGGCTGGGGAGCACCGGCTGTGGGCTTTCGTAGCCGCAGATGAGCACGGGGCACTTGCAGGGTGCGAGCGAACACATGCTCTACTAATTGGTGAGCTTGTGGTAAGTGACGTAGAGCCCACTACCTACATGCGGCACTCAATCCTCGCCGAGGAGAGGACGGCGTCCATCGGCATGCTGCGCACGTCGAAGCCGCCGCCGCGCTTGCAATTCTGGCACTGTCGCTGATTCCTGGGGCACTCGCCGAGGCAGTCTACGCAGGCCAGGTGCCCTCCCTTGCAGTGCACAAATTAATCGAAAACCACATCAATCAAGAAACCCACAACTTGCTCGACCAGCCGAACGGACGAGATGTATTCGAACCTCGTAAACTGGAGGCTTCAAGGGTCGGAGGCACAAGGGGCAGTGGAGCAAGGTGTGGTCCATATAGATCTTCGGTGTCCGGTTTTGTTCCATCGTCTTGATCTCGCCATCCTTGTGCACCACCATTTCTCGCCTTAGGGCCGAGGAATTAGAAAGTTTTAACATCACATATTCATACTACTTCAAGGTGCATTGAAGCAACACATGCAAGAATCAAAAAGGAAACTCACGGCATGCAAGCATGCATTGTAATTATAGCATCGGTAAACACAATTTTTTGAAATATATCGAGTGCACTGCTTTGATGTGTCGCATCAACTCGTACAACAAGGAGAAGCTTGATTAGAATGCCCTCTCCCTCGCCCATGAGCGTGGTGGCTCACAGGACGATAAGAAGCTTTTGCTAGACGCTCTCCCCCCTGCACGCGATGGACATGCAACAGTTCAATCGATGTCAGATGGTCAGAAGCATACTATAGTAGTACCATCATTGTTCGACTTCCCGAAGAGGCGAAGAGCCAAGCGCAACCCGAAAGCTCGCATGGCAGTTTCAGGTGTAGGGGAGGTAGGGGCGCTACCCCTCTCAAGTGTCGTGACGCCCACTAACATGTGGCCCCAGGCCCACACGTTAGTGGCTCAACGGCAGCAGGCCGTACGTCAGAGGATCTAGCTCCGGGAGGTAGTACTACTAGTATAAATTTACTGTCCATTTTTAGGGCCGGTTTTACTACCTACAATGGAGTAGCTATTAACATAGCCTAGGTGCCTCTAAGGCCTTGTTACAATGCAAGATGCTTAGGCTGGCCATAGTGGTGGTATGTTAACTAGTATCATGCACTTGGGAATAGCACTGACATGGCATAGAATTAAAGAAGAGAGAGATGGTTAGAGTAATACAGGTAGATACCATATCATGTTAGATGCAACGCTACTTTGTGTCATGCATGGCAATAAATAAGGTAATCTATGATACTACTCTATGATACTATCCACTATGAAGGTAGTATTATACACTGGTATCATATGCATGGTACTAGTATATGATACTCCCCTCTATGAGTAGCCTGAGGAGGTGCTTAGAGAAATAAACCAAGCTTTCTTTAAGTATCGGTGCTTATTTGTACAAGGTAGAGACTTAATTAAGTGTCTCTCTTGTAGAAATAGGCATTCGTGCTTCAGAAAAATCTGGTTTGTTTTTCTAGGCACCTCTCTAAGCACCTAGCATTGTGTAAGGTCTAAGCCCTATGCCATACACTTCAGAACAGATGCCTCTAAGATTAAAATTGTTGGAGTCGCCTTCATGCTAGGTCGTCCACAAGTATTTTTTTATTAATATAATCTCCTGGCTCTACCTGTCATCCCGTTGATTGAAGTTTGTATGCTGATATGGTCAACAGATGAATATATATTTTAACTTGTGGTGGGGTAAATGTCAGGGATATTACTAGCAGGTATAAACCGGCTAGGAAGATCCGGATTACACTTACATAGTTGTATTATCATAAGCCCAGTAGAATATGAACCGGAGGTTACGGACCATGGAGGCTTAGGGCCCATATGTAAAGCTTACGGTTTGTAAACCGTCATACCATGTAACTTGAGGTGTAAGATAGAAAGAGTAGAGACCGAGGCGGACACGATTATGAGCCAGCCTCGGGACTCTGTAAACCGGACCGGGCGTTTCCTCCTATATAAAGGGACGACCCGGTGACGGTTCAGGGACAAGCAACAACCCGTCGAGATACAGGCAAGCAATCCGCTCCCTGTTCATCGACGCCCAAGCAATACCAAACAAACTAGACGTAGGCTTTTACCTTCATCGAAGGGGCCGAACTAGTATAAACCCTCTGTGTTCTTTATGTGCTTTAACCTCTTCAAGCTAACCCGCGCGATGGCTCCACACCTAAGTCCACTGAACCGGACATCTATCGTGCTAATTCGACGATAGTTGGCGCCCACCGTGGGGCCATCGCACGATGGTTTCGAGTTCTTGAAGGGCAGCTTTGAAGGACTCAAGGGTTACGCGGTTGGCCGGATGACCAAGAGTCGCCGCGGCCGGATCTACATCGACGACGCAGGCTGGGGCCCCGAGGCCGATTCAATCGAATACGGGTACCGGGTCCCCTTCGGCGGCATCCACGTCTTCATCGGCAAGATTGCTGAACCGGGACCTGAGCCGGACATCTTCCCCGGCATCGTCGAGCCGACTCAGCGTGCGAGATCGGCCCGGATTCATCCCACCATGAAGCGTGTTTTTGTTGGAGCAGTACATGGAGTCCAAGTCGAGGACGGATCAGATTCTGGTGGCGAGACAGTTGTCTATTCTGACGATGAATCTTCATCCGGGGAGACCGAATCTTTGTATCTGTTGCAGGACGGCCGATCCGGGGGTGTATCCGATGGGGACAATATTCTGGACCCCTTTGATCCGCCAAACCGGGTGGCTGTCTTCATGGCCGAATAACAGTCTATGCAGCAGCCCACGGTGACTGGGGCGTTCACAGCAGAGGTAGTTGGTGCAGGGGCGAGTAGCCAAGCCCTCTCCCCCTCCGATGCTCTATCCACCTTGGTCGAGGAGTTAACAACACGCGCAATAGCAGATGTAGCCCCTGCCAACAAGGCGCAGCATGATGCGGAGATCCTTCAGCTGAAGGGCTGGATTGAGCAAGCTAAACGGGATCTGGATGCAGAGAAAGCCATGATGGTTACAAGGCAAGCAGAACTGGATTCCCAAGCTTTCCGGCTCGGAATTGATCAGGCTTCTGCGCAGCAGGTAAGGAACAGAAGGCAGCAAACTCGTCTACCGCCGGTCTATGAGGCGATGAATCTCTTTGGCACACCAGGAGTGGGACCTAGAAATAACCTAGAAGTAAACCGGGGAGGAGCCCCAGGGGCATGCGCACCGGTTCAACAGCCGACCGCAGAGCGAAATCGTCAGGTTGTGCCCACACCGCACATCCCCACCCCTCCTGGCCATTATTCAAACCCGTTGGACAACATCGTCGCCGCCGCTACACGGTTGGCCGCCTTACCCATTGAGGGAACGTCCCCCGTGGCGTTGGAAGCACGCCGGGCTAAGGAATTGCTGGACACATCGTTGACACAGCAACAGGCGTACTCTTACAGCAGGGAAAGGATTCATTCAACCCCCCGCCACAGCAGGAGTTACAGTAGACGTTGGGAGGAACCAGAAGTGTCTAGCAGCGAACGGAGACGTCATCGTCACAGGCAGGATAATCCGGCAGGAGCAGAGGCGCACGCCCAGGAGGCAATGAACCGGGACAGACCTACCGCCCGCGAGGATACCCGTCAAATGATGCCGGTTCACCCAACCACAGCAGAGACATGAGTCACGGCGAGTTCCTTTGGAGTATAGTGTCTTGTTCCTGCTTTACGAAGCGTAAGGTTACCCAAAGACTTCAAAGGGCCACGCAAGGTGCCCAATTATACGCCAGACCTGGCTCCAGAGGCGTGGGTTGAGAGCTATGAGATGGCCATGGAGATGCTAGATGTGGATGAAGCGGCATGCGCAAAGTATTTCACCATGATGCTTGAGGGTACAGCCCGGACATGGTTAAAGGGCTTACCACCTAACTCCATCGGATCATGGGGTGAGCTGCGTCGCCAGTTTATCAAAAATTTCAAAGACAGGTGCAAGCAGCCAATGTCAGTAGTAGACTTAGAGGCATGTGTTCAAGGAGAGCAGGAGCCTACGAGCACCTGGGTGCGGCGAGTGTCAGAAATCTTGCACTCTTCCAATAGCATCAACCCCAGTACGGCGATAGTGACACTAGAAAACAATTGCCGGTTTGAGTCTCTGAAGTTGAAGTTGGGACGACTCAAGTGGGATTGTAATGACATGGGGACACTCATGAGCGCTCTGGTGAAGTATGAGGACTCTGATAACGCTAAGTACCCTGAGGCAGATAGAGACAAGTCCGAGAAAGCAAACAAGGCTGGTAAACCGGCACAGGCTAATCCGACAGGAACAAGTTTTAATGGTAAGCGAAAGGCAGAGGGCGGCTCTGATTTTGTGGCCAATACCAATGTTCAAGGAAACTTTCAGCGCCGTAAGGGTAGGCCACCTCCACGGAGTGGAGGAGGATCCGTCAATCTAGATCAACAGTTGAATGAGCCTTGCCCGAAACATAGCACGCCGGAACACCCGGCTAAACATACATGGGGGCAATGTCGGATCATGGTAGAGGCCATGAGACAAGCCAAATACAACAATGGACCACCGGGCGGCAGCTCAAGTTCCGGTTTTCAAGGTTCGGGTCACCAGGATAATGGGTCCGGATCAGGATATCATGGCGGCAACAATAACTACAACCAAGGCAACCACCACCAGCATGGTCAGGGCGGTTATAACAACCAAGGCAACCACCAGCATGGTCAGGGTGGTTACAATAACCCAGGCAATCAGCAGTGTCAACAGCAGCAGCAATCCGGATATCAGAGTAATCCGAAGGAGCTAAGTAGTGGACAGTACCATGTCTTTACTACGAGTTTGTGCAAAAGAGATCAAAAAATCCTGAAGCGGGCGGTAAACGCAGTTGAACCGGCAACACCACGTTTTCTACGTTGGTCGGAACAACCTATTGTGTGGAGCAGAGAGGATCACCCGCCACGGATTGATAATCCAGGCCAGTTGGCCTTAGTGGTAGCACCACAGGTGGGTGGCTACAAATTCACAAAGGTGCTCATGGATGGCGGCAGCAGTATCAACATCTTATATTACGAGACTTGCCGTCGTATGGGGTTGACAGACAAGAAGTTGAGACAATCCAACACGGTGTTCCATGGATTGGTGCCAGGTAAATCGGCTTACCCAGTTGGGAAAATCGATCTAGAAGTCACCTTTGGGTCGAGCAGGACTCCAGGTCAAAGACAGTGACCTTTGAGGTTGTAAAGATCCGGAGCCCATATCATGCTCTATTTGGAAGGCCGGTTTACACCAAGTTCATGGATAGACCGTGCTATGTTCATCTACAGCTCAAGATGCCGGGTCACAAGGGAACCATCACGGTTCATGGAAGTCGCAAGATTGCATTGGAGTGCGAGAAAGGAGACGCAGCCTATGCAGAGGCAGTATGTGCTACAGAGGAGTTGAAGTTCTACAAAGACAACGTTGATCCGGCAGATATGTCCCCGTTAAAGAAGCCAACTACAGAGCATGATCCGGCGTTGAAGTTTAAATCGGCAGAGGAAACTAAGCAAGTTGACTTTGTGCCAGGAGATTCATCCAAACAGTTTACTATCAGTGCTAACCTTGACCCCAAATAGGAAAGCGCGCTCATCGAGTTCATCCGTGAGAACCGGGATATCTTTGCATAGAAACCTTCTGACATGCCAGGTATACCGAGGGAACTCGCTGAGCATAGTCTTAATATTGATCCAAAGTTCAAACCGGTCAAACAGTATCTGCGCCGCTTCAACAAAGAAGGGTGCAAGGCTATAGGTGAGGAAGTGGCCAGGCTTTTGGCCGCAGGGTTCATAGTTGAGGTGTTCCATCCAGAGTGGTTGGCTAATCCGGTTCTGGTGTTAAAGAAAAATGGAAAATGGAGGATGTGTGTGGATTACACAGACCTAAACAAGGCTTGTCCAACTGATCCTTTTGCTCTCCCCCGTATTGATCAGATCATTGATGCTACGGCAGGATGTGAGCGGCTAAGTTTTCTGGATGCATATTCAGGGTATCACCAGATCAAAATGGCAGTTAAGGACCAGGAGAAGACAGCCTTCATAACTCCCTTTGGAGCCTTCTGCTATGTATCTATGCCCTTTGGGCTCAAGAGTGCCCAAGCAACCTACCAGCGTTGCGTACAGAACTGTCTTAAGGGGCAGATTGGAAAAAATGTCCATGCTTATGTGGATGACATCGTCGTAAAGTCAAGGAAGGAGGAGACGCTGATAGAGGACCTAAAGGAAACCTTTGACAACCTTCGGGTTTATATGATGATGCTTAATCCGGAGAAGTGTGTTTTTGGTGTTCCGGCTGGCAAGCTCCTTGGGTTCTTAGTATCAAACAGGGGAATAGAAGCCAATCCGGAGAAGATCAAGGCGACCACGTCCTTGACTAAACTGGCTTGCATCAATGATGTCCAGCGCATAGCAGGCCGGATTACATCGTTAAGTCGATTCATCAACCGTTTGGGAGAGAAGGCAATTCCGCTTTATCAGATGCTGAAAAAGACAGATCGGTTCATATGGAGCGATGCTACAAATGCTGCGTTCGAGGACTTGAAGCGGCAATTAGCAGAACCGCCGGTTCTTGCTGCCCATGTTGACAACGAGCCGCTATTATTATATGTGGCCGCCAATGCCCGGGCATTCAGCGTGGCAATTGTGGTGGAACGCAAAGAAGCAGGCAAGGAATATCCGGTACAGCGCCCGGTTTATTACATCAGTGAGGTTCTAATTAAATTGAAGCAGAGGTACCCACACTGGCAGAAACTGGTGTATGGCGTGTTCATGGCAAACCGGAAGCTGAAGCACTACTTCAAGGGCCACCCAATCACTGATGTTAGATCAGCTCCATTGGGGGATATAATCCAGAACAGAGAAGCCACTGGCAGAGTAGCAAAGTGGGCCATTGAGCTTAGCCCACACGGATTGAAGTATGTACCCCGTACTGCTATCAAATCCCAAGCATTGGTAGATTTCATCAATGACTGGACAGAATTGCAAGTGCCAGAGGAGAAGCCGGATCATACATACTGGACTATTCACTTCGACGGTTCAAGACAATTGGAAGGCTCGGGGGCTGGAGTCGTGTTAACTTCCCCACGAGGTGATAAATTTTGTTATGTCCTCCGACTAATGTTTCCTTGTACTAACAATGCGGCTGAATACAAAGCACAGCTTCACGGCTTCCGGATGGCTAAGGAGATGAATTTGAGCTGGGTCAAGTGCTTTGGTGATTCAGATCTAGTGGTGCAGCAAGTGTCTGGCAAGTGGGACTCCAAAGACCCTCTCATGGCAGCTTACAGGCGAGAAGTTGAAATAGTTGCAGGGTGTTTCAAAGGATATCAGGTGGATCACATAGACCGGCGAAAAAATGAAGCGGACGATGCTTTAAGCCGGTTGGGTTCTCAACGTAAACCGGTGCCACCAAATACTTTCTTGGATGACTTACACAGTCCATCAGTTCAGGTGCCAACGGAGGAGGACTTGGCTGTTCTTGATCCGGAAGCACAGCTGGTTGCAGCACTTCATGTCATTCCGGATTGGACACTCCCTTACTTGGCGTATTTAAGCTGAGGAGAGTTGCCAGATGATGAAGTTGAAGCTAGGCAGATAATCCGGCGATCCAAGTCCATGACCATTCTTAATGGAGAACTTCATCACCGTAGTGTTTCTAGGGCATTTCAGCGTTGTGTGTCGTCAGAAGAAGGCAGTGACACTCTTCGAGAAATACATGAAGGAGATTGTGGTCATCACGCCGGTTCAAAATCACTGGTGGCCAAGGCTTTTTGTCACGGGTTTTACTGGTTAACTGCTCATGTTGATGCGGAGGATCTAGTCCGGAGATGCGACGCTTGTCAAAAATTTTCACGGCGCGCTCTTGTTCCGGCACAGGAGCTGCGGATGATTCCAATTACATGGCCATTCGCGACTTGGGGGCTTGATATGGTTGGGCCTTTTAAACGATCCCAAGATCAAAAAACCCACCTGTTGGTGGCAGTGGACAAGTTTACAAAATGGATTGAGGCAGAGCCTGTCAGTAAGTGTGATGCGGCAACAGCGGTTAAGTTCATCAAAAAGGTAATTTTCCGGTTTGGCTTTCCACACAGCATTATTACTGATAATGGCACCAATCTATCCAAGGGAGAGATGGAAGAATTCTGCCAAAGGGAACATATTCGCCTAGATGTGTCTTTGGTAGCTCACCCTCAATCCAATGGTCAAGCTGAAAGGGCCAACCAAGAAATCTTGCGAGGCATTAAGCCGCGGCTTATGACTCCCTTGCAGAGAACACCAGGGTGCTGGGTTGAGGAGTTACCTTCTGTCCTCTGGAGCATCAACACTACGCCTAACAGGTCTACAGGCTATACGCCCTTCTTCATGGTATATGGGGCTGAAGCGGTTCTTCCAAGTGATATCCGACACGACTCACCACGGGTAGCAGCTTATGTTGAAGCGGCCAATGAGCAAGCAAGACAGGACAGCTTAGACCAGCTGGATGAGGAGCGTGACATAGCAGCAGCACGATCTGCAATTTATCAGCAAGACTTGCGCAGATATCACAGCCGCCGGGTCAAGACCAGGATGTTCCAGGAGGGGGACTTGGTGCTCCGGCTTATACAAGACCAGACAGATATGCACAAGCTATCCCCACCTTGGGAAGGGCCCTTTGTGGTTAGGAAGAACCTACACAACGGTTCATACTACCTGGTGGACGTTCGAGAACACAAAGACTCACGGACAACAGAGGAAGAGACGAAGAGGCCGTGGAACATTGCTCTTCTGCGGCCTTACTACACTTGAGCCAAGAGCTCCGCTTCATGTATCCTGTATATATTATGATTAATGAATAAACCGGCACCCCTGGTAAACCGGGGGATCAGCCATTTTCTTCTAAATAAGTGTTTTATGGGAGTTCACTCAGGTGATATCCATCTAAAGTTTACTTATTTTGATATATATCATGCTCATCAAGAAAACAAGATGCTTTGATCAGTCTATTTTGCTATGCAGGACAATTCTATAAGGGACAAACCAGGACTTGCCATTCAAGCGCAACTCTCTTATAGGTACCCTACCTCCACGGTCACTAGGGGGCTACGAATCGCATTCGAATCCTAGCTTAATCCCTTCTGGTCCGATTTATGTGATCGTAAAGAAATCATTGCTCCTTGGATTACATCCATTGATTGGCAAAATAAGTCCTTGCTCCTTGGCTTACATCCATTGATTGGCAAAAGGAATCATTGCTCCTTGGATTACATCCATTGATTGGCAAAATAAGTCCTTGCTCCTTGGATTACATCCATTGATTGGCAAAAGAAATCATAGCTCCTTGGATTACATCCATTGATTGGCAAAATAATTCCTTGCTCCTTGGATTACATCCATTGATTGGAAAAATAAGTCCTTGCTCCTTGGATTACATCCATTGATTGGCAAAAGAAATCATTGCTCCTTGGATTACATCCATTGATTGGCAAAATAAGTCCTTGCTCCTTGGATTACATCCATTGATTGGCAAAAGAAATCATTGCTCCTTGGATTACACCCATTGATTGGCAAAATGAGTCATAGCTCCTTGGATCACGTCCATTGATTGGCAAAATGAATCATAGCTCCTTGGGTCACATCCATTGATTGGCAAATATGGAGCCTGGCAGCTCGCAAAAAGCCTCGACTACATGGTCTTATTTGCAACAGTGTTTTGTGTTTTGTGATTTTTCAAAGTTTTCTGTGGTTAACCAAGTTTTTGATCCGGAACTGGGCAACTTCAAAGTTGACCACATATCTACAAAAGTCTGGGTCATAGAACACCAGCATGATTTAAACCGGCGTTTATCATAGCCCGGAACAATTATTGGGCAAACGCCAAAGCGGGCCAAGAGCCTCATCGCAATCTACACGTTCAATGATGCCTACCGGATTAACGAAGTCAGGCACACTTAATCAACGGTATGAAGTAATTTTGGGCATAAAACAGATACTCTTTCAATATATATGCCTATGGGAGCAATGTAATAGGTCCGGTGGTAAACCGCCAGGACATCTTTTTAGCGTTGTTTATGCAGATACAGATAACATAAAAGGATCAACCATAGCAGACATGGGATTAAAATTGGCAGACGCCAAGTCAAGCTGTGACATCTGGATTGAGACAGACAATGTTTCGAACTATCCTATTAGAAGGCGCTTGCAGGCCTGAACGGATTAAAGTTTTTTGGCAACATATTTCAGCAGCTAAGAGTTAAACCGAGGAGTTTATGATTCTTCTTCCTGCTGTGAAGGCTGAGGATCGGCTTGTTCCGGAACTTCTTCATCTTCATGAAGCAGCTGTAAGTCGGGAACGCGCGAGTCAATCTTGGATAATGCACGGAAGTACATTTCCTCAGTAATAAGATCGGACGGATCAATATCTGGAGCGAAAGTATGGGCACGCACTGGCGGGATCAGATTCTCGGTATCATAAACCGGCCGGTCCACCCGTTAATTTTCTAAGTCATATGCCGGATGATATCTGGTCAGGTCCGCTTCATCGGCAAGCTTGCTGGCAAGAGGGCGCATCTCCTTGGTTAAAGCACAGAGGTCCTCGCCAGAGAAGGCAGATCCATCTTCCTTGTTACTGGGATACCCGTTCATAGCTTCCTCCGGATCAAAATCCGGAACCCATGCCTTGGCCCGAGTCAGTGCTACAAGTGAACCGGCCCGTGCAGCAGATTTCTTCACCTCTACCAAACGTACAGGCAGGATGGATAGCTTCTCTAAAGTACCTTGGATAGTAGTTGGAGCAGCCTTCTGATGGGACATCGCACTTATAATCCTTTGAGCGCCAGAATACAGCTGCTCCACCAAGGTATAAGAGGCCTTGAGCTTCTTTCGGATGTCATCTCCACGATGAGTTATGCGTCGCCCTAAAAATTAATTGTTAAAGTTAAACCGGAGCGGAACAACGATTGTAGATATGAAAACACATGCAAATTGAGTACTCACCAAAGATAGCAGAGGTCATAAGTTCTATTTGCTGTCTTAAGCCGGTCAGCTCTTGCGTCACCGGATTAAGGGCAGCTTCAGCATCCTTTGCTCTTTTCTCAAGAGCATTCCTCTGCACCTCCCAGGCGAACCACTCCGCTTCAAAGTCCTTTTTCAACTTTTCGGCGCTGGTTAAGTTCATAGCAAGATCTTCCTTAGCTTTGGCAGCAGCAGTTTCAGTAGCAGCCAGTCTATTCCGGAGCTCAGTTACCTCTGCAGCCCTCCGGGTCAAGTCAGCCTACAAGGAAATCAAATGGAGTAAAAGACAATTCAGACAAGTCTCAAGCATATAAACAAGTTATCCACTTGACACTTGGGGGCTAATGTACAGTTGAAGTATTAAAAGAGAAATTCTGACAAGTCCCAGGTACATAAAACATGTTATGCCCCTGGCACTTGGGGGCTAATGTAAGTTCATTTTGCATACATTGGAAGTGCCGGTTCACCTACAACGAAGCTAAACCGGCACTTGGGGGCTACTATGGCCTAAAGACAGGAGTACAAAGAATACAAAATAGAGACAAGTGAATGAAGTTACCTCGTACTTATCCTTCATCATATTAACCAAACCCAATTCATAATCGCGGCTGGTATGAAGCCGGTTCAAATACCCAGAATAAAGTTCCTGGACACTCAATTGGGCATAGCTAGATAAGTCCGTGCTCCACTTGCCCTTTTCTTGTTGAAGCTTCTCCTCTTTGGCAGTATGTTTGGCCAGGATGATAGGCCAGCAGGAGCGGTAAAACCTGACCCGGTTATCTGAACATCCGGGGGAGAAGCAGTAGTTGGTTGAGAAGGGGCAACAGTAGGTGCCAGGCTAACAGGAGCCGGGTTAGTCCGAGGATGGCTAACCCGGATAGGACTCGCCGGTTCAACTATATTTTCCGTATTAGCATCTTCCGGGGCAACAATGTCATCGTGATCCATGGGAATAGGGTCGTCAAATTGAGCTGCAGAATCGTTCTCTGGAGGGATGATTTCGTCCGGATCAGCTGCCGGTTCAGCGGTAGCAGTCTCGGCAGCCGCTTTGGTGGCTTTCGGCTTCTTGCTAGGCTTGGGCTTGCTGGAGAAAATTGAAGGAACAATGAGAATCATCAAGGTGCAAATACAAAGATAAACTGGACATTGAAAGGGACTAACCCAGGCATGGTCTTCAACACAGGGACCTGGGTGGCGGTCGACTTGCCAGAAGGGGACAAAGGAGTCTCCTGATAGTTAGGATCAGACGGTTTAAGTGGTTTACGTATAAGCCCGGCCTTTGGATGAAGAAGAGTTGGAAAAAGTAAAACCTCAGAGCGGTGCCTGCGAGCCGGAGTAATAGATATTCTGGAGGATTCTACTACGTGGCCATTATGGCGCGTAGTCCGGCGTGCTTCATGCTGCTGCTTCTTCAAAAGAAATTTGGGGTCCAATTGAGTGTAAGGATGAGAAAAAGGATATTTCCGGGACGCCCGACGGACTTTGGCGCCGGCGGTTCTGAGTCTGAAAAAAGAGAGATTACCTCAATTTCCGCCGCTTTACTTCCTTCAGCCAAATCCTGTGGAAAGACACTGTTAACATAAATATTGATAAAGGGAAATTAAAACGCATTAGGATCAATTCATACCTCGGAATCCGGATCATCTTCCTCAGGATGTGAACCGGAGGCAGCGGCCGCCTTTTTCTTCTTGACAACATACGTCTTCCGGCGTGGCTGCTTGCCTGACTTATCTTGAGGTTTTCTCTTCCAGAAGGGGTCGTTGGCCTGTGCAGAAGATGAAAAATAAATAGAAGACAATTGATATGGACGGATCAGAAAAAGCAGAAGAGGTCAGAAAGAACTTACTGCTGGCGGTTTGTTGTTTTCATAGAATGGAGCCAATCCGGTCTGGCTGCACTCTTCCAGGGAGATGTTGAGCATTTTCTTTGCTGATTCAGTGACTTCTTTCTCAGGAAGTATTATGTCAATGTGGCGTTGAGGGTCATCCGTTTTTCCGATATACTGGCACATCAGGCCGGAGCGCCGGCTCAGTGGAAGGATGCTCCAGGCGAGCCAACAGCGAACAAAGTCTACTCTGATTAAACCGTTGGCCATAAAGGCCCTAAGCTTAGCAAGCTGAGGGGCAAACCGGGCCCGCTCTGGAGCGCTAAGGCGCTGCGACAGGGGATGATCCTCAGGTAGACGATGGGCACGATAACCCGGCAGTGGGTTTTCTCCTTTAGGCGAGGTGTCTTTACAACAGAACCATGACTGGTTCCATTCCTTGGGGTGTGTATGGAGAGCAGCGTGAGGGAAGGTCACATCTCATCTCTTTTGAATGCTAACACCGCCCAACTCTTGATGCGGTCCGGCAGTAAACTCTGCCCGCCGGTTTAAGTGGAAAAAGTCTCGAAACAGATCCACTGATGGTTCTTCTTGAAGGTATGCTTACGAGAAGACTTGAAAATTGCAGACATTTGATATAGAGTTCGGACCTATATCTTGAGGATGAAGCTGAAAAGCGGCCAGCATATCCCGGAAAAATTTAGAACCGGGAGGGCTAAAACCCCGGGCCATATGATCAAAGAAAACAATGACTTCTCCTTCTTTAGGGGTAGGGGGACACTCATCTCCTGGGGCCCGCCATTTCAGAACCGCTTGGGGGCCCAGAAGACCGATGAAGCGGCGTTGGTTAAATCCTCTTCCGTAATGCGGGAGGGAGCCCAGTTGCAACAAACGAACTGCTTGGCAGTCATCTCGACTAAAGGAAATGCTGAAAGATACAGTGCAAAATCCGGATTACTAAGTACTGAAGCATAAACCGGAGTGTAACATCAAATTATATCGACGGTTTAGACAAGGGACTAATGGCATTGACAACCCGGAAGCAGATGTGAAATGAGCAGCTACCGGTTTATGATAACAGAAAAGAGGAGGCTAAACCGTCGGGCTTATGACTAATTCTTTACAAGAAGAGCATGTGATTGGTTAAACCGGTGAGTAGCTTACAGATCTACAAAACGAAGAAACAGGTTTCTACAGAAGGCTAAAGTAAAAATGGATCTGAGACGTAAGAAAAAGATGAAATATATGCAAGTCTTATACAGGAAGAACCACGAAGGGTTTCTACAGACCAAATGAATCTAAGGTTTGATTCTAAGATTTGAATAGAAGGTTTGAACCGCGAAGCAGGACCGCACTCAAAATGAATCTAATCTACAGCAAGCGTAACCCACAGGGATGAACAACAGAGCTTCAAGGTGTCATGGCGGAAGCTATGGAGGAACCCTAGATTAAGATCTACAGTAAGAAAGAAAGAGTACCTGAGGAAGAAAAAGACAGCGGCGGAGTGCTCTGGACACGGCTCAGGGTGATGCAGCGGCCTGGCTTGACGACGGCGACGGGCTCGAAGAATGGCGGTGGAGCTTCGGGCGACGGAGGAAGACGAAGGCAGAAGGAAGAAAAGAAACAGGCCGACGCGGTATTTATAAGCTGATGACGTGAAACGGTAAGCGCGGGAATCAAGGAGGTCAGAGATTGGATAAAGATTCTGTTGTCGCCTCGATCTTCGGGATAGCATTTAACAAAGGTAACAAACAGAGGTGAGCAATAAATGCGGAGGTGATGTCACGACAGATTGAGATGATTTCTGGAGATGACGTCATAGCCGGTTTACAAAGTAGAGAAGTTACAGATAGGAAATTTATGCAAAGACTTAGAAGACTGACATGAACAAGTTCAAATCAATCTGGGGCCTAATGTCAGGGATATTACTAGCAGGTATAAACCGGCTAGGAAGATCCGGATTACACTTACATAGTTGTATTATCATAAGCCTAGTAGAATATGAACCGGAGGTTACGGCCCATGGAGGCTTAGGGCCCATATGTAAAGCTTACGGTTTGTAAACCGTCATACCATGTAACTTGAGGTGTAAGATAGAAAGAGCGGAGACCGAGGCAGACATGATTATGAACCGGCCTCGGGACTCTGTAAACCAGACCAGGCGTTGCCTCCTATATAAAGGGACGACCCGGCGACGGTTCAGGGACAAGCAACAACCCGTCGAGATACAGGCAAGCAATCCGCTCCCTGTTCATCGACGCCCAAGCAATACCAAACCAAACTAGATGTAGGCTTTTACCTTCATTGAAGGGGCCGAACTAGTATAAACCCTCTGTGTTCTTTATGTGCTTTAACCTCTTCAAGATAACCCGCGCGATGGCTCCACACCTAAGTCCTCTGAACCGGACATCTGCCGTGCTAATTCCATGACGGGTAAATGTTAGAGGCTGCATCAAATATTAGTATACATTGCGAGTCTTTTAGACAAGTTTACATCCAAGCATATGGGGTCGGTGTTAGAGGAAGTGCTGCGTCCAAACACTGGAGGTGCTCTCCACCGTGACATGTTTATCATCACGTGTTCATACTTCAAGGTGCATTAAATCAATAGATGCAAGGATAAACATGAAACTCACGACATGCATGGATTGTAATTAATGCTTTCGTAAACACAAGTTTTTGAGAAAATCGTGCTATGATGTGTCACGTCAACTTGTACAATAAGGAGAAGCTTGATTACTAGTGCGCCCCCTCGCTCACTCATGCGCGCGGTGGCTCGCAGACGAGGAGAAGCTTTTGCTTACAACAATAAGCTCTCCCTCCCCCCACACGATGGACATGCAGCAGTTGATTTGGTACTGTAGAAGTAGTACTAACATTGTTCGACTTCTCAAAGAGGCGAAGAGCCAAGCACAACCCGAACATGGCAGTTGCGAACGCTCGCGTGGCAGTCTTATGTGTAGGGGAAGGGCATGGTGTGGCAGTTTTGTGGCAATTATTATCTAGTATTGATGTTTGCGCCCAATAGGTGCCACTGTCGGATGCAGATCTTACGGTTAAAGTTATCTTATGAAAATCAAATAATCCCGAAACAAACCCGACCACATTTCTTGTTTTTGTTGTTTTTAATGCCTTGACGTCACTGTTCAAGATATCTTCCGATATGCCGATAAATCGGCTGATTTATCGCTTATCGCTGTCTGACCGATAAGATAAATCGGCCGATATGGCAATAAATCGGCCGATATGCCGATAAACTGGACGATTTACCCCTTATCATGGGTCGACCGATAAGTTCCCGATAAGCGATATCCCCAACATTGCTTGACGTACTACTACCTAGCACCGCATGCAGTAGTGAGTTCATTGCATGAAATCGTATTAATTAGAAAATAAATATTAAGTTCTCTCATTTTCCTCTCCACCTTGGTCGCGGTGCACAATACAGTAGTCTCTTTTTGACACGCATTTACGTTGATACGACTTGAACGCCAAAGAGGGGGAGGGTAGCGGTTCTCAAAACATTGAACGGTAAATGGTGCATCCTCATTCAATTAGCATGCAGAGGGAATTAGTTGGAGAAGCAGAATGGAGCCGGCACAATGTTAATGCAACGCAGTTTGGACTCTCATATAAAAGCGCCCCACCACTCCAATCCATGTACTCCTAGTCTCTGCGCAACACTCCTCACTCCAATCCAAGACCAAAACCAAGTGACCGGAAGCTACAAGCACCCATAGCATCAATGGACGCGAGCGGCAGTTGGATGTGCCAGATAATCGAAGACGCCAGCCTGCGGCCCCGCACCACGTAGCGTTTCCAGATGGTGCTGGTGATCGCCAATGTCATAGGCCTCGTCGACGCCGGCTTCGCCTCTCGCATGGACGAGATGATGGTCCGCTCCATCCGCAAGTTCACCGTTGTCAGGAAGCGCTCGGACGACCTTGTCGTACTCCTCCAGCCCACGCGCCCAGGCTCCTCGTTGCCTACCACCGTCATTGGCCTCCATGGTGACGAACTCTTTCAAGCACTGGTGGCCCTGCAGCTACCGGAGGGCGCGATGAACAATGTGCACACCGTCGACCTACACATCCACATCTACGAGGAAATCGTCTACATAGGCCACTACAATGCCCAGGAGGAGAGAAAGATGTTGGCCTTCTTCGACTAACTAGAATCTTTGGACACCATTGTTCAGAAGCACGTGCACCTGGTCACGAAATCCGCTTCTACTTAGCCGCCATTAAGTGGGCCGGCTCCCTGAGTCGAGGAGGAGGAGGTCATCGATGGATGCATCTTTCTTCTTGCCTCCTGTAACCAACACCACATCGCATAGTGGCCTTAATGTGTTAGTGTATGGCATTTTTATTCCAGTCGTAAATGACATGTGTGATCCCTTGCTCTTATTTGGTGGCGTTAATTATATGTAGTACACGTATGACGTATCACTATCTTCGTCCTGGTTTACGACCTACGTCCTGGTTTACTAGTACCTTTGCAAATCCCCACCCCACCCACCACACATCGGCTGGGTTAGAATAAGGAGAGAGAAATGAGGGAGAAGAGTACCACTAGTTGGGTGCGTGCAACTTCATAGTACATAATTTCCCCCGCATTTTTCCTACTATATGTAGTCCTAGGCTATTTCCACGTGCTTCCTTTCACTAACATGTGGGACATAGAGCATCTGGGTCATAGTGCATGCACGACTCAGAGTATGTGCAACCATGCCGGCGTACTTTAAATTTCAAACCTGACGAATTACATGCAAAGTCCCCTGAGAAGAATAAATAAATAAATCAATTACCACATGCAATCCGGATTATTTTCATAGAAACCGGAGCACGTTCATTAAATTTTGTACATAACACATTGAAAAAAAAAAGTCCGGACCTAAACCAGTCTAAGAGCCTCTTTGATCCGTAGGATACAGAAAACACAGGAATGGTGAAATCAGATGGCGATGAATCGAGAGGAGGACGTAAGTTGTTTTTATGGCCATATAACCACATTGTTTTATATGGCCTATCGCCTACTGGTTCACTGGGCTGCCGTTTTTCGCACTCCTTCCGACGTGATAATGACTATAATGATCTGCCATATCACAAGACCCCATCTTTCCAACAGTAACGAGTTGTCCAATCACACATTCCTACCTTTGCAGCAGTAAGTTGAATCCGCTTGTCCCTCACCCTCCTCCTCTCTGTCAAACCGGTTAGGCAAAACTGCCGCGCGTACTGCCCAGGAAAAGCCCCGCCCTCGATTTTTAAATACTTCTAAAATTTTGTATCGATGAATTGCGCCATGGAGCGGAAAACCAAAAGAAAAAGTGGGACATTATATGTAAAAAAATACAGTTCAAGTTCTAGCTAGTGATTCGGAATATAAACCGTGCATGTTTTTTTATAGTACAGTACATTACAAAGTGCGACGTCTAGATAGTCACGTTAAATAGAGAGTTTCTTTTATTTAATACCACGTACACAAATTGGAACGCTTGTTCTAGAGAGAAAAAGAAAACCACTCCACTATATACATAGGAAGGAGCCTGAGCGCTTGCTCTTCTAGGGTTTCTCTCTTCATTCTCTCATCCTCTGTAGATCTAAACAAGACAGGAGGAGCAACATTTTCTCTCAGCTCACCACTGGTCAAAGATCCGGCCGGATCCCTTCGACCGGGGTGTGTAGGGGACTAGGTGCATCATTCACGAGGTCATCGGCGGCGAGGGAGGAAACCCGCAGCTGTCGACGGGTCCTGATCCTCTGCCTGTGCCATTCTCTCCAACACAGTGCCAGCTTGGGAGGTCCTCGGACCCCTTCTTCCTCCCTGCCATATTGCGGGCAGATCTGACCTCCTATAGGCCTCCTAGCCACACCTCGACGACCCTCAGGTATAACTTCCTTCAGAACTTCCGGGGAAAAGCCCCGCTCTACTGCCCCAGCTCCCCACGTGGCTGCATGTGGATATTTTTCTACTTCCATCGGCTCTTCCAAAGCCACCTAAAATATTAGTATTGTTAGTGGTAAAGATACTTCATGCAGTAGAATATAGGACTTGGTTCAAACAGGGAAGGAAGGGGAGAAGTCGTAGCATGAATCTAGGACTTGATTCAAAGAGGAAATAACAGAGGGGAAGCAGTACAGACTAGATACCCAACAGATCTCTTGGTTGATGAAGGAAATAAAAGGAAAACACAGTTCAAACAGGATAAGGAACATATCTATTATTGGTTAAAAATGAAAGAAAGTGGCGGCCGGGGGACATGCAACAGAGTATGTATAGGATTAGATTTGCTACCCTCAGATAGGAAAAGGTGGGTAAAGAAAACAAAATTTGGGACCAGCCCGGATCTTGATTGGATGTTGGCATCACCACTTTATGCCTCTCTGTAGGTGCATGGTGTTGATGCGTCCACTGTTGCATGCCCTCATACCAACTTTTTGTTGGTGTTAATGTAAGGGCAGTTGTAAAACGAAGCAATCCCACTTTTACAGTAAGGACATGCCTAACCAATGTTATTGTTAGTCTAATGCCTCCAGTAATATGATGCAATTAAACTGTTCTACAAATGGTACTCTCCTGCTATTTTTCCCATTATGACAAGTTGCTTCTTTACACTGGTGAATGTCCTGGTGTCTCCATTGTCCCATGCCCTCGTACCAACTCTTTAGCTGCTATTAATACAATGTAGATAAATTGTAGAAGGCGTATCCAACATAATGAAGTCCATGTGCATTGCATCAATAACAGCCTAGCATGTGCACCAAACTAGTTGACTGAATCAGGCCTACCGTCGAGGATGCATGTAGGCCCCCTCTCTCCCTCGCGGCATCGCAGACACCATTTTTTTTGTTGAATTGCACAAAAACAGAGATTGGAATGAGTCGACGCTCCTGCTTCTACTGCCACACTGACCAGTACTGTCCTTTATGGCCTTATTCACATGATTGTGCTTTGTCATACTGTGCTAACGTTGTATTTTTTTAATAAAGCTATTCTATCGCAATCTTTTCTCGTTTTAAAAATAAAGTTGCTTCAACTAGTGCAACTATTATAGTAATCATGCTCTTTCTTTATATGTGCTATCAGGAATACTGAACTACAGATGTTGGTCTTGCGTTGTATGGCATGGCTTGCCAACATGGATTTAAACCCTAGTTTCACTTTAGCCAAAGGCTCAGAGTGCCGTGCATATGTAGAAGCTAAGCAACATCGTTAGCCTCACAAGCATGTGAAGTAGAGACACCTGGAACCATTAGAGCTCATCAACTCATACATTCATATTTGTGCGAGATGAATGGTGCCTTGACTAATGGTGGGAAGAAATATTTCATGATGCTGGTTGATAATTCCAGTAGATTCTACTATGTGTATTTGTTCCACACTACTTAAAAATCTATAACAGAGAATTTGCAAGTGATAGTGCCACTGTTTCACCCGTGTGGCCGTAAACCTGACTGGTTTCAATGTTTCCGCAAATCTTTGAATCAAATTGCTTACAGGAAGAATCGGTTTATTTTGATTTATTTGTTCACATTCTCACAATGTTTTAGTTGTACAGTAACTATTGGCTATGATCTGTGAATCATTCAGATGTATAGGCATCTTTGTTGTACTTATTATTTGAATCTTATGGGTTGGTTGTGAATCTTGCAAGCTAGGAAACACGGTACGATGATGCAGAGGACAAAAACCATAACAAGTTGTTCAAACTTGGTAGTATTGTAATTGTGAAAGTGCGGAAAATGAGTTGATCGTGTCCGTACTGAGAAAAATAACTCTCATTGTTTTGCGTGTTGATCCAGTTGCACTGATAGAAGAAGCCAATGCTTTGCTTGTTTTAAGAATCAAATTTGAGTAAAGCCAATACAATTTAAGTAAAGTTACCCGCTCGTGAACGGACGTGTGGCCGGTATAGGTTTCTCGGCTTCCAGGTCGGTTTAATGGAGGCGTTTGAATGCGTTCCTGCCGCCTGTACCCACTACGTTTACTCATGATTGCAGTTTCCAAGTGTTGAAAAACTAACTGCTGCCGACACATACTCTGCCTCGTTAAGTTCAAGCAGTACCTACAGGAGGAGAAGCACAAGGTCACGGGACTAGACCTTGTGCCCATCCATCCGTCTCCTAGAAAGGACTAGCGGATTGCCGTCGCCCAGGTATGCGTGCAGGATGAGGTTCTCGTCTACCATTACTGTAGGGCCATCAGAGGTTCTGGAGCATTCGCACATTTCATCGGCAATGTTGACTGCACTTTCGCTACGGTGGACAGCAGGAAGAACACCACTGTGCTTTACGATTCGGCCATCTGGTGCAAAAAACTCATTGACATCCAGAAGTGATACAAGGTCGTCGGCAACGGGCAGGAGAAGGACTCTGTGGTTGAGCTCGCCACGGCAATCATCGACCCCTGCTACACCAACATGAAAGAAGACATGGATACGAAAGACCTGAACACGTGGGAGGTACCTCTGAATCTAGCTACATAACCTAAGTGGCCAAGGACGCATAGCTATGCTATGACATGTACAACCAGATCTTGGACATGAGGGCGTGTCTGCTTCCCGTAACCGAGGAGTACATGGACAGCCGCAGCGTCATGATGAAGCGTGCCAGGAAGATCTTAATGGTGTACTTTGTCTTCTTAAGCACCTTTATCATCTGTGTGTTTCATGCATTGTCCTATGTGTCGCAATTATCCATTTTATCCAAAATATTTCGTATAAGAACCCATTAATCTGTTTGCCTTTTAGTTTTTGAGTGGCTATTTGCTTATGTACGTAACTAGTAGTTCACCGGGCTGCCGTGTTTCCTATTTTTTAAGGTATAGTAGGTATCAATTGGGCCGCGCCCGCCCAGCGCAGGTTTCTTTTCTTAGGACATCTGTGACCCGCAACTTGATTATGGGGATCGAGCAGGTGTATCATTTTTATACAGTGCGTTTTTTCCTTTCCTATGTTTTCCCTTCTATAATAGTATGTATATACACTTATATTTATATTTTATTACATATATATATATATTAAACAACCTAAGGTTCCCGTTTGACCTTTCCTTTGTCCAACCTTTGTATAGACCTTATGACTTCCTTTTTCTTTTTATCAATCCTATCTCTGATTTTTCTCCCACTTTCTTTTTTGGGGTAATCTGATTTTTTCTTGAGCTAGTTTTCCCTTCAGCCAACTCGACTCTCCCACGTCTAGCCTAAAAGATAATAATACCCCACGTCTTATTAACTCATCAAATTAAATAATTATTTTATTTCATAAATGATAAGTTCTTAAATAATAATAATAATAATAATAATAATAATAATATTGATTGTTTAACAATAAATTTGTAAGTTAATTCCTCCTGAACATAAGCTTGCTAATATTTTACAAACCAATGCGGTAATAGACGTGCAAGGTGCAACCATGTGTTTATGTTTTTATAACATTTCTCTGTCCAGCCAAACATGATTAATCAGCCCAGCAAATCTGTGTATCTCGAAACCTATATTGTAAATGGGTTGTAAATTTTAACATGACATACAAATGGGTTGCATAGACGCTACATTATTGTTTCACCCAGCCCACCAAATGGACTCGCAAACATGTGGGCCAATAGGTTGAAGCCTAACCAAGGCATTGGATTTACATGCAACGACCGACATTCTTCTTCAATCTCTCATCTTCTTCCTCGAGCGCTCGCAGGACCGCATGCTCCAGCCTCCGGCATCCAGCGGCGCTGCTTCGCGTGCCTCGAAGAGAAACACTACCCCACAGACGGCCAGGCCACCCCTCCACTCCTCCACACCTCCTGTTATTCTTCGCCGAGTGCAGCCTCAGCTCGCACTTGAGCAGTCAAGTCTCGCACTCCTATCCATCTACGACTCCACTGTCGTGTCTTCCCCATCTCTGGGTCATTCCCGTTTGGGGCCTCGCCGTCGTCCACCGCCTTAGTGCGCTTGACACGGTGTGGTCAATGTGGTCAACAAGCGAGAGTCATCGGAAGGCGACTGTACATGGAGAGGCTGACAGTGGCACGCACCATGTCCATGCATGCACGCATGCAATTGCCTTCTTTTTGTGCAATAAAATAATGTCCCCCCCCCTAAAAGCTAGGGCCGACCAGCTACTTCTTCGCACACAAGTAAGTGCGTCCTTATTACGTGCATAAATGATTCCACCCACTCACAGGTGGGACCCACCAGCTACATCTCCGCACACAAGGAAAAAGTTTCCGGCCGCCCAAACCAGCTCCTGCCGTACCGCCTGATCCTGCCTCCTATGGCCGGCTGTGCTGCCGCGCAGGCATCACCGTCCCACACTGCTCCCACCACTGGCCATGCCTTCCCTTTACTCACCCACACCCCATGTTATTTTCTAGTAACAGCAGCCTCACACCGCAGCCAAACCAGTCAACCCCCGTACTCCCTTCCGCATGGGAAACAACTGCTTTCTCTTCCCTGACTCTAGTTTGTTCCCTTCCTAGGCCTCGCCGACGTCCACTGCGTTGGTGCTCTTAGGGCGGCGTGGTCAACGATCGACATCCATATGAAGAGGACTGTCCGTGGAGAGGCCGACAGCTGGGTCCACGGCCGCATGCAAGGAAGTGCCTTCTTATCATGCGCAAAATAATGATTTATCCACATGATAGCGGGGACCTACCAGAAGAGCCTTTGTTTCTCGTGAAAATTGTTCCTCCCACTCACATCATGGACCCACTAGCTCTATCTTCGCACACAAGGAAGTGCCTCCTTATTTAACACAAATAAAATGAATACTCCTCCTGCTAGGTGGGACCCACCAGATTTGGAGGCTGACTTGTGGACCTACTAAGTTGACGCGTACGCATGGCATTGTCAACTTAGTCAACAGACGATTCTAGGTGCACTAACCATTGGATGTTAATCCAACCACCACCGTGTTTCTTCAACCTCTCTGGTCTTCTTGCTCCAGTCGCCCAAACCAGCACCAGTCATGCCGCCTGCTCCTGCCTCCCATGGCAAGCTGTGCTACTGCGCAGGCCTCGCCGCTAATCCCAATCGCTAGCCCTTCCATTCCTGCACTCACCCAGACCTCATGTTATTCTCTGGTGACGGCAGCCTCACACTGCAGCCGAACCAGTAAACCCTCGTACTCCCCTCCGCGTGGGATACAACTGCCGAGTCTTCCTTGGCTCCGGGTCAATCCCTTCCTATGCCTCGCCGTCGTCCACCGCTTTGGTGCTCTTAGTGCGGTGTGGTCAATGTGGTCAAGAAACCACTTCCATCAGAAGAGGACTGTATGTGGAGAGGCTGACAGCTGGGTCCACGACCGCACCAGGAAGTGCCTCCTTATTACGGGGAAAAATGATTCACCTCTGATAGCTGGGACCCGGCAGCTATATCTTCGCACGCAAGGAAGTGCTTCCTAGTCCTCCCTGATAGCTGGGATCCACCCTGTGTGTAACGCCTGGATAATTAAGCTACAGTGAAACTCTATTAATGATGCCATGTCACCATTATTACTGATGCTAATCTCGCGTTAGTTCAAAACGATTCAAATTCAAATTAAAAATCTGGCAAACAACAAAAAATTTCAAACAGTAAAACTAAAATGTTTGATTGTACAAAATAATACGTGGGTACTTATGGTGAAGAAACCACACTTGTACAAAATGGTTAAATACTCTAAAATGAATAAAAATAGCAAAAGGGAAAAATAAATAAAAGGAAAAGTCAAAAACAAAAATAGAAATAAAAGGAAAAGAAACCCCCCCTCGGCCCAACTGGGCCTTGGCCCAGCCGGCCGGCCCACTCACTCCCCATAACCCCCTGGTCCCCGAAACCCTAACCCACAGACCCTCACTCCCCCCCGCTCGCTCCCCACATCTCTCCTCCCCCACACCCGATCCAGATATGGATAGGGGACGAAGGCCCGACGCCGCCCGCTCGACCGAGCATCCTCGCCACCGCCGCCCGGAGCTTCATGGACCTCGTCGGACCGTCCCACCATCACCATCACCTCCCCGTCCTCCTTCCCAGGGCGCTTCCTCGAGCCTCGCCGCCTTCTTCCCACGACGGTAGTGAGGGCCTCTTCTTTTCCCCCTCTCGATGTTGCACTCGCCCACCAGAATCACGCCTTCCCGCGCCCTGGCCGCGGTCCCCACACTCTCTTGCCACGCCTCGCACGCCCCTGCACCACGCGCCGGCGCTACACATTGCGCTCCACCCTACTGCCCGCCCGACCGTCGCCCGCCTCGCTTCGCTTCCGCCGCGACCCATGCCTGCTCACGCGTGTCCACCTCGCCGCCGCTCCGTAACGCCACCCGCGCGCGCCCTCCTCCCCTTCGCTCGCGCACGCCGCTCGTGGTTGCGCCCTGCGCTCACTGCCGCATCCGCCTCGCTCCCGACCATAGCCACGGCCGCCCCTACCGCACCAACACGCGCACTCGCGCCACCTCCTCGTTGCGCGCTGCTGCCCCCTGCACGCTGCCTGCGACCCGAGCCGTCGCCTCCTTCCACCACTGTTCGCCCCACTCGCCTGCAGTCGGTGCCCCACCACGCCCAACCTACCTGCGTCGTAGCGCCCGCTGCCGGCGTCGCTCGCTGCGGCCTCGCAGTGCCACCCGAAGCCGCCCCTACCACCGCCGTCGGCCGTTGCCCACGTCATCCAAGCGCCCTGCGCGCCCGGGTTTGCCCCGCCCGTCGCCTAGTTATGCCCGAACCCGCGCGCCCGTTAAGGCTCCCCTGAACCGCTGACTAGGGGGCCCACCCCAGAACGTTAATAAAAATAGGAAACAAAAAATATATAATTAATAATTAAAGTAATTAATCAATTAACTAAAGTAATTAACCCAACCTAATTAATATGTTAATTAAATTAATTAACTTGGTTAATTAGTTAACAATCAATGACAGTGGGACCCACATGCAGTTTGACTAAGTCAACTGACAGGTTGACTGCTAGCATCACCCTGACATCATGTTGATGTCATAACCGTATTTTTGAATTAAATATATTCTGTTAATTCTAAAAATGAATTAAAACTTTAAAAAGTAATATTAAATAATCCGTAACTCGGATGAAAATACTTGTACATGAAAGTTGCTCAGAAGGACGAGACGAATCTGAATACGCTGTCCGTTCTTCTGCCACACGTCCCTAGCATAGTGAACATGCAACAATCCACCTCCGTTTCATTTTCCCGAAAACGTCAAACATCGGGAATGCCTTCCCGGATGTTTTCCCCCTTCGCCAGTACCGCCTAGTACCGCGTTAGTGCACACCTAGCACCATTTATTGCGCTATCATGCATCGTCATGCATCTGTTTATATTGTATTTATTGTTTCTCCCCCCTCTTCTCTCCTATAGACTTTGAGAGTGACGCCAGTGCTGCTACCCCGATCGACTATGGTGTTGGCGACCTGTCCTTCTCTGCCGAGCTTTTAGGCATGCCAACCCCCCATGATCACGAGATATCGCCCATTCTCTTCTCTCTTATTCTTGCATTAGCTTTGCTATTGTTGATGATTCGATAGCTCCTATTATGTTGCATAGCCATTCATCGTTGCTACAATTGTTGATACCTTTCCCTGCTATCCTAAATGCTTAGTATAGGATGCTAGTATTCCATCAGTGGCCCTACATGCTTGTCCGTCTGCCATGCTATACTATCGGGCCGCGATCACTTCGGGTGGTGATCACGGGTATATACTATATACGTATTATACATGATACATGTTGTCACTAAAGTCGGGCCGGCTCATAGAGTACCCGTGAGTGATTACGGATTAGGGGTTGAAAGGACATTTTTCTCGATGACCCTCTGTGTGGATCTTTGTGGCGGAGCGATAGGGCAGGTTGAGACACCCAGTCGAGAGGTGGCTTGTGATACGTCTTCGACATATCTATAATTTTTTATTGTTCCATGCTATTATATTATCCATCTTGGATGTTTTATATGCTATTTTATATGATTTTTGGGACTAACCTATTAACCAAGAGCCCAGTGCCAGTTTCTGTTTTTTCGTTGTTTTTGAGTTTTACAAAAAAGGAATACCAAACGGAGTCCAGTTGACCTGCCAATTTTTGTGGATTTTTAATGGACCAAAAGAAGCCCTCGGAGTAAAAGAGTTGGGCCAGAAGAGTCCCGAGCCGCCCATGAGGGTGGAGGGCACGCCCTACCCCCTGGGCTCGCCCTCCTATCTCGTGGACAACTCGGAGACCCCCCTGATGCGAGACCGACGTAAAAATTCCTATAAATACAAAAAAACCCGAAAAGAAACCTAGATCGGGACTTCCGCCGCTGCAAGCCTCTGTTGCCACCAAAAACCAATCTAGACCCTATTACGACACCCTGTCGGAGGGGGAATCCCTCTCCGATGGCCATCTTCATCATCCCGGTGCTCTCCATGACAAGGGGAGTAGTTCACCCTCGGGGCTGAGGGTATGTACCAGTAGCTATGTGTTTGATCTCTCTCTCTCTCTCTCGGGTTCTTGAGATGGCATGATCTAGTTGTATCGCGACCTTTGATACTATAGTTGGATCTTATGATGTTTCTCCCCCTCTAGTTTCTTGTAATGGATTGAGTTTTCCCTTAGAAGTTATCTTATCGGACTGAGTCTTTAAGGATTTGAGAACACTTGATGTATGTCTTGCATGTGCTTATCTGTGGTGACAACGGGATATCACGTGATCTACTTGATGTATGTTTTAGTGATCAACTTGCGAGTTCAGTGACCTTGTGAACTTATGCATAGGGGTTGGCACACGTTTTCGTCTTGACTCTCCGGTATAAACTTTGGGGCACTCTTTGAAGTTTGTTGTGTTGTTTGAATAGATGAATCTGAGATTGTGTGATGCATATCGTATAATCATCCCCACGTATACTTGAGGTGACAATGGAGTATCTAGGTGACATTAGGTTTTGGTTGATTTGTGACTTAAGGTGTTATTCTAGTACGAACTATAGGATAGATCGAACGGAAAGAATAGCTTCGTGTTATTTTACTATGGACTCTTGAATAGACCGATCAGAAAGGATAACTTTGAGGTGGTTTTGTACCCCTACCATAATCTCTTCGTTTGTTCTCCGCTATTAGTGACTTTGGAGTGACTCTTTGTTGCATGTTGAGGGATAGTTATATGATCCAAAATGTTATTATTGTTGAGAGAACTTGCACTAGTTAAAGTATGGACCCTAGGCCTTGTTTCCTAGCATTGCAACACCGTTTGTGCTCACTTTTATCATTAGTTTCCTTGTTGTTTTAATATTTTCAGATTACAAAAACCTATATCTACCATCCATATTGCACTTGTATCACCATCTCTTCGCCGAACTAGTGCACCTATACAATTTACCATTGTATTGGGTGTGTTGGGGACACAAGAGACTCTTTGTTATTTGGTTGCAGGGTTGTTTGAGAGAGACCATCTTCATCCTACGCCTCCCACGGATTGATCAACCTTAGGTCATTCACTCGAGGGAAATTTGCTACTGTCCTACAAACCTCTACACTTGGAGGCCCAACAACGTCTACAATAAGAAGGTTGCATAGTAGACATCAAGCTCTTTTCGGGCGCCGTTGCCGGGGAGGTGAGTGATTGAAAGTATATCTTTAGATCTTGCAATCGAATCTTTTAGTTTCTTGTTTTATCACTAGTTTAGCTTGTAAAAGAAAACTACAAAAAAATGAAATTGAGGTTGCCTCATATGCTTCATCTTTTTAATATCTTTCGTAAAAATGATGGGAAGGAAAATTGTGCTCAAGTACTAGAAGAAGAATTACATAGAATGCTTGGCACTAAAAACTTGAAGATGAGCATGATTGCAATGTTGTTAGTGTGAATTCTTCGAATATCCATAGTACTAATGATGATTGCACTAGTCATGATGAAAATATCTCATATAAGCATGTCAACTTTTGTGAAGTGCATAGAGTTTGCAAGTATATACCAAATAGGGAAAATAGATTTTGCAAGTGGCATAAGTATTTGGAAACTAAATGGTTGCAAGAAAGGCTAGATGTTTGTGCTGAAAATTTAAATTGTCTTAGATGTACTCGTGAACTTTGCAATGAACGTGGTCATTTAAATCTCCAATGCAAATTGTTTCATGATCAAATCGTGTCCAAAAATTGTGATGACTTGATTTCCCTTGCACATCGTAATGAACTTAGTTTGCTTTTGGGTTATGAATAAATGAAATGTATAACTAAGAATATTCCAGAATTTGCCCTTGATAAACTTCTTGATTTTGATCTAGAGGAAATTTATATGTATTGTGCGGTGAATTGCATTGAAAATCCTTATATTGCCAATTACATAAAGACAAGAAAACAAATAGAAGATGAAGAGAATACCAATGAAAGGGAAGAGATTTCCCAATATCCTCCTATTCTTTCTTATGATGAATCAGGTAACGAGGAGGAGCCTTCTACTCAACCATTCTCATTAATAAGGAGCTCCAAAAAGAGGATTAAACCCATACTTAATATGAAGAAGAAAAAGAAAAGACGGAGAAGCAAAGATAAAAACGTATCCCTCCCAAATGATGTCGCTCCTATTACTCATTGTGATGATGATAATTGCTATACTACTGGTGCTATCCATACTATTAATGAGGAGAGTGATTATGCTTATGACATGCAAAGGCCCAAGCTTGGGGATGCTATGTTTGATGAGAATGACATGTTTGAGAATTTATTTGCTACAATTAATGTTTGTCCCAAGCTTGGGGATGCTTCGTTTGATGAAGATGATATTTTTAGCCTCCCAAGTTTTGATATGCAAATTTATTATGATTATTGTGATGACACTTATGCTGTAAAAAGTAGTGATGATTATATTTATAAAGGTTTTCATGATTATGATTACCCTTTTTCTGAACATTACTCTTTTAATGTGGAAACAATCTATAGTATTCAAGTTTCTTATGATACTCCTACTATTCCGAATGAGAAGAATTTTGCTTATGTGGAGAGTAATAAAATTTATATCCTTCGGGATCATGAAAAAAATGCTTTATGTGATGGTTATATTGTTGAATTCATTCATGATGCTACTTAATATTATTATGAGGGAGGAACATATGCTTCTAGGAATTGCAATAATATCAAGTTTCCTCTCTATGTGCTTAAAATCTTGAAGTTATGCTTGTTTTGCTTTGCTATGCTAGTTGATTATTGTTCCCATAAGTTGTTTGCTCACAAAATCCCTATGCATAGGAAGTCGGTTAGGCTTAAATGTGCAAGTCATATTCTTCATGATGCTCTCTTTATGTTTCAATTCTTATCTTTTATGCGATCATCATTAAAATCATCATGCCTAGCTAGGGGCGTTAAACGATAGCGCTTGTTGGGAGGCAACCCAACTTTATTTTTGTTCTTTGTTTTTTCTTCTGTTTAGTAATAAATAATGCATCTAGCTTCTGTTTAGATGTGGTTTTGTGTATTACTTAGTGTTTGTGCCAAGTAGAACCTTTGGGAAGGCTTGGGTGAAGTTTATGAGATCTTGCTGTAAAAAACAGAAACGTTTGCGCTCACGAGATTAGCTACCACTTTTTACTGGAGATCGCTTTTAAGTTGATTCTTTTTGCATATGATTAATAGAAAATTCCTCAAGTCCACCAATTTATTTCAGAATTTTTAGAGTTACATAAGTATTCGAAAGTTACAGATTGCTACAGACTGTTATGTTTTTGACAGATTTTGTTTTCTATGTGTTGTTTGCTTAATTTGATGAATAGTATCGGAAGGGTATGAACCATAGAGAAGTTGGAATATAGTATATAACACCAATATGAATTTAGAATGAGTTCACAACAGTACCTAAGTGGTGGTTTTATTTTCTTATACTAATGGAGCATACGAGTTTTCGGTTGAGTTTTGTGTTGTGAAGTTTTCAAGTTTTGGGTAAAGATTCGATGGACTATGGAATAAGGAGTGGCATGATCCTTTGCTTGGGGATGCCCAAGGCACCCCAAGGTAAAATTCAAGGACAACCAAAAGCCTAAGCTCGGGGATGCCCCGGGAAGGCATCCCCTCTTTTGTCTTCGTCTACTGGTAACTTTACTTAAGGCTATATTTGTATTCACCACATGATATGTGTTTTGCTTGGAGCGTCAATTTATTTTGTTTTGTTTTTCTTGCTGTTTGAATAATATCCCAAGATCTTAAATTATTAAATGTTAGGGAGTCTTCACATAGTTACATAATTACTAAACTACTCATTGATCTTCACTTATATCTTTCGGAGTAGTTTGTCATTTGCTCTAGTGCTTCACTTATATCTTTTAGAGCACAACGGTGGTTTTATTTTGAGGAAATTGATGAACTCTCATGCTTCATTTATATTATTTTAAGAGTCTTTTAGAACAGCATGGTAATTTGCTTAGGTTGTGAATTTAGTCCTAATATGATGGGCATCCAAGAGAGATATAATAAAAACTTTCATATAACGTGCGTTGAATACTATGAGAAGTTTGATGCTTGATGATTGTTTCGAGATATGAGGATGGTGATATTAGAGTCATGATAGTAGAGTAGTTGTGAATTTGAGAAATACTTGTGTTGAGGTTTGCAAGTCCCGTAGCATGCACGTATGGTAATTGTTGTGTGACAAATTTGAAGCATGAGGTATATTTTTGATTGTCATCCTTTGTGTGGAGGTCAGGATCGCGCGATGGTTAACTCCTACCAACCCTTCCCCTAGGAGCATGCGTGTAGTACTTTGTTTTGATAACTTGTAGATTTTTGCAATAATTTTGTGAGTTCTTTATGACTAATGTTTACTCCCTGGATTATTGATGGGCCTCGAACCCCTCGTTGGTTACCCCAAGTGGAAGGTGTAAGATGCAGTAAGTAGAAGTGTCTTGCCCTAGCAAAGATGCCAAGGATCGAATCCCTAGAGACTCCTAGGTTCAACAAGTAGGTGTCAATTGCTAACGGCGCAATTAGCAATCAACGTGGACCTGCACACAGATACAAATAACTTTGCTCCCAACGAGTACAGAGAGGTTGTCAATCTCTCCGGCCTTGTAGTTCACAAAGGGTTAAAAGCAATATGATAGTAGTGATAGATAGTGTTTTGCAATAGTAAGTAAATAGCGAAAAGTAAATAGTGGATGTGATCAATGATAGTAATATGGACCGGAGTCTCATGATGTTCACTAGTGATGTCTCTCTCCCAAAATACGATAAAACAGCTATGTGAGGTAAAAAAAATTACAGCTGGGCAATTGACAGGACCACGAACGCAAACCAATGTTGATTACATTGCAAGAAAGGTTGAGGTTCAAAGCATGGGCGGTACGCCAAAGTAAGTAGAACGAAATCCATCAATATCTACTACTAATCATCCACCTTGAGATATCTATCCAGAACATCTCGCTGGTATTAAGTTGCGAGTCCCACCCATAGTGTAAACTCAATGCAACAGACAACTGCATTAAAAGAACATTGCGTAAAGTAAACAATCCTTGCACCCGCGGGCACAAGCACCGTTGTTTTCCTCCTTGTGGCAACAACACATCCCCTAGACTCATGTTTCTGTCACTCAAGCTAGTCATCGAGGGGCATGAACCCACAATCGAGCATAACGTTCCCTCTTGGAGTCACTACCTATTACTCGGCCAAAGCAATAAATAACAACGGAGAACATGCAAGAATTACTTATGAACTAAAATATAAAAGAGGTGAATCAAATATATTACTCAAGATCAATCTGAACATAATCTCATAATCCATCGGATCCCAGCAAACTCAACATAGCAACAGCATAAGGATTACATAGGTGCCTCGATCATGTAGGGCAGCTCACGAGGACTAATTAGTGAAGCACAAGAACGGGAGGAGAACATCACATAGCTACTGGTCATGGACTCATGGTCCAAGGGAGACTACTCACGAGTCATCCGGGAGGCGTCCATGGTGGTGGAGAAGCTCTCGGTGGTGATCCTCCCCTCTGGCAGGGTGCCGGGAAGAGTTCTCCTGGTGCTCCCGATCTTGGAAGCGGCGGCGGCGGCAGAACAGAGATGGGATCGCGAAAAGAAGTCCTGTTCTGAGGGTTACGGAGGACCCTTTAAATATATGCCAAAGTAGGGCACCGGGGGAGCCTCGGGGGGCCCAGGCGCCCCCCCGGCGCGGCCAAGGGGGGGGGGGGCGCTCACAGGGCGCCTGGAGCCCCTGTGGCCCCTCCCAGGCTGCCCCTCGGACGCAGTGTTGTTTCCGGTTCGCTGATTTTTTATATAATTTTTCTGGGCAGTTCTCGAAACGTGAAAACCTGAAATACAAAAACAGCCAAAAACAGAAACTGGCACTAGGGTGCACTGGATTAGTAAGCTAGTCCAAATATGATCAAAAGTGTATGGAAGTGTATGAATATCATAGCAATATCACCCAAAAGTGGCATGGAGCAAGCAGATATTATAGATACGTTTTGGACGTATCAACATCCCCAAGCTTAATTCCTGCTCGTCCTCGAGTAGGTAAATGATAACAAGAATAATTTCTGTGGTGACATGCTATTAACCATATAGGACTTTCTCATAGTCATATGACAAAAGCTTACTGAGACAATGATTCTAAAGTAATTAAGTTGCCTCAAGAGAAAATCACAAATGACTGAAAGTTTTACAACATGAAATTGAAACATCAAAAAGATTTGCAATGAACATGATGTGCAAATATGATAAAGTGATATCTAGCTTGCCCCCTTTAGTGATGCAAAACATAAATGCAAGGGCACCTTCAAGGTTTAAGTGATGACTAGATACAATCATTTCAGAATAAACGATATCACAATCATGCAAAAGACAATGCTACTTTGGGACAATGCACATTACACTCAGAATGACAATCATGCTCTCAGTAGTTGGTGCTTCAACATAAAGATAAAAGAAAGGTTAAGTGCTAGAGCTTTTTATTTTGAAAACATGGAAGCAATTGTGTCAACGGTAGTAGTACTTCATACGTGTCATGTATAAAACATCCTATAAGTTGCAAGCCTCATGCATCGAATACTAATAGTGCTCGCTCCTTGTCCTAATTAGCTCGGATCCCCATGGGTTATCATTGCATTGCATATGTTTTAACCAAGTGTCACAAAGGGTACCTCTATGCCACCTGTACAAAGGTCCAAGGAGATAGATCGCATTTGATTTCTTGTTTTTGATAAATCTCAACTTGAGGACATCCATACCGGGACAACATAGAAAATAGATGATGGACTCCTCTTTAATGCATAAGCATATTCTCATAAGAGATTGAGGATTAAGGTCCAAGCTAAAACTTCCACCATGATGCATGGCTTTGGTTGGCGGCCCAATGTTCTTCTCTAACAATATGCATATTTATTCAACCCACGGTAAATCACCCTTACTTCAGACAAGACGAACATGCATAGCAACTCACATGATATTCAACAAAAGTGTGACAGTTGATGGCGTCCCCAGAAACATGGTTACCGCTCAGCAAGCAACTTATAAGAAATAAGATACATAAGCAACATATTCTTTACCACAATAGTTTTTAGGCTACTTTCCCATGAGCTATGTATTGCATGGTTAGTTTGCTTAGTGCAGGTGGAGGTTAGCAAAAGACTGGGAGCGACCAACTAAGAGAGCAATGATGGTCATAATCATGCAGAGCGACAAAGCAATATTGAATCAGGCATGGTAGTTATATCGCTACTTAGAAACAAAAGATCATCAAGGCTTGACAGACTTTATTTACAGTCTTGAATATGCGTGAGCATACGCCAAGTCAATCAAAATAAATTCTCGAAGGAAGATATTACTAAACCATACCACATCATAGGCAAACAAACCAAGTTGGTACTCCAATAACACATTGGGAACCCCCCAGCTATTTGAGATTAACCATAAGAAAACCTGAACTACTAAGCACCATCATGAAAGTAGCATCTTTATCATAGACACATTAACCCATGCAACGGAAGCAAACTCTCTTAATAAGGTGAGCATGGTAATTAAAGAGAGTTCAAGCAACCAACTAAATAGAAGCTCTTGAACGGATAAGCATGAATACTAAGAGCAGAGCATGATAGTAGCTATTAAAAGACAAAGAACACACACAGCATAGATAGACATGAAAATTCTATGTAATGTTCTAGGTAGAGGTGGAGCGTGTTTCTCTCCCACATAAATGAATGCTGAGTTCCGACTCGTTATGAAAAACTAAAAGGAAAACTAAAAGCAAGATGCTCCAAGCATAGCACATAACATATGAAGTGATAAAAATATAGCGAAACGAAAGACGAACTGATAATGTTGATGGAGAAGGGGATGCACGGGGGGCATCCCCAAGCTTAGACGCTTGAGTCTCCTTGAATATTTATTGGGGGTGCATGGGGGCATCCCCAAGCTTGAGCGCTTGACACTCCTGAATCTTTTTATCATCTTCCCTCGCACACTTGAAAACTCCCTTCATACACAACTCATCATAATCTGATTAGCGAGGTTAGTACCCTTAATAAAATAATTATACCTTGCTAGAAATAAGGATATTCTTGAAGTTCTACTGTTTCTCAAGATTGCCTAAAGGTTTTTGCAAAGAAAAAGCAAGTTCTTAATTTGCAAAGTGAAGGTAAGGCAAAACAGGACAGAATCTGTGAAAAACAGAACAGCAGGCAGTAATTGACCTGTTCGGGATACTTCTGCAACTCAAATAAAAAACTCAGAACTGACGCACGAAAGACAATTATATAGAGAACGCTGTAGAAAAAATTCAGACCAAAAAGATGATCTGGTGATTTTATACGAATCTTTCTATCCAAGGACAGAATCTGTTTCCTGGACAGCACCTCACAACTTTTGAACTTTCTAGCAATCGGAGGCTATACTTGGCACAAATATGAAAAGCAAAGATACAATGATGATGCTAGAACAGTAAACAACATCAAGACACAACAAAAGCAAAAATTTTATTCATGTGGGCTGCCTCCCAAAAGCGCTTTCTTTTATGCCTTTAAGCTAGGCATAATGCATAGATCAAGTTTTATCAAGAGTAAAAGAATAACTAGCCCGTACAACGGACTCAAAACGTAACTTGATCTTCTTACGAGGGAAGTGTTCCATCCCTTTCTTGAGAGGAAACTGAAATTTTATATTACCCTCTTTCATGTCAATGACAGCACCAACGGTGCGCAAAAAGGGACGTCCCAAAATAATTGGACATGAAGGATCACATTCAATATCCATAATAGTGAAATCAACAGGCACATAATTATCATTGACAACGATAAGAACATCGTCGATCCTCCCCAAAGGTTTCTTTATGGAAGAATCAACGAGAGCATTACCAAAAGAACAAGAATCAAAAGATTTTAATTTAAGCATATCATATAGTCTTTTGGGCATAATGGAAGTACTAGCTACAATATCACATAAAGCATAGCATGAGAAGTTGTTTATCTTAATTTTAATCATAGAATCCCAACCATCTTCTATCTTTCTAGGTATGGAGGCTTCTACTCTAAGTTTCTCCTCCCTAGCTTTGATAAGAGCATTAGTGATATGCTCTGTGAAGGCAAGATTAAGCGTGCTAGTGTTGGGATCCTTAGCCATTCCTTGCAGAAAGGCGACAACTTCTGAAATACTACAATTATCAAAAACAATTTTATCATTAGTGGGCAGAATTGTAGTGTCATCCTCTTTGTTTAATTCGCTCTCTATTATAAGAGTTTGAACATCTTCCCAAGTTTAGGGAAGCTTAGGAGCAATTTTAAACTGAGGCTCATACTTTTTTCCTGGAAGACCATGCCATGGGCATAACTCTCCGTCATAACTAGTGTAATCACAAGGTTTATTTTTTTTGTAAATCCCGTCAGAGATAAGTGGGGCAATGGAAGTAGGGGTGTACTCCTCCCATTTAGTGTTTTTGGTAGAACCCATAGTAGCAAGCAAGCAAGATAACTATTTTTGTGATTTTTGATAAAAGGAACTAAAGCAAAAATGAAAGGTAAACTAACAAGACAAAAAAGCAAAGGTAAAAGATAGCATGCAACTCCCCTATCCTGAAGAGTGGAGTCCCCGGCAACGGCGCCAGAAAATACTCCTTGATGGGCCTCGAACCCCTCGTTGGTTACCCCAAGTGGAAGGTGTAAGATGCAGTAAGTAGAAGTGTTTTCCCCTAGCAAAGATGCCAAGGATCGAATCCCCAGAGACTCCTAGGTTCAACAAGTAGGTGTCAATTGCTAACGACGCAATTAGCAATCAACGTGGACCTGCACACATATACAAATAACTTTGCTCCCAACGAGTACAGAGAGGTTGTCAATCTCTCCGGCCTTGTAGTTCACAAAGGGTTAAAAGCAATATGATAGTAGTGATAGATAGTGTTTTGCAATAGTAAGTAAATAGAGAAAAGTAAATAGTGGATGTGATCAATGATAGTAATATGGACCGAAGTCTCATGATGTTCACTAGTGATGTATCTCTCCCAAAATACGATAAAACAGCTATGTGAGGTAAACAAATTACAGCTGGGCAATTGACACGACCACGAACGCAAACCAATGCTGATTACATTGCAAGAAAGGTTGAGGTTCAAAGCATGGGTGGTACGCCAAAGTAAGTAGACCGAAATCCATCAAGATCTACTACTAATCATCCACCTTGAGATATCTATCCAGAACATCTCGCTGGTATTAAGTTGCGAGTCCCACCCATAGTGTAAACTCAATGCAACAGACAACTGCATTAAAAGAACTTTGCGTAAAGTAAACAATCCTTGCACCCGCGGGCACAAGCACCGTTGTTTTCCCCCTTGTGGCAACAGCACATCCCCTAGACTCATGTTTCTGTCACTCAAGCTAGTCATCGAGGGGCATGAACCCACAATCGAGCATAACGTTCCCTCTTGGAGTCACTACCTATTACTCGGCCAAAGCAATAAATAACAACGGAGAACATGCAAGAATTACTTATGAACTAAAATATAAAAGAGGTGAATCAAATATATTACTCAAGATCAATCTGAACATAATCTCATAATCCATCGGATCCCAGCAAACTCAACATAGCAACAACATAAGGATTACATAGGTGCCTCGATCATGTAGGGCAGCTCACGAGGACTAATTAGTGAAGCACAAGAACGGGAGGAGAACATCACATAGCTACTGGTCATGGACTCATGGTCCAAGGGAGACTACTCACGAGTCATCCGGGAGGCGTCCATGGTGGTGGAGAAGCTCCCGGTGGTGATCCTCCCCTCCGGCAGGGTGCCGGGAAGAGTTCTCCTGGTGCTCCCGATCTTGGAAGCGGCGGCGGCGGCGGAACAGAGATGGGATCGCGAAAAGAAGTCCTGTTCTGAGGGTTACGGAGGACCCTTTAAATATATGCCAAAGTAGGGCACCGGGGGAGCCTCGGGGGGCCCAGGCGCCCCCCCCCCGGCGCGGCCCAGGGGGGGCGCGCCCACAGGGCGCCTGGAGCCCCTGTGGCCCCCCCCAGGCTGCCCTTCGGACGCAGTGTTGTTTCCGGTTCGCTGATTTTTTATATAATTTTTCTAGATTTTTCTGGGCAGTTCTCGAAATGTGAAAACCTGAAATACAAAAACAGCCGAAAACAGAAACTGGCATTGGGGTGCACTGGATTAGTAAGTTAGTCCAAATATGATCAAAAGTGTATGGAAGTGTATGAATATCATAGCAATATCACCCAAAAGTGGCATGGAGCAAGCAGAAATTATAGATACATTTTGGACGTATCAATTATACACCCTCTCACCCTTCCGCCATTGCTAGCCTCTCTTGTACCACGCAACTTTCGTCGGTACCATACACCCACCATATACCTTCCTCAAAACAGCCACCATACCTATCTATCATGGCATTTCCATAGCAATTCCGAGATATATTGCCATGCAACTTTCCACCATTCCGTTTATTATGACACGCTTCATCATTGTCATATTGCCATGCATGATCATGTAGTGGACATCGTATTTGTAGCAAGGCCACCATGCATAATTTTTCATACATGTCACTCTTGATTCATTGCACATCCCGGTACACCGTCGGAGGCATTCAAATAGAGTCATACTTTGTTCTAGTATCGAGTTGTAATCAATGAGTTGTAAATCAATATAAGTGTGATCTTCATTATTATTAGAGCATTGTCCCAAATAAAATAAAGGAAAGGCCAAAGACAAAAGAAAGGCCCAAAAAAATAAAAAGAAAAATAAAAAAGAAAAAAAGAGAAAAAAGGGGCAATGCTACTATCTTTTTCCACACTAGTGCTTCAAAGTAGCACCACGATCTTCATGATAGAGAGTCTCTAGTATTGTCACTTTCTTATACTAGTGGGAATTTTCATTATAGAACTTGGCTTGTATATTCCAACGACGGGCTTCCTCAAATGCCCTAGGTCTTCGTGAGCAAGCAAGTTGGATGCACACCCACTTAGTTTCTTTTGTTGAGCTTTCATACATTTATAGCTCTAGTGCATCCGTTGCACGGCAATCCCTACTCACTCACATTGATATCTATTGATGGGCATCTCCATAGCCCATTGATACGCCTAGTTGATGTGAGACCATCTTCCTATTTTTTGTCTTCTCCACAACCACCACTCTATTCCACCTATAGTGCTATATCCATGGCTCACGCTCATGTATTGCATGAAAGTTGAAAAAGTTTGAAAAAATATTAAGTATTAAACAATTGCTTGGCTGAAACTGGGTTGTGCATGATTTGAATATTTTGTGGGACGAAGATGGAGCATAGCCAAAGTATATGATTTTGTAGGGATGAACTTTCTTTGGCCATGTTATTTTGAGAAGACATGATTACTTTGTTAGTATGCTTTAAGTATTATTATTTTTATGTCAATAGTAAACTTTTGTCTTGAATCTTTCGGATTTGAACATTCATGACATAATAAAGAAAATTACATTGAGAATTATGTGAGGTAGCACTCCATATCAAAAATTCTGCGTTTTTATCATTTACCTACTCGAGGACAAGCAGGAATTAAGCTTGGGGATGCTTGATACGTCTCCAACGTATCTATAATTTTTGATTTTTCCGTGCTATTATATTATCCATCTTGGATGTTTTATATGTATTTATATGCTATTTTATATGATTTTTGGGACTAACCTATTAACCTAGAGCCCAGTGCCAGTTTTAGTTTTTTTCTTGTTTTTGAGCTTTACAGAAAAGGAATCCCAAGCGGAGTCCAGTTGACCTGCCAATTTTTGTGGATTTTTTATGGACCAAAAGAAGCCCCCGGAGTAAAAGATTTGGGCTAGAAGAGTCCCGAGCCGTCCACGAGGGTGGAGGCGCGCCCTACCCCCTGGGCTCGCCCTCCTATCTCGTGGACAACTCTGAGACCCCCTGACGTGAGACCGACGCCAAAAATTCCTATAAATACATAAACCCCCGTAAAGAAACCTAGATCGGGAGTTCCACCGCCGCAAGCCTCTGTTGCCACAAAAAACCAATCTAGACCCTGTTCCGGCACCCTGCCGGAGGGGGAACCCCTCTCCGGTGGCCATCTTCGTCATCCCGACACTCTCCATGATGAGGGGGGAGTAGTTCACACTCGGGGCTGAGGGTACGTACCAGTAGCTATGTGTTTGATCTCTCTCTC
>LR738713.1:517857095-517869455 GCA_902687465.1 Secale cereale | reverse complement strand
CTCTCTCTCTCTCTCTCTCTCTCTCTCTCTCTCTCTCTCTCTCTCTCTCTCTCTCTCTCTCGTGTTCTAGAGATGGCACGATCTTGATGTATCGTGGGCTTTACTACTATAGTTGGATCTTATGATGTTTCTCCCCCTCTACTTTCTCGTAATGGATTGAGTTTTCCCTTTGAAGTTATCTTATCGGATTGAGTCTTTAAGGATTTGAGAACACTTGATGTATGTCTTGCATGTGCTTATCTGTGGTGAAAATGGGATATCACGTGATCTACTTGATGTATGTTTTGGTGATCAACTTGCGGGTTCAGTGACCTTGTGAACTTATGCATAGGGGTTGGCACACGTTTTCATCTTGAATCTCTGATAGAAACTTTGGGGCACTCTTTGAAGTTCTTTGTGTTGGTTGAATAGATGAATCTAAGATTGTGTGATGCATATCGTACAATCATGCCCACGGATACTTGAGGTGACAATGGAGTATCTAGGTGACATTAGGATTTTGGTTGATTTGTGTCTTAAGGTGTTATTCTAGTATGAACTCTAGGATAGATCGAACAGAAAGAATAGCTTCATGTTATTTTACTACTGACTCTTGAATAGATCGATCAGAAAGGATAACTTTGAGGTGGTTTCGTACCTTACCATAATCTCTTCATTTGTTCTCCGCTATTAGTGACTTTGGAGTGACTCTTTGTTGCATGTTGAGGGATAGTTATATGATCCAGTTATGTTATTATTGTTGAGAGAACTTGCTCTAGTAAAAGTATGGACCCTAGGCCTTGTTTCCTAGCATTACAATACCGTTTGTGATCACTTTTATCATTAGTTACCTTGCTGTTTTCATATTTTCAGATTACAAAAACCTATATCTACCATCCATATTGCACTTGTATCACCATCTCTTCGCCGAACTAGTGCACCTATACAATTTACCATTGTATTGGGTGTGTTGGGGACACAAGAGACTCTTTGTTATTTGGTCGCAGGGTTGTTTGAGAGAGACCATCTTCATCCTACGCCTCCCACAGATTAATAAACCTTAGGTCATCCACTTGAGGGAAATTTGCTACTGTCCTGCAAACCTCTACACTTGGAGGCCCAACAACATTTACAAGAAGAAGGTTGCGTAGTAGACATCAGCCTGGTCCCTGGTCATTGTCCGCGGTTATTTCATAATAACATGCTTAACGAGTTTGGATATTTGATCTGAGTTGGTTCATTGGCCTTATACGCACTAACTGCCACGCGGGACATGATATGGGCAACTGGCGTCGTGGTATCAGCCGAAGCCTTTCGGACGTCAGTGACTGAGTGGCACGCGCCGGGTTGGACCACGTAACGTAACTTCCTTTGAAATGGAAGTTGCTAGGTCTGCTCACCTGCCGCGTACGCGACGTGCAGGAGTCCAAAGGGCGATGGCCCATGACCCCTGCGCACTTAGGATTTAGACCGGCGTGCTGACCTCTCTACCGGGCCTAGGTAGGGTTGTGACGTGTTGATCTTTCGAGGTCGGGCATGACCCAGGAAAGTGTGTCCAGCTAGAGGGATCGAGCGTGTCGGGTTATGTGGTGCACCCTTGCAGGGAAGTAATCTATTCGAATAGTCGTGTGCACAGTAACAGGACGACCCGGAGTTGTATTCCGACCTCATGACAACTAGAACCAGACACTTAATAAAACACACCGTTTCAAGTGCCAGATACAACCGGGTGATCACTTTCCCATAGGGCGACGAGGGGAGGATCGCCGGGTAGGATTATGCTATACAATGTTACTTGGTGAACTTACCATCTATTCTCTTCTACTGCTGCAAGATGGAGGCTGCCAGAAGCGTAGTCTTTGATAGGACTAGCTATCCCCCTCTTATTCTTGCATTCTGTAGTCCAGTCCACAAATACTACCCATATCATTGTTACCATTGCATATTTAGTGTAGATCCTTGCTTGTGAGTACTTTGGATGTGTACTCACGGTTGCTTTGCTCCCCCTTTTCCTTCTTTTCCCTTCTTCTCGGATGATGCAACCAGATGGTGGAGCCCAGGAGCCAGATGCCTTCGCCGACGACTACTACTACCCCATCGCAACCTACTACTATGTGGAGCCTACGGACGACCAGTAGTAGTTTAGGAGGACCTCGGGCAGGAGGCATGCGCCTCTTTAAATCTGCTTCCCGGTTTGTGCTAGCCATGTTATGGCACCTTGTTTAACTTATGTCTTTACTCAGATATTGTTGCTTCCGCTGACTCGTTTATGATCGAGCTTATGTATTCGAGCCCTCAAGGCCCCAGGCTTGTAATATGAAGCTTGTATGATCTTTAATTTGTGTTTAGAGTAGTGTTGTGATATCTACCAGTAAGTCCCTAATCTTGGTCATACACATTTGCGTGCATGATTAGTGTACGGTCAAATCGGGGGCGTCAAATGGTGGAAGCGTACATAGTGTGATCTGTCTGGTCGCGAACGTGTACGTACATAGCGATCGATCGGTCTCTCTACAACGATGAACTGTGGCCGAGTAAGGAGCGACATGTGTCATACGTATAGTCCAATCTAAACCGTGTACATGTACGTACAACCACGTGGCAAAAAATATGGCTACGTATGTACATATGGGCGGAGTCTCGAACGCGTACTCGCGAATACGTATGGCCATGGCTGGTGTACATGGATAGGCAGAGGACGGCAGCAATGGCGTCGTGTTAATCGGCAGCCAACCGGCGGGGTCGGAACGGAGAAACATCGTCGTGTTCATCGGGAGGCAACTGAACGCGTCGTGTTCATCGGGAGCCAACTGGCTTGGAGAAACAGCCGAAACCTCGTGCGTGATACGTCTCCGTCGTATCTACTTTCCTAACGAGTTTCCTCTTATTTTGGACTCTAATTTGCATGATTTGAATGAAACTAACCCGGACTGATAGTGTTTTCAGCAGAACTACTATGGTGTTGTTTTTTTCTAGAAATAAAAGTTCTCGCAATGGAAGAAAACTTTTTGGAGAATTATTTTAGAATAAAAGAAATACTGGAGCCAAGAACCACCGGAGGGCCCCCCTGGGTGTGCACAACCCACCATGGTGCGCCCCCCTCCAGGCGCGCCCAGGTGGGTTGTGCCCACCTGGTGGCCCCGTAGACCCTGAGTCCAACTCCATAAATACCTATTTTTCCAGGAAAAAAATGAGGGAGGAAGAATTATCTCGTTTCGCGATACAAAGCCGCCGCCCCTCCTATTCTACATCGGGAGGTCAGATCTGGAGTCCGTTTGGGGCTCCGGGTAGTGGAATCTTCAGTCTTCGTCATCACCAACCCTCCTCCATCGCCAATTTCATGATGCTCTCCATCAGGGGTGAGTAATTCCTTAATAGGCTAGCTAGTCGGTGAGGAGTTGGATGAGATACATCATATAATCGAGTTAGTTTTCTTAGGGCTTGATCTCTAGTATCCATTATGTTCGGAGATTAATGTCTTTATGGCTTTGCCATGCTTAATGCTTGACACTTTGGGCCTGGGTGCCATGAATTCAGATCTGAACCGTTTATGTTTACACCATTATATCTATGTTCTGGATCCGATCTTGCAAGTCATATTCACCTAATATGTGTTATGATCAGTAAACTCTAGAGTGAAAGTATTCGGGATACTTTCCGGTAATGACCTTAGTTTGAGGAGTTCATGTATTCACTATGTGTTAATGCTTTGTTCCGGTACTCTATTAAAAGGAGGCCTTAATATCTCTTAGTTTCCTTATGGACCCCGCTGCCACGGGAGGGTGGGACAAAAGATGTCATATAAGTTCTTTCCGTAAGCACTTATGACTATTTACGAAATATATTTATGAACTGGAGCTAGTCTTGTATCGCCCTAGGTTATGACTGTTATACGATGAATATCATCCAACAAATTGCCGATCCAATGCCTACGAATTTCCTTGATCTTGCTAAGTTACTACTGCCGATGTTAGTATTGCTACTGCTATGAAATCATTACTATCATTGTTACCTCTACTATTGCTGCTACCGCGACTATCAAAACTATCATACTACTGTGCTACTGATCACTTTGCTGCAGATAATTAATCTCCAGGTGTGGCTGAATTGACAACTCAGTTGCTAATACCTGAAAATATTCATTGGCTCCCCTTGTGTCGAATCAATAAATTTGGGTTGAATACTCTACCCTCAAAAACTGTTGTGATCCCCTATACTTGTGGGTTATCAAGACCTTTTTCTGGCGCCCTTGCTGGGGAGCATAGCTATATTTGTTGAGTCACTTGGGATTATTATCTATTTTTCATTATGAGGAATCTGAAGGACGAAAGAACTAAGATCTTTCCCTCAACAACGAGGGGAGGCAAGGAATTGCCATCTAGCTCTTCACTTGATTCTCCTTCAGTTATAAATAAGCTTGCAACACCATAATCTATAATTAATCCTGATATGTCGCAAGTATTGATGATTCTACTTCTACCATGAATGATGTTGTAAATGATGCTTATGATGATGCTAGTACCTTTCTTGATAAGATTGTGCCATTAGGTGAACTACTTGATGAACAACTTGCTAGACTTAAAGATATTGAGGATGCTGCAACTGATGAAACTACTGAAACTGATGAAGTACTTGAAACTGAAATTCTTGAAACTCCTATTAGATCTAGCCATCCTAGATAAGAATTGCCTAAAGTACCCGAAGGGTATGTTATGGATGAGGAGACAACTAGAGACTTTCTTGCTTGCAATGATAGAGATGATCTTAAGAAATTACTATGCAAACTGAAAGACAAATCTTTGAATGCTAGAATGAAATGTGATCCTAAGTTTGCTACTTCACCTATATGTGTTACTGATAAGGATTATGAGTCCTTTGTCGACCCAGAGTTAGTTACTTTGGTAGAATCTAGTCCTTTCCATGGCTATGAAACTGAAACTATAGTGGCACATCTTACTAAACTAAATGATATAGCCACCCTATTTGCTCATGATGAGAAACCTCGCTTTTATTATATCCTCAAATTGTATCCATTTTCATTAACAGGTGATGCTAAAGCTTGGTATAATACTCTTGCTCCTGGTTGTGTGCGTGGTCTCCAGGATATGATTTATTGCTTCTGTGAAAAATATTTTCCTGCTCATAAGAAACAAGGTGCCTTGTAGGAAATATTTAAGTTTGTGCAAATTGAAGAAGAGAGTCTCCCACAAGCTTAGGGGAGGCTTCTGCAATTGCTTAATGCTTTGCCTGATCATCCACTTAAGAAAAATAAAATACTTGATATCTTCTATAATGGACTAACCGATACTTCTAGGGATTTCCTAGATAGTTGTGCTGGTTGTGTTCAGGGAATGAACTATTGATCAAGCTGAGGAATTATTGAATAGCATAGTGAAAAATTGTGATGATTGGAATCTTCCCAAACCACTGCCTAAACCAACTATGAAGGAGAGGGGTATCTCATTTCTCAATCCCGAAGAGATGCAAGAGGCAAAGAAAAGTATGAAGGAAGATTGTATTAAAGAAGAGGATGTTAAAAATTTACCACCTATTAAAGAAATTCATGGACGTGACACACCACCACCCAAGGTGGTAGAGGTAAATTCTTTAATGAAATTTGATGAAGGTGAAATCCCTTACAAAAAACATCCTAGTCAATGCCTTTATCAGTTTGATAACTACATTAGAAAACAAGATCGCTTCAATGCCAATGTCATGGAACAATTAAAATACAACTCTGATATGATTGCTCGCTTGAGTGACTTGTTTTTTAGAATCTCCAATGATGTTAGAGGTGTAGGAAAACATGTCTCTATGGTTCAAACCCAATTATAACAAGTTGCTCAATCTCAGAAAGAACTACTAAATGAAATGAGTAATAATATAAATGATTTTGCTGTTAGGGTAGCAACTAGAGGAGGTAAAATGACTCAGGAACCACTTTATCCTGAGGGACACCCTAAGAGGATTGACCAAGATTCACAAAGACTTAACACTAGTGCACCTAGTCCTTCTAGAAATAAAAGGAAGAAGAAAAATGAAAGGACTTTGCATGCCTCTAGTGAACTTGAGATAGAAAAACTGCCTAACACTAATGATGTCTCCTATCTATGATGCTGAAACTCAATCTAGTAGTAAACATTTATCTAGTGATGATGAAAATGATAATGATGATGTTCAGAAAGACAGTCAACCAGATAGTGATAAACCACCAGATAATGATGTTGAGATAGTGGCTGCTGTTGATCTTGATAACCCGTAACCTAAGAATAAAAGATATGATAAAAATGACTTTGTTGCTAGGAAACATGGTAAAGAAACGAAACCATGGGTACAAAAACCCATGCCCTTTCCACCTAAATCAACTAAGAAAAAAGATGATGAAGAATTTGAATGCTTTGCTGAAATGCTTAGGCCAGTCTTTTTGCGCACTCGCTTGACAAATATTTTAAAGATGACCCCTTATGCAAAATACATGAAAGACATCATCACTAATAAAAGAAAAATACCGGAAGCTGAAATCTCCACCATGCTTGCTAATTATTATTTTAAGGATGGAGTTCCCAAAAAACTTGGAGATCTTGGAATACCAACTATACCATGCTCCATCCAAAGAAACTATGTCAAAACTGCTTTGTGCGATTTAAGAGCTGCTGTTAGTGTTATGCCTTTCTCTTTATATAAAAGACTTGATTTGAGTAAACTCACACCTAGTAAAATACCTTTGCAAATGGCTGAAAAAAGAACTGACATACCTATCGGTATTTGTGAGGATGTGCTCGTTGTTGTTGCAAACATTACTATCTTAACTGACTTTGTTATACTTGAGATGTCCGAGAACGACAACATGTCAATTATCCTTGGTAGACCCTTTTTGAACAACGCGGGGGTTGTTATTGATTGAAATAAAATCAAAGTGAATTTTCATATCAATGGTAACGAGCACACGATGCACTTTTCGAATAAATAATTCCAAGTGAATTGTACTAATGTTATTGATAATTCTCCACCACTTGTAATTGGGAGTTTTCAGATCCATCTACCTATTGCCAAAAAGATATATGAAATACTTATTGTTGGGGATGTGCATATCCCCATTGACATAACTTAGTGTTTTACGAAAATTCTTTGATCTCATGCTAATTTGAAGTGGTTGTTAACAAGACTTGATCAGCCTTATTAATTGATCATTTTTGAGAGGTATGAAGTCGAGGAATCTAGTGAGCACAACTCTCTGTCCCTACCTTTTATTCTCTGTTTTGCTTAGTTTAATAAAACAAAATGCCATGCTTGTCATGTTTTCTGTTTCTCTTGTGCAATAAAAATGGCTCAAAAATAAAAGTGCTTAGAATACCTAAAAATTTAACACAATTTTTTTCTGAATTTCTAGTGCAAATAACATGAGAGGGGCGTGCACCAGGTGGGCACAACCCACCTGGGTGTGCTAGCAGCCCCAGGCACGCCCTGATGGGTTGTGGTACCCACATGGACCCCCTCACTTATCTCTTTAGTCCACTTCATCCCCTACCTCTAGAAAAAAATCACCATTGCTCTCTCCCTCGTGTTATTGCTCTCAACCCCATGGATTTCGATCTCTTTGCTTGAAGCACCATTTTGGAAACAATTTTGGGGGATTGCTACTTGGTATGTGACTCCCCCATTGCTCCAATTACTTTTTGTGTTAGTAGTTTATATTTTGAATAATTAGCTACTCTTGGTGCTTGTGTAAATGAGCTTGCATGTCGAATTCTTATAGTTCTAAGAAGTTTGAATGCTCAAAATGGCCTCTATGCTTATGAGTAGTTGCTATCAATCTTGTGAAGTTCTTGTTGACAAAAAATTTGTGGACCAATTTTTTTCATAAATTGTATGCAAACAAAATGTACTTATTTGGAAGGAGTTCTTCGAGGAGGAGGTCCTCAGAAGCATCATCCAGTATGAGGTCCTCGGAAGCATCTTATGTTGAACCAAGTGCAAGCTCAATTCAAGAGGCTGCTATTAAATCTTGCTTATCGCCATGCAATGAGTTCATGGTGAATGCATGTATTAAAGAAGAATTTGAGCAATATATTCACAACATCGAGCTCGGTCCCTACATCAAAGATAAGTGCAATCAGCATCTCAGGCTCACAGAAACATTTACTAAAGAATTTAAATTTCATCCTCGTGAGTCTACAGTTTTGTTTAAACTGTATGATAGCCCTTTTACCATGCCTCTGGAGACATTTTCTAATATATTTAAAATTCCATTTTAGGACTTGCTAGATGAACCACCAAGGTCGGAGTATGAGACATTCCTGACTAGTCTTTGTTATGGAGAGGATAGAGGAGTGACATAAGGTAGAATAAAAAGCATTCACTTTCCATCAATTCAATACTTTGCAGTGTTTAATGGAAAATGTATCGTAGGCAAACAGGACTCTAGCATACCGTGTGCTCCTGACTTGAGACCCATACACACTGCCCTCACTTCTATCCAATGTTATAACCTTGGAGCGATTCTTGCACGCAGATTGCAGCACAACGCCGGTAGCGGTTATTTTTATTGTGGGATTTGTGCCTCACGTTTAGCAAGGGAGCTATGCGTTTCACTTTGGCCTAATGATCCTATACCCACTCAGTACTTAGACTTTGAGGCCATGAAGCGCCATAAGTTTCTTAAGGGCAAGTCAATAATTATACTTATAACTTGAGGTTCAATAAAGAACACATTGTGCATACCATTTTGCCTGTGCCTGCTCTCTTTGATTTTCACAGCAAAGGAAGATATTATGTTTCTGAGAGCAAGGCTCGTGCACACAACACGGAGGCCGCTGATGAGGATTTCCAAGCTAGGCCAAAAGCCTAAGCTTGGGAAGTACGTGTTTCCATCGACATTGTATTCATGTTCACACATTTCATTCCAGTTGTCTGTGTTCACACTTTTTCATTGTATTATCCATGCTAGATTTTCTTTCTTCTAGTGTGTTTGAAAAACCTTGAGAAAACTCAAAAATATTTCATGTTTCTTTTCATTTTTTCCTTTTAGCTTAGCTATTTGTGGTACTCAAAAGAAAAAGAAAAAACTCTATTCTTCTTTTTATTTGTCGGGAGCTCTCCCGAGTAAATAGTTTTTCTCATTTTTGTTTTCTTTCTACAATATGCCTTTTCAAGAAAAACTAAAAACTCCAAAAATATTTCAGTGTGTTTATCTGAATTTCCATTTTTGTTTTGTTTTTGAGTCGTACCAAGGAGGAGACCACGATGAAAATGTTGAGTGGCTCTCATATGCATTATCGCTTATCTAATAAGAAGCCCAATTTTCTTTGTCTTCTCCTTTTTGAATAAAATGTTTGCAGATTCCAGCTTAGTCCACGACACTCTTGCACCATTATTATTCTTATATCATTCAATCGTGCAAGTGAAAGGCAATAATGATGATATTCGATGAACTGACTGTGGCGGGGAGAAACAGGTATGAACTCAACTTGTTATGTTTTTGTAAATATGTTTAACCTAGTATCCATGATTCAGCCTATTATGATCAAACATGTTTGCAATGACAGTTAGAGATTATAGTTTCTCATGCCATGCTTAAGTAGATAGGAGTGGATGATGATTTATCTTGGAGGTCAATATTGCGTTAAAAATATTGTGATGTAGTATGATGATATGGTATCCTCCTCTGAATGTTTCAAAGGGCTTGACTTGGCACACGTTCACGAATGTAGTTGAATCAAAACCAACATAGCCTCTATGATATTTATGTTCATGGTGTCGATATCCTACTCATGCTAGTCTTCAATGTTTATTATGCATAATTCATGTTCATGACCATTTTCGCTCGCTAGCTGCCCGCTTCTCAAAAATATTTGCTAGCCTTCCCCTGTACTAAGCGGGAACACTGCTTGTGCATCAAAATCCTGAAACCCAAGTTATTCCAGATGAGTCCACCATACCTACCTATATGTGGTATTACAATGCCGTCCTAAGTAAATTTGCATGTGCCAGCTCTGAAAACTTCAAATAAATACCCTTTTAGTGTGCCTGGATTATTCATAGAGCGACAGGAGGTAGTCGGTATCTACCATGCTAAGAGGGTTATTCTCATGACCAGTGTTTATTCACTTGTCCTTGCACGACAGGGCCAGTAATAGGGATTCCCAGTCCTGAATTCAATAAGAAAAGAATTACAAGTAATCAAACAAAAACTCCTACGGAGTAAAACCTTTACTTTTCCGCTAGGGAACCGCTACTAATGTGTTTGGCATGGAAGATATTGATAACTAATGGTCATGATGTAAACAAGAATGGTGCATTTCCCCAAATTACATTTTCTCTATTTCAAAATTATGAGCTCTGGCACCTCTGCAAATCATTGCTTCCCTCTGCGAAGGGCTATCTATTTATTTTTATGTTGAGTCATCACCTTCTAAAATAAGTGCCAGATCTGAGAGCACTATTGTCATCCTTGTGCATTGTGTATAGTTAATGTTGGGTGTTAGCATGACTGGATCTTTTCTACCATGAATTACAATGTTTAGTCGTTGCTTGAACTTTGGAGGTGCTCTACATTTATGTTTTGCGGTCTCGGAAAGGGCTAGCAAGATACCACTATTGTCATATTATATCATTGTTGTTTTGATAAAGTGTTGTCATTTAAGATATCTTTTTATTGCTCTCTAATTGTTTATGCTATAGATATGAGTTAATATAATTTCTAAGAGTTATTGTTGACATGATTAGTCATGATCTTTGATGAAAACCTGGGTGCTACTTAAGCTTATTTATGTAAACAAGAGCAAAAGAGTTCGTAAAAGTTTTCCCTTTTCACTTTCAGTTTATCAACTGAATTGCTTGAGGACAAGAAAATGTTTAAGCTTGGGGAGGTTGATACGTCTCTGTCGTATCTACTTTTCCTAATGCTTTTCCTCTTGCTTTGGACTCTAGTTTGCATGATTTGAATGAAACTAACCCGGATTGATGCTGTTGATAACCCACAAGTGTATGGGATCGTTTGTAGCCTTTTTCGACAAGTAAGAGTGTCGAACCCAACGATGAGCTAAAGGTAGAACAAATATTCCCTCGAGTTCTATCAACCACCAACACAACTCTACGCATACTTAACGTTTGCTTTATCTAGAACAATAACAAAACTAGAGGTACTTTGTTGGTGTAGTAGGATAGTTTTGCAAGATAATAAAGAGGACGTAAATAAAAACTAGGGGCTGTTTAAATAAAAGTACAATTAAATTAGTATAACGAGTGTGTATTGGTAGTGGTAGGATTCGTGGAATTTTCCCTAGGCAATCGATAACTAGACCGGTAATCATTCTTGCAATATTATATTAGGGAGAGGCATGAGCTAACATACTTTCTCTACTCGGATCATATGCACTTATGATTGGAACTATAGTAAGCATACGCAACTACTAAAGATCATTAAGGTCGTGAAACCCAACCATAGCATTAAGTATCAAGTCCTCTTTACTCCCATACGTCATACCCTCCTTACTCAGGTTTAAGCTTCAGTCACTCTAGCAACCCACCATAAGCGAACCATGAACATACTGAAACACCCTATAGCGGGGACCCCTCACGTCTGCGCGAGACGAAGGGCATCGTAGGACAACACAATAATAAAATTTACAATCATACCAACCAAGATCACGATTAACCCATAAGACAAAATAGATCTACTCAAACATCATAGGATGGCAACATAGTATTGGATAATAATATGAAGCATAAAGCACCATGTTTAAGTAGAGGGTACAGCGGGTTGCGGGAGAGTGGACCGCTGAATATAGATGGGCGAAGGTGATGGAGTTTGTGACGCCCAGATATTTAAGCTACAGTAAACCTCTGCTAATGTTGCCACGTCACCTCGGTTACTGTTGATAAACTCGCGTTAGTTCAAAATGATTCAAATTTAAATTTTAATTAAAGGCAACCAACAAAAGTTTTCAAACGATAAAACTAAAATGTTCTAAATGTGACCAATAATTCATGAGTGATAAGGTGGAGAAACCAACATTTCTTATAATATTTAAATTCACTAAAATAACTAAACCTGAGGGCAAAACAATTAAATTAATGCCTTTTATAAGTTATAATAATATAACTAAATTAGTGATGTGCCAAAATAGTTGTGGCAGTGGCCTAATTAGTAATACTAATTTAGGTGCTGACTTGGTGTTTTATAAAACTAAAATAAAAGAAGCTTTAAATGAAAACAGTAAAGAAATAAAAGAAAAACAGAAAAGGAAAAACAAAATAAATAAATAAAAGAAATCCCGGCCCACCTGGGCCTCGGCCCAACTGGCCGGCCCATCCCGACCCCTGCTTAACCCCCTTTGCCTTCCCTGTGACCTAACCGGTCCACCACACTCCCCCTCTCTC
>LR738713.1:517811669-517856861 GCA_902687465.1 Secale cereale | reverse complement strand
CCCCCCACCGAAGTCTGCGGCCACCTCCACCCGTGCCAGACCTCAGCCTCCGCCGCGTTGTGTTCCGGCAACTGGCCGCGCGTCCCACGGCCCCCCTGCTCGCGACTGCGTGTTGCACGCCCCTGCTCACCGCCTGCACCGGTGCCCCACCGTTACCTACCTCCGCCCCTGCTGCCTGCCGCGCCCGGCCACAGCTGGACACACTGGGCCGCGTCCTCCTCCGTCGGGTAGCGCCTGGCCGCGCCCGCTTCGGCCGGCTGCGCCCGCTCCGGCTGGCCTTGTCCATCACCGCCGCCGCAGCTCCTGGCTGTGGACGCCGACCGGCCTCTGTGCGCCCACGCGCGCAAGCTCTCTGGTGGCCGAGGCCACTGCCACCCCGGGGCTCCGCCCCGTTTCGCCAACGCCAGACCAGCTAGGCCCCATGTGCGTATGACCAGTGGGGCCCAGCCCTAGAAACGAAATGATAAATAATAATAATAAATATTAATTTTAATAATAATAATTGATTAATTAATTAATTAGGATAATTAATTACCTTAATTAACATTTGTTAGTTAAAGCTAATTAGATAATTAAACTAATTAATCTGTTTAATTAGTCTTAGTGTATGACTGTAGGCCCCACGTGTTAGTTTGACTCAGTCAACTGACTGGTTGACTGCTGACGTTGTGCTAACGTCATGCTGATGTCATAATTGGATTTTAGAATTAACTTAATTCTGTAAATTCTAGAAAACGTTTTAAAACTTTAAAAATTAATATAAAATAATTCGTAACTCGGATGAAAATACTTTGTACATGAAAGTTGCTCAGAACGACTAGACGAATCCAAATGCGTAGTCCGTTTGTCCACGGTACGTCCCTAGCATAGCGAACCTACAACTGTCCCCCTCCGTTTCACCTGTCCGAAAATACCTAACATCCGGGAATACTTTCCCGGATGTTTTCCATCCTCGCCAATATCACTTAGTACCACGTTAGGTCACACGTAGCACCACATATTTCCATGTTATGCTTTGTGGTGTGATGCTTGCTTTATATTTATTGTTTCTTCACCCTCTTCTCTCTGATAGACACTAGGACTGAGACCGCTGATAGTGCCACGGTGATCGACTGCGTCGACGACGACCCCTCCTTCTTGCCAGAGCAACCAGGCAAGCCCCCCCTGATGACCAGCTATCGCCCATTCTCCTCTCTCTTATTCTTGCATTACGTTTGCTACTGTTGTTGATTCGATAGCTCCTATTCTGTTGCATAGCCTATCATTGTTGCTACAACTGTTGATACCTTTACCTGCTATCCTAATGCTTAGTATAGGACGCTAGTATTCCATTAGTGGCCCTACATTCTTGTCCATCTGCCATGCTATACTATCGGGTCGTGATCAGTCAGGTGGTGATCACGGGTACATACCATATTATTACATACTCATGATGATGATTCGGATATGGGGGCTGAAGGGGCAGGTGGTTCCACATATGTAGCACCCCAAAAAAAATTACCCTGATTTGTAAATCAAAATTTTTACCAGGAGTTCAAACCTTTCACTCTCTGGATTTTCTTTGGTTTCAGAACCACTTTTTCTTTTGGAATTATGGAGTTTTGCCCTAGTGAAAACTTTTGAGATATGTTATTTGGACTTATTTGCCCTACCCAAGAAAACAATTCTTCTATCAGTGGGTTCATTTGCAATATTATTATTTTTCCCAAGCTTTATCACTTAAAGTGTTTTTTCATTAGTTTTAAAGCTCTACTTGCACTACAACCCTTTGATAGATTTGTTCAAAAATTCCACCAAATTTGGGGATGTCGTGTGAAGTCCCTACATCACTTTTATGCAAAAACCCTTTGGTGTTCTTTGAATAAGTTGAGCAAAACATCCTATTTTGCTCTCTGGTCCAGATTGACATTTTCTACTACAGCCTTATGGTAGCTTGCTCTTTTAACCATGAGTTTTCTCCTGCTTGTAGTCCTTCCTGCAAAACCCTTAAGTCTAGGAGATTTGAGCATTTGGGTCAGTTTTGGTCCATTCAATAATGCCTTCTAGTTTCTATCCAGAATTGATTTTCTCAAAAGCTTACACTTGCAAGTTTTTAGTTTTTCCCAACCAACCTTGTAACCATCTCCTACACCTAAAGAGGCATTGGTCTGGAGTTTTTGGCCACCCCAAGAGATGCCTATATGACCATGGCATTCTGTCAAACACCTTGTCTGCATGGCCAATTTTGGCTTGGTTTTTAGTTTGCATTGTGAACTTGATCCCCTGATCAAACCACCATGTCCACTAATCTCCTTGCAAACTCTAACCTAGACCTGTTAATCCCCAGCCTCATCCAAGCCCTCTAGCACGCGCTGGCATTATGTCGAGCACCTAGCGTGCGTGCTCTGGGCGCGGCCAGAGTGCGCGTTTTCCACGTGTGTGTGCCCGAGTCGCCGCGTCTCGCTGCGGCCCTCTCTCGCGCCTGTTCTGACCCTTGGTGTCGGGGGAAACTGTCCACCACGAGCACCTATGGGACCGGAGCCCCTTGTCGTTGCGGTGAGGGAGCGGAGGGAGCACAAAGAGCAGATCGTGGTGAGCACGCGGGCAGTTTACCCAGGTTCGGGCCACGATGGACGCGTAAAACCCTACTCCTGCTTAGTTTGTATTGAGTTGGGGAGCTCGGGAGCTTGAAGAACTAGCTACACCGAGCGTATGAGCGATCTAGGTTCCGAACCCTTTCTACGTTGTGCATGGGCCTCCTTTTATAGTGCAAGGGGTCACCGACGTAGGAGAAAGGGTAAAAATGTAATAGTGGTGGTAGTTGTAACAGTGCGGGAATAGTGGAGCAACAGTGGATGAACAGTGGTCGCTACCTACTTTGACAGTGGGGGACAAGAGCATTTAATGCCCGTCGCCGTCGACCCCAAAAGCGCCCGCCCTTGCGTCTCCGTTTGCCACGGCGATGGCTTTATTACCGCGGAGTGCCACCGTGTCCCCCAGGCTGCACAGCCATCCGCCACGCGTCCCTGGAGTGGCCCCAGGGCGACGCGTGGTTCGTTGAGCTGGAGCGCGGGCACACAGCGTAACTCCCCCCGGCAAGCACCTTGCCGGGGTCTTGACCTTGCCGGGCCCGGGAGCTTGTCGGGCTCTGAAGCTTGTCGCTCCCCGGGCCCTGCCGGGGCGCACGTCGCGCCGAGGCATGTCTTCTGAAATGTGATCTTCTAGCCTTCCTGGCAAGCTCCTCTTGCCAGGGTCTGGTGCTAGTGAGGTAATCTTGAGCCTGGGACGGCCTTCCCGGCAAGCTCCACTTGCCGGGGACTTGATCTTCTGGCTTGTATACTTTGTTTTCGAATGGTTTTATATGGAGCAGGAAGGTCTCCGGCAAGCACGTGGTAGGCCCTGCCGCGGGAAGCTGCTACTGCCCGTGCACAAGTTGGGGTACTGAGGTACCCCTACCTTAGTACACCGACAGGAGCCCCCGGGCCTGGGCCACAAACGGTGCCGAGCGCTGTTGGGCCAGGCCCAAAACAGTGCACGGGCACGCGCGGCCCACGGTGCGCCGAATCCACTTCCGCATCCGTCGCGTCCCTCCGTAACGGCACGCGTCGATTGCGGCGTCGTGGGATGGGACGTGGCCACGTTCTTTTAATGGAAAGAGCGAAACGTCCCCCACTTCCCCATAAAAGCAGAGGAAGCAGGAGCGGTTCCCCTCCTACGCCTTCATTGCTTCTTCTTCCATCTCCAGAGATTCCCCTTTGCGCTCCGCCTCCACACCTCCTCCGCCGTATTCCGCATCCGCGGCGCCGCCGGACTCTTCGTCCCCCCTTCCCTCGCCGCCTCCGCCATGGCCCCGAAGACCGAGAAGGCGAAGGCGGAGAAGTCCAAGAAGGAGAAAACCGATCAGGCGGCGAGGCTTGCTCTTCTGCGGAAGAGCAATGTCGTCTTCGCGCCAAGGCTCAGCGCGCGGGAGCTCTGGAACAAGTATTACTTGTTCTGGGCCAAGGAGACCAAGGCGCATCCTCGGACCAGAGCCTATCCCGCCGCCGCCAAGGACAATTACCCCGGCGGGTATTTCTTCTTCGCAACTTTCTTCCATTGCGGCCTTTGTCCCCCTTTTTCCGACTTTTTCTGCGATATCATGCACACCTACGGCCTCCACCTTCTAGACTTCACCCCCAACGCCATCCTCACGATGGCGGTTTTCGCACATCTGTGCGAAAACTATATTGGGATCTATCCGAATGTAGCGCTGTTTAGGCACTTCTTCACCCCTAGAGTAGATGCCGGCGCTCCCCTCTCCGGAGGAATCTCTTGGGTCTTCCGCTTGAACAAGAAGGAATCCTACCTGCCCGGGGAGCTCCGCGACAAGTGGGAGGAGTGGCGCGTGGACTGGTGCTGGGTAGTTGAGGACGAGCCGCAACCTTTCACTGCGCCGCGCACAACAGCCATCGTGCGCGGCAGGGACTGGAGTGAGTTGGACTCGGACGACATCAAGCTCAACGTCGCCCTCATCAGAATTCTTCGTCTCCGGGTAGCAAAGTTGTCCGTCGGAGAGGTAGGAGCAAATTTTCTCCGCCGCCGCATTGCCCCTCTACAGGATAGGAAGAGGCCAGCATGGGAGTACGGCAACGCGGCGGACATAATGAGATTGCGCCCGGGGCTAAACTTCAACTTCACATCGCTAGAGCTGAAGGGGATGGTCCGGGAACTCTTTAAGCACGACCCGGCCCACCCAGAGTGGTTCAGAGCTCCCCGGGGAGTGGTGCCTCTCTGCAACAGCACGGCCCGGGATCCTCTTCGCGCCATGATGCCCGCATGTGATTCGCATGGCGTGGACCGCACATGGATACCGCCCAAGGCAGCAGACATCATGAGCTTCTTCGACAACCTGGTGGAGGTGCCGAAGAACAAGGATGAGATCAAGGGGCTCACCCGGGACACCACCGACCAGGAGATTGCTTATATAGCTTCTCGGGTAGAAGAGGCCGCTGCAGCCGCAGCGGCATGAGAGTTTGGCTTCACAGTTGAGGAGGCAGATGCTGATGCGTCCTGCCAAGCAGAGGAGGCGGAGATCCGCAGGCTGCTGCAGCTTCCTCCCGACGAGCTCGCCGGGGTCCCTTCTTTGAGGCACTCCGGGATCCCCGGAATCGTGACCGAGGCCGCGGCGAGAGGCGGCGCTGCCGGAGGAAACAGAGGCGCCGCAGGGAGCGGAGGCGCCGGAGGGGGCGGAGGCGCCGGAGGGAGAACGGCCGCAGGGCAGGGCGCTGGGCCCAGCAAGCCAGCCGAGGAGGAGGAGGAGGAGGAGGACGTCGGGGCCGACGAGGACTCCGACGGGTCTCTGGGGCTCTATGCCGACGACCTCTCCTCGTCATCGGAGACCTCCCCGCCTCGGGCAAGTCCCAGGCGATCTCCGCTGAAGCGTCTCCACAAGGCGACGACGGGGACGAGGGCGCAGGCGCCCCGACAACAACCAACTCGCCGGGCGGCGCGAGCTACCCGGGGGAGCCAAGCTGCGACGGGGGCGCCCGGCGCACCAACCACGGCAGGGGCGACCCGCGCACAGGCCGCGGCGGAGGTGCCCCGCACATCTGCGCCAAGCGGAGGAGGGTCTTCTCAGAGCGGAGCGGCTGCTCCGCCCGTTCCCCGGGCCTCGGCGTCCACAGGGGCCGGGTCTTCGCAGCCCCCAGTCCCGGGGACCGCCAAGCGCCCGAGGGAGTCTTCGCCTCCTGCTCCTCGCACGGACGCGCCTCAGGTGGCGTTCGACTTCTCCGCCCTGAGCGACGACGACGACGACGAGGAACAGGAGTAAGAACTTGAGGTTTTGTATCTTCCTTAACTTTGTCTTGATTCTTGTTGATTCTGATCTTGCTTCTTGCTTTGATTTCAGGACCCTGGCCCAGCGAGTGGCGAAGAAGGCCAAGGTTCCCGTCATCGAGGTCGCGGACGACTCGCCCGTCGCGGCGACTGGGGACGCGCCGGAGGCGAGCCTGCCGGACCCGAGCGCTGCTCCGAGGAGCAGCCCCCAGCGTAAGTTTGGTTTCAACCTTTCCGCTCGTCGGGCGCGCTTGAGGATCTTGTTTATGCTAACACCTTGTTGTTCTTGTTGTTGTCTTGATTGTCTTGTGCAGAGGGGGAGCCGCAGTCACAAGAGCACCCGGAGATCACTCCCGAGGAGCTGCAGGCCCTGCCGTCCCCGCCAAGGACGAACTCTCCGGCAAGGGAGAGTGCTCCGCCAAGGGCGGGTACTCCGCCAAGGGCGAGTAACCCGCCAAGGGTGAGCAGCCCGGCGAGGGCGGCCACCCCGCCAAGGCAGAGCTCCCCGGCGAGGGAGCCCGCCGTTGACGAAGTTCGCCAAGGTAAGTTTGTAATCTTGTCTTCCTCGGATCCGTCTTTTTTGAATATTTGCTTGAACTTCTTCTTCTTTTTCTTCTTCTTCTAGATCCTCCTCCCCCAGAACAGATGGAGACGGAAACCATCGTCGTGGAGGAGGGCGCGCAGGGCGACGGCGGCAACGCCCCTGTCGTTGAGGACACGGCGGGAGCCGCCGAGCCGGCTGCGGAGGAGACTGCTCCGACCGCAGACGCAGCGGCCGGGGAGGGGGACGGCGGCCATACTGCCGGCCCAGAGGCGGCAGGAGCGTCGAGCACTGCGCCGGCCGCCGACCCCTCCACCGAGAAGGAGCCGTCCGCTTACTATCTGGAGGCCCCCAACGGCGTCTACATCCAGGTGCCGTGGGGATCTTCGTCGCGAGCCCCCGCGGAGGGAGAGGCCTTTGATGGGGAGGTCCTCGCCTCCGCGGGTCTGAAGGTTGTCGAGGCGCCCGGCGGGAGTGACGAGCCCGAGGAGGAGAAGCTGCTCCACCGGCTCCTGGCCCTTTACCGGGCCAGGCAGGCGAAGCTCGCTTCTCGGGAGGCCCTCACCGCCAAGGCCACCGCTGACATGGAGAAGCGCGCGGCGGAGCTTCGTGCCGCCAACCAGGCCGCCCTCCGCGACGTGGCGGAGGAGCGCGAGAGGCTCGCCGGGGAGTACCAGGAGTGGCTCTTGGAGAAGGCCGAAGCCGAGGAGCAGCAGCGACTCGCCGGAGAGGAGCTGTCCCGGCGAGAAGGAGAGCTCACCCAACGGAAGGTCAACTTCGACTCCCACGAGGGAGACCTTGCCGCCCGGGAGCAGGCCCTTGGCGGAGAGCTGAAGGAGGCGAAGGCCGCCGCGGCTGCCGCGGAGACCGCAAAGGAGGAGCTCGAGGCCAAGGTTGCGCAGCTGGAGGAGTCCCTGAAAGCGAGCGTGGAGAGGGTCACCGCGCTCAACACAGAGCGCGAGAAGGACGCCCACACCAACTCTGAACTCCAGGTGCGTCTCTCCAAGCAGGGCGACGAGCTGAAGGCCACCAAGGATTCGATTGAGGATCTGGAGCTGAAGGTTTCCACGTCGAAGGACTCGCTTGATGCCGTCTGGGACCGGGAAACCAAGCTGAAGGAAGAGCTCCGCAAGGAGCGAGGCTTGGTGGAGAGCGCCACCACTGCGGCTGAGAACTTCCGCCGGACCGTCGAGGTATGGACCGACGACTTGGTGGCCTCTGCCTCCAACATCGACCAGGAGATGTTGGCGCTGAAGGTCGAGCATCTTATATACTCTCCGGATCCAAACCTCCCCCACAGCGCCAAGCTCAGCCTCTTCTTCAGAGGGATCGCGCCGGCTCTTGCAGATCTTCGGAAGAAGCTCCCCGCGCAACTGGCCGAGGAGTCGCGCCAGCTATGTGCGGGAACTTTGGAGCGCGTCTTGACGAAGATAGTATACCGCAATCCTGGTATAAACCTCGCCAACGTTCTCCGCAGCTTGTCGGCCGACGCGGATATGGAGGCGCTGAAGGCGCAGGTCGCCCACATTATCGCCAAAGTGAACAAGATCTCTAGGATTGAGGGCGACCGCGTAGATTAGGCCTCCTCTTCTTCATCTCTTTTATTGCTGCATAGTGTGCCATGAACTTATTAGTCATTGCGACAAGTTATCCCTTGTAAGATATTTATCTTATTTTTGATCAATCAGTGCAATGCTATCTCCCTTGTCTTGGTCTTTTACTTTGTATGCTTTTCACCCTACGCTTCCAGGGAGCTTGCCGGCAAGGGGCCTTTGCCGCGAGCGCTGAGTGCTGGACTCCGAGCAGCCTGCTGGCCAAGGCCTTACCGGCAAGCAACCTTGCCGCGGCTAGTCGCAACGCACTTAGCTTGCTGAGCGAACTCGAAAACGAAGTAAGGGCGCGACACTTGTCGCAGCTCACTTAAGTCATTGAGCGTACTCGAAAACAAGATAAGGGTGCGGCTAGCTACGGGTAGGTTCCTCCGCGCACAGGTTTTCCATACAAAGTGCGATTGTTCAAGGAAGACAACTAAAATTTAAAAATTTGAACTGCTCAAATTCTAATAACTTAGCTTTTATATGTTGCTTGTTTCTCCGGCAAGGTTTCGCTTTCTTGAACAGCACTTGGTTCCTCTTCCATCTCCTTTCCCCCCGGCAAACTTGTGCGCGAGGAACGTTCCTTCTGCTTAAGAGGCAAGGAAAAAGAAGAGGGAAACAAGTATATGGCCTTTCGGCGTGCTAATGCTTACCGGATACGTATGTTGCACAAGAATTGCCAAATAACGCATGCAAATAGCGAAGAAAAGCATGGAAAAGGCAAATAGCGCAAAACACAAAAGCTTTACTGATGCACGGGATCTGCGCCCGGCTTTGTACAAAGGGTTACATGCAACAGCGGCAAAGCTTGTACAAAAGGTGGTTGCCGGAGCGGATCACGGCAACCGCGCCTTATGGGTGAAACCTGCGAAGATGCTCTATGTTCCAGGAGTTGCTCACCGGTAAGCCTTCTTCGGTCTCAAGGCGGACAGCGCCGGGCCTTGTGACTTGTCTCACCCGATAAGGGCCTTCCCACTTCGGCGTCAACTTGTTGGAATTCTTGGCGGACTGAACACGCCGAAGAACAAGGTCGCCTTCCTCGAGACTCCTGGCCTTAACCTTGCGGCTATGGTAGCGACGCAAGGCTTGCTGGTATTGAGCAGCTCGTACAGCAGCCTGGAGACGTTCCTCCTCGAGGAGCAATGCATCATCTTGTCGCAATTGCTCTTGCTCGAGCTCATCATAAGCGAGCACTCGAGGAGATCCGTATACGAGTTCCGTGGGGAGAACTGCCTCTGCTCCATAGACTAGAGCAAAGGGTGTCTGTCCGGTGGCTCAACTTGGTGTCGTTCTGATTGACCAAAGAGCCGCCCGTAGCTCCTCTATCCAGTTTCTTCCGCACTTGCGCAGCCTGTCAAAGGTCCTTGTCTTGAGTCCGCGCAACACTTCAGCATTTTCCCTCTCCGCTTGACCGTTGCTCCTCGGGTGAGCAACAGAAGCGAAACAGACCTTGGCGCCAAGGTCTTGGACGTGATGCATGAAGGTGCGACTAGTAAACTGTGTACCGTTGTCGGTGATGATCCTGTTAGGGATCCCGAAACGGCAAACAATCGACCGGAAGAACCTGACCGCTGACTGTGCTGTCACCTTTCTCACTGGTTCCACTTCTGGCCACTTTGTGAACTTGTCGATTGCGACGTACAAGTACTCAAAGCCCCCGACAGCACGGGGGAAGGGGCCGAGGATATCGAGCCCCCAGACCGAGAAGGGCCAGGACAAAGGAATCGTCTGGAGAGCTCGAGCTGGCTGATGAATCTGCTTTGCATGGAATTGGCATGCTTCACACTTCGTTACTAGTGCAGTTGCATCTTGGAGGGCTTCTTGCCAAAAGAATCCTTGCCGGAATGCCTTTCCGACAAGCGCCCTTGCGCCAATGTGGTGGCCACATATGCCTCCGTGTATATCTGCCAACAGCTTCTGTCCATCTTCTCTGGAAATGCACTTCAACCTCACACCATTGAGTCTTCTTCTGTACAGCTCGTTATCCACGAACTAGTACATACTTGACTGCCTGGTTATCTTCTCTATCTCTTGAGGGTCGTCGGGAAGTTCTCCAGTTTGCAGAAAACGGACGATCTGCTGTGCCCATGCCGGAGCCCGAGGCTCAACGGCAAGGACTAAAGGCATGAGGGCCGCTGCGGGAACCTCTGCTTCTACGGCAAGAACCTCTGGTTCTGCCGGAGCAGATGGCCCCCTGGCAAGCTCGCCGGGGCGAGGCTTGTCGGGAACGTTTGCTTCAACTGCACAGATCCGGGGATCTGCAGGAGCAAACTGTTCCTCAGCGTTCTGTTCGTTGATCTTGGGGACCTTGGCGGCGGCTTCGGGAAGATCCGCCGGCAAGTAATCGCCGGAGACCAACTTTCTCTTCTTGGACTGCCCAATTGATGGTGTAACGGATGGTTGAGTTAGCTTGAGCAAGAAGGTCCCTGGTTCCACAGGTAACTTCATTGCGGCGCACTTTGAGAGGCCGTCTGCAATGTCATTCTGAGCTCTTGGGACGTGCTTCATTTGCAGACCCTCAAAGTGTTCTTCAAGCTTCCTCACTTCATCTACATAAGCTTCCATCAAAGGGCTTTGGTAACTCTTGTTAACTTGTCGGACCACCAACTGAGTATCTCCCCGGACAATCAGCTTCCTGATCCCAAGTTCGGCTGCAATCCTAAGGCCGGCAAGCAAGCCTTCATACTCAGCAGTGTTGTTTGTTGCTTGCTCCCTGGGAAAGTGCATCTGGATAACATACTTGAGGTGCTCTCCGGTGGGCGCGATGAGTACCACGCCGGCACCGACGCCTTGCAGCGAGAAGGCACCATCAAAGTACATCACCCATTCACTGGTCGCTTCTTGTACGGGTACACTTGTCTCTGGAATTTCTTCTTCGGGCGTCGGGGTCCATTCAGCTATGAATTCTGCCAAAGCTCGGCTCTGTATGGTTGAAGTACTTTCAAACTTGAGTCCAAAGCTCGACAGCTCCAGTGCCCACTCAACGATCCTGCCTGTTGCTTCCGGATTGTGCAATATCCTCTTCAGCGGAAAGCGAGTGACCACTGTTATCTCATGTGCTTGGAAATAATGGTGCAGCTTTCTCGAGGCCATGAGGAGGCCGAAAAGCAACTTTTGCACCCCGGAGTCTCTTGATCTAGCCCCCTGTAAGAGGGAACTTACAAAATACACCGGGCGCTGCACCATCTTTCTTCGCACTTCTCCTTGATCATGCGCAGAGTTGTCCTTGTCGGGGCCAGAGCTTGTCGGAGGAGCCCCCTGCTTGTCGCTGGATTCGCTTGCCGGTGGTGCTGATTCCTCGTCGGCCTCTCTCTCCGCTACCAACGCAGCACTAACCACCTGGTTGGTTGCCGCTAGGTACAGCAGCAACTTCTCCTGTGGTCTAGGTGCGACAAGTATTGGAGTAGAGGATAGGTACCGTTTCAAGTCTTGCAGCGCTGCCTCCGCTTCTGGAGTCCATTTCATAGGACCTGCCTTCTTCAAGATTTTGAAGAAAGGAAGGGCGCGTTCTGCAGACTTCGAAATGAACCTACTGAGGGCAGCCACACAACCTGCAAGCCTCCTGACATCCTTGACGCGCTTCGGGGCTTCGATCTGCTCGATGGCTTTAATCTTGTCGGGGTTGGCTTCAATCCCCCTCTGTGACACAAAGAACCTGAGAAGCTTGCCGGAGGGGACTCCAAAGACGCACTTCTCGGGGTTCAACTTAAGCCGGATCTTGCGCAGGTTTTCAAATGTCTCTTCCAAATCTTGAATCAGTGTATCCTTGCTCTTGCTCTTCACCACGGTGTCATCCATGTAAGCCTCTACATTTCTGTGGATCTGTGGTTCAAAAGCTGTGTATACTACCCTTGCAAATGTTGAGCCTGCATTCTTCAATCTAAAGGGCATGCGAATGAAGCAATATGTGCCACATGGAGTGATAAATGCAGTCTTCTCTTCATCTTCCTTGGCCATGAAAATCTGATGGTAGCCTGAATATGCATCAAGGAAAGAGAGTAGCTCACATCCGGCAGTGGAGTAAACAATCTGGTCAATGCGCGGCAAGGGAAATGGATCCTTGGGACATGCTTTATTCACATCGGTGAAGTCTGATACACAGTCTCCACTTCCCATTGGCCTTGCGCACGACGACTGGGTTCGCCAACCACGTCGGATGGATCACGCCTCTAACTAGGCTCGCTGCTTCTAGTTTCTTGATCTCTTCAGCAATGAATTCTTGGCGCTCCACGGCTTGCTTTCTGACCTTTTGCTTGACGGGCCGCGCATGAGGACAAACAGCAAGCTTGTGCTCAATCACCTTCCTGGGAACACTGGGGATGTCAGATGGTTGCCAGGCAAACACATCGACATTCGCCCGCAGGAAGGCAACGAGCGCGCTTTCCTATTTGCTGTCAAGTGTGGCACTGATGGTAAAGGTACCACCAGTGCCGTCCTCCTTGGCGGACACCTTCTTGGTTGCCGGAGGAGCGGCCATCCCCTTCTTGCACTTGCCGGTGGAGCTCGATGGGACGTCCTCGACGGCAGCGCAGCACTCCGAAGAGGTGCGGTTGCCGGAGTGGGCCCCAGAGCACTTGCCGGACTTGGTCTTCGTCTTCTTCCCCCCGGGAGCTTCAGCGGCAAGTGTATCCTTCTCTGCTGCGGCTGCTGCGTCCCGGTAGATCTTGTCGGCGCAGACAAGCGCAGCTTTCTTGTCGCCATGGACAGTGATGACGCTTATCGGCCCCGGCATCTTGAGTACGTTGTAGGCGTAGTGAGAAGCTGCCATGAACTTGGCGAGGGCGGGACGGCCGAGTATCCCATTGTATGGCAATGGAATATCGGCGACGTCGAAGGTTATGCGCTCAGTTCTGAAGTTGAGCTCCCCGCCAAAGGTCACCGGCAGAGTTTTCTTCCCCTTGGGCTTGCTCCTCCCCGGGTTGATTCCTTGGAAAGAACCGGTCTCTTCGAGCTCGCCATCTGGGATTTGGAGTTTCTTGATCACAGTAGAGGAGATCAAGTTCAGCCCGGCCCCGCCGTCAACCAACATTTTGGTGACCTTGAGGTTGCGGATGGTGGGTGAGACCAGCATCGGCAAACACCCAACCGCAGTGGTGCGGTCAGGGTGATCCTCAAGATCAAAAATGATGGGCGTGCTGGACCATTTGAGGATCCTGCGCGACTCCACGGGCGGCTCTGCTGCATTCACCTCCCGCACCCACTGCTTGAGTTGGCGGTGGGAGGTGTGCAGAGAGGCGCCACCGTCGACGCACAGGACCTCCGTGGCCTTCTGGAACTCCTGCTCGCTGTTATCTTCATCCTCCATGTCATCATCGTCGTCTTCTTCATCCTTGTCGCGGCCCCGGGGAGGTCGGTCAACTTGCCGCTGCTTGGCCTTGCCGCGGCGTCCTCCCCGGCCATTGAATGGCCGCTTCTTGCTTGGTTCTCCTCCGCCACCTTGGGCCTTCTCCTTGTTGCGCCGCTCGTACTCAGCTTTCTGCTGCTCGACGAGGTACTCGACGCGTTTGCAGTTGGAGAGGTCGTGGCCCTTGGTGCGGTGGATTTTGCAGTATTGCTTGTCGGAGCCGTCCTGCTTGTCGGCTGCCGCTACAGGGGCAGGCTCCTTGCCGGAGCCGCCTGCCTGTGCTTGCTTGGCGGGAGCCTCCTTGCCGGACTTCTCGACGGCAAGCACTTCCTTCTTGTTCTTCCTTCTGTTGTTCCGTCGCCGGCTCTTCTTTGCCGGGGCGGCGTCGTCGCTGTTGCTTCCCCCTGCGCCAGCATCCTCTCCGGGGAGTCTCCTCCCTTCTTCGGCGCGTGCGCACTTATCAGCTAGAGCGTAGAGCTCGCTGACATCCCGTATCTTGGTCATGGCCATCTCCTCACGCATGCGGCGGTTACGCACGTTCTGATGGAACGCGCTGATAACCGCGGCAGGGTGGACGTCGGGGATGTTGTGCTGCACACGACTGAAGCGTTGGATGTACTTGCGCAGGGGTTCTCCTTCCTTCTGGGCCAGAATATGGAGATCACTCTCCTGGCCGTGGGGTTTGTGGCCGCCCGTGAAGGCGCCAACAAACTGGTGGCAAAGATCTGCCCAAGAAGAAATGGAGCCTTCCGGCAAGTGCATAAGCCAAGAACGAACGTTCGGCTTAAGCACGAGCGGGAAGTAATTCGCCAATATCTTCTCGTCGCGCCCCCCGGCAGCCTGCACTGCGATTGTGTAGATGCTGAGAAACTCCGAGGGGTGCGTCTTGCCGTCGTACTTCTCCGGTACGTCGGGCTTGAAGTTCTTCACGCTGGGCCACTGGACGCGCCGTAGCTCACGGGTAAACGCAGGGCAACCTGCCGCGTACGGCAAGTCGCCTGGTTCACCGGGCGCGTGCGTGTCGACAGCGGCTCCAGCTCGCTGATCTGATTGTCGCCGAGCTTCTCGGCGGCGCTCGATCGTCGTTCGAGCGTCTTCTTGTCGCCGGTCGTCAAGGACCTGGCGCTGGTCCCGACGAGCCCGCGGATCCGACGACGTAGTGGAGTCGTCGTCGACGTTGATCCGGCGGGGAGGCGTCTTCTGCTTCCGCGGCGGGGAGTGCACGGTGGTTGCACCCCCGGCGGTCTTGTCGCCGTCGGCCTTCGTCTTCTCGACTTGCCGCGGCCGCGAGGTCGCCGGCTGCTGCGGAGAGTCGTTGTTGGCGAAGGCGATCAGGCTCTGGATGGTGGCCCTCCAGTCTTCGGCCTTGTCTGCCGCTGGAGGGAAGTCGAGGAGCAGTTGCGCCCTTGCGAGCGCTTCTGCTGGAGAGGAGGGAAGCGGGGGCGAGCGGTGCGAGGAGCGGGATATGCTCAGACTCCTAACTGGGTTAGAAGGAGCAGGGTCCCGCCCCGGCGAACGCGCCTTGCTCGTGCCGGGACGATGGCCCGGAGCATCCCGCAAGCCTCCGGTTTGCCCTTGTCCCAGCAAGCGGATGCCACCTCCTGTGGCATGGCGCTGCTGGGTCGTCGTTTGCTGAGATGGACGTGGCGCATCCACGGAGACCGAGGCTCGGTCGTCCGTCTTGTCCTTGGATTTGGTGGCGCCGCGAGTTTCCTCGCCGGCGACCACCCTTCCGACGGCGTCTCCCCCGCCCACCGTTGGCTCCGGTGGCGGCGGATGAGACGCAGACGGGCCTGCGACCTCCGAAACCTTCTTCTTCGGGGCCATGGCGCAGTTGTTGATGAAGCTGACGAATTTGGAGAGGTTGATGAAGAATGCGCCCGCGTGAACGCCGGATCAGGTTCGCACAACCTCGACGCCCCCTACCTGGCGCGCCAAAGATGTCGGGGGAAACTGTCCACCACGAGCACCTATGGGACCGGAGCCCCTTGTCGTTGCAGTGAGGGAGCGGAGGGAGCACAAAGAGCAGATCGTGGTGAGCACGCGGGCAGTTTACCCAGGTTCGGGCCGCGATGGACGCGTAAAACCCTACTCCTGCTTAGTTTGTATTGAGTTGGGGAGCTCGGGAGCTTGAAGAACTAGCTACACCGAGCGTATGAGCGATCTAGGTTCCGAACCCTTTCTACGTTGTGCATGGGCCTCCTTTTATAGTGCAAGGGGTCACCGACAGGTGTCAACGTAGGAGAAAGGGTAAAAATGTAATAGTGGTGGTAGTTGTAACAGTGCGGAAATAGTGGAGCAACAGTGGATGAACAGTGGTCGCTACCTACTTTGACAGTGGGGGACAAGAGCATTTAATGCCCGTCGCCGTCGACCCCAAAAGCGCCCGCCCTTGCGTCTCCGTTTGCCACGGCGATGGCTTTATCACCGCGGAGTGCCACCGTGTCCCCCAGGCTGCACAGCCATCCGCCACGCGTCCCTGGAGTGGCCCCAGGGCGACGCGTGGTTCGTTGAGCTGGAGCGCGGGAACACAGCGTAACTCTCCCCGGCAAGCACCTTGTCGAGGTGTTGACCTTGCCGGGCCCGGGAGCTTGTCGGGCTCTGAAGCTTGTCACTCCCCGGGCCCTGCCGGGGCGCACGTCGCGCCGAGGCATGTCTTCTGAAATGTGATCTTCTAGCCTTCCTGGCAAGCTCCTCTTGCCAGGGTCTTGTGCTAGTGAGGTAATCTTGAGCCTGGGACGGCCTTCCCGGCAAGCTCCACTTGCCGGGGACTTGATCTTCTGGCTTGTATACTTTGTTTTTGAATGGTTTTATATGGAGCAGGAAGGTCTCCGGCAAGCACGTGGTAGGCCCTGCCGCGGGAAGCTGCTACTGCCCGTGCACAAGTTGGGGTACTGAGGTACCCCTACCTTAGTACACCGACACTTGGCCACTTGCAACCAGCACCCCGACTCCTCCCTCACCGCAGAGCCGCCTTGGCTCCCCACGACACCACCACCGCAAGCCGCCACCGCCGCTCCAACCAGCTCTGCCATGGACGGCACCGCTCGAGCCACTCCAGCCCTCCAGCTGCCCTCTGGAACAGCTCGAGCTCATCCACGAGCCCGTCCGCTAGCGCCCATCGTCGCCATGTCGCCCTGCCAGCTACAGAACGGCAGTTCGCCGGCGTCCTTATCCAAGGTCGCGGAACCGACCTAGTTACGCTATAAATGGAGACCCCCGAACTCATCCAAACATGCAGGCAGCCTCAGGACATCCCTTTAGAGCCCCCACGGCCAGCAATCGACGGAAGGAGGCTTTCTTCCTCGACTCCGATCAGTTCGGCCACCGCCGCGCTCCGGTGCCGTGCGTCGCAAGCAGAGCCTCCCCCGTCCATCCAGTGCTTCCATCCCCCTCCCCTCGATCACGCGGAGCCGCCCAGCCTCTCAGCTTCGATTGGGAAACACCGTAGCCAAGACCCCCAATTCCACCCGAGGCCACCTCCGCCGCAGAGCTCACCGCCGGCGACTCCCTTCGCCCCCGCCGACCTAGTGACTACTGGGAGGACCGCCCTAGTCTTGCAGATCCTTCGCTGCCCTCGGAACCCAGTGGGGAGCCGCCGTTCATCGACGGCGATCGCCGGAGCCCTGCCACCGCTCGGACAGAGGAAGGAGGAGGAGCGGGCGACCAGTCAAACCTGACCAGTGGGCCCAAGGGACCCACTGTCAGTGACCCCGAGCCGGCCCACATGGTTTAAGCGAAAGCATAAAACCTAGAGTACGTCTTCTCTGCCTCGAAAACGTATTCTCATTCAAACCGTTTTCTTTTTTTGTTTTTATTAAAACAGAATGTTGACTAAACATTGATTGGCTATAACTTTTTAAATATAAGTCCAAATGACTTGATTCTTTTTCTGTTGCTCCTCAAATTTGGTCTAGTTTATTTTCATATTTATTTGAAAAATTTCCAGACAACTTTTTTTGTGCTGTTTTGAAGCTATGTGTTAATTTCATAGTCTCTCAAATAGGATCTTGAAGAGAGAGAAAACTTCCAAAAAGTTTCGGAATGCACTTTACCTCTCCACTACTTGAAGGCGAGCATTTTTGAACCCTGGCCCAATACTTATGGGTGTTGTTGATACGATTACAACATCACCTCGATATGGATGCATTTATCTTCATATGTGACGGTATGATCATACCCATGAGGGCATGATGTAGTCTCCTTGCTGTGAAAAATTAATATGCATGACGATGATCCCCCTCGTATGCCTGCCATGCCTAACGGAAGAAAGTCGTGAAAGTCGCTGTCTTGTGTAGACACGAGTTTGTCACTAGTTCCTCGTCGGTACGGTGGAGTCCGGTATGGCTTGGTGAGGCATGACGGGTGGTGATTCCGACTGTTGTTACGGAATATATTGGTTATGCTAATCATACAAGTGATGCTTGAACCTCCTAAGTCGACCATAGATCGAATCTTGTTCCAGTAACCCCCATACTTGTTTCATGCTACCACTTGTCCCTGCCATAGGCAGGGTACGGTTCGGTAGATTGTCGACCCCTGTTCTACCACACACCGTACGGAGAGGCCATGGTGGAAGATACCGGCTGCATCCGGTAGGCATGCCACCTGGTCCGGGGGCATGGGTCTTTCGGTTGGAGCTGAAGGAGGTAACTCCCCCAGTTTGCGTGCGTTATAAATTTTGTGATCCCATGCTAGTCGAGGTTGCAGCCTCCCCACTTAGAGTTTGGCTTAACAGGGTGTCGTGGGTGATTCCCGACACCGGTAAGTTAGGCTGTTGTGTGCGGTCAGGTGTGTATTCAAATTGAAAGACCGTAGACGGAATTAGTTCCAATGGACTAAAAGGAATCTGTTATTCATGGGTAAAGAGTACACCCTCTGCAGAGATTAAATCTATTCGAATAGCCGTGTCCCTGGGTTAGGACTACAGTCTGGGACGGGTCAAGTGTCGGTCTTAGTGTCGGTCTTCGGAGGAGAAACTACTGAAACAGAACCTGGATCATAACTTGTGTCCTATGATGACTGTTACTATGATTATGGACTACCCATTTATGTTATTTGAATTGTTGAATATCCCCTGGGACGGTTCTACCTCCTAGATATTCACTACCTTCTCCTTTCTTTTATAAGCCCTTTATGTGGTGTCGCTCAGATGCCCGACTTTGGCATGCTTGCTATTTTATTTATTTTAAGCCCTTTATGTGGTGTCGCTCAGACGCCCGACTATGGCATGCTTGCTATTTCATTTATTTGTAAGCCCTTTATGGGGTGTCGCTCAGACGCCCGACTGTGGCATGCTTGCTATTTCATTTATTTATAAGTCCTTTATGTGGTGTCGCTCAGACGCCCGAATGTGGCACGATTGCTATTTATTTATCGTTTTATCACTCCTTGAGTGCATAGTCATATTTATATGGATAACCTGCTTGCATCATGGATTATCATTTCGTAACTCACTATGTGATCATCGAATATTTCTGAGCATGATTATCCTCTGTTATATTGCACACGCGTTCATAATGTTTGCGAGTACATTCAAAGTACTCACTGGCTTGTCCCTTGCTATTGTCTTGGCCAGATTTCTCGCTTGGAGAGGAGCGTTCCGACGACTACCCCGGAACCTACGCAAGGTGACAGCAGCCTCGCGAAGATAGGAGTTAACCTGGTCAGCTGTTCCCGTGGGAAATGGAGTCCCACAGACACCGACGTGTTATAGACCGCTTACGCCATCAGCCACCAGAAACCTTGTGTTGTACTTAAAGACCAGAATGGTCTTGTACTACATATATTTGTAACTTTGCTTGGAATTTCTGTATCAAGTGGTGGCTCATTAGCTAACAGTAATCCTGGGGCTGGTGAGCACAAGGGCCACTTTTGGGGATTTAATACCCTAAAAATCCGGTCCTGACAACCTTGGTATCAGAGCCAGGCTGACCATAAGCTAATCCTATCTTAGCCAGGTCAAGAAACCTAGGTTAACTACCCCACCAGACCTTATCCTAACCTCGGCCATGCTTCTCGCGCAAGATAGCCACACTGTGAGCCGACAACTTTGGCAGTCGGTGCCCAACCTATCAGCCTAGCCCGTTGAACACGCGCCAGTGACCGACACCTAAATAGTTTCCTCCGCAAGCGTGCGAAGGAAGACTCCATCCCCTTTTCTATAAAAAGGGCACGCTAGCCTCAACCCAGCACAGCACAGCCTCTACCCCAGACCGAGCTAAAATACCAGGACCCATTTTTCACAATGAAACCACAGCAACCAACCTTGGAGGTTTTGTGACCGTGCTCACAAACCTCACCCGCCGTGCCTTTGCGTTAGAGGAGCCCCCAGAATATGTTGTGTACCAAGGGTCCATGAGTGGTGAAAGCCGTCAATTCTGGGCCACTGTGCACATCTACGGTAGGGGTCTGTCGCCAGAACGCCCCTATAGGTTCACCGGAAGGACAACTTCCTTTGAGCCACAAGCCATCCAACTAGCTGCTCAAGAGGCTATAGTTCAACTTCGGCACTTGTTGCCCAGAGTTAACTGTCGCTCATTCTACTACTACCCCAGCCGTGATGGGTATGGTAGGCCACCCCGGGTTGCCAGCGGAGACCACGAGACGGATCCTGCATTATTACATCTGGTGCGCTATGTAAGTGCACTAGAGGAACTGGTTGATCAAATCACTCTTGATCTGATCGCAGCTCGTGGAGAACTGGTCCGTCTAGCCCCGGCAAGAGGAGGAGATGAGTCCGGCACCGATAACCCAGTCGTGTTGTTCGGACAACCGATCGAGTCCTTGAGATCTACCCCGGCCATTGACCAAAATGCCTTGGTGTCTCCAGAGGTGATGCGTCGCCTGTTTGGGGCGCGCTCCAACAGGATTGTGGCCAACAATCCCCGCGAGGGTCATCATCACTGCCCCGACCCTGCAGCCCCTCAGCCACCTCCAGCCAACACCGACAGTGAAGCCCTTGGAGAAGCCTCGGCATCCACAAGGCAAGGCCGCTTAGATATAAACGAGGTTGATTAAATCACTCGAGTAGTATCAAGCCTTATCTTATCCACGCCCTGTTGTGGTGTGATCTGTATTTTCATATGTATATACTGTTTGCTTGTGCACCCTTATTCTTATAGCAGCCATGCATAAATATGTCGGTGTACGAATGCATTTTTTTATTCCGGGTGTAACTTCCAAAGCACCACACCGACAACTCCTACAGTAAACACGTCACTTTGCGAGACGTGTGTATCTGTAGCTTTGACCCCGACCCTGTAAAGCGGAACCGACAAAATAGCTGCCTCTCACCGTGATTTAATAACCCAGCCCAGTTGCTATATAAAAGGCCACATCGTGACCTTGCCAAGCATTCCTCACCTGGTACACTACTCTCACAGCCATTTCTTTCACCATGCCAATCCCTAGTGTTTATCTGAGAACCCCAGACGCCTCCCCGGGTAGTTTCGTTAAGATATTGTGGGATTTTACCTACAGTACCATGAGTGCTACCCGTCCACCCCAGTATGAGCTGCTCGAATCGAGGATCACACCATCCACCTCGAAATATTGGTAAGTAGTGCACATCCCTCCCGCAAACCCAAACCAAGACCCAACAGAAGTTTCCTTCATGGGGAAATCTATGTCGACTCCGCAGATGGCCATAGAGGCTGCCGCGCATTAAGCGCTTCCTCGCCTTCGATTTGCGGTGCCCTATGCCAGCGAACGGGGGTATTATTACTTTCCGAGCCGTGCAGCGCCCGGAGAAGTAGCATCTTTTCCTGGTGGGCGAATTGAGAGAGGCCCAGTGCTGGCCAACCTTACGCAGTATGTCATCGCGCAAGAGCGTTTGACCCATCGAGTAATGGGTTGTCTCCAGAGCCTCGCCGATTTGAATCCTCGGATCGCCATCAGCAGACCACTGAGGCCCGGGCAGGAGAATCACATTCATCGACTAGTCAACCCGCTCCCTCCGATAGAAGAAGAGTGTGCCACAGCACTAGAGACATTCTCCCAGGACCCTGTCCATTTACCGTTTCTATTTTAGACGTCACTGCTATCTTGGTTGTCCCAGCATTTATTTATGAGTTCCCACTTGTGCGTGTTATCCTAGAGTTGTGTGTCGAATTATATAAATTTGATTTCAGTTTATGGGAGTGGTTTTACTGCTGATAATTCTTGACTTAACTAATTTTTACGCTAAGTAAAAACCTAGGGTGAGATATTGTTTTCCCCGAGTTGTTGCAACATATATCTCTGCATAACATAGATCTTTCACGCAGCACCGCAACAGCAGACTTACAACTCCAGCCACTCCACACAGTACACTAAGTTGCAAATCCACGTACACCTGTTGTATCTAATTGATCACCTCTCTAACACACCACAGTCTTCTGAGGAGAAACTTGTGGGAGTTTATTCTGGCACAAGTTCCCTTCCGCGCACTGACAGCCATTAACACCCGACACCCGTGCCTAATCCTCGTGATCGCCGCCGCCGTGAAGAACTAGCACTCGAGCAGCAGCATCACGACGATCGTCGAGGATCATCGCGCACAAGAGCACGGATAACCCCAACAATGCCGCCAACCCTCCGCACACTAGGATCATGCACCAGTCCGGCATCACCTCCGCCATTAGAGCCTCCTCCCGAGCTCCTACAAACACAAATGGAGGAGAGGGAAGAAGAAGAAGAAGCGAGGCCAGGTGTGAGGAAGAAGAAGGAGCACCTCGGTCATTTTATAGCTCGAGATCGGTGTACGGTGGGCGGAGTCCACCAGCACCGCCCGTCGCTCGATCGCCGGTGTTCGGAGGCGAATTCGTGAGCAGTGCTGACAGCGCACTAGGCCGCGAGGTGAGTGCACGCTGCACCGGCAGCTAGCACGCCGCGCACTACCGTAGTATGGCCTAGATGCCCTAGGCGCTAGACGTCGCCGGTGGAGAAAGCGCGCGAGAGAGAGGGAGAAGAGAGAGCCAGGGGTAGAAGAAGAGACTGATAGTGGGCCCCGGGCCCACCTGTCAGCCAGACAGAGCACCGTGCTCTCGGGTACGACCAGCGTATTTTAGAATTTAGAAAATAATTATTTCTAAATTTACTATAGCCCAGAGTAGAAATATCTCGTTTTCCCCGACCGTAGAATTTTTTCACGCGGCACCAGTATTTCACACTACAGTTTACCACCACTTATTGCCCATATACTGTAGCCGCATTTTATTGCATGAGCACGACGGTTATCTCTGGTGAAATCATTTTTGTGAAAATAGAAGTTCTTTTCATAACAACTTTTAGCAAATCTCGAGGACGAGATTTCTTTCTTAAGGGGGGTAGTGTTGTAACACCCCAAAAACAATTACCCTGATTTGTAAATAATAAAATTCACCAGGAGTTTAAACCTTTCACTCTCTGGATTTGGTTTCAGAACCACTTTTTCTTTTGGAATTATGGACTTTTTGCCCTAGTGAAAACTTTTCAGATATGTTATTTGGACTTATTTGCCCTACCCAAGAAAACAATTCTTCTATCTGTGGGTTCATTTGCAATATTATTATTTTTCCCAACCTTTATCACTTAAAGTGTTTTTTCATTAGTTTTAAAGCTCTGTTTGCACTACAACCCTTTGATAGATTTGTTCAAATATTCCACCAAAATTTGGGGATGTCATGTGAAGTCCCTACATCACTTTTATGCAAAAAAACCTTTGGTGTTCTTTGAATAAGTTGAGCAAAACATCCTCTTTTGCTCTCTGTTCCAGATTGACATTTTCTACTACAGCCTTATGGTAGCTTGCTCTTTTAACCATGAGTTTTCTCCTGCTTGTAGTCCTTCCTACAAAACCCTTAAGTCCAGGAGATTTGAGCATTTGGGTCATTTTTGGTCCATGCAATAATGCCTTCTAGTTTCTGTCTAGAATTGATTTTCTCAAAAGCTTACACTTGCAAGTTTTTAGTTTTGCCCAACCAACCTTGTCACCATCTCCTACACCTAAAGAGGCATTGGTCTGGAGTTTTTGGCCACCCCAAGAGATGCCTAGATGACCATGGCATTTTGTCAAACACCTTGTCTACATGGCTAGTTTTGGCTTGGTTTTTAGTTTGCATTGTGGACTTGATCCCCTGACCAAACCACCATGTCCACTAATCTCCTTGCGAACTCTAACCTAGACATTTTAATCCCCAGCCTCATCGAAGCCCTCTAGCACGCGATGGCATTACGTCGAGCACCTAGCGTGCGTGCTCTAGGCGTGGCCAGAGCGCGCGTTTTGCACGTGCGTGCGCCCGAGTCGCCGCGTCTCGCTGCCACCCTCTCTCGCGCCCGTTCTGACCCTTGGCCACTTGCAGCCAGCACCCCGACTCCTCCCTCACCGCAGAGCCGCCCTGGCGCCCCACAGCACCACCACCGCAAGCCGCCACCGCTGCTCCGACCAGCTCTGCCATGGACGGCGCCGCTCGAGCCACTCCAGCCCGCCAGCTGCCCTCTGGAATAGCTCGAGCTCATCCACGAGCCCGTCCGCTAGCGCCCATCGCCGCCACGTCGCCCTGCCAGCTACAGAATGGCGATTCGCCGGCGTCCTTATCCACGGCTGCAAAACCGACCTAGTTATGCTATAAATGGAGACCCCCGAACTCATCCAAACACGCAGGCAGCCTCAGGACATCCCTTTAGAGCCCCCACGGCCAGCAATCGACGGAAGGAGGATTTCTTCCTCGACTCCGATCAGTTCGGCCGCCGCCGCGCTCCGGTGCCGTGCGTCGCAAGCAGAGCCTCCCCCGTCCATCCAGTGCTTCCATCCCCCTCCCCTCGATCGTGCGGAGCCGCCCAGCCTCTCAGCTTCGATCGGGAGCCACCGTAGCCAATACCCCCAATTCCACCCGAGGCCACCTCCGCCACGGAGCTCACCGCCGGCAACTCCCTTCACCCCCGCCAACCTAGTGACTATCGGGAGGACTGTCCCAGTCTTGCAGATCCTTCCCTGCCCTCGGAACCCAGTGGGGAGCCGCTGTTCGTCGACGGCGATCGCCGGAGCCCCGCCACCGCTCGGACAGAGGAAAGAGGAGGAGCGGGCGACCGGTCAAACCTGACCAGTGGGCCCAAGGGACCCACTGTCAGTGACCCCGAGCCGGCGCGCGTGGTTTAAGTGAAAGCGTAAAACCTAGAGTACGTCTTCTCTGCCCCGAAAACGTAGTCTCATTCGAACCGTTTTCTTTTTCTGTTTTTATTAAAACAGAATGTTGACTAAACTTTGACTGGCTATAAGTTTTTAAATATAAGTCCAAATGACTTGATTCTTCTTGTGTTGCTCCTCAAATTTGGTCTAGTTTATTTTCATATTTATTTGAAAATTTTCGAGACAACTTTTTTGTGATGTTTTGAAGCTATGTGTTAATTTCATATTCTCTTAAATATAATTTTGAAGAGGGGGAAAACTTTCAAAAAGTTTCGGAATGCACTTTACCTCTCCACTACTTGAAGGGAAGCATTTTTGAACCCTGGCCCAATACTTATGGGTGTTGTTGATACGATTACAACATCACCTCGATATGGATGCATTCATCTTCATATGTGACGATATAGTCATACCCATGAGCGCATGATGTAGTCTCCTTGCTGTGAAAAAACAACATGCATGACGGTGATCCCCCTCGTATGCCTGCCATGCCTAACGGAATAAAGTCGTGAAAGTCCCTGTCTTGTGTAGACACAAGTTTGTCACTAGTTGCTCGTCGGTATGGTGGAGTCCGGTATGGCTTGGTGAGGCATGACGGGTGGTGATTCCGACTGTTGTTACGGAATATATTGGTTATGCTAATCATACAAGTGATGCTTGAACCTCCTAAGTCAACCGTAGATCGAGTCTTGTTCCAGTAACCCCCATACTTGTTTCGTGCTACCACTTGTCCCTGCCATAGGCAGGGTACGGTTCAGTAGATTGTCGACCCCTGTTCTAGCACACACCCTACAGAGAGGCCATGGTTGAAGATACCGGCTGCATCCGGTAGGCATGCCACCTGGTCCCTGGGCATGGGTGTTTCGGTTGGAGCGGAAGGGGGTAGCTCCCCCAGTTTGCGCGCGTTATAAATTTTGTGATCACATGCTAGTCGAGGTTGCAGCCTCCCCACTTAGAGTTTGGCTTAACAGGGTGTCGTGGGTGATTCCCGACACCGGTAAGTTAGGCTGGTGTGTGCGGTCAGGTGTGTTTTCAAATTGAAAGACCGTAGAAGGAATTAGTTCCAATGGACTAAAAGGAATCCGTTATTCGTTGGTAAAGAGTACACCCTCTACAGATATTAAATCTATTCGAATAGTCGTGTCCCTGGGTTAGGACTATAGTCTGGGATGGGTCAAGTGTCGGTCTTAGTGTCGGTCTTCGGAGGAGAAACTACTGAAACAGAACCTGGATCATAACTTGTGACCTATGATGACTGTTACTATGATTATGGACTAACCATTTATGTTATTTGAATTGTTGAATATCCCCTGGGACGGTTCTACCTCCTGGATATTCACTATCTTCTCCTTTCTTTTATAAGCCCTTTATGTGGTGTCGCTCAGACGCCCGACTGTGGCATGCTTGCTATTTCATTTCTTTTAAGCCCTTTATGTGGTGTCGCTCAGACGCCCGACTATGGCATGCTTGCTATTTCATTTATTTATACGCCCTTTATGTGGTATCGCTCATACGCCCGACTGTCGCATGCTTGCTATTTAATTTATTTATAAGCCCTTTGTGTGGTGTCGCTCAGACGCCCGACTCTGGCACGATTGCTATTTATTTATCGTTTTATCACTCCTTGAGTGCATAGTCATATTTATATGGATAACCTGCTTGCATCATGGATTATCATGTCGTAACTCACTATGTGATCATCGAATATTTCTGAGCATGATTATCCTCTGTTATATTGCACCCGCGTTCATAATGTTTGCGAGTACATTCAAAGTACTCACTGGTTTGTCCCTGGCTATTGTCTTGGCCAGATTTCTTGCTTGGAGAGGAGCGTTGCGACGACTACCCCGGAACCTACGCAAGGTGATAGCAGCCTCACGAAGATAGGAGTTAACCTGGCAGCTGTTCCCGTGGGAAATGGAGTCCCACAGACACCGACGTGTTATAGACCGCTTCCGCCATCAGCCACCAGAAACCTTGTGTTGTACTTAAAGACTAGAATGGTCTTGTACTACATATATTTGTAACTTTGCTTGGAATTTCTGTATCAAGTGGTGCCTCATCAGCTAACAGTAATCCTGGGGCTGGTGAGCACAAGGGCCACTTTTGGGGATTTAATACCCCGAAAATCCGGTCCTGACAACATAGGAAGTGGTGGGCCTGGGTTCCCGACAGCCCCGTGATGGTTACTTTGTGGCGGAGCGACAGGGCGGGTTACGACCACCTAGGAGACAGGTGGGCCTGTCCTCGTCATTGTCCGTAGTTATTTCATAATAACATGCTTAATGAGATCTTGGTATTTGATCTGTGTCTGTAAATTGGCCTATACGCACTAACCTGCTACGTGGGAATAGTTATGGGCACTCGACGTCGTGGTATCAGCCAAATCCTTCTTGACCTCAGTGGCTTAGCGGCGCGCGCCGGATTGGACTGGAACGCCTACTCTAGTATTAGGAGAGGCTAGGTCTGCTTACCGGCCGCGTACGCAAAGTGCAGGTGTGCGTTGGGCGATGGGCCCGGACCCCTGCGCGCTTAGGACTTAGACCGACGTGCCGACCTCTCTGTTGTGCTTAGGTAGGGCTGTGACGTGTTGATCTTCCGAAGCCGAGCATGACCCAGGAAAGTGTGTCCGGCCAAATGGGATCGAGCATGACGGGTTATGTGGTGCACCCCTGCAGGGAAGTTAATCTATTCGAATAGTCGTGTCCCTCGATAAAAGGATGACCCGGAGTTGTACTCCGACCTCATGACAACTAGAACTTGATTCTTAATAAAACACACCCTGACAAGTTTCAGATACAGCCCGGTGATCGCTTTCCCACAGGGCGATGAGGGGAGGATCGCCGAGTAGGTTCATGCTATGCGATGTTACTTGGTGAACTTTCCAGCTACTCAAGACGCAGGCTGCCAGAAGCTTTGATACTTGTTACTATTCCATCTACTCTCTTCTACTACTGCAAGATGGAGGCTGCCAGAAGTGTAGTCTTCGATTGGATTAGCTATCCCCCTCTTATTCTGGCATTCTGTAGTTCAGTCCACAGATACTACCCCTTTTTACAGATACCATTGCATATGTAGTGTAGATCCTTGCTTGCGAGTACTTTGGATGAGTACTCACGGTTGCTTTGTTCCCCCTTTTTCCCCTTTCTCCTTTCTTCTCAGTTGATGCAACCAGATGTTAGAGTCTAGGACCCAGAGGGTCCCGAGGATGTTTCTACGTGGAGTTCGGCTTCGAGGAGTAGTTCGGATGTCCCAGGCAAGAGACCTTGCCTTTTCGATCGCTGTTACTTTTGTGCTAGCCTTCTTAAGGCAAACTTGTTTAACTCATATCTGTACTTAGATATTATTGCTTCCGTTAACTCTTGTGTTTTCGAGCTTATGTATTCGAGCCCTCGGGGTCCCTGGCTTGTAATATAAAGCTTGTATTATTTTTATTTGTGTCTAGAGTTGTGTTGTGATATCTTCCAGTGAGTCCCTGATCTTGGTCGTACACATTTGCGTGCATGATTAGTGTACGGTCAAATCGGGGGCGTCACAAGTTGGTATCAGAGCTGACTGCCTGTAGGAATCCCCCTTTCCAGCTCCTTGGCCGAAGTTGAGTCTAGTCATTGAAAAACTTTTACTAACTTGGTTGTGTGGCTTACGGGCCCACGTCGCTATTGCGTGGTGTTAGGATATTTTATTCCTCTTCTATGCTCTGGGACTCTGATCTCTCTTCTATTCGGGTTAAAAGACTTTACTAACTCTGACTCTAGGTTCTTGTAGCTAATTCTCCCGAAGAGCCCTCATTCCGGAAGATCACCTGCTTCGTCAGAAGATTCTGAGGGTATCCCTCAATATTTTACCAAGACCCTTCTGCTCATGGCCTTTGCAAATTCGCTGCCATCGATATGTGCCTATGGATATCTGCATGTACTTGTCATTGCCATGATCATTCCTCGTCACTCTTGTTGTTACAAGATGCCTCAAAAAATTCTCCGTTGTCCCGAGAATCCTTTGAGTTTACTGTCTTGCAGTTTCATTTCACATGAAAACCCTTATGGATATTTCCTCATATTTATCGAGTATCCGTTCTTCTCAATTGTTCATGTGTCTCACAAAATTCTACGGAATACTTTTCGATCTTTTGAAAATCCTCTGCAGCTTGTTACTCTTGAAATTCTTGCTTGCTTGTGTTATGGTTAATTCCATATGACTAGTAGTCTTCGTTAACATCCCTTGTCTTAGCCATTTTGAGCATATTGATTCAATGTCTGCGTATGCACACAGTCATCAGGTTATCCTTTTCAAAATTATCTTTCCGGCTCAGATGTCATTGCGGAGAGGAGTTGGTTCTAAGCAATTCAAACATTTCTTGATTGTCCAAACAAAGTGTTTTCAACTTATCCATCCTTGATCAGACTGTCTGCTTCTGATCCTTCGTTTTGGAAACCATAATTTCTTTCTATTCAAGCATCAGACTGATCAGGTGATTCTTGAATCTGATGCCTCTAGATTCGGTCTCCCTCTGAGTGAGTACCGATACTCACATTAGCTCTGTTGTGGATCGCCCGATCCATTGTTAGATTGTTATCCGGCAGTGCCCTTCATATTCAATCATCTTGTGAGTTCTTCCCCTGATACATAATGCCTTTGGTAAATTGTATACTCTGCTTGGCCAACCATGCTCTGCTTTCTAGCTTGTGTATTTATTTTTTAAACTTGTGGTATAAGTTACTAAGATGCTCGATGGGTTGAACCTATGTCTACCCCTAATCCGTGAGAACCCGAAAGTTTTCACAAGTCGTACTCTTCCGGTGTTCTACCAGATAAAATTCCAACACTACAGTTTTATTAAAGCGAGAGGTGAATGAAATGATATGCATTAAAGAAGTGGGAGTCAACCTTGAACTTTGTGTTCATGCCCATGAAAATGATGTAGACCGTCTCACAAGCTTCTTACAAAATGATTATCCAGCTGTATGATTCTTTCGATATTCTTGAATTGATCCCTTACAGTTATGGTTCCGACCATGCTGCCCTGATCTGATATATCTGATGGGAATTCATTCCAGTGCCTCGTCTATTTTTGGCAAGGTTGAAGTATCTACTGTCATAGGTCAATGACCCAGTTCTACTTCTATCATGTTCTACCTTCGAATATTACCCCGTGGTATCTCGAAGATGTCTTGACATTGCACCACATCTTACTAACTTTGTTGAAGTAATGTCCTTCCTTTTCCTAATCACTCGACGGGTTCTGGGTTGTTGTCAACCGAGGACACCGACTAGTGAAATTATTATGCACTACAATGTTGGGGAACGTAGTATTTAAAAATTTTCCTACGATCACGCAAGATCTATCTACCAGATGCATAGCAACGAGAGGGAAGAGTGTGTCTACGTACCCTCGTAGACCGGGAGCGGAAGCGTCAAGTGACGCGGTTGATGTTGTCGAACGTCTTCGCGATCCAACCGATCAAGCACCGAACGTACGGCACCTCCGCGTTCAGCACACGTTCAGCTTGATGACGTCCCACGAGCTCTTGATCCAGTTGAGCTTCACGGGAGAGTTTCGTCAGCACGACGGCGTGGTGACGGATATGATGTGTTCACCGGCGCAGGGCTTCGCCTAAGCTCCGCGACGGTATGACCGAGGTGTGATTCTGTGGAGGGGGGCACCGCACACGGCTAAAACAATTCAACTTGTGTGTCTTTGGGTGCCCCCCTGCCCCCGTATATAAAGGAGCAAGGGAGGGAGGCCGGCCGGCCCTTCCTGGTGCGTCTAGGGAGTAGACTCCTACTAGGAATAGGATTGCAATCCTATTCCTAGTAGGATTCACCAAAAGAAGGAAGGGGGAAAGGAATAGGAGAGGTGGCGCCCCCTCCCCAATCCTAGTCCAACTAGGAACCCTAGGTGGGGGCGCCGGCCAGCCCTATGGGCTGCCTCTCTCTTTCCCTTTAGGCCCACTATGGACCATCCCCTCTCGTAGGGGGTTCCGGTAACCCCCTCCGGCAATCCCGATAAATCCGAAACTTTTCCGGAACACTTCCGGTGTCCGAATATAGTCGTCCAATATATCAATCTTTATGTCTCGGACATTCCGAGACTCCTCGTCATGTCCGTAATCTCATCCGGGACTCCGAACTACCTTCGGTACATCAATACTCATAAACTCATAATACCGATCGTCATCAAACGTTAAGCGTGCGGACCCTACGGGTTCGAGAACTATGTAGACATGACCGAGACTCATCTCCGGTCAATAACCAATAGCGGAACCTGGATGTTCATATTGGCTCCTACATATTCTACGAAGATCTTTTATCGGTCAGAACCGCATAACAACATACGTTGTTCCTTTTGTCAAACGGTATGTTACTTGCCCGAGATTCGATCGTCGGTATCTCTATACCTAGTTCAATCTCGTTACCGGCAAGTCTCTTTACTCGTTCCGTAACACATCATCTCGTGACTAACTCATTAGTCTTTTGCTTGTAAGGCTTATTGTGATGTGTGTTACCGAGAGGGCCCAGAGATACCTCTCCGACACTCGGAGTGACAAATCCTAATCTTGATCTATGCCAACACCACGAATACTTTCGGAGACACCTGTAGAGCATCTTTATGATCACCCAGTTACGTTGTGACGTTTGATAGCACACAAGGTGTTCCTACGGTATTCGGGAGTTGCATAATCTCATAGTCATAGGAGCATGTATAAGTTATGAAGAAAGCAATAGCAGTTAAACTAAACGATCATAGTGCTTATGCTAACGGATGGGTCTTGTCCATCACATCATTCTCCTAATGATGTGATCCCGTTGATCAAATGACAACTCATGTCCATGGTCAGGAAACATAACCATCTTTGATCAATGAGCTAGTCTAGTAGAGGCATACTAGGGACATATTGTTTTGTCTATGTATTCACACATGTATTAAGTTTCCGGTTAATACAATTCTAGCATGAATAAAAGACATTTATCATGATATAAGGAAATACAAATAACATCTTTATTATTGCCTCTAGGGCATATTTCCTTCAGTCTCCCACTTGAACTAGAGTCAATAATCTAGCTCACATCGCCATGTGATTTAATACCGATAGTTCACATCGTTATGTGAATAACACCCATAGTACACATCGCCATGTGACCAACACCCAAAGGGTTTACTAGAGTCAATAATCTAGTTCACATCGCTATGTGATTAATACCCAAGAGTTATAAGGTGTGATCATGTTTTGCTTGTGAGAGAAGTTTAGTCAACGGGTCTGTCACATTCAGATCCGTATGTATTTTGCAAATTTCAATCTCTACAATGCTCTGCATAGAGCTACTCTAGCTAATTGCTCCCACTTTCAATACGCGTCCAGATTGATACTTAGAGTCATCTGGATTTAGTGTCAAAGCTTGCATCGGCGTAACCCTTTACGATGAACTCTTTATCACCTCCATAATCGAGAAATATTTCCTTAGTCATCCAATTACTAAGGATAATTTTGACCGCTGTATAGTAATCCACTCCCGGATTACTTTGGTACCTCCCTGCTAGACTTATAGCAAGGCACACATCAGGTCTGGTACACACCATTGCATACATGATAGATCCTATAGCTGAGGCATAGGGAATGACTTTCATTTTCTCTCTATCTTCTGCAGTGGTCGGGCATTGAGTCTTACTCAACTTCATACCTTGTAAAACAGGCAAGAACCCTTTCTTTGACTGATCCATTTTGAACTTCTTCAAAATCTTATCAAGGTATGTGCTTTGTGAAAGTCCAATTAAGCGTCTTGATCTATCTCTATAGATTTTGATGCTTAATATGTAAGCAGCTTTACCAAGGTCTTTCTTTGAAAAACTTTTATTCAAGTATCCTTTTATGCTATCCAGAAATTCTATATCATTTCCAATCAACAATATGTCATCTACATATAATATTAGAAATGCTACAGAGCTCCCACTCACTTTCTTGTAAATACAGGCTTCTCCAAAAGTCTGTATAAAACCATATGCTTTGATCACCTCATCAAAGCGTATATTCCAACTCCGAGATGCTTGCACCAGTCCATAGATGGATCGCTGGAGCTTGCATACTTTGTTAGCACCTTTTGGATCAACAAAACCTTCTGGTTGCATCATATACAACTCTTCTTTGAGATATCCATTTAGGAATGCAGTTTTGACATCCATTTGCCATATTTCATAATCATAAAATGCGGCAATTGCTAACATGATTCGGACAGACTTAAGCATCGCTACAGGTGAGAAAGTCTGCGTCGGTCTTCCTCTTGAAGATCCATTTATTTTCGATGGCCTGCCGATCATCGGGCAAGTCAACCAAAGTCCATACTTTGTTCTTATACATGGATCCCATCTCGGATTTCATGGCTTCAAGCCATTTTGCGGAATCTGGGCTCATCATCGCTTCCTCATAGTTCGTAGGTTCATCATGGTCTAGTAACATGATTTCCAGAACTGGGTTGCCGTACCACTCTGGTGCGGAACGTACTCTGGTTGATCTACGACGTTCAGCAGAAACTTGATCTGAAGTTTCATGATCTTCATCATTAGCTTCCTCACTAATTGGTGTAGGAATCACTGGAACTAATTTCTGTGATTTTCCACTTTCCAATTCGGGAGAAGGTACAATTACCTCATCAAGTTCTACTTTCCTCCCACTCACTTCTTTCGAGAGAAACTCTTTCTCTAGAAAGGATCCACTCTTAGCAACAAAGACCTTGTCTTCGGATCTGTGATAGAAGGTGTACCCAACAGTTTCTTTTGGGTATCCTATGAAGATTTACTTCTCTGATTTGGGTTCGAGCTTATCATGTTGAAATTTTTTCACATAAGCATCGCAGTCCCAAACTTAAAGAAATGACAACTTTGGTTTCTTGCCAAACCATAGTTCATAAGGTGTCGTATCAATGGATTTAGATGGTGCCCTATTTAACGTGAATGCAGCTGTCTCTAATGCATAACCCCAAAAGCGATAGTGGTAAATCGGTAAGAGACATCATAGATCGTACCATATCCAATAAAGTACGGTTACGACGTTCAGACACACCATTACGTTGTGGTGTTCCGGGTGGCGTGAGTAGTGAAACTATTTCACATTGTTTTTACTGAAGGCCAAACTCGCTAACTCAAATATTTTACCTCTACGATCATATCGTAGAAACTCTTATTTTCTTGTTACGATGATTCTCCACTTCACTCTGAAATTCTTTGAACTTTTCAAATGTTTCAGACTTGTGCTTCATTAAGTAGATATACCCATATCTGCTCAAATCATGAGTGAAGGTCAGAAAATAACGATACCTGCCGCGAGCTTCAACACTTATCGGTCCACATACATCTGTATGTATGATCTCCAACAAATCTGTTGCTCGCTCCATAGTTCCGGAGAACGGAGTTTTAGTCATCTTGCCCATGAGGCATGGTTCACAAGCACCAAATGATTCATAATCAAATGATTCCAAAAGTCCATCATTATGGAGTTTCTTCATGCGTTTTACACCAATATGACCTAAACGGCAGTGCCACAAATAAGTTGCACTATCATTATTAACCTTGCATCTTTTGGCTTCAATATTATGAATATGTGTATCACACGATCGAGATCCAACAAACCATTTTCATTGGGTGTATAACCATAGAAGGTTTTATTCATGTAAACAGAACAACAATTATTCTCTAACTTACATGAATAACCGTATTGCAATAAACATGATCAAATCATATTCATGCTCAACACAAACACCAGATAACACTTATTTAGGTTCAACACTAATCCCGAAAGTATAGGGAGTGTGCGATGATGATCATATCAATCTTGGAACTGCTTCCAATACACATCGTCACTTTATCCTTTAACTAGTTTCTGTTCATTATGCAACTCCCATTTTGAGTTACTACTCTTTAGCAACTGAACCAGTATCAAATACCGAGGGGTTGCTATGAACACTAGTAAAATACACATCAATAATCTGTATATCAAATATACCTTTGTTCACTTTGCCATCCTTCTTATCCGCCAAGTATCTAGGGCAGTTCCACTTCCGGTGACCATTTCCTTTGCAGTAGAAGCACTTAGTTTTAGGCTTGAGTTTAGTTTTGGGTTTCTTCATGGGAGTGACAACTTGCTTGTCATTCTTCTTGAAGTTCCCCTTCTATCCCTTTGCCCTTTACTTGAAACAAGTGGTCTGGTTAACCATCAACACTTGATGCTCTTTCTTGATTTCTACCTTCGCCGATTTCAGCATCGTGAAGAGCTCGGGAATTACTTTCGTCATCCCTTGCATATTATAGTTCATCACGAAGTTCTACTGACTTGGTGATAGTGTCCAGAGAACTTTGTCAATTACTATCTTATCTGGAAGATTAACTCCCACTTGATTAAAGTAATTGTAGTACCCAGACAATCTGAGCACATGCTCACTGGTTGAGCTATTCTCCTCCATCTTGTAGGCAAAGTACTGTCAGAGGTCTTATACCTCTCGACACGGGCATGAGTATGAAATACTAATTTCAACTCTTGGAACATCTTATATGCTCCGTGGCGTTCAAAACGTTTTTGAAGTCCCGGTTATAAGCCGTAAAGCATGGCGCACTAAACTATCAAGTAGTCATCATACTGAGCTTTTGTCAAAACGTTCATAACGTCTACATCTGCTCCTGCAATAGGTCTGTCACCTAGCGGTGCATCAAGGACATATTTCTCTGTGCAGCAATGAGGATAATCCTCAGATCACGGAACAATTTCACATCATTGCTACTAACATCTTTCAACTTGGTTTTCTCTAGGAACATATGAAAAATAAACGGGGAGAAACATTGCGAGCTATTGATCTATAACATAGATATGCTAATACTACCAGGACTAAGTTCATGGTAAATTAAAGTTCAATTAATCATATTACTTAAGAACTCCCACTTAGATAGACATCCCTCCGGTCATCTAAATGATCACGTGATCCAAATCAACTAAACCATGTCCGATCATCACGTGAGATGGAGTAGTTTCAATGGTGAACATCTTATGTTGATCATATCTACTATATGATTCACGCTTGACCTTTCGGTCTCCAGTGTTCCGAGGCCATATCTGTATATGCTAGGCTCGTCAAGTTTAACCCGAGTATTCTGCGTGTGCAAAACTGGCTTACACCCGTTGCATTTGAACGTAGAGCTTATCACACCCGATCATCACGTGGTGTCTCGGCACGACGAACTTTCGCAACGGTGCATACTCAGGGAGAACACTTATACCTTGAAATTTAGTAAGGGATCATCTTATAATGCTACCGTCGTTCTAAGCAAAATAAGAAGCATAATAAGATAAACATCACATGCAATCAAAATATGTGACATGATATGGCCATCATCATCTTGTGCTTTTGATCTCCATCTCCAAAGCACCGTCATGATCACCTTCGTCACCGGCGCGACACCTTGATCTCCATCGTAGCATCGTTGTCGTCTCGCCAACTATTGCTTCTACGACTATCGCTACCGTTTAGTGATAAAGTAAAGCAATTACATGGCGATTGCATTTCATACAATAAAGCGACAACCATATGGCTCCTGCCAGTTGCCGATAACTTTACAAAACATGATCATCTCATACAAAACCGTATAACTCATCATGTCTTGACCATATCACATCACAACATGCCCTGCAAAAACAAGTTAGACGTCCTCTACTTTGTTGTTGCAAGTTTTACGTGGCTGCTACGGGCTTTAGCAAGAACCGTTCTTACCTACGCATACAAAACCACAACGATGTTTTGTCAAGTATGTGCTGTTTTAACCTTCACAAGGACCGGGTGTAGCCACACTTGATTCAGCTAAAGTGAGAGAGACAGACACCCGCCAGTCACCTTTAAGCAACGAGTGCTCGTAACGGTGAAACCAGTCTCGCGTAAGCGTACGCGTAATGTCGGTCCGGGCCGCTTCGTCTCACAATACCGCCGAAGCAAAGTATGACATGCTGGTAAGCAGTATGACTAGTATCGCCCACAACTCATTGTGTTCTACTCGTGCATATCATCTACGCATAGACCTGGCTCTGATACCACTGTTGGGGAACGTAGTATTTAAAAAATTTCCTACGATCACGCAAGATCTATCTACCAGATGCATAGCAACGAGAGGGAAGAGTTTGTCTACGTACCTTCGTAGACCGGGAGCGGAAGCGTCAAGTGACGCGGTTGATGTTGTCGAACTTCTTCGCGATCCAACCGATCAAGCACCGAACGTACGGCACCTCCGTGCTCAGCACACGTTCAGCTTGATGACGTCCCACGAGCTCTTGATCCAGTTGAGCTTCACGGGAGAGTTTCGTCAGCACGACGGCGTGGTGACGGATATGATGTGTTCACCGGCGCAGGGCTTCGCCTAAGCTCCGCGACGGTATGACCGAGGTGTGATTCTGTGGAGGGGGGCACCGCACGGCTAAAACAATTCAACTTGTGTGTCCTTGGGTGCCCCCCTGCCCCCGTATATAAAGGAGCAAGGGAGGGAGGCCGGCCGGCCCTTCCTGGTGCGGCTAGGGAGTGGACTCCTACTAGGAATAGGATTGCAATCCTATTCCTAGTAGGATTCACCAAAAGAAGGTAGGGGGAAAGGAATAGGAGAGGTGGCGCCCCCCCCCCCCCAATCCTAGTCCAACTAGGAACCCTAGGTGGGGGCGCCGGCCAGCCCTATGGGCTGCCTCTCTCTTTCCCTTTAGGCCCACTATGGACCATCCCCTCTCGTAGGGGGTTCCGGTAACCCCCTCCGGCAATCCCGATAAATCCGAAACTTTTCCGGAACACTTCCGGTGTCCGAATATAGTCGTCCAATATATCAATCTTTATGTCTCGGACATTCCGAGACTCCTCGTCATGTCTGTGATCTCATCCGGGACTCCGAACTACCTTCGGTACATCAATACTCATAAACTCATAATACCGATCGTCATCAAACGTTAAGCGTGCGGACCCTACGGGTTCGAGAACTATGTAGACATGACCGAGACTCATCTCCGGTCAATAACCAATAGCGGAACCTAGATGTTCATATTGGCTCCTACATATTCTACGAAGATCTTTTATCGGTCAGAACCGCATAACAACATACGTTGTTCCTTTTGTCAAACGGTATGTTACTTGCCCGAGATTCGATCGTCGGTATCTCTATACCTAGTTCAATCTCGTTACCGGCAAGTCTCTTTACTCGTTCCGTAACACATCATCTCATGACTAACTCATTAGTCTTTTGCTTGCAAGGCTTATTGTGATGTGTGTTACCGAGAGGGCCAAGAGATACCTCTCCGACACTCGGAGTGACAAATCCTAATCTTGATCTATGCCAACACCACGAATACTTTCGGAGACACCTGTAGAGCATCTTTATGATCACCCAGTTACGTTGTGACGTTTGATAGCACACAAGGTGTTCCTACGGTATTCGGGAGTTGCATAATCTCATAGTCATAGGAGCATGTATAAGTTATGAAGAAAGCAATAGCAGTTAAACTAAACGATCATAGTGCTTATGCTAACGGATGGGTCTTGTCCATCACATCATTCTCCTAATGATGTGATCCCGTTGATCAAATGACAACTCATGTCCATGGTCAGGAAACATAACCATCTTTGATCAATGAGCTAGTCTAGTAGAGGCATACTAGGGACATACTGTTTTGTCTATGTATTCACACATGTATTAAGTTTCCGGTTAATACAATTCTAGCATGAATAAAAGACATTTATCATGATATAAGGAAATACAAATAACATCTTTATTATTGCCTCTAGGGCATATTTCCTTCATACAATTCAAATACCCCTAGTATTTTACTGGGCAATTCTGAACTCAATCAGGTCATTCCTAGACTATCGGCTCCATCCTGGTCTTGCTATCTTTGACTGTGCTGCCTCGTCCTTCTCTGGTGCATGAATTCTTCAGTGTGTGAGCACGACTTATCCTTCAACACCTTGACTTCTTCCGAGATGTCAATTGTGTTCTTGATGAGAAATACCTTCCTTGCCTTCGATGATTTTTATTATCATCGACAACACCCTTGACTTCCTTTCATCGCGAACTTGTCCACATTATGAATACAACTTGCTTTCCAGCTAGTGTTGTGTTCTGCCTTGAAGAATTACTGTCTTTATGTCGAGAATGTTGTGGGGATTGCTCCACCTCTTAGAGATTCTCGGTATGATGATACTTCTCACCATCACCATTCTTCCTTGGTCCCTGATGGGCCTCTAACCCCTCGTTGGTTACCCCAAGTGGAAGGTGAAAGATGCAGTGTTGTGGAAGTGTTTTCCCTTAGCAAAGATGCCAAGGATCGAATCCCTAGAGACTCCTAGGTTCAACAAGTAGGTGTCAACTGCTAACGGCGCGGATTAGCAATCAACGTGGACCTGCACACAGATACAAATAACTTTGCTCCCAACGAGTACAGAGAGGTTGTCAATCCCTCCGGCCTTGTAGTTCACAAAGGATTAAACGCAAATGATAGTAGTGATAGATAATGTTTGCAATAGTAAATAATAGCGAAAAGTAAATAGCGGATGTGATTAATGATGGTAATATGGACCGGAGTCTCATGATGTTCACTAGTGATGTCTCTCTCCCAAAAGACGATAAAACAGCTATGTGAGGTAAACGAATTACAGCTGGGCAATTGACAGGACCACGAACGCAAACCAATGCTGATTACATTGCAAGAAAGGTTGAGGTTCAAAGCATGGGCGGTACGCCAAAGTAAGTAGACCGAAATCCATCAATATCTACTACTAATCATCCACCTTGAGATATCTATCCAGAACATCTCGCTGGTATTAAGTTGCGAGTCCCACCCATAGTGTAAACTCAATGCAACAGACAACTGCATTAAAAGAACTTTGCGTAAAGTAAACAATCCTTGCACCCGCGGGCACAAGCACCGTTGTTTTCCCCCTTGTAGCAACAGCACATCCCCTAGACTCATGTTCCTGTCACTCAAGCTAGTCATCGAGGGGCATGAACCCACAATCGAGCAAAACGTTCCCTCTTGGAGTCACTACGTATTACTTGGCCAAAGCAATAAATAACAACGGAGAACATGCAAGAATTACTTATGAACATAAATATAAAAGAGGTAGATCAAATATATTACTCAAGATCAATCTGAACATAATCTCATAATCTATCGGATCCCAGCAAACTCATCATAGCAACAGCATAAGTATTACATATGTGCCTCGATCATGTAGGGCAGCTCACGAGGACTAATTAGTGAAGCACAAGAACGGGAGGAGAACATCACATAGCTACTGGTCATGGACTCATGGTCCAAGGGAGACTACTCACAAGTCATCCGGGAGGCGTCCATGGTGGTGGAGAAACGATCCTCCCCTCCGGCAGGGTGCCGGGAAGAGTTCTCCTGGTGCTCCCGATCTTGGAAGCGGAGGCGGCGGCGGAACAGAGATGAGATCGCGAAAAAGAGTTCCCGTTCCGAGGGTTTCGAAGGACGCTCTAAATATATGCCGAAGGGGGGCACCAGACGGGGCTCGGGGGGCCCAGGCGCCCCCCCGGCGCGGCCCAAGGGGGGCGCGCCGCCAGGGCGCCTGGAGCCCTGGTGCCCCCCCGCCCCCCGGCTACCCTTCGGGTGCAAGGTAGGTTCTGGAACGCTGACTTTTTAAATGATTTTTCTGGATTTTTCCTGGCAGTTCTCGTAACGTGAAAACCTGAAATACAAAAACAGCCGAAAACAGAAACTGGCACCGGGGTGCACTGGATTAGTAGGTTAGTCCAAATATGATCAAAAGTGTATGGAAGTGTATGAATATCATAACAATATCACCCAAAAGTGGCATGGAGCAAGCAGAAATTATAGATACGTTTTGGACGTATCAACATCCCCAAGCTTAATTCCTGCTCGTCCTCAAGTAGCTAAATGATAACAAGAATAATTTCTGTGGTGACATGCTATTAACCATATAGGACTTATTATAGTCATATGACAAAAGCTTACTGAGACAATGATTCTATAGTAATTAAATTGCCTCATGAGAAAATCACAAATGACTGAAAGTTTTACAACATGAAACTGAAACATCAAAAAGATTTGCAATGAACATGATGTGCAAATATGATAAAGTGATATCTAGCTTGCCCCCTTTAGTGATGCAAAACATAAATGCAGGGGCACCTTCAAGGTTTTAGTGATGACTAGATACAATGATTTCAAAGTAAACGATATCACAATCATGCAAAAGACAATGCTACTTTGGGACAATGCACATTCCACTCAGAATGACAATCATGCTCTCAGTAGTTGGTGCTTTTAAAAGAAGGTGGGGACTTAACATAAAAGTAAAAGAATGGTTATGTGCTAGAGCTTTTTATTTTGAAAACATAGAAGCAATTTTGTCAACGGTAGTAGCACTTCATATGTGTCATGCATAAGACATCCTATAAGTTGCAAGCCTCATGCATCGAATACCAATAGTGCTCGCACCTTGTCCTAATTAGCTCGGATTTCCATGGGTTATCATTGCATTACATATGTTTAAACCAAGTGTCACAAAGGGGTACCTCTATGCCACCTGTACAAAGGTCCAAGGAGATAAATCGCATTTGATTTCTCGTTTTTGATAGATCTCAACTTGAGGACATCCATACCGGGACAACATAGAAAATAGATGACGGACTCCTCTTTAATGCATAAGCATATTCTCATAAGAGATTGAGGGTTAATGTCCAAGCTAAAACTTCCACCATGATACATGGCTTTGGTTGGCGGCCCAATGTTCTTCTCTAACAATATGCATACTCATTCAACCCATGGAAAATCACCCTTACTTCAGACAAGACGAACATGCATAGCAACTCACATGATATTCAACAAAAGTGTGACAGTTGATGGCGTCCCCAGAAACATGGTTACCGCTCAGCAGGCAACTTATAAGAAATAAGATACATAGGCAACATATTCTTTAGCACAATGGTTTTTAAGCTACTTTCCCATGAGCTATGTATTGCAAGGTTAGTCTGCTTAGTACAGGTGGAGGTTAGCAAAAGACTGGGAGCGACCAACTAAGAGAGAAATGACGGTCATAATCATGCAGAGCGACAAAGCAATATTGAATCAGGCATGGAAGTTATATCGCTACTCAGAAATAAAAGATCATCAAGGCTTGACAGAATTTCTTTACAGTCTTAAATATGCGTGAGCATACGCCAAGTCAATCAAAATAAATTCTCGAAGGAAGATATTACTAAACCATACCACATCATTGGCAAACAAATCAAGTTGGTACTCCAATAACACATTGGGAATCCCCCAGCTATTTGAGACTAACCATAAGAAAACCTGAACTACTAAGCACCATTATGCACGTAGCATCTTTATCACAGACATATTAACCAATGCAACGGAAGCAAACTCTCTTAATAAGATGAGCATGATAATTAAAGAGAGTTCAAGCAACCAACTAACAAAAGCTCTTTGAAAAGATAAGCATGAATACTAAGAGCAGAGCATGATAGTAGCTATTTACAGACAAAGAACACACACAGCAAAGATAGACATGAAAATTCTATGTTATGTTCTAGGTAGAAGTGGAGCGTGTTTCTCTCTGACATAAAGAAAGCTGAGTTCCGACTCGTTATGAAAACTAAAAAGAAAACTAAAAGCAAGACGCTCCAAGCATAGCACTTAACACATGAAGTAATAAAAATATAGCGGAACCAAAGACGAACTGATAATGTTGATGGAGAAGGGGATGCACGGGGGCATCCCCAAGCTTAGACGCTTGAGTCTCCTTGAATATTTCTTGGGGGTGCATGGGGGCATCCCCAAGCTTGAGCGCTTGACACTCCTGAATCTTTTTATCATCTTCCCTCGCACACTTGAAAACTCCCTTCATACATAACTCATCATAATCTGATTAGCGAGGTTAGTACCCTTAATAAAATAATTGTACCTTGCCAGAAATAAAGATATTCTTGAAGTTCTACTGTTTCTCAAGATTGCCAAAAGGTTTTTGCAAAGAAAAAGCAAGCTCTTGATTTGCAAAATGAAGGAAAGGCAAAACAGGACAGAATCTGTGAAAAACAGAACAGCAGGTAGTAATTGATTTGTTCGGGGCACTTCTGCAACTCAAATCAAAAAACTCGGAACAGACGCACGAAAGACAATTATATAGAGAACGCTGTCGAAAAAATTCAGACCAAAAAGATGATCTGGTGATTTTATATGAATGTTTCTATCCAAGGACAGAATATGTTTCCTGGACAGCACCTCACAACTTTTGAACTTTCTAGCAATCAGAGGCTATACTTGGCACAAATATGAAAAGCAAAGATACAATGATGATGCTACAGTAGTAAACAACATCAAGACACAACAAAAGCAAAATAAATTTATTCATTGGGCTGCCTCCCAAAAGCGCTTTCTTTTATGCCTTTAAGCTAGGCATAATGCATATAGATCAAGTTGTATCAATTGAACCATCATCAAGATCATCAAAAAGCTCTTCAATAATACAACTAGTCTTAAGAGGACTCTCAAATAAGGGCCTCATAGAGATACTTCTAGGTAGAAGACCAAAAGGATAAAAGTCAAGGGAAGATTCATTTATAAATTCATCACAGAGAGGTGTTTCTTCCAAAGTCTTTACAGTTTCAACCCCTTTGGCAATAGATGGATTACTTTTAGAACGGGGAGCCTTCGGAATGTGAACGAACTTAGGCTCCCTCTTTGCCGGAGTTTCTACCTTTTTGGTTATGATTGAGGAGAAGGTGGTTCCTAGAGTATCAAAGATATCCTCAATCTTGTCTATCCTAGAAGAGTCCAAGTCATGGAATTTGACGGTCTCCAAAATTTTAAAAAAATTATGCATGGAGCTATCAAGTCTATTCAAATTCCCTTGGATCTTACGATCCAACTCATTTATCTTATTAATGCTTGGCATCTCTAGCTCTATCTTTTCAAGTTTTTTCATAATGTGAGCTAGGGTGATGTCCTCTCGAATGCTAACAACAGGGAGATTCCCAACAAGATTTTCAATAACACTAAGAGACTCCCAAACTGGGGCCTCTAGGAAATTCCCATTGATAGCAGTATCTAGAATAAACCTATTCCAAGAAGTAATTCCAACATAAAAATATCTAAGCAAGATAGTAGTAGGTTGCTTCTTGGTGGCTCTTTTTTGTGAATCATTAATTCTATACCAAGCATCTTTCAAACTTTCCCCACCTCTTTGTTTAAAGGTGAGAACTTCTGCCTCGTCAAAGACAAAAGGACCCGACATGACAACTAAAGAACGAGATAACTGTTTTTGTGATTTTTTGATAAAAGATACTAAAGCAAAAACTGAAAGGTAAACTAACAAGACTAAAAGCAAAGGTAAAAGATAGCGTGCAACTCCCCTATCCTGAAGAGTGGAGTCCCCGGCAACGGCGCCAGAAAATACTCCTTGATGGGCCTCTAACCCCTCGTTGGTTACCCCAAGTGGAAGGTGAAAGATGCAGTGTTGTGGAAGTGTTTTCCCTTAGCAAAGATGCCAAGGATCGAATCCCCAAAGACTCCTAGGTTCAACAAGTAGGTGTCAACTGCTAACGGCGCGGATTAGCAATCAACGTGGACCTGCACACAGATACAAATAACTTTGCTCCCAACGAGTACAGAGAGGTTGTCAATCCCTCCGGCCTTGTAGTTCACAAAGGATTAAACGCAAATGATAGTAGTGATAGATAATGTTTGCAATAGTAAATAATAGCGAAAAGTAAATAGCGGATGTGATTAATAATGGTAATATGGACCGTAGTCTCATGATGTTCACTAGTGATGTCTCTCTCCCAAAAGACGATAAAACAGCTATGTGAGGTAAACGAATTACAGCTGGGCAATTGACAGGACCACGACGCAAACCAATGCTGATTACATTGCAAGAAAGGTTGAGGTTCAAAGCATGGGCGGTACGCCAAAGTAAGTAGACCGAAATCCATCAATATCTACTACTAATCATCCACCTTGAGATATCTATCCAGAACATCTCGCTGGTACTAAGTTGCGAGTCCCACCCATAGTGTAAACTCAATGCAACAGACAACTGCATTAAAAGAACTTTGCGTAAAGTAAACAATCCTTGCACCCGCGGGCACAAGCACCGTTGTTTTCCCCCTTGTGGCAACAGCACATCCCCTAGACTCATGTTTCTGTCACTCAAGCTAGTCATCGAGGGGCATGAACCCACAATCGAGCATAACGTTCCCTCTTGGAGTCACTACGTATTACTTGGCCAAAGCAATAAATAACAACGGAGAACATGCAAGAATTACTTATGAACATAAATATAAAAGAGGTAGATCAAATATATTACTCAAGATCAATCTGAACATAATCTCATAATCCATCGGATCCTAGCAAACTCATCATAGCAACAGCATAAGGATTACATATGTGCCTCGATCATGTAGGGCAGCTCACGAGGACTAATTAGTGAAGCACAAGAACAGTAGGAGAACATCACATAGCTACTGGTCATGGACTCATGGTCCAAGGGAGACTACTCACAAGTCATCCGGGAGGCGTCCATGGTGGTGGAGAAGCGATCCTCCCCTCCGCCAGGGTGCCGGGAAGAGTTCTCCCGGTGCTCCCGATCTTGGAAGCGGCGGCGGCGGCGGAACAGAGATGAGATCGTGAAAAAGAGTTCCCGTTCCGAGGGTTTCGAAGGACGCTCTAAATATATGCCGAAGGGGGGCACCAGGCGGGGCTCGGGGGGCCCAGGCGCCCCCCCC
>LR738713.1:517789838-517807431 GCA_902687465.1 Secale cereale | reverse complement strand
CCGTTGATCACTAGGTATCGCCCATTCTCCTCTCTCTTATTCTTGCATTAGGTTTGCTACTGTTGTTGATTCCATAGATCCTATTATGTACCATAGCATGTCATTGTTGCTACAACTGTTGATACCTTTACATGCTATCCTAATGCTTAGTATAGGATGCTAGTATTCCATCAGTGGCCCTACATTCTTGTCCGTCTGCCATGCTATACTATCGGGTCGTGATCACTCGGGTGGTGATCACGGGTATATACTATATTATTACAAACTCATGATGATGATTCGGATATGGGGGCTGAAGGGCAAGGTGGTTCCACATAGGAAGTGGTGGGCGTGGGTTCCCGACAACCCCTTGATGGTTACTTTGTGGTGGAGCGACAGGGCTGGTTGCGACCACCTAGGAGACAGGTGGGCCTGGCCCTGGTCGTTGTCCGTGGTTATTTCATAATAACACGCTTAACGAGATCTTGGTATTTAATGTGAGACTGGCCATTGGCCTGTACGCACTAACCAGCTATGTGGGAATAGTTATGGGCACTCGACGTCGTGGTATCAGCCGAAGCCTTCCTGACGCCAGCGGCTTAGTGGCGCGCGCCGGATTGGATTGGAATGCCTACTCTGGTATTAGGAGAGGCTAGATCTGCTTACCGGCCGCGTACGCAACATGCAGGTGTGCATTGGGCAATGGGCCCGGACCCCTGCGCGCTTAGGACTTAGACCGATGTGCTGACCTCTCTAATGTGCTTAGGTAGGGCTGCGACGTGTTGATCTTCCGAGGCCGGGCATGATCCAGGAAAGTGTGTCTGGCCAAATGGGATCGAGCGTGCTAGGTTATGTGGTGCACCCCTGCAGGGAAGTTAAGCTATTCGAATAGCCGTGTCCCTCGGTAAATGGACGACCCGGAGTTGTACTCTGACCTCATGACAACTAGAACTGGATACTTAATAAAACACACCGAGACAAGTTCCAGATACAACCCGGTGATCACTTTCCCACAGGGCGACGAGGGGAGGATCGCCGGGTAGGTTTATGCTATGCGATGTTACTTGGTGAACTTTCTAGCTACTCAAGACGGAGGCTGCCAGAAGCTTTGATACTTGTTACTATACACATCTACTCTCTTACTACTACAAGATGTAGGCTGCCAGAAGCGTAGTCTTTGATTGGATTAGCTATACCCCTCTTATTCTGGCATTCTGCAGTTCAGTCCACAGATACTACCCCTTTATACAGATACCATTGCATATGTATTGTAGATCCTAACTTGTGAGTACTTTGGATGAGTACTCACGGTTGCTTTGTTCTCCCTGTTTCCCCTTTCTCCTTTCTTCTCGTTTGATGCAACCAGATGGTGGAGTCCAGGACCCAAAGGATCCTGAGGATGTTTCTACGTGGAGTTCGGCTTCGAGGAGTAGTTCGGAGGTCCCAGGCAGGAGGTACTCATGGTAACTTTTACAAACAGGAAATGGCAATGGGCAGGAATATCATAAAAGTTGAATATTATTGGCATGAAATAATAAAAAATTATAGATACAACAGAGACGTATCAACATCCCCAAGCTTAATTCCTGCTCGTCCTTGAGCAGATAAATGATAAAAAAGATAATTTTTATGTGGAATGCTACCTAGCATAATCTTGATCATATATCTAATCATGGCATTAATATTAAGATATGAGTGATTCAAAGCAAAAGTCTATAATTTCACATTAAGAGATCAATACTCGGGCATCCCAATAAATAATCATGTCTTTGAAAATATCAAATGCTAAAGAATGTTATCCCTACAAAATCATATAGCCTTGTCATGCTTTGTCTTTTTAACACAAAGTACAAATCATGTAGTACCCCGGTGTCAGCCAAGCAATTGGTTCATACTTTTTAATGCGCTTCAGCATTTTCAACTCTCGGGAAATACATGAGTATAAGCCATGGATGTAGCAATATAGGTGGAATATAATGCGGTGGTAGTAGACAAAGGAAGGGAGAAAGTCTCACATCAACTAGGAAATTAAATGGGCTATGGAGATGCCCATCAATAGATATCAATGCGAGGAGTAGGGATTGCCATGCAACGGATGCACTAAGAGCTAGAAGTGTATGAAAGCTCAATATAAAACTAAGTGGGTATGAATCAAACTCTACTACGGAAAATTCCCACTAGTATATGAAAGTGACAACATAGGAGACTCTCTATATGAAAAACATGGTGCTACTTTGAGGCAGAAGTGTGGTAAAGGATAGTGGCAATGCCCCTTCTATCTTTTCTCTCATTTTTTTTCTTTTCTTTTCTCAGGCTCTTTTTGGCCTCGCTTTTTTTCTTTTTTTGTCCGGAGTCTCATCCCGACTTATGGGGGAATCATGGTCTCTATCATCCTTTCCTCACTGGGACATGCTCTAATAACGGATAATGAATGATCATCACACTTCTATTTACCTATAACTCAAAAGAAATAAAAAATACAAATCGATACCTAGAACAAATATGACTCTATATGAATGCCTCTGACAGTGTACTAGGATGTGCAATGATCTAGCATAACAAAGATATCAAAAACAGACAAGCCATGAAAATATCGTGCTAGCTGTCTTACGATCATGCAAAGCAATATGAAAATGAATGCTCAAGGCATCTGTATGATGGAAGTGGATGGCAATATATCTCAGAATGACTATGGAAATGCCATAATAGGTAGGTATGGTGGCTGTTTTGAGGAAGGTATAATAAGGTTTATGCACCAGCGAAATTTGCACGGCACTAGAGAGGCTAGCAATTATGAAAGGGTGAGAGTGCGTATAATCCATGAACTCACATTAGTCATAAAGAACTCACATACTTGTTTCAAAATTTCATTAGCTCTCGTAGCAAAGTGATACTACGCATGCTCCTAGGGGGGAGGTTGGTAGGAGGTAACCATCGCGCGCTCCCGACCTTCACACAAAGATAGACAATCAAGGATAAATTGTGCTCCAACTTCCCGACATAAGGAGAGACTATACATGCATGGTTCGGGAATCGCAAACCTTAACACCAATACCTTTCTAAACACGATCATCTACTAGTACCTCCCACATATTATCATCTCTATATCGCAAAACTATTGGAAGGAATCAAACATATCATATTCAGTGATCCACAAGTTTTATGTAGGATTTTATGAGTAACCATGCAATTGACCAATTCCTGTTGACTCTCTAAATAGATATAATGAAAGTATGAGAGTTTGGTTATTTCTACAAAATATCATGCTCTAACAAATATAAGTGAAGCAAAAGAGCATTCTATGAACATCGGTTTTCTATGTGAAGACAAATAGGCAATCCAAACTTCAAATGATATAAGTGAAGCACATGAAGCATTCTATAAAGCCATACTCAAAAGATATAAGTGAAGTGCAATGAGCATTGTATAAACGAATCAATGACTATCTCATACCAGCATGGTGCATAAAAAAAAAGTGAAAAACAAACACAAAAGACACTCCAAGAATTTATGCATGTCATGTGAACAAAACAAAAACCAAAAACATAACGATACTTAATGAAGAAAGATGGGTTGCCTTCCGGGGCATCCCCAAGATTACATGCTTGAGTATCCTTCAATATTTACTTGGGGTGCCTTGGGCATCCCCAAGCTTGATCTCTTGACTCTCCTCCTTGTCCTCACATCGAGACCTCCTCGATCTTCGAACACTTCATCCACACAAAACTTAACCAAACATTTAGTAGCGGGGTTAGTGCATGTGAAAACCAAATCCCATCATGTATTGTTGTAACATTATTGTATAATTATAGCCAAACATTACCCATTGTATGCTATCAAAATTCTATGGACCCAAGTCAAGGAGGCTTCAATAAGAATTCAAACATACGAAAATAATGAAGTCATAACAACAATCTGTGGAAACAGGTTAGTTTGTAAAGATTTGAATTACAGTCATACTTCTGTAACCTAACAAATTATGAAAACATAGGACATGATAAAAAAATCGTATGGTAGTACTATGTAAAAAATTCAGAAATTTATGACCTTCCAGTAAGAAATGTAATTTCACGCACTACAGCCAAAGTTTTTGTTTATGCACCACAAATACCAACCAAACAATCTAAACATCCTGAAGGAAAATCTTGGCACATTAGTTTTATAATACGATGGATTTTAACAAGGGGTTAATTATTTTTGCAAGAAACTTCCATGAAAAGTTCTACATTGTTTCCATGAGCATGAACACAAGTGTTCAAGGTCGACCCTCACTTCTCCAATGCATAACCTTCAATCGCTATACATGTTCCTATGACTATGAGATTATGAAAATACCGAATACCGGAGGAACACCTTGTGTACTATCAAACGTCACAACATAACTGGGTGATTATAAAGATGCTCTACAGGTGTTTCCGAAGGTGTTTGTGGTGTTGGCATAGATCGAGAATAGGATTTGTCACTCCGAGTGTTGGAGAGGTATCTCTGGGCCCTCTCGATAATACACATCATAATAAGCCTTGCAAGCAAATGACTAATGAGTTAGTCATGAGATGATGTATTACGGAACGAGTAAAGAGACTTGCCGGTAATGGGATTAACTAGGTCTGATGATACCGACGGTCAAATCTCGGGCAAGTAATTAGCATACCGATGACAAAGGGAACAACGTATGTTGTTATGCGGTTTTGACCGATAAAGATCTTCATAGAATATGTAGGAACCAATATGAGCATCCAGGTTCCGCTATTATTTATTGACCGGAGATGAGTCTCAGTCATGTCTACATAGTTCTCGAACCCGTAGGGTCCGCGCGCTTAACGTTCGATGACGATCGGTATTATGAGTTTATGTGTTTTGATGTAGTGAAGGTAGTTCGGAGTCCCGGATGTGATCACGGACATGACGAGGAGTCTCGGAATGTCCGAGACATAAATATTGATATATTGGACGGCTATATTCGGACACCATAAGTGTTATGGGTGGTTTCAGAGAAAACCAGAGTACCGGAGGGTTACCGGAACCCCCGGGAGAGATAATGGGCCTAGTGGGACTTAGTGCAGAGAGAGAGAGAGAGGGCCGGCCAGGGCAGGCCGCACGCCCCCTCCCCCTCTGGTCCTAATTGGACTAGGGAAAGGGGGGCGCCGCCCCTTCCATCTCCCTCTCCTCCTTCCCTGCCCCCTCCTGGTAGGAGTAGGAAAGGGGAGTCCTACTCCTACTAGGAGGAGGACTCCTCCTCTCTCCCACGCGCGCCCTAGGATCGGCTGGCCTCCCCCTTGCTCCTTTATATACGGGGGCAGGGGCACCCTAGAACACACAATTGAACATCAGTTTTAGCCGTGTGCGGTGCCCCCCTCCACAGATACACACCTCGGCCATATCGTTGCAGTGCTTAGGCGAAGCCCTGCGTCGGTAGCTTCATCATCACCGTCACCGGCCCGTCATGCTGGCGAAACTCTCCCGAGACGCTCAACTAGATCAAGAGCTCGTGGGACGTCATCGAGCTAAACGTGTGCTGAACAAGGAGGTGCCGTACGTTCGGTGCTTGAATCCGTTCGATCGCGAAGACGTTCCACTACATCAACTGCGCCACTAGACGCTTCCACTTTCGGTCTACGTGGGTACGTAGACACACTCTCCCCTCTCGTTGATATGCTTCTCCTAGATAGATCTTGCGTGATCGTAGGGAAAATTTTGAAATACTACGTTCCCCAACAATGGCATCATGAGCCAGGACTATGCGTAGATGATATGCACGAGTAGAACACAATGAGTTGTGGGTGATAATAGTCATACTGCTTACCAGCATGTCATACTTTGATTCGGCGGTATTGTGAGATGAATCGGCCCGGACCGACATTATGCGTACGCTTACGCGAGACTGGTTTCACCGTTACGAGCACTCATTGCTTAAAGGTGTCCGGCGGGTGTCTATCTCTCTCACTTTAGTTGAATCGAGTGTGGCTACGCCTGATCCTTGTGAAGGTTAAAACATCACACTTGACGAAAAATCGTTGTGGTTTTTGTATGCGTAGGTAAGAACGGTTCTTGCTAAGCCCGTAGTAGCCACATAAAACTTGCAACAACAAATTAGAGGACGTCTAACTTTTTTTGCAGGGCATGTTGTGATGTGATATGGTCAAGACGTGATGAGTTATACATTATTGTATGAGATGATCATGTTTTGTAAAGTTATCGGCAACCGGCAGGAGCCTTATGGTTGTCTATTTATTGTATGAATTACAAAAGCCATGTAATTGCTTTACTTTATCACTATGAGTTAGCGATAGTAGTAGTAGCAATAGTTGGCGAGATGACCACGACGCTACGATGAAGATCTTGGTGTCAAGCCGGTGACAATGGAGATCATGACGATGCTTCGGAGATTGAGATCAAAATCACAAGATGATGATGGCCATATCATGTCACATATTTTGACCGCATGTGATGTTTATCTTATTATGCTTCTTATTTTTCTTAGTACGACGGTAGCATTATAAGATGATTCCTTACAAAATTTCAAGGTACAAGTGTTCTCCCTGAGTATGCACCATTGTGAAAGTTCGTCGTGCCGATACACCACGTGATGATCGGGTGTGATAAGCTCTGCGTTCAAATACAACTGGTGTAAGACAGTTTTGCACATGCAGAATACTCGAGTTAAACTTGACGAGCCTAGCATGTACAGACATGGCCTCGGAACACTGGAGACCGAAAGGTCAAGCGTGAATCATATAGTAGATTTGATCAACATAAGATGTTCACCATTGAAAATTACTCCATCTCACGTGATGATCGGACATGGTTTAGTTGATTTGGATCACTTGATCATTTAGATGACTAGAGGGATGTCTATCTAAGTGGGATTTCTTTAGTAATATGATTAATTGAACTTTAATTTATCATGAACTTATTCCTGGTAGTATTGGCATATCTATGTTGTAGATCAATAGCTCGCGATGTAGCTCCCCGTTTATTTTTATATGTTCCTAGAGAAATATAAGTTGAAAGATGATAGTAGCAATGATGCGGACTTGTTCCGTGATCTGAGGATTTTCCTCATTGCAACATAGAAGAATTATGTCCTTGATGCACCGCTAGGTGACAGACCTACTGCAGGAGGAGATGCATACATTACAAACGTTTTGACAAAAGCTCGGTATGATGACTACTTGATAGTTTAGTGCACCATGCTTTACGGCTTATAACTGGGACTTCAAAAATGATTTGAATGCCACAGAGCATATAAGATGTTCCTAAGAGTTGAAATTGGTATTTCATACTCATGCCCGTATCAAGAGGTATGAGACCTCTGACAGTACTTTGCCTACAAGATAGAGGAGAATAGCTCAACCAATGAGCATGTGCTCAGATTGTCTGGGTACTACAATTGCTTGAATCAAGTGGGAGTTAATCTTCCAGATAAGATAGTCATTGACAAAGTTCTCTAGTCACAATCTCCAAGTTACTAGAACTTCGTGATGAACTATAATATGCAAGGGATGAAAAAAGTAATTCCCGAGCTCTTCGCGATGATGAAATTGACGAAGGTAGAAATCAAGAAAAAGCATCAAGTGTTGATGGCTGACAAGACCACTAGTTTCAAGTAAAGGGCAAAGGAAAGAAGGGGAACTTCAAGAAGAATAGCAAGACAGTTGCTACTCCCGCGAAGAAACCCAAGTCTGGAGCCAAGCCTGAAACAGAGTGCTTCTACTGCAAAGGGACTAGACACTGGAAGCGGAACTTCCCCAAGTATTTGGTGGATAAGAAGGATGGCAAAGTGAACAAAGGTATATTTGATATACATGTTATTGATGTGTACCTTACTAATGCTCGTAGTAGCACCTGGGTAATTGATACTGGTTTGGTTGCTAATATTTGTAACTCGAAACATGGGCTACGGATTAAACGAAGATTAGCTAAGGACGAGGTGACGATGCGCGTGGGAAATGGTTCCAAAGTCGATGTGATCACCGTCGGCACGCTACCTCTACATCTACCATCGGGATTAGTTTTAGACCTAAATAATTGTTATTTGGTGCCAGCGTTGAGCATGAACATTATATCTATATCTTGTTTGTTGCGAGACGGTTATTCATTTAAATCAGAGAATAATGGTTGTTCTATTTATATGAGTAATATCTTTTATGGTCATCCACCCTTAAAGAGGGGCATATTCTTGTTGGATCTCGATCGTAGTGATACACCTATTCATAATATTGAAGCCAAAAGATGCAAGGTTGATAATGATAGTGCAACTTATTTGTGGCACTGCCGTTTAGGTCATATTGGTGTAAAGCGGATGAAGAAACTCTATGCTGATGGACTTTTGGAATCACTTGATTATGAATCACTTGGTGCTTGCGAACCATGCCTCATAGGCAAGATGAATAAAACTCCGTTCTCCGGAACAATGGAGCAAGCAACAGATTTGTTGGAAGTCATACATACTTATGTATGTGGACCGATGAGTGTTGAGGCTCGCGGAGAGTATCATTATTTTCTGACCTTCACTGATGATTTGAGCAGATATGGGTATATCTACTTGATGAAACACAAGTGTGAAACATTTGAAAAGTTCAAAGAATTTCAAAGTGAAGTAGAGAATCATCGTAACACGAAAATAAAGTTTCTACGATCTGATCGTGGAGGCGAATATTTGAGTTACGAGTTTGGTCTTCATTTGAAACAATGTGGAATAGTTTCACAACTCACGCCACCTGGAACACCACATCGTAATTGTGTGTCCGAACGTCGTGACCGTACTTTATTAGATATGGTGCGATCTATGATGTCTCTTACCGATTTACCACTATCATTTTGGGGTTATGCATTAGAGACAGCTGCATTCACGTTAAATAGGGCACCATATAAATTCGTTGAGACGACACCGTATGAACCGTGGTTTGGCAAGAAACATAAGCTGTCGTTTCTTAAAATTTGGGGCAGCGATGCTTATGTGAAAAAGCTTCAACCTGATAAGCTCGAACCCAAGTCGGAGAAATGTGTCTTCATAGGATACCCAAAGGAAACTGTTGGGTACACCATCTATCACAAATCTGAAGGCAAGATATCCGTTGCTAAGAATGGATCCTTTCTAGAGAAGGAGTTTCTCTCGAAAGAAATGAGTGGGAGGAAAGTGGAACTTGATGAGGTAATTGTACCTTCTCCCGAATTGGAAAGTAGTACATCACAGAAACTAGTTCAAGTGATTCCTACACCAATCAGCGAGGAAGCAAATGATGATGATCATGAAACTTCGAATCAAGTTACTACTGAACCTCGTAGGTCAACCAGAGTACGTTCCGCACCAGAGGGGTACGGCAACCCAGTTCTGGAAGTCATGTTACTAGACCATGATGAACCTACGAACTATGAGGAAGCGATGATGAGCCCAGATTCCGCAAAATGGCTTGAGGCCTTGAAATCTGAGATGGGATCCATGTATGAGAACGAATTATGGACATTGGTTGACTTGCCCGATGATCAGCAAGCCATTGAAAATAAATGGATCTTCAAGAGGAAGACATACGTCGATGGTAATATTACTGTCTACAAAGCTTGACTTGTTGTGAAAGGTTTTCGACAAGTTCAAGGAGTTGACTACGATGAGACTTTCTCACCCATAGCGATGCTTAAATCTGTCTGAATCATGTTAGCGATTGCCGCATTTTATGATTATAAAATCTGGCAAATGGATGTCAAAACTGCATTCCTAAATCGATACCTCAAAGAAGAGTTGTACTCCCTCCGTTCCTAAATATAAGTCTTTTAGACATTTCAAATAGACTACAACATACGGATGTATGTAGACATATTTTAGAGTGTAGATTCACTCATTTAGCTCCGTATGTAGTCACTTGTTGGAATCTCTAAAAAGACTTATATTTGGGAACGGAGGGAGTATATGATGCAACCAGAAGGTTTTGTCAATCCTAAAGGTGCTAACAAAGGGTGCAAGCTCCAGCGATCCATCTATGGACTGGTGCAAGCATCTCGGAGTTGGAATATACGCTTTGATGAGGTGATCAAAGCATATGGTTTTATACGGACTTTTGGAGAAGCCTGTATTTACAAGAAAGTGAGTGGGAGCTCCGTAGCATTTCTGATATTATATGTAGATGACATATTGTTGATTGGAAATGATATAGAATTTTTGGATGGCATAAAAGGATACTTGAATAAGAATTTTTCAATGAAAGACCTCGGTGAAGCTGCTTACATATTGAGCATCAAGATCTATAGAGATAGATCAAGACGCTTGATAAGATTTTTCAATGAGTACATACCTTGACAAGTTTTTGAAGTAGTTCAAAATGGAACAGTCAAAGAAATAATTCTTGCTTGTGTTGCAAGGTGTGAAGTTGAGTTAGACTCAAAGCCCGACCACAACAAAAATAGAGAGAGAATGAAAGTCATTCCCTATGCCTCAGTTATAGGTGCTATAAAGTATGCCATGCTGTATACCAGACCTATTGTATGCCCTGCCCTGAGTTGGGCAAGGGAGTACAATTTTGATCTAGGCGTAGATCACTGGACAACGGTCAAAATTATCCTTAGAGGACTAAGGAAATATTTCTCGGTTATGGAGGTGATAAAGAGTTCGTCGTAAAGAGTTACATCGATGCAAGCTTTGACACCGATTTGGATGACTCTGAGTCTCGATCTGGATACATATTGAAAGTGGGAGCATTTAGCTAGAGTAGCTCCGTGCAGAGCATTGTAGACATAGAAATTTGCAAAATACATACGGATCTGAATGTGGTAGACCGATTAACTAAACCTCTCTCACAAGCAAAACATGATCACACCTTAGTACTCTTTGGGTGTTAATCGCATGGTGACGTGAACTATATTATTGACTCTAGTAAACCTTTTGGGTATTGTTCACATGGCGATGTGAACTATAAAGTGTTAAATCACATGAGGATGTGAACTATTGGTGTTAAATCACATGGTAATGTGAACTAGATTATTGACTCTAGTCCAAGTGGGAGACTGAAGGAAATATACCCTAGAGGCAATAATAAAGTTATAATTTATTTCCTTATATCATGATTAATGTTTATTATTCATGCTAGAATTGTATTAACTGGAAACTTAGTACATTTGTGAATACATAGACAAAACAGAGTGTCCCAAGTATGCCTCTACTAGACTAGCTCATTGATAAAAGATGGTCATGTTTCCTAGCCATAGACATGAGTTGTCATTTGATCAACGGGGTCACATCATTAGGATAATTATGTGATGAACAAGATCCATCCGTTAGCTTAGAAACTTGATCGTTTAGTTTTAACTGCTATTGCTTTCTTCATAACTTATACATGTTCCTATGACTATGAGATTATGCAACTCCCGAATACCGGAGGAACACCTTGTGTGCTATCAAACGTCACAACGTAACTGGGTGATTATAAAGATGCTCTACAGGTGTTTCCGAAGGTGTTTGTGGTGTTGGCATAGATCGAGAATAGGATTTGTCACTCCGAGTGACGGAGAGGTATCTCTGGGCCCTCTCGTTAATACACATCATAATAAGCCTTGCAAGCAAATGACTAATGAGTTAGTCACGAGATGATGTATTACGGAACGAGTAAAGAGACTTGCCAGTAACGGGATTAGCTAGGTATGATCATACCGACGATCGAATCTCAGGCAAGTAACATAGCGATGACAAAGGGAACAACGTATGTTGTTATGTGGTTTTGACTGATAAAGATCTTCGTAGAATACGTAGCAACCAATATAAGCATATAGGTTCCTCTATTGTCTAGTGACCGGAGATGAGTCTCGGTCATGTCTACATTGTTCTGGAACCCGTAGGGTCCGCACGCTTAACGTTCGATGACAATATGTATTATGAGTTTATGTGTTTTGATGTACCGAAGGTAGTTCAAAGTCCCGGATGTGATCACGGACATGATGAGGAGTCTCGAAATGTCTGAGACATAAAGATTGATATATTGGACGGCTATATTCGGACGCCGGAAGTGTTCCGGGTGGTTTCGGAAAAAACCGGAGTACCGGAGGCTTGCCAGAATCCCCCGGCAGAGATAATGGGCCTAGTGGGCCTTAGTGGAGAGAGAGAGGGCCGGCCAGGGTAGGCTGCGCGCCCCCTCCCACTCTGGTTCGAATAGGACTAGGAAAGGGGGGGTGCGCCCCCCTTTCCTTCTCCCTCTCCTTCTTCCTTCCCCCCTCCTAGTAGGAGTAGGAAACGGGAGTCCTACTCCTACTAGGAGGAGGACTCCTCCTCTCTCCCGCGCGTTCCCTAGGGCCGGCCGGCCTCCCCCTTGCTCCTTTATATAAGGGGATAGGGGCACCCTAGAACACACAATTGAACATCAGTATTAGCCATGTGCGGTGCCCCCCTCCACAGATACACACCTCGGTCATATCGTTGAAGTGCTTAGGCGAAGCCTTGCGCTGGTAGCTTCATCATCACTGCCACCACGCCGTCGTGCTGACGAAACTCTCCCGTGACGCTCACTGGATCAAGAGCTCGTGGGACGTCATCGAGCTGAACATGTGTTGAACGCGGAGGTGACGTACGTTCGGTGTTTGGATCGGTTGGATCGCGAAGATGTTCTACTACATCAACCGCGTCACTAGATGCTTCTGCTTTTGGTCTACGAGGGTACGTAGACACATTCTCCCCTCTCGTTTCTATGCTTCTCCTAGATAGATCTTGCATGATCATAGGATTTTTTTTGAAATACTACGTTCCCCAACAAAAGGTAGAACAAATATTCCCTCAAGTTCTATTGACCAGCGATACAACTCTACGCACACTTAACGTTTGCTTTATCTAGAACAAGAATAAAACTAGAAGTACTTTGTAGGTGTACAATTAAATTAGGGACTATTTAGATAAAAAATACAATTAAATTAGTGTAACAAGTGTGGATTAGTAGTGGTAGGATTTGCGGAATTGTCCCCAAGCAATTGATAACTAGACCGGTAATCATTCTTGCAATTTTATATGAGGGAGAGGCATGAGCTAACATACTTTCTCTACTTGGTCCATATGCACTTATGATTGGAACTCGAGAAAGTATCCACAACTACTAAAGATGATTAAGGTCGTGAAACCCAACCATAGCATTAAGTATCAACTCCTCTTTACTCCCATATGTCATACCCCGTTACTCGGGTTTAAGATTCTGTAACTCTAGCAACCCACCATAAGCGAACATTGAACATATTGCAACACCCTACAGCAGGGACCCCTCACATTTGCGCAAGACGGAAGGCACTGTAGGACAGCACCATAACAAAATATACAATCATACCAACCAAAATCACGATTAACCCAAAGAAAAAAATAGATCTACTCAAACATAATAGGATGGCAACATAGTATTGGATAACAATATGAAGAATAAACCACCATGTTCAAGTAGAGGGTACAATGGGTTGCGGGAGAGTGGACCGCTGAATATAGATGGGGGAAGGTGATGGAGTTGTTGGTGAAAATGACGGAGTTGTTGGAGTAGATCTCCGTCAAACGATATTGCCCTGGTGGCATTCCGCCGCCATCGGGGGAGAGGGGGAGAGAGCCCCCCTCCTTCTTCTTCTTACTTGACCTCCCCCCTAGATGGGAGGAGGGTTCCCCTCTCGTCCATGTCCTCCATGGCGACGAAGGGGCGAGAGCCCCTCCGAGATTGGATCTGTCTCTCTGTTCACTTCTGTTTCGCGCTCCCTAGATCTGGCCCTCATCGTTTCTTAAAGTCCCGGACATCAGTAACTCCGATTGAACTGAAATTTTAACACGATTTTTTATTACATAAATTAGCTTTCTTGCGCCCGAAGAAGGGCCCCAACCGATGTTCAAGGAGGGCACAAGACACCTGGGCGCGTCGGGCACCCCCTGGCGCGCCCTAGTGGGTTGTGGAGGCCGTGGGCCTCCGTTTACGTTGATTCCACCTCCCAAAATTCACAAATATTCCAAATAATTCTCCATAACATATTATTGCACTTGGACTTCGTTTGGTATGGATTTTCTACGAAACAAAAACATGCAACAAAGAGGAACTGGCACTAGGCACTCGATCAATAAGTTAGTCCAAATAAATCATATAAATTGTTGCCAAAATTATGTAAAAGTTGAATAATATTGTGATGAAACAATAAAAAAATTATAGATACGACGGATAGGTATCAACTATTTTCAGCAGAACTACCATGGTGTAGTTTTTGTGCAGAAATAAAAGTTCTCAGAATGGAACGAAATTTTTTGGAGAATTGTTTCAGAATAAAAGAAAAATACTAGAGCCAAGAACCACCGGAGGGGGGGCCCTGGGTGAGCACAACCCACCAGGGCGCACCCCCTCTAGGCGCGACCAGGTGGGTTGTGCCCACCTGGTGGCCCCGCAGACCCTGGGTCCAACTCCATAAATACCTATTTCTCCAGAAAAAATGAGGGAGGAAGAATTATCTTGTTTCGCGTAACGGAGTCACCGCCACCTCATGTTCTTCATCGGGGGGCCAGATTTGGAGTCCGTTTGGGGCTCCAGAGAGGGGAATCTTCGGTCCTCCTCATCACCAATCCTCCTCCATCGCTAATTTCTTGATAGTCTCTGCTACTTCTCGAGCTTGCGTTGTATTCACTCGAAGAGGAAAGGGTGATGCAGCACGGTAGTGTGAGTATTTCCCTCAGTTTTGAGAACCAAGGTATCAATCCAGTAGGAGACCACGCGTGAGTCCCTCGCACATGCCCAAACAAATAAGAACTTCGCAGCCAATGCGATAAGGGGTTGTCAATCCCTTTACGGTCGCTTACGAAAGTGAGATCTGATAGAGATGTTAGTTTTATATTTTTTTATATAAGAACAGAAAGTAAAATCGGAAAAGTCAAGTAGATTGTAGATTGATATGTTGAAAATAGGCCCGGGGGGCATAGTTTTCTCTAGTGGCTTCTCTCATGATAGCGGTATTCTACGGCGGGTAAACAAATAACCGTTGAGCAGTTGATAGAAAAGCGAATAATTATGAGAGTATCTAGGCATGATCATTATATATAGGCATCACGTCCGAGACAAGTAGACCGAAACGATTCTGCATCTACTACTATTACTCCACACATCGACCGCTATCCAGCATGCATCTAGAGTATTAAGTTCATAAGAACAGAGTAACGCCTTAAGCAAGATGACATGATGTAGAGGGATAAACTCAAACATAGTGATATAAACCCCATCTTTTTATACTCGATGGCAACAATACAATACGTGCCTTGCTGCCCCTACTGTCACTTGGAAAGGACAGCGCAAGATTGAACCCAAAGCAAAGCTCTTCTCCCATTGCAAGAATTATAGATCTAGTAGGCCAAACCAAGCCAATAATTTGAAGATACTTGCAAGGATATTATAATCATACATAAAGAGATCAGAAAAGAACCAAATGTTTCTCATAGGTAATCTTGATCATAAACCCACAATTCATCGGATCTCGACAAACACCCCGCAAAAAGAGATTACATCGAATAGATCTCCTCGAAGACTGAGGAGAACTTCGTATTGAGATCCAAAGAGAGAGAATAAGCCATCTAGATACTAGCTATGGACCCGAAGGTCTGTCGTAAGCTACTCACAACTCATGGTGAGGCGATGATGATGATGTAGAAGCACTCCGTAGAAGATCCCCCCTCCGGCGGAGCTCCGGAACAGGACCCAAGATGGGATCTCACGGGAACAGAAGGTTGCGGAGGTGGAATTAGGGTTTTCTCTTTTTCTTTTGATAGTTTCGGGGTACGTAGATATATATAGGAAGAAAGAGGGCATCGGGGGCCAGACGAGGGGCCCACGAGGCAGGGGGTGCGCCCTGTAGGGGGGGCGCTCCCCCACCCTCGTGGACGCCACGTGTGCCCTACTCCGCGGTCCTCAAGTCTCCCATGCGTATTTTGCTCCAAAAATATCTCCCCCGAAGTTTCATTCCGTTTGGACTCCGTTTGATATTCCTTTTCTGTAAAACCCCGAAATAGGCAAAAAATAGCAATCTGGACTGGGCCTTTGGGTTAATAGGTTAGTCCCAAAAATAATATAAAAGTGTATAACAAAGCCCATTAAACATCCAAAACATCATAAATTATAGCATGGAACAATCAAAAATTATAGATATGTTGGATACGTATCACTCTCCCTCGGGAGTGAGTAATTCCTTCGTAGGCTCGCGGGTCGGTGAGGAGTTGGATGACATTCATCATGTAATCGAGTTAGTTTTGTTAGGGCTTGATCCCTAGTATCCATTATGTTCGGAGATTGATGTTGTTATGACTTTGCCATGCTTAATGCTTGACACTTTGGGCCTGGGTACCATGAATTCAGATCTGAACCGTTTATGTTTACACCATTATATCTATGTTATGGATCTGATCTTCCAATTCATATTCACCTACTATGTGTTATGATACGTAAACCCTAGAGTGACAGTATTTGGGATACTTTCCGTTGATGACCTTAGTTTGAGGAGTTCATGTATTCACTATGTGTTAATGCTTTGTTCTGGTACTCTATTAAAAGGAGGCCTTAATATCCCTTTGTTTCCTGATGGACGCCGCTGCAACGGGAGGGTAGGACAGAAGATGCCATACATGTTTTTTCCATAAGCACATATTACTATTTATGGAATACATGCCTACATTATATTTACGAACTGGAGCTAGTCTTGTATCTCCCTAGGTTATGATTGTTATATGATGAATATCATCCAACAAATTGCTGATCCAATGCCTACGAATTTCCTACATATTGATCTTGCTATGTTACTACTGTCGTTGTTACTATTGCTACCGCTACAAAACCATTGATATCATTGTTACTGCTACTATTGCTGCTACAGCTACTATCAAAACTATCATACTACTGTGCTACTGATCACTTTGCTGCAGATAATTAATCTCTAGGTGTGGCTGAATTAACAACTCAGTTGCTAATACTTGCAAATATTCTCTGGCTCCCCTTGTGTCGAATTTATAAATTTGGGTTGAATACTCTACCCTCGAAAACTGTTGTGATCCCCTATACTTGTGGGTTATTAGTGTGGCGTACCCTAAAACGGAGGGAAACGTCCTTCTTCTCGAGCGTGTATAGTTGAAACAGGGTCTTGTTTATCGGGAAGGGTCTGGCGTACCACAAAACGGAGGAAACGACCTTCTGCTCGACCGACTACAGTTGAAACGGGATCCTGTTCATCGGGAGGGGTCTGGCGTACCGCAAAACGGAGGAAACGGACTTGTGTTGGAGCGCTACGGTCGAAACGGGGTTCCTGTTCATCGGGAGGGGTGTCGCATACCGCAAAATGGGACTCCACGAGCTACTGTTCACCCATCGTCGAATTCCTCCAGCCTCCACCTGCAATGTTCATCCTACGCATCTTCCTCTGCCTCCACTGGCTACTCTTCAACCAGCCCTCCACCGGCTATTGTTCAACCAGACCTCCATGGGGTCCTGTTCATCCACCCTAACCGGCCCCGCTGTGGCAGCCTCCTCTCTGGGTCCTGTTCATCCAGCGGGAACGACCTACTACCACGGGGTCCTATTCATCCCCACCACAACAACAACAACGACAACAACAACAACAACAACAACAACAACAACAACGACAACAACAACAA
>LR738713.1:517714900-517788379 GCA_902687465.1 Secale cereale | reverse complement strand
AACAACGACTACGACAACAACGACAACGACAACAATAACGACAACGACAACGACAACGACAACGACAACGACAACGACAACGACAACGACATCATCAACAACAACAACAACAACAACAACAACAACAACAACAACAACAACAACAACAACAACAACAACAACAACAACAACAACAACAACAACAACGAGAGTAACTTACCAAAGACCAATATGCGAAAAGTGTAGGCATTGGATCAATAATGGATAATAATCTTGGAGGGCATTCATCATGTAAAAGTCATAACCTAGAGCGACACAGAACAAGCTACAATTCATCAATGTAATGTAGGCATGTATTCCATATATAGTCGTACATGCTTATAATAAGAACATGCATGGCATCTTTTGTCCGACCCTCCCATGCCAGCAAGGTCCATAAGGAAATCTAATGGGCATTAAGGCCTCCTTTTAATAGAGAACCGGAATAAAGCATTAACCCATAGTGAATACTTTAACTTCTCAAACCATGGCAATCATCAGCAATAATCCCAATTATTGTCACCTTGGGGTATGCAGATCATAACACGTAATAGGTGGGTATAAATTGGAAGATAGGATCAAGAAAAAAAAATATTCATCGAAACATAAAGGTTTCGGATTTGAAATCATGGCACTCGGGTCCTAGTGACAAACATTAAGCATAGCAAAGTCATAGCAACATCAATCTCATAACATAGTGGATAATAGGGATCAAGCCTTAACAAAACTAACTCAATTACACGATAAATCTCATCCAACCCATCACCGTCCAGCAAGCCTAAGATGGAATTACTCACTCCCGATGGCGAGCATCATGAAATTGGTGATGGAGCATGGTTGGTGATGATGATGGCGTCGAATTCCCCTCTCTAGAGCAGCGAATGGACTCCATATTAGCCCTCGCGATGAAGAACAGGAGGTGGCGGTGGCTCCGTATCGTAAAACATGATGATTCCTTCTCTCTGAATTTTTTTCTAGATGAATAGGTACTTGGAGTTGGAGTTAGGGCTGCCGGAGATACAATGGGCCCACAAGCCTGCCAGGCGCGCTCCTGGGCTTGTGGCGCCCTGGTGGCCCCCCTTTGGTATTTCTCTTCACTAGTATTTTTTATATATTCTGAAAATATTGCCTGTAAATTTTTAGCCTGATCCGAGAACTTTTATTTCTGCACAAAAATAACACCATGAAAATTCTGCTGAAAACTACGCCAGACTGGGTTAGTTCCGTTTTAATCATGCAAATTAGAGTCCAAAACAAGAGCAAAAGTGTTTGGAAAAGTAGATACACTTGGGATGTATCAACTCCCCCAAGCTTAACTCAATGCTTGTCCTGAAGCAATTCAGTTGACAAACTGAATGTGATAAAGGAAACTTTTACAAATTCTTTTTGTTCTTGTTGTTGTGAATATGCTTAACTAATGTTCAAGTTTTCAGCAAAGATTATGAACTAACCATATGTATGATAACACTTAGGTCTCACATTTACTCATATCAATGACACAACCAACTAGCGAGCAATAATAAGATATCTCAGATGCCAACAATTGTCAAAACAACCATGATATAATATGATAACATGGTATCTCTCTAGCCCTTTCTGAGATTGCAAAACATAAATGCAGAGCACCTTTGAAGTTAAAGTAGCGACTAAACATTGTGATTCATAGTGAAGGAGATCCAATCATGTCACACTCAACATTAACTATACCCAATGCATAAGAATGACAATAGTGCTCTCCAATTGGTGCTTGAATGAGGAGGCGATGACTCAATAATAAAATTACAATAACATAAAATTAAACGGATAGACGCTTCGTAGAGGGAAGCATAGATTTGCAGCAGTGCCAGAGCTCGTAGCTTAAAACAGAGATGAATATAATTTTGGGCGGTATGCCTTTCTTGTCAACTTTACGACCGGGAGTTCTCAATATATTCCATGATAAACACATTATCAATGGTTCCCAAGAAGACAGGTAAAGTTTACCCACCTCCACCAACAAACACAAGCCATGGCTAGCCAAATCCTTTGGTGCCCTCCATACCAACAACTTTTCAGGGGAGTTTGTTTTACTATCTATTTTTCATTTTTATTATAGGACTAGGCATCCCAATTACCAGCCTCTCTCGTGCAATGACAAGCGAATGAACACACATCATGGGAATAACACGCTTAGCATGGAAGATGCTGGCCACCCACTGTCGCTCCATGAGCGGTATGGGCACACAAAATATATGCTCGTTTGAATGTTTAGAGGTGGCACATGCAAATTCACTTGGGACGGAAGAATACTACCGCATATAGGTAGATATAGTGGACTCATCTGGAACAACTTTGGTTTAAGGATTTGGATGCACAAGAAGAATTCCCGCTTAGTACGGGTGAAGGCTAGGAAATAGATTGAGAAGCAACTAACAAGAGAGCAAAAACGGTCATAAACATGCATTGAGAATAATTAACATTGAATACAAGCATGAGTAGGATATAAAACACCATGCACACAAATATCGTGGAGGCTATGTTGGTTTGGATCAACTACATGCTTGAACATGTGCCAAGTCAAGCCACTCGAATCATTCATAGGGAGATAACATACTATCATACTATACCATAACCATTCTAATGCATGTTGACACTCAAGATAAATCATTATCCACTCCTAGTTGTTTAAGCATGACATGAGCAACTATAGTCTCTAATTGTCATCGCAAACATGTTTAGTCATAATAAGTTGAATCAAGAACGATGAACTAAACATATTTACAAAAACAAAAACAATAAGAGTTCATACCAGCTTTCCTTTACAGCAATCAATTCATCAAATCATTGTCATTATTGCCTTTCACTTGCACAACCAAAAGATATGAAAATAATAATAGTGCAAGTGTGCCATGGACTAAGCTAGAATCTGCAAACATTTTATTCAGAGGAGCGGACAAAGTAATACTAGCTCTTTTATTAGATCATCAATAATGCATAAGAGAGTAGCAAACTTGTAGTCGCGCAGGCCTCGAACAAGCTCTCATGGGCACACGAGGGCTTTCCCAAGCACACTCGCCATATCGGCGAACTCGACGAGCTGGTGGTGCTAAAGTACTTGTCAACATCCCTGGCCACTATAGGCTCTGGGCCAGCAAGAAGGAGAAGGATCCCCTTGTAGACCTCACCTCGGCCATCATCGACCCCTACTATGAAAATGTCAACGAGGATGCCCAGAAAAATCATGTAGACTGGCACAAGGCCTAGATTCGGATACTAGATGAAGCTCACCTTAAGTCCACGACCAACAACATGTACACATACTACGAGATGCATAGGCGGATCATTGACATAAGGGAGTGCCTCCTTCCTGTAATCGACGAAGGATCGAGCCACCACCAACTGTTGATGATGATTAGATGATCATTTATCCTAGTTAATTATGCATATAATTGTTTAGTTTGGTGTGTGCAAATGCCATGTGTGTACTAGTCACTTATGTAATTGCATGTTTAATTTAGTTATGCAATCATATTCTTATAAGTATATATGTTGTTTTTCTGTAGACAGAGCATAGATGTTGTGCAGACTAAGAAAATCACATCGTAGGCGGATCAAACTACAGTATCGGTAGGTGATGATTTTTAAATCTCTAACAATTATTTACCAGTAACTGTTTGCCCACAACACACATAACTTATTTGGAGCAATCATGTGCGCTATTATCGGTCTAACCATACAATTCTGATTACTGACATGATTGCTGGTATCTCACAGATCTTGTTAAGCCAAATCATGTCCGATGTCTTGGCTCATCGCAAGCAGTTCATCCGAGTGAACTGTATATCGTCTATCGCACACACCTTAATTTGGCTGGCCATTTCTGTTGTTTTTGCTCATCGCAAATAGTTCATCCAAGTGAACTGTATGTCGTCTGTCACACACACCTTGATATGGCTGACCATTTCTCTTGTGTTGCCTAATCACAAACAGTTCTTATGAGTGAACTGTATGCCGTATATCGCACACTCACCTTGATCTGGCTGACCATTTCTGTTGTTCTGGCTCATCGCAAACAGTTTGTATGGATCAATTGTATGTCGGTTATCAGACACACAACTCTAATATCAAGTGTGCTTGATGTATCCGCCATCGCACACCGTTCATCTTATTGGTGAAGGTTTTAATACAACACTGTTTGCTATTAATGCATCACGCACAATTTGGTCAAAGGTTATGTGATTCATGTGTCGCGTTAGTAACATCCTACAATAGTGATATGAAGAACTTATTGTAATCTCCGCATGGAGCTATTTGTTCCAAATTGATGTACTAATTTGTATTGTGGTTAATATGAAAATTGATCGATAATAATGCGTGGATGTATGTGATATCTTTGTGTTTCCATCTAGTATCTAGTATTTTTCTTAGTACATTGTTCAACAAAGTATCATGATTTCCACAAGCATGAAAAATGGTAGAGATGCATGACTGCATTGCTCACACTTCGCGTGAAATATTCTAAACTTTTCAAGGGGAAAGGAACTTTGCGTAATATAAACAACTATATAGTTTTTTCTGCTATAGACTAATATGGAGGCTTGGAGTGGTCATATCCAAGTAAGAGACGATGGAGTTGAACTTGGAGGAAATTTCCTTATATAGATATGCATAGATTGAAAGGAGAGGTTGCAGCTTTACTCTATTTTCACACTTTGATAAGATGGAAATTGCCTCATACATCCACACCTAGATGGAAAGGAAGGTGATGCACCTTCCCTCTTAAAAGTGTGAAATTCATTAATGCAAGAAAAGTCAACCTTCTATGGGGAGGGGTGCAGATCTCAAAGCAAACAATAATGCAGACATAGGTGTCTGTAGATTTACAATCTAGAAATACCAATGCACAAACACAAACTTAGATAAAGTATATCATATTGACAACTACCGAGGGCAACCTAATGTCCACCACCCACCCAATTCTCAAGTTTTCATAGATTAATACTAGAACTTCAGGGAAGAGATAAACACGACATGTGTCAATGTGTTAGGAGGGACCCACACACCCAACACGCACCCCGCTCCATCACTCCATATCCATCCCCACCTAGAATCAAGAATGGTCGACAACCCATTCGATCATAGTTCCCTTCCAAACCCCTCCGCCCACTCCTTCCCAACCAGATCTAGCACCATAATCATCATTCCTTGCCTACATCGATGCAAGGGGCGACCAACTCGCGCGTCCTATGCGTTCGCTGGGTCGCAACCAAGTCATAAATGGGGAGATCGACGAGATCCTACTGATATGCCCCTCTACGGGGTCAGATCCCACCACTCGACGGCTCGTTGGGGATGGATCTATCCATGGGTTTCTCCTACATCAATGATGAGCAAAACCGTGTTACCTTCCGGGGTCCAAGTTATCGCCACCGCTCCTCTCCCCTCCCCTATGGCGGTCCTCGCGAGTTTGCATACCTCATCTCCTGATAGGCTCTGATGAGGAGGCAATTCCTCGTCTGCTATAATTGCGATCACCTATTTGAACCTTAGTCTTTGGTGATCTACATCATCGAGGGAAGGTGTACCACTACTCGTGTGCCTTTTACGTGTACTATGATTAATTTTGTGATATGAATGTGTCTACCGTTTGGTATATTATGATCCCTTTTCATATTATGGGCAAGCTCTTAATGGGATCATGCATAACACTTACCTTATGCATGTTACCTTTCCTGATGCCTATATCTTCAAATTTGTAATGTTTAGAGCTTTGTGTTGATGCATCATTAGAACTTAGTAGTATTGCCATGGTTTCTTACTGAATTTTTAGTGTTCTCAACTACAAGGAACATTGTTGGAACTTTATTTTTTTAGTACCTTGTGCTTTAAGACCATGTAGATTACTTTGTCACCCTATAACACTTTCTAGCACCTTCTAAGCCATGTGATTTAGTGACTTTTGCTAGTTTTAGCACCATGTAAGTATTATAGCACCATGTACGTAATTTGGCACTTTATTGATACTTTCCTAGCTACTAGTTGAACTTTGTTCATGTGTGTGTATATGGAATTCCGTACACACAGTAATTTGGCACTGTCTTGCTAATTTGCACTTTGTATGTGTCCAAAAGTGTTAACTTTTATCAATCATATATGCAGTTGGCACATTGGTAATTACTACAAGATCCAACACTTTCTTGTAATTCTGTGCCTTCTAATTTAGCGCCTTTATATACGTGTTGGCACCTTGTGTCATCTCAACACTTTATCATGTGTGTACTAGCACTTTATGTATTAGCATTTTGTATCAACTCAACACTTCATCATGTGTACTAACACTTCGTGTATTGAAACTTTGAATCATATATTGTACATAATTTCATGTAATTTGGCACTTTGTTTTGTGGAAGCACTTTGGAATTTGGCATATTGTAATATGAAATTATTGTGATTATAAATGGCACTTTCGGATTGTTGTATAACCACGCACTTTATGTATGACATGCATATGAGAAAGTTACCACGCGTACTCCTGCACGTGTATGAATTGTAATTAGAACCTTTGTAAATGTCACTTTCCTATTTTGTGTGCTCAGAAAATACACTTATCCTAATTAAATCTGTTCCAATGAGTTTAGTTAATGATGTTTAATTTAGAAACATGTATTAACTTTTGTTATTAAGTGTAATGTTTGTCGCACGCACCGTTTAAATTTCAAATGAGCTGGATGACAGTAGTAGCGGTCTGGGTGACAATAGTACTAGTGGTAGTCTGACAGTTGTACTAGTGTGAAGTGACAAGAATACTAGTGGTGTGCATGAGATATATGATTTGAGGAATTTATATTGCAAAATGGGAATGGCTCTAGAGATCTCAAAGAATAATGTATGATTTTGATAGGCTCTCCTTGGGTAATGGTTCTAGCATTATTTTTTCCATAAACATACACATATATGTATACGCTTTCAAGTCTTTGGTCACGCAAATACATGAATGACATATTCTTTACAACCAATCATGGTTCAATGCATACACTTATTATCCAAAGGGTAACTCGGTGTAACCTTGACTCATATATAAAAATCAGGGATCTTGTCTTTTTTCTTCTCACCACTAGATGTGCGGGCCCTTTTATTCTTGGATAGGGAGACGCCGGTATTTTTGTCAGACAGGAACACGTCGGTGAGGATAGTATTGGAATTCACGGAAGCCTTGAGAATATCGAACGCCTGCAAATAGATTAATTCAAATCAACATAAGAAACAAAGCATAAGTGCTTGAATATACACATTAAGCGAGTCTCACCTCTTTTTCACCAATCTTCACATACTTCTCCTCAAGCACGAGGTTCTTTTCTTCCCTGTTGAGCTTGTTTATCAGTACCAATGTGGATATGTTGGACATGGGTGTGATGGTGAGGTCATCCATGATAGTGTAAGAAACCAGGCCTTGCACGTGCCCGCCGTCGGTTGTGATAGACCTGTAGAGAGAGGAATCATGTGCAACATCTGTCGCCATGCTTGTAGGCGCCGGTGCAGGTGCAGCGTACGATGCCTTCCTATGAACAGACACCCGCATGGAAGGTGCCGCTGGGAGTGTTGTGGTAGGGCGTTCAAGGAACATGGGCCTACATGAGCTTAAGAGCGCCTTTTGCACGATCTTGCTGTGCATGTAGCTGGTTTGCATTTTCTCGACACTGGCATAGATGTTGGCCACACCTACCCCATCACTTCCGGTCTCAAGTTGCTTGGCTACAGTGCCTATGGGCATCGCTAGGAGGCTAAAGAGGAAGTCTACACCGTCCTTTCCGGCCTCTGCATACAAGACGCGATTGGCCTTCTTGTCGATGAGCAGCTTGAGGGTCGGTGCGGACGGGGCCAAGTTGATAGGGGTGGGAGGTGAAGACATGATTTTATGTTGAATGATAATTGGGTGCCCACAACCTCATATATATAAGGGAAAATATTATGTAATTAATGCATGTTGATAACTTAAAAAAACTTGTAAGATATTTAATAACATTTATTATATGATATTCACCTCATACAAATATGGAAAGAATTAATATGCAATTAATGCATTTTAATTGGTAAATAAACGAAAGTAATGAACGTAATTTATTATACAATCTTGATCTCATATAGATAAGAAAATAATTAATATCTAATTAATACATGTTGATAATTTCTCCATTTCTAAATATAAGTCTTTGTAGAGATTTCAATAAAAACTACATACACATGTATATAGACATATTTTGAGCGTAGATTCACTCATTTTTCTCCGTATGTAGCCCGTATTGAAATCTCTAAAGAGAATAATTAGAAGCGGAGGGAATAAGTAAATATAAGAATATTATTAAATGTATTTATTACATAATATTCTTCTCATACAAATAAGGAAGGAAATAATACATAATTAATGCAACATGATAAATAAGGAAACAACACAAATAACTAATGATATTTATTATACATAATTTATTATGGATTGTTTACATTATAAAAATATTAAATTGTATACAAATTTAAAGTTGACACACTTCATCATTTTTTTACATTCTAAAAATAAAAATAATACTCCCTTCATTCAAAAATATAAGAGTTCTATTTTTTCTAAATCAACTACATATAGTTGTTCTAAATTTCAATATTATGTTATCCATGTTGAAAAATCCAAAACATCTTATCTTGTGAACAGAGCGGGTACAAAACTTTCACAGCCCTAGAAATTACTTCTAAATATTTGCATAATCATCCATGCATCATGTCCAAATTTATTTGAAGTTGAAATGCGGATGATCAAAACCCTAGCACTAAATAATTCAAAGTGGATCAACTAAAATAATTTTCAATGAACCCAAAATGGCCTAAAAATGTTCATATTTTTGCAATAATTTGAAACACCCAAAAAAATTGGTTTCATATTATTTGGACACATTTTGGTCATTGAATTAAATCATAAACGTATTTGTGTTGGAGTTTAAAATTTACCATTAAATATTTGTTGCTCCAAATATTCTGAAACTTATTGCATGCTTTGAAAGTAATTCAATATGCCCCACAAAAGTTTACAGAATTAACCAAAGTGGTTTGGTTTATAATTTGAATAAAAATAGAAGAAACAAATAGAAAACAGAAAACAAAGTATAAACAGACAGAGAGAGACAGTTGACCTAGCCTTACCTAGCGGCCTAGATGCGTTGCCCAGCCCCCGAGGGGCACGCACATCTTCTTCCACCCGCCATCGCAAGAAGCAGCTCGGTGGCGAGCACCGACATCACGCCTGGACACCTCATATTTGGTTGCCTCCCTCCCCGACCCCTGGACGATCCCACACACCCGCTAGTGTCTTTCTCACTCTCCCCGTGCTCTTCCCCCTCCCCTGGCTCTGTCCCTGGCACCACCCGTGCGCCTGTCGGGGGATGAACCCCAGGCAGGCAACGGAAGCCGGATCCTTTTCAAAAACAATGGGGCCAGCATCGCCCCTCAATCTGGCTCACGCTTGGCCGGGTCGCTCGACCCGGCCACCAACCCGGCTGGATCCCTCGACTCAGCCCCAACGACTAGCTCAAGACGGTCGGACCCTGCACGTCAAGACTTCCCCAACAAGTCAGCTCGGCCCGTGGCGAGTTCCCCAATCCGGCCATGGGTCAGCTCCCGTCCCATCCCATCCGTACGATGGGACGATTCTCCACCTACTGATGACCGAGGCAACAGTGGCCCGCCCATGCCTCTGGTCAGCCGAGGCCTGGCAACAGTGCAACCATCATCACCAATGATGCTAGCAGACGGCGACCTGACGGAGCGCCATTGTACCCGACTCAACCCGGCCACTCCCTGACGAGCGAAAAGACGGCCCATAGTGCCCCAGTACCCGGCGGGTCCCAGCGCCGGCTTCTCGGAAAATGACAACCCGGCCCCACGGCCTTGTAACATTACCATTGTACCCCTGGGGGTTGACCTATAAAACCCCCAGGAGCCCTCATGCATACGGGCACGCCATAGAGAAGAAGCGGACGAAGAGACAGACACACATCACAAGGAGAAGCGGCCTAAGCCTTGGCCCGTCTTCCTCCTTCCTCCATACAGCTCAACGAGCAACCATGTACTGATATACATCAACTACACTCGACGGGACTAGGTGTGTTATCTCTCTTGAGAGCCGGGAACATGGGTATGTCTTGCATCCCGCGCTCGCTCATGCCAACCTCGCCTTTGGAGCCCACCAGTGCCCTCGAGCCTCCTCCTATCTTTATCCATCCCTTAGCATCTGCCATGCGCCCACCACGATAGTTGGCGCCCACCGTGGGGCAGCTCGAGGTCCTGGTCGAGAGCATGCTTCAGATGGGGCTCCCCTTCGACTCCGATGAGCCTGTCGCATTGGCGGACGACGTCATCGACACCCTCGCCGCCTCCTTCGCCTCACTACGCATCTCCGATGTGCCTACGGCCGACGAGTATCCCAGCGAGGTAGTTGACTTTTCCGACTCCCCCATTTCCCTCAGCGGCAGCGTTCCCGATGGGGCGATGGACCTCTGCGTGGAGGTTTTCGTCACCGACACCGGCGCCTCCTCCTCGACGAGCGCGGCAAGAAAGGTCCCCGAAGCTAAGGCCGTGGCGGATTGGGCCGGCTCGCCCAACCCACTGTGTTCCTTGATGCAGAGCCTCCGCGTTCCCATTGGCACCGATATCGACGCCTCCAACAACGCCGAGGCCCGGACTAGCCTCGATGACGACCGCCAGCGCCTGCTAGACCTCACCCAGACGCTCGCCACCACGCAACGTCACCTCGACTCTGCTCAGCTGGAGCGCAACGCCGCCTACGGCTTCACGCCTGTCGCGCCCAAGCCAAGCCGGGTCACCGACATACGGGCCCGGGGCGGCGCAATCGGGCGCGCCCTCCCTCCCATCTATGAGACTCCCGTGAAGAACATGCGCGCTGCTCAGGCGACCGCGGTCGGCCTGGAGCAGCTCGCAAGCGAAGAGCTGCAGGATAACCTCAAGAGGGTGAACGACCTCCTTGATGCGGCCAACGCACAACAGGACTGCCCCAATCAGCTCACCAAGCCGGCCGAATCCGGCTCCTCCCGCGTTGCTGGACCCGGCGACAATCACCACACGTCGTCTTCACCACCCGGTGAAGCGCGCTCCGGCCGCACCCAGATCCGACGCAACCCCGCCCCGGCAACTGCCGGCGGCTTAGGCGACAAGTCGCCCTCGAAAGTCCAACGCCGGCTCAACCCTCTTCACCAGCCCGCCCTGCAACCGACTGCGGTCGACCTGGCACCCCGCGGCGCAATCACCGGCCGGCTAGGCCCGCGCGCCATCGACAACACCGACGCCCGCCACCGCCTTGACCGGCTCGCCCTCTCCCAGGAGCTGGAGGAGACCGGTCTGGTCGGGCCGGCGTGCTTCGGCCCGCGCATCCGGAGCAAGCCCTTCGCTAAAGGGCTCACGCTTCCCCGCGACACCCCCAAGTACAATGGCACCGTGAAGCCGGAGGACTGGCTCACCGACTACACCACCGCCATCGCCATCACCGGCAACAACCATCGCCTCACCATCCGCTACGCACCGCTCATGCTCCAGGGATCAGCCCGCATGTGGTTGAACAGTCTACCGGTGGGGCAGCATCTACACGTGGGTCAATTTCAAGCAAGCCTTCATGCGCAACTTCACCGGAACCTATCGGCGACCCGGCCGTCCGAGCCAACTCGCCATGTGCGTGCAGGGGCCTACGAAAACCATATGGGAGTACCTTGCACGCTAGACCGAACTCCGGAACAGCTGCGAGGGCGTCCACGAGGTCCAGGCAATTCAGTACTTCGTCAACAGAAGCTGGGATGGCACCCTTCTCAAGCACAAGCTTTTACGCTCTGAGCCGACCACCATGTCCGCGCTCATAGGGACGGCGGACAAGTATTCCAATGCCGACTTCGCCATGAAGATCCCGGTGGCACTGGATGAAGCCGGCAAAGCAAAGCCGGTTCTGCCTCCGAAGCCGGACGGAAAAGGAAGCCGGCAGCATCAGCACAACCAGCAGCAGCACAAGCGCAAGGCCGAGCGACAGGCCCAGCGCCACAACAACCGACTCATCACAGCCACCGAGCAGGCACCCGCGACCGAGCCGGTCGCCAAACGCCAGCAGACCGGCAAGACGGCATGGCAACCTGCCATGAGCTTCGAGGAGATGCTCGACACTCCCTAAAAGCACCACAGCGGTGCAAGGCTGTCCATGCACACTCTCCGATAGTGCGCCATCACCAAGTGCCTCATAAGGGGCAACGTCCCGCCTCCCCCAGCCCCGGCTCTAGGAGCGGGGCGGCCGCCTCCACCTCCACTGCCGCCTCTGGCTGGCGGCACAAAGCGCAACGACACCTACCCGGACCAGAACGCGACTTATGTCGTCTTCACCAGTCTCAGCAATGACAAGCGCGGCGACCGCCTCCTTCGGCAGGAGGTGAACACCATCATCCCGGCCAAGCCGGAATACATGCACTGGTCGGAGCGCTCGGTCACCTGGACATCGGAGGATCACCCGGCCGTTATGCCGAACCCGGGCGGTTACGCCCTCGTCCTCGACCCCACCATCATCATGCCTCGACGCACGTGCAAGTTCTCTCGGGTCCTCATCGACGACGGCGGCAGCATCAACATCCTCTACTGCGACACCTTGACCAAGCTCGGCCTCGAGGCCATAGACCTGGAGCCGACCCGAACCATCTTCCACAGCATCATTCCCGGCCACTCCTGCTCTCCGATCGGCCGAATCCAGCTCGACGCCCTGTTTGCCGACAGCAGCCACTTTCGACGCAAGTCGATCTGGTTCGAAGTAGTGGATCTATCCACTGCATACCACGCGCTGCTGGGCCGGCCCGCGCTCGCCAAGTTCATGGTGGTCCCCCCCCCCTACGCCTACCTGAAGATGAAGCTATCAGGTCCGAAGGGCCTCATCACCATCACCGGCGACTACCACAAGTCCCTGGAGTGCGCCCGAGACGGCTCCAAGCTGGCCGAGTCGCTCGTCATAGCCGAGGAGCAGCGCCAACTCGACCGGATCGTCGGCCTGGCCAACGAGGCATCGGCCGAGGAGCCGGCCAACGAGGCCTCATTCAATACTTCCAAGGAGACCAAGAAGGTGAAGCTGAACCCAGAAGATCCCAACTACAGCAAGTACGTTGCCATAGGCACCAACCTAGGCAGCAAATAGGAAGGCGAGCTCGTCCACTTCCTCCGTGAGAATCGGGATCTCTTTAAATGGACCCCCAAAGGACATGCCAGGTATCCCGAGGAGGTAAGACGAGCACAAAATCCATGTCCGCAAGGACGCCAAGCCTCTCCGCCAACCCCTACGATGTTTCTCCGAGGAGAAGAGAAGGACCATCGGTGAAGAGATCGCCAAGCTTTTGGTGTCCGACTTCATCATGAAAGTGTTTCACCTCGAATGGCTGGCCAACCTAGTCCTCGTCCTGAAGAAAAAGAATACCTGGCGCATGTGTATCGACTACACCAGCCTGAACAAAGCCTACCCCAAGGATCCTTTCGCCCTCCCGCGGATCGACCAAGTCATCGACTCCACCGCCGGGTGCGAGCTCCTGTCCTTCCTGGACGCTTACTCCGGCTATCACCAGATCAAGTTGGACCCGGCCGATGCCTTGAAGACGTCCTTCATCACGCCCTTTGGGGTGTATTGCTACATCACCATGTTGTACGGCCTAAAGAACGCCGGAGCCACTTTCCAGCGTTGCATGCAGAAATTCTTGCTACCGCAACTCGGCCGCAACATCCACGTTTACGTGGATGACATCGTGGTGAGGACCAAGCAGTACCTCACGCTCCTTGATGACCTGAAGGAAACCTTCACCAACCTACGCGAGTACAGGTCAAGCTCAACCCGGAGAAATGCATTTTCGGCATCCTGACCGGAAAGCTACTCGACTTCCTCGTCTCAGAGCGTGGCATTGAGGCAAACCCGGAGAAAATCAAGGCCATCGAGCACATGCGCAAGCCGGCTCGGCTGCGCGATGTCCAGAAGTTCACCGGCTGCTTGGCCTCAGTCAACCGGTTCCTCACCCGGCTGGGCGAGAGGGCCTTGCCCCTATACCAGCTGATGAAGAAGACGACGCCGTTCGAGTGGAACTACCGGTGGACGAGGCTTTCCAGGACCTCAAGCGCATGCTCTCCACCGCACCCGTCTTGGCCGCACCGGTCGAGAACGAGCCACTGTTGCTCTACATAGCCGCAACCTCGCAGTCGGTCAGCACGGTCATGGTGGTCGAGCGACCAGAGAAGGGCAAGATCCAATCCGTCCAGCGTCCCGTCTACTAACTGGGTGAGGTGCTCTCCACCTCCAAGCACAACTACCCGCATTACCGGAAGATGTGTTATAGAGTGTACTTCACTGCCAAGAAGTTGAAGCAGTGCTTCCAAGAGCACGAGGTCACCGTGGTCAGCATGGCCCCCCTCGGGGAAATCATCGGGTGCCGTGACGCCTCTGGCCGGGTTGCCAAGTGGGCACTCAAGCTAGCCTGCCACACCATCCTCTACGAGCCCCGCACCATGATAGAGTCCCAAGCTTTGGCTGACTTCCTCGTTGACTGGACTGAGACGCAGTACCTGCCGCCGCCGGACTCGACGCACTGGCGCATGCACTTCGACAGCTCGAAGATGCGCCTCGGTCTGGGGGCCGGCATTGTGCTGTCTTCCCCGAAGGGTGACCGACTCAAGTACGCGCTCCAGATCCACTTCGCCGCCTCCAACAATGTCGCCGAATACGAGGCCCTTGTGCATGGCCTCTGGCTGGCCATGGAACTTGGCATCCGGTGCATCCTGTGCTACGGCGACTCAGACCTGGTAGTGCAGCAGTGCTCCGGCGAGTGGGACGCTCGCGACGCCAACATGGCAAGCTACCGCTTCCTCATTCAGAAGTTGTCCAGATTCTTCGTGGGCTGCGAGTTCCTCCATGTCCCGCGCACGGAGAACGAAGCGGCCGTCGCGCTCGCCAAGATCGCCTCGTCCCGACAGTCCATCCCGTTCGGCGTCTCCCTCGAGCACCTGTGCAAGCCGTTCGTCAAGACGTCTGTGGACTCCGAGTCCATCTACGTCCCGGAGGACCCGGCCCGGGGACTATCGAACCCGGCCCGGGGACTATCGAACCCGGCCCGGGGACTGCTGATACGTCCAAAACGTATCTATAATTTCTGCTTGCTCCATGCCACTTTTGGGTGATATTGCTATGATATTCATACACTTCCATACACTTTTGATCATATTTGGACTAACTTACTAATCCAGTGCACCCCAGTGCCAGTTTCTGTTTTCGGCTGTTTTTGTATTTCAGGTTTTCACGTTTCGAGAACTGCCCAGAAAAATCCAGAAAAATTATATAAAAAATCAGCGAACCGGAAACAACACTACGTCCGAAGGGCAGCCTGGGGGGGTCCACAGGGGCTCCAGGCGCCCTGTGGGCGCCCCCCCCCTGGGCCGCGCCGGGGGGGCGCCTGGGCCCCCCGAGGCTCCCCCGGTGCCCTACTTTGGCATATATTTAAAGGGTCCTCCGTAACCCTCAGAACAGGACTTCTTTTCGCGATCCCATCTCTGTTCCGCCGCCGCCGCCACTTCCAAGATCGGGAGCACCAGGAGAACTCTTCCCGGCACCCTGCCGGAGGGGAGGATCACCACCGGGAGCTTCTTCACCACCATGGACGCCTCCCGGATGACTCGTGAGTAGTCTCCCTTGGACCATGAGTCCATGACCAGTAGCTATGTGATGTTCTCCTCCCGTTCTTGTGCTTCACTAATTAGTCCTCGTGAGCTGCCCTACATGATTGAGGCACCTATGTAATCCTTATGTTGTTGCTATGTTGAGTTTGCTGGGATCCGATGGATTATGGGATTATGTTCAGATTGATCTTGAGTAATATATTTGATTCACCTCTTTTATATTTTAGTTCATAAGTAATTCTTGCATGTTCTCCATTGTTATTTATTGCTTTGGCCGAGTAATAGGTAGTGACTCCAAGAGGGAACGTTATGCTCGATTGTGGGTTCATGCCCCTCGATGACTAGCTTGAGTGACAGAAACATGAGTCTAGGGGATGTGATGTTGCCACAAGGGGGAAAACAACGGTGCTTGTGCCCGCGGGTGCAAGGATTGTTTACTTTACGCAAAGTTCTTTTAATGCAGTTGTCTGTTGCATTGAGTTTACACTATGGGTGGGACTCGCAACTTAATACCAGCGAGAAGTTCTGGATAGATATCTCAAGGTGGATGATTAGTAGTAGATATTGATGGATTTCGGTCTACTTACTTTGGCGTACCGCCCATGCTTTGAACCTCAACCTTTCTGAAAGCACATTTGCTCCCTGGGTGGTTTTGGTAATTAATGACAACATACTTTGTGGTTGGACTAATGCCTTTATCAAGTATGTTTCAGGAAATTCAATCACATTGGCTATGGAAATGACTGAAGAAGTGGACCCCCCAAAATGCTAAGGCAAGCATTGGCAAAAGCTCAAGACTCCATTTTTGGTTTATTGATCCAAGATCACATTGAGTCCATAGGAAAAGCCAATACTATTAAAAGGGGATGAGGTTGTGTTGATGATCTGGTTGCTCAAGTGCTTAGTGATATGTCTCCTTTAACTATCAGCAACTTTCACTACAAACACACACATAAGTAATCCCGGACAAACCAATTCTTCCAACTCAGTCCCACCGAGATGAACCACTTCAGCCATATTCCAAACCCTAGAAAAATCGGTCATTCCGAGTTTGAGATCGGTCTCACCGAAACTGGACTGCCAACCTTCTGTAATAGTTTGACATCATTTCGGAATAACCGAGTTTGCATTATCGGTCTCACCGAAATGGGCAAGCTTCTGTCTTGGCTCAAATCGGTCTCACCGATATTGCATTTTCGGTCACACCGATACTGGCATGTTCCTGTCCTTTCTCATATCGGTCTAACCGAGTTTTCTTTCTCGGTCCCACCGAAAACTCCAACGTTCATATTATTACACTTTCGGTCTCACCGAGATGGTATTTTCGGTCCCACCGAAAACCCCAACGTTCACTATATTTGAACTTTCGGTCTGACCGAGTTTTCACTTCGGTCTCACCAAGATTGCTCAATTATGTGTGTAACGGTTGGATTTTGTGTGGAGGCTATATATACCCCTCCACCCCCTCTTCATTCGTGGAGAGAGCCATCAGAAAGAACTACCACTCCTACCTTACACTTTCTGAGAAGAGAACTACCTACCCTTGTGTTGAGATCAAGTCATTCCATTCCTACCACATGAAACTTGATTTCTAGCCTTCCCGAGTTGCTTTCCACTCAATCCTTTCTTCCACCACAGCCATATCAGTGAGGAGAGTTGAGTGTTGGGGAGATTATCATTTGAAGCACAAGAGCAAGGAGTTCATCATCATCAACAACATCTATTACCTTTTGGAGGGTGGTGCCTCCTAGATTGGTTAGGTGTCGCTTGGGAGCCTCCGTCTTTGAGATGTGGAGTTGAACCAAGAAGTTTGTAAGGGCAAGGAGATCGCCTACTTCGTGAAGATCTACCCCGAGTAAGGCTAGTCCTCCGTGGGCGTAGGCCATGATGGAATAGACAAGGTTGCTTCTTCGTGGACCCTTCATGGGTGGAGCCCTCCGTGGACTCGCGCAGCCGTTACCCTCCGTGGGTTGAAGTCTCCATCAACGTGGATGTACGATAGCACCACCTATCGGAACCACGACAAAAATCTCCGTGTCTCCAAACTGCGTTTGATCTTTTCCACCTCTCTTTACTACATGTGCAATTTACTTTCCGCTGCTTATACTCTAGAATTGCATGTGTAGGGTGATACTGGAATTGATCATTATTGTGAAACTGCCAAAAACTGTCCTTGATAAAAGACAGAATTTTTTATATTGTCAAGTAGTCTAATCACCCCCCCTCTAGACATACTTCTTCGATCCCACAATTGGTATCAGAGCTTTGGTCTCCATTGCTTTGGTTTACACACCATTGGAGGAAGATGGACGTGTCTACGGATGGGAGTGTTAGCCATAGAGTGCCTGTTCTTAATGGAAGGTTCTATAACTCTTGGAGGTCTGAAATGCTTAGTATCTTTAAGATGTACAATTTGTGCAAATATGTTGAGACCCCCTATGTGCCTCCTTTTGATCCCTTGCACCCTACCATGGATGAAGAGCTTGATTTGCTTCGTAACCTTAGAACTGTAAATCTTATCATTAGAGGGTTACCCGATGACTTGCTTAATCTTGTTACAAACTTTGACTGTGCCTATGCTATGTGGAAATTCTTGGAAGAACTTTATCCGGACTACTCTTTGAGAAGTCTTGATGAAATTCTACACAAGACTATTGAATTTGATAAGTTGCACCCCAATGATCCCAACTTTGATAAATGCTTTTTTGAGCTTCGTGATCTTATGAAAAAGAAGGGTGATCCCAGTCTTATCAATATTATAATTAGAAATGCTCTTGCATTGCATTCCGAATATTATTGTCACATTGACCAAACTAATGCAAGTACTTATCAAATTGACCTAGGTGTTGATGATGAACAATCTACGGGTCAATATGATGATGAGCATGAGCAAGATGATGATTACTCCGATTCGGACACCGAGCTAGACAAGGTCATGAAGAGTCTCAATCTCATGGCAAATATGAGAGACTACATGTCCGGCGGAAAAGAGTGGATTCTTGATAGTGGATGCACCGATCACATGACCGGAGACAAAGACATGTTTCGAGAGCTTGCAAAGAACGATGGTCCACGCAAGTATGTGACTTTTGGAGACAACTCCAAGGGTAAGGTACTTGGCCTTGGTAAGGTGGCCATATCTCATGATAGCTCTATTCAAAATGTCATGCTTGTAGAATCTCTTGGATACAATTTACTTTCCGTGTCTAGATTAGCTGACTTTGGATTCAATGTGCTATTCACCAAAGTAGATTGCCAAGTCTTTCGTCGTGATAATCAAAACATGGCTTTTACGGGTATCCGTAGAGGTGATCTATATATTGTTGATTTCACTAAGAAAGCCCAACCTAGAGCTTGTTTCATTGCTAAATCCTCTAAAGGTTGGTTGTGGCATAGAAGGCTAGGACATGTTGGTATGCGTAATCTAGACAAGCTAATCAAAGGTGATCATATTCTTGGTGTTAAAGATGTTTTCTTTGACAAAGATAGACTTTGTAGTGCTTGTCAAGCAGGAAAACAAGTTGGTGGAAGTCATCCCGTAAAGAACATCATGACCACAAGGAGACCGCTTGAGCTTCTTCATATGGATCTCTTCGGTCCCAATGCTTACAAAAGCCTTGGTGGTAACTCGTTTGGTCTAGTTATAGTTGATGATTATTCCAGATTTACGTGGGTATTTTTCCTTGATGATAAATCGCAGGTTCAGAGGATCTTCAAGACCTTTGCCAAAAAGGCCCAAAATCAATTTGAGGTGAAGATCAAGAAAGTTCGGAGTGACAATGGAACGGAGTTCAAGAACGCCAATGTAGACTCTTTTCTCGATGAGGAAGGAATTCTACATGAGTTCTCGGCTACGTACACTCCTCAACAAAATGGAGTAGTTGAGAGGAAGAACCGAACGCTCATTGAGATGGCAAGAACGATGCTTGATGAATACAAGACACCGAAGCACTTTTGGGGAGAAGCGGTCGAGACAGCTTGTCATGCTATCAACAGGCTTTATCTTCATAAGCTTCTCGGCAAGACATCATACGAGCTTCTCACCGGTAACAAACCCCAAGTGGGATACTTTCGTGTCTTTGGTTCTAAATGCTATATCCTTGATAAGCATCGTCGGTCTAAATTTGCTCCTAAATCTCATGAAGGCTTTCTCCTTGGTTATGGATCAAACTCCCACACCTACCATGTCTACAATAATTTCACCCGAAAGGTTGAAGAGACGGTAGATGTGAAGTTTGATGAATCTAATGGCTCACAAGTAGAGCAAATGCCTATTGATGTAGGAGACAAGGACCCATCGGAAGCAATCCAAGATTTATCTATTGGAAAGATCCGTCCCATGGAAGTGAAGGAGAGTACCTCATCTACATATGTGGAGCCACCTACCTCACGGCGAGATGAACCTCAAGGCAACATGGAGGCCTCCACAAGTGGAACTCACCAAGATGAGGAAATGCAACAAGAAGATCCACCACAACCTCCTTCTCCACCGCCTCAAGACAACACCAACAACAATGAAGAAGAAGAAGAGGAAGATGAAGATGATGAGGAAGCTGAGCCACAACATCAACAAAAGCTATCCCGAGTTCGAGCAAGAGTCAAGAAAAATCATCTCGTGGAACAAATGATGAACGACATCAACTCCGGGAGAATTACTCGCTCTAAAACTCGCTTAGCTAACTTTTGTGAGCATTACTCATTTATCTCTAGTATTGAACCTATGAAGGTAGAAGAAGCACTTAAAGACCCGGATTGGGTGAACGCTATGCACGAAGAACTACACAACTTCGAGAGGAACAAGGTATGGACTTTGGTAGAGAAGCCCAACGATGATCAAAACATCATTGGAACCAAATGGGTGTTTCGGAACAAGCAAGATGAAGATGGACAAGTCATCCGCAACAAGGCTTGTCTCGTAGCTCAAGGTTACACACAAGTCGAAGGTATGGACTATGGTGAGACCTATGCCCCCGTTGCTAGACTTGAGTCCATTCGCATTCTTCTTGCTTATGCCAATCACCATGATATTACTCTCTATCAAATGGACATCAAAAGTGCTTTCCTAAATGGTGAAATTGAGGAGGAAGTATTTGTGAAACAACCTCCCGGATTTGTGAATCCCAAAAAGCCTAATCATGTTTACAAGTTGCACAAAGCCCTTTATGGTCTTAAACAAGCTCCTAGAGCTTGGTACAAATGCTTAACTAGCTTTCTCCTTGAAAAAGGCTTTGAAATTGGAAAGATAGACTCAACGCTGTTCACGAAAAGGGTTAATGGTGAACTATTTGTGTGCCAAATATATGTTGATGATATTATCTTTGGTTCAACTAACCCCCATTTTAGCAAGAAGTTTGGACAGCTCATGTCGGAGAAATATGAGATGTCCATGATGTGTGAACTCAAATTCTTCCTTGGGTTGCAAATCAAGCAATCTAAGGAGGGTACCTTTGTCTCACAAACAAAGTACACCAAGGATCTCTTCAAGAAGTTCAACATGCAATAAAGCAAAGGTATGAGTAACCCCATGCCTACTAGTGGACATAATGACTTGACAAAAGATGGAGAACCTGTTGATCAAAGGGTTTACCGATCTATGATTGGTTCTCTACTATATCTTTGTGCTTCTCGTCCTGACATAATGTTGAGTGTATGCATGTGTGCGCGATATCAAGCAGCCCCTAAAGAATGTCATCTTAAAGCTGTTAAAAGGATAGTGAGATACTTGATACACACACCAAACTTTGGCATTTGGTATCCTAAGAGGGCCTCTTTCGATCTTGTTGGCTATTCTGACTCGGACTATGCCGGTGGCAAGGTTGATAGAAAGTCAACTTCGGGTACGTGTCAATTCCTTGGTCGATCCCTTGTATCTTGGTCCTCCAAGAAACAAAATTCGGTATCATTATCCACTGCCGAAGCGGAATATATTGCTGCTGGTTCGTGTTGTGCTCAATTGCTATGGATGACACAAACGCTTAAAGATTATGGGATACATGTGAGACGTGTTCCGTTGCTTTGTGACAATGAGAGTGCAATCAAGATTGGACACAATCCTGTGCAACACTCTCGAACAAAGCATATTGAAGTTCGTCACCATTTTATTCGTGATCATATTGCCAAGGGTGACATTAATCTTAAGCATGTTCGTACTAACAAACAACTTGCTGATATCTTTACAAAACCTCTTGATGAGAAAGTGTTTTGTCTCTTAAGGAGTGAGTTGAACATCATTGATGCTTCAAACTTGGAGTGATAACTCCATTGATGCATGCAAGGCATGAGCTCACTTGACTAATCCTTGATATTTCTCTTATGATGATGATCATATGTCTTGGACACATTTGCCTCCTTGTATTGCATCTAACTGCTTGTAGGTACTTGGATGATCTACATTCCACAAGATTACCACACACTCAAATCATGAGTAATCTTGTCATTGACCAAGTATCTAGCCCTTTTGGGATGTTGAGTTCAAGGAACAAAATTCCACATATCCTTTTTGACACCTTATACATTTAGTATTTCACTCTTGTCATCTTGGATATTCTCGAGTATTTCCTTGCTTGCCTAACCCATGTAGGAAGATGAACTACACAAGTAGAAATGGCGCTCCAACTTCACATTCAATGAGCACCTACATCAAGCTTACCTACATGAGTAAAGCAACAACAAGCCCAAGGTATGTTCTTCACATCTTTAAGAAGCTTTGCTCAAAGTCATGAGTACAAGCAGCTTCATAAGATGTGATCACATCAAATGCTTAATCGAAAAATGGCAACCCCATTTTGAGCTTAAATGATGAGTATGACCTATGATCAAATGTCCTCATTTGACTCCTAAGTCAATATACTCAAACATAGGTGACTTTGTCGCCGACCTTTATCTAGATGAAGTACATATGCTTTTGGAGTCTTTCTGTTTTCTCTTATGTTCTCTCATTGAGTTTTCTTTAAACAAAAAAAAACTTCATCTAGGAATCTTTTTCATTTCTTTTCTTATGTCTTTGTGAATATCCTTTTGGCTCTGATCAATTCCCCGAAAATCTTTTACAAATTCATTGCAAATCCTTTGAAACATTCCTCGCAAAGTGAGCTGAATTATTTCTGTATTTTCTTGGAATAAACTCGGCGTCACCGATTTGAAATTTTCGGTCTAACCGAAAAGGATTCGGACCCACCGATCCATAAAATTCGGTGTCACCGATTTATCTTCCAGGACATCAACTTCTGCAGCTCCACTCAAATTTAAATCTTAAGGGGGAGAAGACTCAAATTTAAATTCAAATTGCTTCTCTATGAATGTTCTTATTTGCCCTGTTGTGATTCTTAAGGATCCCACTTCTTTCTTTCTTTCTTTCCATCTTTCCTGCCCTACCTAGTTTGTTGTCCTTTTCGGCACTTGATGTCAAAGGGGGAAAAACTTAGGGGGAATAGGGGGAGTAGGGGGAGAAGAGAAGACTTAGGGGGAGAAGAAAAGTAATCTTATCTTAAGGGGGAGAGAATCACATCAAAGCTTTGTCGTGTTTTACATTTGGACATCATTCTCAATTGGCATCATTCTTTTGATTTTGCTTGTTCCATCAAACCCCTTGTTCTGAGAGAACTCAAAGGGAGAGAAATCTTCACAGTTGATATCTTATGGAAAGCAAAATCTCTCAGTGTTCATTGAAAATCTTTTAGTTTCGGAGACATGTTTGCTGAATCAAGCCTGTGCTCAATATGAGACACTCTTTATACATGTCCTCCCTGGCTTGGTACTCTTGATATTCTTGCAGTTGGTTGAAGGAATACTCTTGTGTTATCTAACCTTGTTTTCCCAAGTTTATCCCTTCAGGTATAATGTCAAGGAACTTCAAGGTAAGTATATGCATCTTGCAGAATGTGCATGATGGTGACTTGCTTGTAAATACTTGTTTGCAAGAAATCACCATGCACATATGCATTATCATTCACTTCCCTTTCATCTGCTCTGATGCATATGGCCAAGCTGCATGTAGCACATCTTGCTTATCTCTCTTGTGTGCTTGTGGTAGTCCAAAACCATAATCTATGAAAATCTTGCACACTTGTAGGGGGAGCCTGTGTACTACATGCTTGTCAAAGCTTTCGTGATAATTATGTCCTTCTTTCAATAAGCTTTGATGTCTTGTTTAGTGTGATTTTAGTGTGTTGCCATCAATTACCAAAAAGGGGGAGATTGAAAGCACATTTGCTCCCTGGGTGGTTTTGGTAATTAATGACAACATACTTTGTGGTTGGACTAATGCCTTTATCAAGTATGTTTCAGGAAATTCAATCACATTGGCTATGGAAATGACTGAAGAAGTGGACCCCTCAAAATGCTAAGGCAAGCATTGGCAAAAGCTCAAGACTCCATTTTTGGTTTAGTGATCCAAGATCACATTGAGTCCATAGGAAAAGCCAATACTATTAAAAGGGGATGAGGTTGTGTTGATGATCTGGTTGCTCAAGTGCTTAGTGATATGTCTCCTTTAACTATCAGCAACTTTCACTACAAACACACACATAAGTAATCTCGGACAAACCAATTCTTCCAACTCAGTCCCACCGAGATGAACCACTTTAGCCATATTCCAAACCCTAGAAAAATCGGTCATTCCGAGTTTGAGATCGGTCTCACCGAAACTGGACTGCCAACCTTCTGTAATAGTTTGACATCATTTCGAAATAACCGAGTTTGCATTATCGGTCTCACCGAAATGGGCAAGCTTCTGTCTTGGCTCAAATCGGTCTCACCGATATTGCATTTTCGGTCACACCGATACTGGCATGTTCCTGTCCTTTCTCATATCGGTCTAACCGAGTTTTCTTTCTCGGTCCCACCGAAAACTCCAACGTTCATATTATTACACTTTCGGTCTCACCGAGATGGTATTTTCGGTCCCACCGAAAACCCCAACGTTCACTATATTTGAACTTTCGGTCTGACCGAGTTTTCACTTCGGTCTCACCGAGATTGCTCAATTATGTGTGTAACAGTTGGATTTTGTGTGGAGGCTATATATACCCCTCCACCCCCTCTTCATTCGTGGAGAGAGCCATCAGAAAGAACTACCACTCCTACCTTACACTTTCTGAGAAGAGAACTACCTACCCTTGTGTTGAGATCAAGTCATTCCATTCCTACCACATGAAACTTGATTTCTAGCCTTCCCAAGTTGCTTTCCACTCAATCCTTTCTTCCACCACAGCCATATCAGTGAGGAGAGTTGAGTGTTGGGGAGATTATCATTTGAAGCACAAGAGCAAGGAGTTCATCATCATCAACAACATCTATTACCTTTTGGAGGGTGGTGCCTCCTAGATTGGTTAGGTGTCGCTTGGGAGCCTCCGTCTTTGAGATGTGGAGTTGAACCAAGAAGTTTGTAAGGGCAAGGAGATCGCCTACTTCGTGAAGATCTACCCCGAGTAAGGCTAGTCCTCCGTGGGCGTAGGCCATGATGGAATAGACAAGGTTGCTTCTTCGTGGACCCTTCGTGGGTGGAGCCCTCCGTGGACTCGCGCAGCCGTTACCCTCCGTGGGTTGAAGTCTCCATCAACGTGGATGTACGATAGCACCACCTATCGGAACCACGACAAAAATCTCCGTGTCTCCAAACTGCGTTTGATCTTTTCCACCTCTCTTTACTACATGTGCAATTTACTTTCCGCTGCTTATACTCTAGAATTGCATGTGTAGGGTGATACTTGAATTGATCATTATTGTGAAACTGCCAAAAACTGTCCTTGATAAAAGACAGAATTTTTTATATTGTCAAGTAGTCTAATCACCCCCCCCCCTCTAGACATACTTCTTCGATCCCACACTTTCTTGCAATGTAATCAGCATTGGTTTGCGTTCGTGGTCCTGTCAATTGCCCAGCTGTAATTTGTTTACCTCACATAGTTGTTTTATCGTCTTTTGGGAGAGAGACATCACTAGTGAACATCATGAGACTCCGGTCCATATTACCATCATTGATCACATCCACTATTTACTTTTCGCTATTTACTTACTATTGCAAAACACTATCTATCACTACTATCATATTGCTTTTAACCCTTTGTGAACTACAAGGCCGGAGAGATTGACAACCTCTCTGTACTCGTTGGGAGCAAAGTTATTTGTATCTGTGTACAGGTCCACGTTGATTGCTAATTGCGCCGTTAGCAATTGACACCTACTTGTTGAACCTAGGAGTCTCTGGGGATTCGATCCTTGGCATCTTTGCTTGGGGAAAACACTTCTACTTACTGCATCTTACACCTTCCACTTGGGGTAACCAACGAGGGGTTCGAGGCCCATCAAGGAGTATTTTCTGGCGCCGTTGCCGGGGACTCCACTCTTCAGGATAGGGGAGTTGCATGCTATCTTTTACCTTTGGTTTTTAGTCTTGTTAGTTTACCTTTCATTTTTGCTTTAGTTCCTTTTAATCAAAAATCACAAAAAAAATTATTTTGCCTTTTTATTAGTAGTCCTTTCTGTTTAGCCAAACATGTTAGGATTTGGTGCCTTGAGGGAATCAGAAGTTCTAGATTTCCATCAAAGGGATGGAGAAAATATGAAGAAGGCATGGGACAGAATTTCTGATGCACATAGGAGAATTATGCCTTGGATACCTATAAAAATTGTGCTTAGAAATTTTTACCATGGTCTTTTTAAATGGTGTAAACACTCCCTTGACATTATAGCTGAGGGAGATTTCTTAGAGTGAGATGAAGCTAGAGCTCTTGAAATTATACATGGTCTATCTAGTTACTTTGTTTATGATCATAATTTTGGTACTATCATAGATAGACTTGCTACTATTGAAAAGAGAATGGATTCTCTAGACTTAATAAAGGTAGATAAACCCAAACCCAATAAGAGAGATATTTTGGAAATAGATAATGACTGGGAGCCTCTTGTTAGGATTAGCATCTCTAATCAAGACTTCCTTGCTTATTGTGATATTGGATCTATGGTTTCTACTATGCCAAAAATTGTCCATGATTCTTTAAAATTTAATATGGATATACTACCATCTTATCATGAACATACTAATGGAGATATTTCTGAAATCCAGGGAAAAATAAAAGACGTGCCAGTTAAATTTCTTAAAGGGATTGCAATGATTGATTTCTTCATCGTGGAGCCAAACCAAGGAAATATAGTGCTTGGAAGGGACTTCCTCCGAGCAGTTAAAGGCTTCATCGATATAGGTAAGGGGCAAATCCTCTTACGCGGGAAGGCAAAAGGTGTGTACCCCTTTCCTAGAAGGAACAAGAATGAACTTGTTGAGGAATCATTTGAACCAATTTATAACTCCGATCATTATGATGGTTCAATTGATACAACTTGATCTATGCATTATGCCTAGCTTAAAGGCATTAAAGAAAGCGCTTTTGGGAGGCAGCCCACATGAATAAAATTTTTGCTTTTGTTTTGTCTTGATGTTGTTTACTGCTGTAGCATCATCATTGTATCTTTGCTTTTCATATTTGTGCCAAGTATAGCCTCCGATTGCTAGAAAGTTCAAAAGTTGTGAGGTGCTGTCCAGGAAACAGATTCTGTCCTTGGATAGAAAAATTCGTATAAAATCACCAGATCATCTTTTTGGTCTGACTTTTTTCGACAGCGTTCTCTATATAATTGTCTTTCGTGCGTCAGTTCTGAGCTTTTTGATTTGAGTCGCAGAAGTATCCCGAACAGGTCAATTACTGCCTGCTGTTCTGTTTTTCACAGATTCTGTCCTGTTTTGCCTTACCTTCACTTTGCAAATTAAGAACTTGCTTTTTCTTTGCAAAAACCTTTTGGCAATCTTGAGAAACAGTAGAACTTCAAGAATATCCTTATTTCCAGCAAGGTATAAATATTTTATTAAGGGTACTAACCTCGCTAATCAGATTATGATGAGTTGTGTATGAAGGGAGTTTACAAGTGTGCGAGGGAAGATGATAAAAAGATTCAGGAGTGTCAAGCGCTCAAGCTTGGGGATGCCCCCGTGCACCCCCAAGAAATATTCAAGGAGACTCAAGCGTCTAATCTTGGGGATGCCCCCATGTATCCCCTTCTCCATCAACATTATCAGTTCGTCTTTTGTTTCGCTATATTTTTATCACTTCATATGTTATGTGCTATGCTTGGAGCGTCTTGCTTTTAGTTTTCCTTTTAGTTTTTCATAACGAGTCGCAACTCAGCATTCCTTTATGTGGGAGAGAAACACGCTCCACCTCTACATAGAACATTACATAGAATTTTCATGTCTATCTATGTTGTGTGTGTTCTTTGTCTTTTAATAGCTACCATCATGCTCTGCTCTTAGTATTCATGCTTATCATTTCAAGAGCTTTTATTTAGTTGGTTGCTTGAACTCTCTTTAATTACCATGCTCACCTTATTAAGAGAGTTTGCTTCCGTTGCATGGGTTAATGTGTCTATGATAAAGATGCTACTTGCATGATGGTGCTTAGTAGTTCAGGTTTTCTTTTGGTTAATCTCAAATAGCTGGGGGGTTCCCAATGTGTTATTGGAGTACCAACTTGGTTTGTTTGCCTATGATGTGGTATGGTTTAGTAATATCTTCCTTCGAGAATTTATTTTGATTGACTTGGCGTATGCTCACGCATATTCAAGACTGTAAAGAAAGTCTGTCAAGCCTTAATGATCTTTTGTTTCTAAGTAGCGATATAACTACCATGCCTGATTCAATATTGCTTTGTCGCTCTGCATGATTATGACCGTCATTGCTCTCTTAGTTGGTCACTCCCAGTCTTTTGCTAACCTCCACCTGCACTAAGCAAACTAACCATGCAATACATAGCTCATGGGAAAGTAGCCTAAAAACTATTGTGGTAAAGAATATGTTGCTTATGTATCTTATTTCTTATAAGTTGCTTGCTGAGCGGTAACCATGTTTCTGGGGCGCCATCAACTGTCACACTTTTGTTGGATATCATGTGAGTTGCTATGCATGTTCGTCTTGTCTGAAGTAAGGGTGATTTACCGTGGGTTGAATTAATATGCATATTGTTAGAGAAGAACATTGGGCCGCCAACCAAAACCATGCATCATGGTGGAAGTTTTAGCTTGGACCTTAATCCTCAATCTCTTATGAGAATATGCTTATGCATTAAAGAGGAGTCCATCATCTATTTTCTATGTTGTCCCGGTATGGATGTCCTCAAGTTGAGATTTATCAAAAACGAGAAATCAAATGCGATCTATCTCCTTGGACCTTTGTACAGGTGGCATAGAGGTACCCCATTGTGACACTTGGTTAAAACATATGCAATGCAATGATAACCCATGGGGATCCGAGCTAATTAGGACAAGGAGCGAGCACTATTGGTATTCGATGCATGAGGCTTGCAACTTATACGATGTTTTATGCATGACACATATGAAGTACTACTACCGTTGACACAATTGCTTCCATGTTTTCAAAATAAAAAGCTCTAGCACTTAACCTTTCTTTTAGTTTTATGTTAAAGCACCAACTACTGAGAGCATGATTGTCATTCTAAGTGTAATGTGCATTGTCCCAAAGTAGCATTGTCTTTTGCATGATTGTGATATCGTTTATTCTGAAATGATTGTATCTAGTCATCACTTAAACCTTGAAGGTGCCCTTGCATTTATGTTTTGCATCACTAAAGGGGGCAAGCTAGATATCACTTTATCATATTTGCACATCATGTTCATTGCAAATCTTTTTGATGTTTCAGTTTCATGTTGTAAAACTTTCAGTCATTTGTGATTTTCTCTTGAGACAACTTAATTACTATAGAATCATTGTCTCAGTAAGCTTTTGTCATATGACTATGAGAAAGTCCTATATGGTTGATAGCACGTCACCACAGAAATTATTCTTGTTATCATTTACCTACTCGAGGACGAGCAGGAATTAAGCTTGGGGATGTTGATACGTCCAAAATGTATCTATAATTTTTGCTTGCTCCATGCCACTATTGGGTGATATTGCTATGATATTCATACACTTCCATACACTTTTGATCATATTTGGACTAACTTACTAATCCAGTGCACCCCAGTGCCAGTTTCTGTTTTCGGCTGTTTTTGTATTTCAGGTTTTCACGTTTCGAGAACTGCCCAGAAAAATTATATAAAAAATCAGCGAACCGGAAACAACACTGTGTCCGAAGGGCAGCCTGGGGGGGCACAGGGGCTCCAGGCGCCCTGTGGGCGCCCCCCCCCCCCCCGGGCCGCGCCGGGGGGCGCCTGGGCCCCCCGAGGCTCCCCCGGTGCCCTACTTTGGCATATATTTAAAGGGTCCTCCGTAACCCTCAGAACAGGACTTCTTTTCGCGATCCCATCTCTGTTCCGCCGCCGCCGCCGCTTCCAAGATCGGGAGCACCAGGAGAACTCTTCCCGGCACCCTGCCGGAGGGGAGGATCACCACCGGGAGCTTCTCCACCACCATGGACGCCTCCCGGATGACTCGTGAGTAGTCTCCCTTGGACCATGAGTCCATGACCAGTAGCTATGTGATGTTCTCCTCCCGTTCTTGTGCTTCACTAATTAGTCCTCGTGAGCTGCCCTACATGATCGAGGCACCTATGTAATCCTTATGCTGTTGCTATGTTGAGTTTGCTGGGATCCGATGGATTATGGGATTATGTTCAGATTGATCTTGAGTAATATATTTTATTCACCTCTTTTATATTTTTTCATAAGTAATTCTTGCATGTTCTCCGTTGTTATTTATTGCTTTGGCCGAGTAATAGGTAGTGACTCCAAGAGGGAACGTTATGCTCGATTGTGGGTTCATGCCCCTCGATGACTAGCTTGAGTGACAGAAACATGAGTCTAGGGGATGTGCTGTTGCCACAAGGGGGAAAACAACGGTGCTTGTGCCCGCGGGTGCAAGGATTGTTTACTTTACGCAAAGTTCTTTTAATGCAGTTGTCTGTTGCATTGAGTTTACACTATGGGTGGGACTCGCAACTTAATACCAGCGAGATGTTCTGGATAGATATCTCAAGGTGGATGATTAGTAGTAGATATTGATGGATTTCGGTCTACTTACTTTGGCGTACCGCCCATGCTTTGAACCTCAACCTTTCTTGCAATGTAATCAGCATTGGTTTGCGTTCGTGGTCCTGTCAATTGCCCAGCTGTAATTTGTTTACCTCACATAGCTGTTTTATCGTCTTTTGGGAGAGAGACATCACTAGTGAACATCAAGAGACTCTGTCCATATTACCATCATTGATCACATCCACTATTTACTTTTCGCTATTTACTTACTATTGCAAAACACTATCTATCACTACTATCATATTGCTTTTAACCCTTTGTGAACTACAAGGCCGGAGAGATTGACAACCTCTCTGTACTCGTTGGGAGCAAATTTATTTGTATCTGTGTGCAGGTCCACGTTGATTGCTAATTGCGCCGTTAGCAATTGACACCTACTTGTTGAACCTAGGAGTCTCTGGGGATTCGATCCTTGGCATCTTTGCTAGGGGAAAACACTTCTACTTACTGCATCTTACACCTTCCACTTGGGGTAACCAACGAGGGGTTCGAGGCCCATCAACTGCGAACCCGGCCCAGGGACCGCCGAACCCGACCTGGGGGCTGCCGAACCCGGCCCGGGAACTACAACCATCAATCCGGCCGCCTCCTCTCCCGACCCAGGGACTGCTGAACCCGGCTCGAGGGCTGCCGCCCCTGATCCCGCCGTGGTGGCCGTTCTCGCCGTGGTGACAGCGCCATCATGGGCCCTGCCCATCTTAGAATTTCTGGAGAGTGGGGTCCTCACCATGGACGAGACCGAAGCTCGGCAGATGCAGCGCCGAGCGTCTGCCTACAATATCATCAACAACGAGCTCGTTAAGCGCAGCTCCTGCGGCGTGTTCCAACGCTGCGTCGAGCAAGACAAGGGTGTGGAGGTCCTCCTCGACATACACCAGGGCGAGTGCAGGCATCATGCCGCCTCACGGTCCCTGGTGGCCAAGGCTTTTCGCCATGGTTTCTACTAGCCCACGGCCCTCCAAGACGTCGAGTTGCTCGTCCTCAAGTGCGAGGGATGCCAACGCTTCAGCAAGCGCACCCACCAGCCGACATCGGCACTCCGGACCATCCCGATTGCCTAGCCCTTCGCGGTCTGGGGACTTGACATGGTGAGACCCTTCAAGACCGCTCGAGGCGGCATGACGCATTTGCTAGTGGCGGTGGATAAGTTGACCAAATGGATCGAAGCAAGGCCGATCGAGAAGCTGGACGGGCCAATGGCCATCCAATTCGTCAAGGACATCGTGGTGCACTACGGCATGCCGAACATCATCATCATGGACAACGACACCAACTTCACCATGGGCGCGCTCGCTCAGTACTGCTCCGTCTCCGGCATCCGCCCCGACCTAGCCTCCGTTGCACATTCGCAGTCCAACGGCCAGGTCGAGTGGGCCAATGGCCTCATCCTATCCGGCATCAAGCTGCGGCTCATTGAGCAGCTCGTCTGATCGCCCGACAGCTGGCTCGACGAGCTTTCGGCCATCCTCTAGAGCCTCCAAACGATGCTGAACCGGTCGACCGGGTTCACCCCGTTCTTCCTCGTCTATGGAGCAGAAGCCGTCATCCCGACCGACGTCGATTTTGACTCGCCGCGCGTCACGATGTACACTGAGGCCGAAGCCAAAGAAGCCCGCGAGGATGGTGTCGACCAACTCGAAGAAGCACGTCTCCTAGCGCTCAACCGCTCAGCCATCTACCAGCAAGGCTTGAGGCACTACCACAGCAAGAAGATCAAGCCCCTCGCTTTCTGAGAGGGAGACCTCGTCCTCTGACTCATCCAGCAGTAGGTCGGCCAACACAAGATGTCCTCCCCATGGGAGGGCCCCTTCATCATCAGCAAGGCCTTGTGCGACCGCAACGCTTACTACCTCATCAACGCCCGCAAGTCAAACAAGCGCAAGTGGGACACTTTCGGCGAAGAAACAACCCGGACGTGGAACACGGAACTCCTCCACCCATTTTACAGTTAGCCGTGTACGTGCGTGTATCACTGCCTTTTGTACTCATCTGAAAACTATGGGGTCCCCGAACGACACTCGGAGGCTGCCCTTTCCGACCAAGTTATTGTGTCTCCCACATTTATACTTTACTTTTCTCTTCGCCAAAACCCGGCCATCGGTCCGACTCGCTCGACCCGAGGGCTCGGGGGCTGGCTGGCTTGGCCACTACCCGCCACCTTACTTAGCAGTTCATGTCGTGTTGGGATCGCCGCGGCCCCCCGCTCCGCCCTAAGCCACAGAACCGGCTTCGGCTGTCGGTCGGCGAGCGCGCAAATGCCAGAGCACCAGCACGTCACGAACACTAAGTCAAGGACCGCTGAGTCGCCCAACCCGGCCAGGTCACGAATAGTTAAGTCACCACACGGTCGGCTGCTCGCCAACCGGCTTCGCCGGATCACCACCAGCCGGCCTAGTGGGTGCTTCGCTCGCACTCAACGTTTCGAACACCTAAGTATTGTGCGCTCCTCTCAAAGGCCAAACCCATTGTCACGGACCGGAGCCTTGACCGTCAGACTCACGGGGGGAAGCCCGAGGGGGAAATCGCAAGAAAACGGCTCAACGGTCGAAAAGCAAAAGCGCAGGCATCCATGAATTTCATACATGGCGCCGGGTTGATCAATCGGCGCATCACTTGTAAACACCACTGCACGACCGGCTGCTCGCCAACCGGCTCCGCCGGATCGCGTCCAGCCGGCCCAGTGGGTGTTTTGCTTGTGCTCAACATTTCGACAACTCAAGTACTGCGCGCTTCTCTCAAAGGCCAAACCCCTTGTCACGGACCGGAGCCTCGGCCGTCAGACTCACGGGGGGGAGGCCCGAGAGGGAAAAACGCACGTAAACGGCTCAAAAGACAAAAAGCAAGAGTGCAAACATTCACGAAATTTATACACTACGAGTTCGAATTCAAACAGGCCCAAGGCCAGAATTCATTACACCTAGATACCCCCAGTGAGTGGGGTGGACCTGGCACCTAACAGAAATTTTTACAAAGTTAAAAACAGGCAACCTCAGGCATCCTCCTCGGCTGCCTCTGGGCTCACCGAGGTGCCGGTGCCTCCCTCCTCGATGCCCGCGTCACGGTAGATGCCCGTCTCCTCGGAGTTGCCCTCCGGGCCGTCCAGAAGCAGGCCATAGTCGTCAACACGCACGACTCCACCATCTTCCGTCCACTCCGGTCGGAACTCGTCATGGAAGGTGAAGCCGACGATGTAGCTGGCCCGAGCAGCGATCCGGTCGGCCTCCGCCTGCAGCTGGCTCTTCGAGTCGGCTCGCTGGCCCATCAACGCGTCCAACGATAGGTACAGATGCCAAGACATCGTGAACCTGAGCGCCATCTCGGCGCCAGCTCGAGCGGCAGAAACGTGCTAGTCATGGAGCCGATCCGGCCCCGCCTCCAGCCACCGCGCCAGCCGCGAGAAGCTATTCGGCGTGATGGAACCCGGCCAGAGGGCCGTCGTCATCGCCGCGCCGGCTTCAGAGACCCGCGCCATCTGCTCACCCAAGACTCGCAGATGGGCCTCGGCGGCGGCCACGATCTCTAGGAAGGTCCATACTATGCCATCTGGGTCGCACTGAAAGCGGACCGCTTCCTTCGCCAGCTGCTACGTCTCTGGGAAGGCCCCTGCCAAGAAGAGAGGCAAATCAGAAGAAAGTCACTAAGGAAGAGAAGCCGGAACCCCAGCCCGGCGAAAGACCCATGGAAAGCACTTACTGGAGAAGGACTCTTCCAGGTGCTGCGGTTCGAGCAACGTACCACGCCGCTCCCAGTCGATGGTACGGTCATGATCCTTGACCGTCTCCTCTACTTTGGCGACCTTGGCAAGGGCCGCCTTCAGCTCGGCATCCTTGTCCTCGGCCGCCTTTTCGGCCTCCTCGTAGCGCCGGGTTTCCCCCTGTCGGGTCTCCTCCGCCGCGGCCACCAGCGCCTTCAGGCGCTCCACCTCGGCCTGGAGCTGACCCTTGTCGTCAGCCAGCTTGCCATGCTACTGGTCCGCCTTGGCAAGGGCCTGCTGCGTCTCCACGACCTTGGCGGATTCCGCCCTGAGGCATTCCACCTCGGCCTCAAGATGACCCTTGTCGTCCGCCAGCTGCTCCCGTAGCTGGTTGGCTTCATCGAGCGCCTGCTGGGCTCCCATCGCCTCCGCCCTCGCCCGCTCCACCTCGGCCCCAAGCCGTCCGGCATCGGCAATGAGCCGGTCATAGTGGTAGCCAGTCCGGATCAGCCGGATCCTCCAGGACAGCACCTCGGCTGCAGAAGAATGATCCAGGAACGAAGCACTACTTCAAGATTCGCAAGAAAACGAAGGAAAAAGAATGCAAGAAAAGTATCTGCCACGACATGGAGCTCCTCCTCCTTGGCGGCGAGCTGCTCCTTGAGCCGCTGGTGCATCTCAAGGAGTCGGTTGAAGACACTGACCCGATAGGAGTCCAGTTGCTGCAAAAAGCAACGATCAACATGAAAGACAGCAATTTAAGATTCGACCCAACTGCTACGCGGTTGGCAAAAATCTCGGGGGCTACACCCAGTTGGTGCGCTGGCGTGCACCCACAAAGAAGAAGCAACAAGAAAAGCAGAAAGTAAGGAAGGCTCAGGAGCACGGCGCGCTCCAACTATTGTGTCTGCTCCAGCTTGGCCTGAGCAAAGGCCTAGACCCGGTCCGCCCGCCCTTGCATGCACCGGGTAACGGCGGCCATCACTGCATCCTCCTAGGTCGGAGGCTCGAAGAAGACCTCGCCGGCCCCTCTCTGCGGTGGCTGTGACCCAACGGTCTGGCGATCCCCGGGCCTAAGCACCGGAGCGTGCTCACCGCTGGCCGCCTCCCCTGCGGCCGGCACCCTCTCCGGCACCACCAACGGCATGGTGGGCGGAGTGGTCCTTCGTTCCACCGCCGGTGGCGCCTCCCTCGACGGCGTCCGAGCCGCCCCCTGCGGCGCCGTCCGCAGCGCCTTCTCCAAGACGGCGTCACCGCCGCCTCCATCGGCCCCCGCCCTCTCGACCGCGCCGACCCGCGGCGGGGTGTCGTCCGCAACTACCACGACCTCCCGGTCGAGTTCCATCGCATCCGCACGGCCGCCTTGGCCGTGCCCCCCTCTAATGACGGCACAAAGGCCGTCGCCGCCACCTTCGTCCTCGCCGGCATCTCCAGCCACGCCGGCTCCTCGCTGGCTTGCACCATGCCATCGTGATGCTAACCCAGGCCTGGGTCGACGCCGCCTCCAGCTCCGCGTCAGCCTGGTCGCGGACCCGCCAGGCCTGGTCTTCAGTGTCGGCCGGGTCCAGACCAAGGTCCGGGTCCGCCCACCCCTCCTCCTTGTCCCGGTCGACACTGTCGGACCGGCTCCTCCGAAATGCGGCGCCCTCGGGGGACGCGGCATCCCCCACCGCCAGTGCCAACGAGATCGATGACCAGAAGCCCAAGATAAGATAAGTACACAAGAACCAAGCAGAGCCGCTCGGCCACTCGGTCCAAGAAAGAAAGGAACTCACCGAGGCAACACCAGAATGGCGCGCCTCACCACCCTCTCCTGCGGAGCACCGCGCCTCCTCTTGGCGGGCGGCTTCGCGCCCCCGGCCGTGTCCGTCACGCGCTTCGTGGCCAGGGACCGCGGCGCGACGTTGTCCTTCTCGTGCGGCCGGATCGCCACCGGCGGCCCCCGAGACGACCCGGCTCCAGCCGTGCCGCCGCCTCCTCCACCCGGTGCTGCTCCATCAAAACTTGCGTCCGCACCCCCAACACCGTCTCGTGGCCGGCGACTCAAGAAGAAAAGACAAACTCACCCGCTCGACGCTCCACGCCCGCGCTGGCGGCCGCTCCCTCCCCTCTGCCGTGGGCCTCGGGCTCCTCCGAGGCCACGCACACTACATGCGTCCGTGCCCGGTCGTAAGGATATCAGATGGCATTCAGAAGCACCTCTCGCGTCGCGTCTGGACGGATGAGAAGATGGGCGGCAGCAAAATACGTAGACCAGGGACTCACCATCGGTGCCGGGTTCGCGTGACTGTACGGGGCCTTCTCGTAATGCCAGTCATCCGGCAGGTTGTCCTTGGAGATGTCGTTGATCCGGCGTGTGGTCTGGTCCACCCACAGCCGCAAGTTCGACAGGCGGTCGGGGTACTCGAGGCTGGTCATATCACCAATGAGGTGGATGCGCTGCTGCAGCGGCAGAACTCACCGGGTGAAGAAGGCAATGATGAGGTCGGCGCCGATGAGCCCTTCTCGCCCCTTCATCACCGACACCCGCTCGCACAGGTTGAGCACCACCTGCGACGGGCTCCTGGGGTAGTACGCCCAGTTTTGCTTCGCCCATGGTGGCTAGTTGACGAACTGCGGCAAGTTGATGCGGTCCGCGCCAAGATTGCGGACGTAGAAGAAAGAGTTCTGTCACTTCTTGGCAAAATCCTCCAGTGGCACCTTGGGGCGGGTAGATCCCGGCCGCCTGTAAATGACGGCGGCTCCGCACTCGGACATCTCCCCGGCCTTCGGCCCCTGCTGCTTCAAAGAGAAGAGGCGCACCCAGGGGTCGATCGTAGGCTCACCCCAAGGTACCCCTCGCTGAGCGTGACGAAGCCCGAAAGCTGCATGATGGCGCCGGCCCCAAGATGGTGGGGCTAGAGCCCGAAGAAATCCAAGAACTCGGGCAAGAAGGCGCTCACGGGCAGCCCGAACCCGCGCTTGAAGTGCGAGAAGAAGACCACGCGCTTCGGACCCTCGGGACGCGGCTCCCGCTCGTCCGGCAGCAGGCGCACGGCGACCTCCGTCTCCCCCGATAGATGATTGGTGGTGCGGAGGTAGGCAATGTCGTCAGCAGTAACGGTCGAGCCCATCCACAAGCCCGACGGCAGCGCCATCAGCGAGAGCGCAGAAGAGAGAAGGAAGAAGATGGCAACAAGACTCTGCTCAAAACGATGGGCGTCGGGGTGCGCGGCAGTCGCGAGAAGCAGAGGAAGGAAGGAAAAGGCAGGGGGCGCGAGCGAGAATGATTTCTGCCGCCCCCTCCTCGACCCGATTTATAAGCCACGGTTCGAAATGTGGGAGAGTGGGATCGTTTGCGCTTGCCTTTCTCACTTCCCCGCAATAACTGTGCACGTACGTACGCAATAACTGCCTCCAGAATGGCAACCGACCTGAGGACGCCGCAATAAATCCACACACGTGGGCCGAGGGCGCGAGGCGCGGGCCCCAGCACGTCGCCCCGTCCTGTCGCGCGCGTGGCCTGACAGGCCCCTCCGGCTTCCAGGCGCCACATGGCGCCCGCGTGAAGACCAAAAGATCGCTGCAAGATTCGGTGGACTCCTCGGTTTCCCGCCGCTGCCGGGATACCGCGGTCCGGCTTTCGAAAGCTGGCACACAGTGGGTGTTGCCGAACCCGGCGGCCAAAAATTCGCCTCCAAGGAAGGGAAACTGTGAAGGCCCTCTCATCCGAAGACGACGGACCTTCACAGCTTCGGAGACAACTGTCGGGGGGATGAACCACACGCAGGCAACGGAAGCAGGATCCTTTTCAAAAACAACGGGGCCAGCATCGCCCCTCAATTCGGCTCATGCTTGGCCGGGTCGCTCGACCCGGCCACCAACCCGGCCGGATCCCTCGACTCGGCCCCAACGACTAGCTCATGACGGTCGGACCCGGCACGTCAAGACTTCCCCAACAATCCAGCTCGGCCCGTGGCGTATTCCCCAATCTGGCCATGGGTCAGCTCCCGTCCCATCCCAGTCGTACAATGGGACGAGTCTCCACCTACTGATGACCAAGGCAACAGTGCCCCGCCCATGCCTCTGGTCAGCCGAGGCATGCCAACAGTGCAACCATCATCACCAATGAAGCCAGCTGACGGCGACCTGACGGAACGCCATTGTACCCGACTCAACCTGGCCACTGCTTGGCAATCGACAAGATGGCCCACAGTGCCCCCGTACCTGGCGGGTCCCGCGCCCGGAGAACCCGGCGAGCCCCGTACCTGGCGGGTCCTATCGCCAGCTTCCCGGACAATGACAACTCGGCCCCACGGCCTTGTAACATTGCCATTGCACCCCTAGGGGTTGACCTATAAAACCCCCAGGAGCCCTCATGCATACCGGCACGCGATAGAGAAGAAGCAGACGAAGAGACATAGACACACATCACAAGGAGAAGCGGCCTAAGCCCGTCTTCCTCCTTCCTCCATACAGCTCAAGGAGCAACCCTGTACTGATATACATCAACTACACTCGGCAGGACTAGGGGTGTTATCTCTCCGGAGAGCCCTGAACCTGGGTATGTCTTGAGTCCTGCGCCCGCTCATGCCAACCTCGCCTCTGGAGCCCACCAGTGCCCTCAACCCTCCTCCTATCTTTAGCCATCCCTTGGCATGTGTTGTGCGCCCACCACGACAGCGCCACAGTCGTTGTTGCTCGCTGTTGCCGTGGCCACTGCCACTACCTCACCTCACCGACGTGTCCAAAGGATCTCTCTTGACGTCCTCGACTTCCTCGCCAAGCCAAGCATCACCGGCATCTTCCTCATTTTAAAGCTTCGGCAACACCGGCCGTCGCCATTGAATCGCTTGCTCCATCTCATCCCCGGACCTGCCGTATTCTCCATCGGGATTGAGGTGAGCTCCTGCCTCGTTTTCCACTTTCCCCATCGTCCCTTGCGTCCTCTAGCCGTCACCCGTGAGTAACCGAGCTCCGCCGCTGCCTGACCTCATCGCCGGGCTCGATTCCGTCCATCCTCGGCATCCCCGAGGCTACCAACAGAAGCGCCGCATCACTAGCTCCCCAAAGCACCAACCTGCGCTCAAAACCACCCTCTATAGTGCATTTCCAACGCAAGTCCACCGCACCAAATGGTCGCCGGCGGCTAAACGCTGACGGGCTGATGTGGAAACTTCATTAGTTGCTAATGCCCCTGCTAAACACCACTAGAGCCACTGCCATGTGGGCCTAGTGCCCAAATTAATTAACTTAATTTCTCTATTTAAACTACTACTAATCACGACGGGCCTTGTCTGTCATCTTTGACTTGCCTGATGTCGTCATTGACCGGGCCCCACTAGTCAGTCTCTATAATTGGCCGTGGTTGACTTGCTGGCGTCACCTAGACGCAATGCTGATGTAGTAAATACTTTCTGGATTTTAAATGAATCAGAAATGGTTTATTTGTCATAAAATAGTTAAAACTTCTAAAAATCATGTAAATTCAACCGTAACTCCTAAGGAAATAATTTATATATGAAAAATTATCAGAAAATATGAATAATCTGCTTGTGGAATCTGCATGCATGTTAGAATAACTTATGTCCTCTATTTTGTACAATTCAAATAAATGGCATTTAAATAACTCCACATGGAGTTTTAATTTGAACCTTTCGTTCAAACCAACTTCATTTAATCTGGTTGCTGGTTACATTAGTTCGATGAAGAACATGTTGCCACGTCATTATCATGCATCATAATGTTGCAATCCCTTGATTGTGTTCCTTCTTGTTTGTCGGTGGTTGTTCCTTCTCGGTAGACGTTGGTTCCGACATTGAGATCAATGCCACTGATGAAGACATAATGCTATATTCAGAACTGCGAAGCAAGCAAAACCCCCTTGATCACTATGGTACAATCCCACACTCTCTCTCCTACTCTCTTTTACTTGCATTAGGACAACACCGATTCAACGGTTACATGTTGCGGTAGTTGAACCCATTTCTCCGCATGACCTATCTTTGCCACAGTAAATAGTTGAAACCCACTAGCATGAGTAGGAGTTGTTTGAGGCATGATGTGCCTACTCATTCATGCTTGCTTGTTATGCTTGCTATGCTTGGAGTTGTGTCAGGTCTGATTCATTTGGATGGATTGGAATGGCGGTGGTGAACATGTCCTACTGTTGAGAGCTAAATGTGCTAACACGATTTGGTAAAGGTAGCGATGAGAGGCCATGTACAAGTACATGGTGTGTTGTCTCATTGACACCGTCCTCGGGAACTGAGTTCTGTGTTTGTGATCCAAGACAGTTACTACCACACATTGTAATGCTTAAGTGCCCCTCTCCACTTATTAATTGCCTTGATCTCTTTCCAGGAGATGCAACTAGTTTATGGTGTTTGTAGGATATGTGTTGGAGGCGGTGCATAGCGCTGGACCTAGGGCTGAGCTATGATGTGGTAGGTACACCATGGCATGGTGTACCAAGGCACCCGTTTGGTGGGCTTGGAAACCCTGCCCACATCGTTTGGGTCGTAGTGGAAACCTCGACCGGACTTCCTTGCAGATGGAACTCAAATAGGCAATAAAACTGGACTAGAGTCTTGTGTGGTTACTTAGGTTGTGGCCGACACCCTCACGGGGCTTTCGCTTGAAGGTTGCCTAGTACATGTCCTGTAAACGGTGACAGGTGGTGGGAGCATGTGTGAAGAAGTACACCCCTACAGGGCTAATGATCTATTCGAATAGCCGCACCCTCGGATATGGACTACTTGGAAAACTTATATGGTTCATAGACAAGTTGAAATGGATACTCTAAAATACGTAAGATAAGTGTGAGTGCTATGGATGACCTTCTCGTAGGGAGATGATACATCTCCAACGTATCTATAATTTTTCATTGTTACATGCTATTATATTATCATTCTTGGATGTTTTAATATCATTTTATATCATTTTTTTGGGACTAACCTATTGGCATAGTGCCAAGTGCCAGTTGTTGTTTTCTGCTTGTTTTTTACATCGTAAAAAATCAATATCAAACGGAGTCCAAATGCAGCGAAACTTTTTGTGGATTTTTTTGGACCAGAAGACATCCAATGGGCCAGAGAAACACCTAGGGGGTGCCCCGAGGGGGGCATGACCCACCAGGGCGCGCCCAGGTGGGTTGTTCCAACCTCGGTGGCCTCCTGCACCGACTCTTCGTTCTATAAATACTCCAATATCCCAGAAACCCTAAGGGAGTCAACGGAATTTTATTCCAGCCGCTGCAAGTTCCAGAACCACGAGATCCAATCTAGAGCCATTTTTCGACACTCCGCCGAAGGGGAACATGATCACGGAGGGGTTCATCATCCTCATTGGTGCCTCTCCAATGATGCGTGAGTAGTTTACCACAGACCTACGGGTCCGTAGGCAGTAGCTAGATGGCTTCTTATCTTTTTGTATCTCAATACATGTTGGAAATATGCCCTAGAGGCAATAATAAAAGAGTTATTATTATATTTCCTTGTTCATGATAATCGTTTATTATCCATGCTATAACTGTATTGATTGGAAACTCAAATACATGTGTGGATAAATAGACAAACTTTGTGTCCCTAGTAAGCCTCTACAGGACTAGCTCGTTGATCAAAGATGACCGCGGTTTCCAGGTCATAGACATGAGTTGTCGTTTGATAACGGGATCACATCATTAGGAGAATGATGTGATGGACGAGACCCAAACGTTAAACATAGCTTTTGATCGTATCAGTTATCGCTATAGTTTTCTGCATGTCAAGTATAAGTTCCTATGACCATGAGATCATGTAACTCACTGACACCGTAGGAGTGCTTTGTGTGTGCCAAACGTCGCAACGTAACTGGGTGACTATAAAGGTACTCTACAGGTATCTCCGAAGGTGTCTGTTGAGTTGACATGGATCGAGACTGGGATTTGTCACTCCATGTGACGGAGAGGTATCTCCGGGCCCACTCGGTAATACGTCATCTCAATGAGCTCAAAGTGACTAAGTAGTTGGTCACGGGATTATGTATTACGGTAACGAGTAAAGAGACTTGCCGGTAACGAGATTGAACTAGGTATAGAGATACCGACGATCGAATCTCGGGCAAGTAACATACCGACGAGACAAAGGGAACTGTATACGGGATTGCCTGACTCCTTGACATCGTGGTTCATCCGATGAGATCATCGAGAAACATGTAGGAGCCAATATGGGTATCCAGATCCCGCTATTGGTTATTGACCTGGGAGTGTCTCGGTCATGTCTACATGGTTTCCGAACCCGCAGGGTCTACACACTTAACGTTCGGTGACGCTAGGGTTGTTAGTGAGAAGAGTGCATGGTTACCGAAGGTTGTTCGGAGTCCCGGATGAGATCCCGGACATGACGAGGGTCTCCGGAATGGTCCGGAGACGAAGATTGATATATAGGATGAAAGGTTTCGGAGTACCGGAAGTGTTCCGGGGAGCATCGGGAAATCGGCGGAGTACCGGGAAGGTTTTCGGGGGGTCCGGAAGGTGTTCTGGGCCTATTGGGCCACAAGGGGGGACACCACAGCCCTCAGGGGGCTGTGCGCCCCCCTGGGCCCTCTCCCCATGCGGCTAAGGGGGTGGGACCCCCTAGGGCTGGCCGCACCCCTTGGGACTTGGGGGGCAAGGCACCTAGGGGGGAAACCCTAGGGCCTGGGCGCCTCCCCCTGCCCTGGCCGCCGCCCCCCTCCCCTTGCCCTGGCCGCCGGCCCCTAGGGGGAAACCCTAGGGCGCCCTAGCCTCTCCACCCCCCCTATATATAGTGGGGCAAAGGGAGGGCAGCCAACACAGTTCGTGCCTCGGTGCTGCCCTCCCTCTCCCGTCATATCTTCTTCTCCCGCGGTGCTTAGGCGAAGCCCTGCTGGAGTTCTTCTCCACCATCACCACCACGCCGTCGTGCTGCCGGTTCTCCATCAACCTCTCCTCCACCCCTTGCTGGATCAAGAAGGAGGAGACGTCCCCGAGCCGTACGTGTGAAGAACGCGGAGGCACCGTTGCTTCGGTGCTAGGTCTTCGGCGATCTGAATCGCGACGAGTACGACTCCATCATCCGCGTTCATAACGCTTCCGCTTAGCGATCTACAAGGGTACGTAGATCACACTCCTTCCTCGTAGTTGCATCTACTAGATTGATCTTGGTGAACGGTAGGAAAAATTTTTGTTTCCCATGCAACGTTCCCCAACAGTGGAAATATGCCCTAGAGGCAATAATAAAAGAGTTATTATTATATTTCCTTGTTCATGATAATCGTTTATTATCCATGCTATAACTGTATTGATTGGAAACTCAGATACACGTGTGGATGAATAGACAGACTTTGTGTCCCTAGTGTGCCTCTACAGGACTAGCTCGTTGATCAAAGATGACCGCGGTTTCCAGGTCATAGACATGAGTTGTCATTTGATAACGGGATCACATCATTAGGAGAATGATGTGATGGACGAGACCCAAACGTTAACATAGCTTTTGATCGTGTCAGTTATCGCTATAGTTTTCTGCATGTCAAGTATAAGTTCCTATGACCATGAGATCATGTAACTCACTGACACCGTAGGAGTGCTTTGTGTGTGCCAAACGTCGCAACGTAACTGGGTGACTATAAAGGTACTCTACAGGTATCTCCGAAGGTGTCTGTTGAGTTGACATGGATCGAGACTGGGATTTGTCACTCCGTGTGACGGAGAGGTATCTCCGGGCCCACTCGGTAATACGTCATCTCAATGAGCTCAAAGTGACTAAGTAGTTGGTCACGGGATTATGTATTACGGTAACGAGTAAAGAGACTTGCCGGTAACGAGATTGAACTAGGTATAGAGATACCGACGATCGAATCTCGGGCAAGTAACATACCGACGAGACAAAGGGAACTGTATACGGGATTGCCTGAATCCTTGACATCGTGGTTCATCCGATGAGATCATTGAGGAACATGTGGGAACCAATATGGGTATCCAGATCCCGCTATTGGTTATTGACCTGGGAGTGTCTCGGTCATGTCTACATGGTTTCCGAACCCGCAGGGTCTACACACTTAAGGTTCGGTGACGCTAGGGTTGTTAGTGAGAACAGTGCATGGTTACCGAAGGTTGTTCGGAGTCCTGGATGAGATCCCGGACGTGACGAGGGTCTCCGGAATGGTCCGGGGACGAAGATTGATATATAGGATGAGAGTGATCGGAGTCCGGAAGTGTACCGGGGAGCATCGGGAAGTCGGCGGATGACCGAAAGGGGTTTCGGGGGTCCTGGAAGGAGTTTCGGGCCTAATGGGCCACAAAGGGGGGACACAACAGCCCTCATAGGGCTGTGCGCCCCCCCCCCCTGGGCCCTCACCTCATGCGCCAAGGGGGCTGGACCCCCCTAGGGCTGCCGCACCCCCTTAGGCTTGGGGGGCAAGGCACCTGGGGGGAAACCCTAGCCCCAGGGGGCGCCGCCCCCTCCCCATCTGCCCTGGCCGCCGGCCCCTAGGGGAAACCCTAGGGCGCCCCCTCCCCTCTCTTCCCCCTATATAAAGAGAGGCAGAGGGAGGGCAGCCATACACGTTCGTGCCTCGGCGCTGCCCTCCCTCTCCCACATCCATCTTCGTTTTCCCGCGGTGCTTGGCGAAGCCCTGCTGGAATCCTCCACCACCATCACCACCACGCCGTCGTGCTGCCGGTGTCTCCATCAACCTCTCCTTCCCCCTTGCTGGATCAAGAAGGAGGAGACGTCCCCGAGCTGTACGTGTGAAGAACGCGGAGGCACCGTTGCTTCGGTGCTTGGATCTTCAGCGATCTGAATCGCGGCGAGTACGACTCCATCAACCGCGTTCTTGAACGCTTCCGCTTAGCGATCTACAAGGGTATGTGGATCCAACTCTCCCCTCGTAGATGCATCTCCTAGATTGATCTTGGTGAACGTAGGGAAAATTTTTGTTTCCCATGCAACGTTCCCCAACAGTGGCATCATGAGCTAGGTTCTTGCGTAGATGCTTTCACGAGTAGAACACAAAAGGGTTTGTGGACGTTGATGTTTAGATTGCTTCCCTCCTTAGTCTTTCTTGATTCAGCGGTATTATGGGATGAAGCGGCCCGGACCAACTTTACATGTCCACGTACATGAGACCGGTTCCATCGACAGACATGTGACTTTTGTTGCATAAGATGGCTGGCGGGTGTCTGTCTCTCCTATCTTAGTTGAATCGGAATAGAACAAGGCGGTCCTTGTAGAAGGTTAAATAGCAACTTAAATATCACCGTTGTGGCTTTGCGTAGGTAAGAAGCGTTCTTGCTAGATACCCATAGCAGCCACGTAAAACATGCAACAACAAATTAGAGGACGTCTAACTTGTTTTTGCAGGGTATGTATGTGATATGATATGGCCAATGACATGATGAGATATATTTGATGTATGAGATGATCATGTTGTAATAGTTAATATCGACTTGCATGTCGATGTATACGGCAACCGGCAGGAGCCATAGGGTTGTCTTTAATTTTTTTTTGTATGACCTGCGTGTCAATCATTAAGCGCTATGTAATGCTTTACTTTATCGCTAAACGGTAGCAATAGTAGTAAGAGCATGGTGGGCGCGCGACAACCCCGATGGCAACACGATGATGGAGATCATGATGATGGGGATCATGGTGTGGCGCCGGTGACGATGGAGATCATGCCGGTGCTTTGGAGATGGAGATCAAAAGCACGAGTTGATGGCCATATCATGTCACTTATGATTTGCATGTGATGTTAATCCTTTTTATGCATCTTATTTTGCTTAGGACGACGGTAGCATTATAAGATGATCCTTCACTAAAATTTCAAGATAAAATTGTGTTCCCCCCGAGTGTGCGCCGTTGCGAAGGTTCGTCGTTTCGAAGCACCACGTGATGATCGGGTGTGATAGACTCTACGTTCGCATACAACGGGTGCAAGCCAGTTTTGCACATGCAGAACACTCGGGTTAGACTTGACGAGCCTAGCATGTACAGACATGGCCTCGGAACACGGAAGACCGAAAGGTCGAGCATGAGTCATATAGTAGATATGATCAACATGTAGATGTTCACCATTGACACCACCTCATCTCACGTGATGATCGGACTTGGGTTGGTGGATCTGGATCATGTCACGCTCGAATGACCAGAGGGATGTCAATTTGAGTGGGAGTTATAAATAATTTGATTAGGTAATAACTCACTTATCATGAACAATAGTCTAAAATGTCTTTACAAATCTTTTGTTGTAGATGGCTCGCGCAGTAGCTCCCCTGAATTTTAATGCGTTCCTAGAGAAAGCTAAACTGAAAGATGATGGGAGCAACTTTGTGGACTGGCTCCGCAATCTGAGGATCATCCTCACAGCTGCCCAAAAGGTTTATGTCCTAAGTGCACCGCTAGGTGAACCCCCCGCTCCGGCCTCTGTGGACGTTATGAACGCCTGGCAGACGCGCTCGGATGACTACTCAGTCGTGCAGTGTGCCATGTTGTATAGCTTGGAAGGAGGACTTCAAAGGCGTTTTGAACGTCATGGAGCATATGAGATGTTCCAGGAGTTGAAGTTCATCTTTGAAAAGAATGCTAAGATCGAGAGGTATGAGACCACCGATAAATTCTTTGCTTGCAAGATGGAGGAGAATTCGTCTGTCAGTGAGCACTTGCTGAAGATGTCTGGGTACTATACCCGCATAGCTGATCTGGGACTTGTGTTCCCGGAGGAGGCTATCATTGACAGAATTCTCCAGTCACTCCCACCTAGCTACAAGAGCTTCGTGCAGCAGTATAACATGCAAGGGATGAACAAGTCCATCGCCGAGCTGTTTTCAATGCTGAAGGTTGCTGAGGCAGACATCCAGAAGGAGTATCAAGTGTTGATGGTCAATAAAACCACCAGTTTCAAGAAAAATGGCAAGGGCAAGAAGGGTAACTCTAAGAAGGGTGGCAAAGCAGTTGCTAATCCAGTGAAGAAACCCAAGGCTGGGCCCAAGCCAGAGACTGAGTGTTTCTATTGCAAGGGGAACGGCCACTGGAAGCGGAACTGCCCCAAGTATCTGGCAGACAAGAAGGGGGCCAACAACAACAAGCAAGGTATATGTGATATACATGTTATTGATGTGTACCTCACCAACTCTCGTTGTAGTGCCTGGGTATTTGATACCGGTTCGGTTGCTCACATTTGCAACTCTAAACAGGAACTACGGAATAAACGGAGGCTGGCGAAGGACGAAGTGACGATGCGCGTGGGGAATGGTTCCAAGGTTGATGTGATCGCCGTCGGCACGCTCGCTCTTCGATTACCATCGGGATTAGTTATGAACCTGAATAATTGTTATTTAGTGCCTGCGTTGAGCATGAACATTATATCTGGATCTTGTTTATTGCGAGACGGTTACTCATTTAAATCAGAGAATAAAGGTTGTTCTATTTATATGGGTAATATCTTTTATGGTCATGCACCCGAAGTAAGGGGTTTATTCTTATTGAATCTCGATAGTGATGATACACATGTTCATAACATTGATGCCAAAAGATGTAGAGTAGATAGCGATAGTACCACTTTCTTGTGGCACTGCCGTCTGGGTCATATCGGCGTGAAACGCATAAGGAAGCTCCATGCTGATGGACTTTTGGAGTCTCTTGATTTTGAATCACTTGACACATGCGAGCCGTGCCTCATGGGCAAGATGACTAAGACCCCGTTTTCAGGAACAATGGAACGGGCAAGTGACTTATTGGAAATCATACATACTGATGTGTGTGGCCCGATGAGTGTCACGGCACGCGGTGGATATCGTTACTTTCTCACCTTCACTGACGACTTAAGTAGATATGGGTATATTTACTTGATGAAGCATAAGTCTGAAACGTTTGAAAAGTTCAAGCAATTTCAGAGTGAAGTTGAGAATCATCATAACAAGAAGATCCAGTTCCTACGATCTGATCGAGGGGGAGAGTATCTGAGTTATGAGTTTGGCAATCACTTAAGAAAATGTGGAATCGTTTCACAGTTGACGCCACCTGGAACACCACAGCGTAATGGTGTGTCCGAACGTCGTAATCGAACCCTATTAGATATGGTGCGTTCTATGATGTCTCTTGCCGATTTGCCACTATCGTTCTGGGGATATGCGTTAGAGACAGCTACATTCACTTTAAATAGGGCTCCATCTAAGTCCGTTGAGACAACACCGTATGAACTATGGTTTGGTAAGAAACCTAAGTTGTCTTTTCTCAAAGTTTGGGGTTGCGATGCTTATGTCAAAAGGCTTCAGCCAGAAAAGCTCGAACCCAAAGCGGACAAATGTGTCTTCATAGGATACCCAAAAGAAACGGTTGGGTACACCTTCTATCTCAGATCCGAGGGCAAAGTCTTTGTCGCTAAGAACGGGTCCTTTCTCGAGAAAGAGTTTCTCTCGAAAGAATTGAGTGGGAGGAAGGTAGAACTTGATGAGGTTATCGAACCTCTGCTTCAACCAGAGAGTTGCGCAGCACAGAAAGATGTTTTTGTGGAGCCTGCAGCGGTTGAAGAGGAAGCCAATGATGATGATCAAGAAACTTCTGATCAAGTTACTACCGAACCTCGTAGGTCGACAAGGGTACGCACTGCACCTGAGTGGTATGGTAACCCTGTCTTGGAGGTCATGTTGTTAGACAACGGTGAACCTACGAGCTATGGAGGAGCGATGATGGGCCCGGATTCCGACAAATGGTTAGAGGCCATGAAATCCGAGATGGGATCCATGTATGAAAACAAAGTATGGACTTTGGAAGTATTACCTGAAGGGCGGAAGGCCATTCAGAATAAATGGATTTTTAAGAAGAAGACGGACGCTGACGGTAATGTCACCGTGTATAAAGCTCGACTTGTGGCAAAGGGTTTTTCACAAGTTCAAGGAATTGACTACGATGAGACTTTCTCACCCGTAGCGATGCTTAAATCCGTCCGAATCATGTTAGCAATAGCTGCATATTTCGATTATGAAATTTGGCAGATGGGTGTCAAAACAGCGTTCCTTAACGGTTTTCTTAAGGAAGAGTTGTATATGATACAACCGGAAGGTTTTGTCGATCCAGAGAATGCTGACAAAGTATGCAAGCTCCAGCGTTCCATTTATGGGCTGGTGCAAGCATCTCGGAGTTGGAATCTTCGCTTTGATGAGGTGATCAAAGCGTTTGGGTTTGTACAAGTTTACAATGAAGCTTGTATTTACAAGAAAGTGAGTGGGAGCTCTATAGCGTTTCTAATATTATATGTGGATGACATATTGCTGATTGGAAACAATATAGAATTTTTGGATAGCGTGAAGGGGTATTTGAACAAGAGTTTTTCGATGAAGGATCTCGGTGAAGCTGCTTTCATATTGGGCATTAAGATCTATAGAGATAGATCAAGACGCTTGATAGGACTTTCACAAAGTACATACCTTGATAAAGTTTTGAAGAAGTTCAAAATGGATCAATCCAAGAAGGGGTTCTTGCCGGTATTGCAAGGTACGAAGTTGAGTAAGACTCAATGCCCAGTGACTGCAGAAGATAGAGAAAAGATGAGTGTCGTCCCCTATGCTTCAGCCATAGGCTCTATCATGTATGCAATGCTGTGCACAAGACCAGATGTCAGCCTTGCCATAAGTATGGCCGGAAGGTTTCAAAGTAATCCTGGTATGGATCACTGGACAGCGGTCAAGAATATCCTAAAGTACCTGAAAAGGACTAAGGAAATGTTTCTCGTTTATGGAGGTGATCAAGAGCTCGTCGTAAAGGGTTACGTCGATGCAAGCTTTGACACTGATCCGGATGACTCTAAGTCTCAAACCGGATACGTATATATTCTCAACGGGGGAGCGGTAAGCTGGTGCAGTTCCAAGCAGAGCGTGGTAGCCGATTCTACATGCGAAGCGGAGTATATAGCTGCCTCGGAGGCGGCAAAGGAAGGTGTCTGGATGAAGGAGTTCATGACAGATCTTGGAGTTGTGCCTAGTGCACTAAACCCAATGACTCTGTTCTGTGACAACACTGGTGCCATTGCTCTAGCCAAGGAACCAAGGTTTCACAAGAGGACCAGACACATAAAGCGACGCTTCAATTCCATCTGCGATTCAGTCAAGGAGGAGGACATAAGCATTTGCAAAGTACACACGGATTTGAATGTTGCAGATCCGTTGACTAAGCCTCTTCCACGGGCTAAGCATGATCAACACCAAGACTCTATGGGTGTTAGATTCATTACCTTGTAATGCTAGATTATTGACTCTAGTGCAAGTGGGAGACTGTTGGAAATATGCCCTAGAGGCAATAATAAAAGAGTTATTATTATATTTCCTTGTTCATGATAATCGTTTATTATCCATGCTATAACTGTATTGATTGGAAACTCAAATACATGTGTGGATGAATAGACAAACTTTGTGTCCCTAGTAAGCCTCTACAGGACTAGCTCGTTGATCAAAGATGACCGCGGTTTCCAGGTCATAGACATGAGTTGTCATTTGATAACGGGATCACATCATTAGGAGAATGATGTGATGGACGAAACCCAAACGTTAAACATAGCTTTTGATCGTATCAGTTATCGCTATAGTTTTCTGCATGTCAAGTATAAGTTCCTATGACCATGAGATCATGTAACTCACTGACACCGTAGGAGTGCTTTGTGTGTGCCAAACGTCGCAACGTAACTGGGTGACTATAAAGGTACTCTACAGGTATCTCCGAAGGTGTCTGTTGAGTTGACATGGATCGAGACTGGGATTTGTCACTCCGTGTGACGGAGAGGTATCTCCGGGCCCACTCGGTAATACGTCATCTCAATGAGCTCAAAGTGACTAAGTAGTTGGTCACGGGATTATGTATTACGGTAACGAGTAAAGAGACTTGCCGGTAACGAGATTGAACTAGGTATAGAGATACCGACGATCGAATCTCGGGCAAGTAACATACCGACGAGACAAAGGGAACTGTATACGGGATTGCCTGAATCCTTGACATCGTGGTTCATCCGATGAGATCATTGAGGAACATGTGGGAACCAATATGGGTATCCAGATCCCGCTATTGGTTATTGACCTGGGAGTGTCTCGGTCATGTCTACATGGTTTCCGAACCCGCAGGGTCTACACACTTAAGGTTCGGTGACGCTAGGGTTGTTAGTGAGAACAGTGCATGGTTACCGAAGGTTGTTCGGAGTCCTGGATGAGATCCCGGACGTGACGAGGGTCTCCGGAATGGTCCGGGGACGAAGATTGATATATAGGATGAGAGTGATCGGAGTCCGGAAGTGTACCGGGGAGCATCGGGAAGTCGGCGGATGACCGAAAGGGGTTTCGGGGGTCCTGGAAGGAGTTTCGGGCCTAATGGGCCACAAAGGGGGGACACAACAGCCCTCATAGGGCTGTGCGCCCCCCCCCCCCTGGGCCCTCACCTCATGCGCCAAGGGGGCTGGACCCCCCTAGGGCTGCCGCACCCCCTTAGGCTTGGGGGGCAAGGCACCTGGGGGGGAAACCCTAGCCCCAGGGGGCGCCGCCCCCTCCCCATCTGCCCTGGCCGCCGGCCCCTAGGGGAAACCCTAGGGCGCCCCCTCCCCTCTCTCCCCCCTATATAAAGAGAGGCAGAGGGAGGGCAGCCATACACGTTCGTGCCTCGGCGCTGCCCTCCCTCTCCCACATCCATCTTCGTTTTCCCGCGGTGCTTGGCGAAGCCCTGCTAGAATCCTCCACCACCATCACCACCACGCCGTCGTGCTGCCGGTGTCTCCATCAACCTCTCCTTCCCCCTTGCTGGATCAAGAAGGAGGAGACGTCCCCGAGCTGTACGTGTGAAGAACGCGGAGGCACCGTTGCTTCGGTGCTTGGATCTTCAGCGATCTGAATCGCGGCGAGTACGACTCCATCAACCGCGTTCTTGAACGCTTCCGCTTAGCGATCTACAAGGGTATGTGGATCCAACTCTCCCCTCGTAGATGCATCTCCTAGATTGATCTTGGTGAACGTAGGGAAAATTTTTGTTTCCCATGCAACGTTCCCCAACAATACAATGGTATCTTGGAGATCTATTTGATGTAATGACTTTTTGCGGTGTGTTTATTGGGATCCGATGAATTATGAGTTTATGATCAGATTTGCCTTGATTTAATATCCATTCTTGATTATTATAGCCTCTTATTTCTTCTCTCATATTTGGGTTTTGTTTGGCCAACTTGATCTATTTATCTTGCAATGGGAAGAGGTGCTTTGTAATGGGTTCGATCTTGCGGTGTCCTTTCCTAGTGACAGAAGGGGCAACAAGCCACACATGTATCATTGCTATTAAGGATAAAAAGATGGGGTCTATTCCTACATGAATAGATCTTGTCTATATCATGTCATCGTTCTTATTGCATTACTCCGTTTAATCCATGAACTTAATACACTAGATGCATGCTAGATAGCAGTCGATGTGTTGAGTAATAGTAGTAGATGTAGGCTGGAGTCGATCCACTAATCTTGGACGTGATGCCTATATACATGATCATTATCTTGGATATCGTCATAATTATTTGCTTTTCTATCAATTGCCCAATAGTAATTTGTTTACCCACCGCATGCTATTTTCTCGAGAGAAGCCACTAGTGAAATCTACGCCCCCCGGGTCTATTTTCCAATCATATACTTTCAGATATATATTGCCATTTTCCTTTTTCTTTATTTGCAAATTTTGTTTTCAGATCTATATTATCAAAAACACAAAAATAACTTGTTGTGTTTTATTTTCTTTTATTTGCATCTATCAATCTACTACAATTTTATCTTACGTCACTTTTTGGCAACGTTACCCGGAAGGGATTGACCACCCCTTTAATGTCTCGGGTTGCAAGTATTTGTTCTTTGTGTGATGGTACCGTTTACATAGTGTTCCTTGGTTCTCCTACTGGTTCGATAACCTTGGTTTCATCACTGAGGGAAATACATTACCGTTGATGTGTTGCATCCTCCCTTATTCCTTGGGGAAAGACCAACGCATCTCAAGCGATATCGAAGGAACTTTCTATTGTCGTTGCTGGGGAGGATCACGTCAAGATTGTATCATGTCAACTTGCCACTTTCTGGCACCGTTGTCGGGGAGACATCATCAATATATATCAGGTTCCTACTCACAAATCTCATCTCCTTGCAATTTACATCATTTGCCATCTGCCTCTTGTTTTCATCTCCCCCACTTCACAAAAAAATTACATTTTTTCACCCTCTTTTTCGTTCGCCAATTTCTCGTCAGATCTGTTTTCGTTTGCCCTTATGTCTTACTTGGTTACTTTGCTTGGTTGTTTGGTATAATTGGGTGTTTATTGAACTCAGAAGGAAAGTGTTTATGGATCCTCATTCACTTGCTAATCTTTTTTAAAACATCCAATTATAATGAACCAATTGCTAGTGAGTTGAGTGCACTAGATTATCTTTATGAAGTTTTGCTTTAGATTCATGAATCTGGAAATTCTGATGAAGTGATAAAAGAAGAAATTTATGAAGTGATTCATGATAGCTCCTTGAATGAAAAGCATGATTGCAATGGTGTTATGATAAATTATCTTAATGTCAATTATGCTAATAATATGCTAAACCCCAAGCATGGGGATGCTAATTTTGATATGTCCTCTACTTATTGCAACGATCATGATTGGGGTGATTCTTCTTACAATCTTGAAAAATTATTTAAGCCTTATGATGAATATGTTTGTGATAATATTGAAAGTGGGTTTGGAGAGGTCATGACTTTATTTGATAATAATCCCACTATTTTGGACGAGTGTCAACTTTTTATGCATGTGGATCATGAACAGAAATTTTTACATGATAGCTATATTGTTGAATTTGAGTATGATCATACATGTAATTATTATGAGAGAGGAAAATATGGTTGTATAAATTTTCATGTTACTAAATTACCTCTCGTTATGTTGAGATTGTTATTGTTTCTTTGTTCTTCCTTGCATATATTAGATATTTCTTATCTTGATAATTTGGTTGCCAACATAATGCCTATGCATAGGAAGTATGTTAGACTTAAATTTCTTTGTCATGCGTTTCATGATGCTCTTTTTGTGCTTCAACTCTCGTCTTTCATGTGAGCATCATTGAAATCTCAAGCCTATCTTAATGACTATAAAGAAAGAGCTTGTTGGGAGGCAACCCAACAAATAAAATATTTTTTCTTTTTATTTTCATTTCTTGTGTGTTTACCCAATAATACCTCTGATTAGATGTGCTTTTGTGGTTTAAATAAGTGTTTGTTTCAAGCAAAGCCTTTGGGTGATTTGGTTAATAGTTGATTTGATTGCGTTGAAAATCAGAAGAAAAAAAATCGTCGACAGTTAGTATTTCTGACGATTACTAGAGCGTGATAAACTCTTTTTTGCGTTATCAATATACAAATTTTCCACTTTAACCTAATTTTTCAGAATTTTCAGAGCTACAGAAGTATGGTCAAAATTCGCATCTTTACAGACTGTTCTATTTTGACAGATTCTATTTTTGTTGTGTTATGTGGTTGTTTTGATTGATCTATGGTTTCTTTTGAAGAGTTTTTGCCATAGAAAAGTTCGAATACAATAGATATAATACAATTACAAAATATGAATTGGTTTGCTACAGTACTTAGAGTAAAGATTAGTTTTGTTATACTAATGAATCTCACGAGGTTTTATTGAGTTTTGTGTGATTGAAGTTTTCAAGTTTTGGGTGAGATCGCGATGGATGAAAGAATAAGGAGCAGCTAAAGGCTAAGCTTGGGGATGCCCGATGCACCCCAAGATAATATTCAAGAAGTATCAAGAAACTAAGCTTGGGGATGCCCCGAGTGGCATCCCCTCTTTCTTCTAATGACCATCGATATTTTACTTGAGACTATATTTTTATTCATCACATATCATGAGTTTTGCTTGGAGCGTCTTGTATGATATGAGTCTTTGCTTATTTTTTTAATTTTAATAAGTTTCCTTGCTATACACACCTATTTGAGAGAGTCAAATTATGCTATGATGGCTCCTATGCTTCACTTAAAAAAATTAGAGCCATGGAATTGCTCTAGTACTTCACTTATATCTTTTTGAGCACGGTGTGCTTTGCTATCTTTGAAGAAATTCTCTCATGCTTCACTTAGATTAATTTTAGAGAAATAAATATGATGCTCATGTTCTTCACTTATATTTGTTTGAGATTATTAAAAGCAACATAAGAAACTAGTCCCAAATGATAGATATCCAAGGGGAATATAATAAAAACTTTCACGAAGATCATTGGACAAAATAAACTTGATTCTTTGTAATAGTTTTGAGATATGATGATAGTGATATGTGAGCCATGTTAATGAGTAATTATGTTTTAGTAAGAATATTAATGTTAAGGTTTGTGATTCCCTATGCAAGAACGAAAGTCAATAGTCATGCAATGAAATTACATCCTACTTGTGTTGCATTATTTGGTGTTAGTTATAGTTAATTTTTTCTTATGATGGTTTTCGTTCTTGGTTGGTCACTTCTCAATCTCTTGCTAGCCTCCACTTTGTACTAAGTAGAAATATTACTTGTGCATCCAATTCCTAAAACCAAAGTTGTGCCAAATGAGTCCACCATAGCTAGCTATATGTGGTATTTCCTTGCCGTTCTAAGGAAATTTGTATGTGCTACCTCTAAATTCAAAATAAATTTCTCTTTTGTGTGCCCGTACCGCTCATGAAGCGACGAGGGGTGGCTAATATTTTTCATGCTAGATGTGTTATTGTCAAGATGGGTGTTTATTCACTTGTCATTGCACGAGAGTATGGCAGTAATAGGGATTCCTAGTCCCGAAATGAAAAAGAAAATTTACTTTATGTTGTCAAATAATATATTCCATGGAAAGTGCTGGTATGGAGGGCAACCATGGATACGGCTAGCCATGGCTTGTGAAAGTTTGGTGGAAAAAGGAATAAACTTTATTTTATATTTGGGAACCGCCTGTGATATATCTAGCATGGAAAGTGTTGCGAACTCTAAGTCATTCTTGTTGACGGGAAAAGCATGCCACCCAAAATAATTTTATCTATCAATTTAAGCGTTGAGCTCCGGCACCTTTACAAATCCCTACTTTTCTCTGTGAAGGGCCTATCTTTTACTTTATGCAATTTTTTTTATTTTGAGTCTCCATCTTCTCTTATAAAGCACCAACCACGGAACACTATTATCACACTTGAGCATTGGATATAGCTAATATTTTGATGTGTTACATGAATGGATCAATGATTGAGCATGGTGGGCTAGGGATAAGTTGCTTTAGTATTGATATTTTAAAAGACATGGTTGTTTGTTGATATGCTTGAGTATTAAAGTCCTCATGTCAAAACGAGACTATTGCTTTGAACCATACAAAAGTCCAAATGACCATGCTATAAAGAAACGAAAATGTGATGAACATGATAGGCAGCATTCCACATCAAAAATTCTGTTGTTATCATTTACCTACTTGAGGACGAGTAGGAATTAAGCTTGGGGATGCTGATATGTCTCCAACGTATCTATAATTTTTTTATTGTTCCATGCTGTCATATTATCATTCTTGGATGTTTTACATCATTTTATATCATTTTTGGGGACTAACCTATTGACATAGTACCAAGTGCCAGTTGTTGTTTTCTGCTAGTTTTTTACATTGCAGAAAATCAATATCAAACAGAGTCCAGATGCAGCGAAACTTTTTGTGGATTTTTTTGAACCAGAAGACATCCAATGGGCTAGTAAAGCACCTAGGGGGTGCCCCGAGGGGGCAAAACCCACCAGGGTGCACCTGGGCCCCCAAGCGCACCCAGGTGGGTTGTGCCCACCTCGGTGGCCTCCCGCACCACCTTTTCGCTCTATAAATACTCCAATATTCCAGAAACCCTAGGGGAGTCGACAAAATTTTATTCCAGCCGTCGCAAGTTCCAGAACCACGAGATCCAATCTAGAGCCCTTTTCTGGCACTCCACCAGAGGGGAACACGATCATGGATGGGTTCATCATCCTCATTGGTGCATCTCCGATGATGCATGAGTAGTTTACCATGGACCTACGGGTCCGTAGGCAGTAGCTAGATGGCTTCTTCTCTATTTGTATCTCAATACAATGGTCTCTTGGAGATATATTTGATGTAATGACTTTTTGCGGTGTGTTTGTTGGGATCCGATGAATTGTTAGTTTATGATCACATTTGCCTTGATTTAATATCCATTCCTGATTATTATAGCCTTGTATTTCTTCTCCTATATTTGGGTTTTGTTTAACCAACTTGATCTATTTATCTTGCAATGGGAAGAGGTGCTTTGTAAGGGGTTCGATCTTGCGGTGTCCTTTCCCAATGACAGAAGGGGCAACAAGGCACGCATGTATCGTTGCTATCAAGGATAAAAAGATGGGGTCTATTCCTACATTAATAGATCTTCTCTACATCATGTCATCGTTCTTATTGCATTACTTCATTTTTCCATGAACTTAATACACTAGATGCATGCTGGATAACGGTCGATGTGTGGAGTAATAGTAGTAGATGCGGGCAGGAGTTGGTCTACTAATCTTGGACATGATGCCTACATACATGATCATTGTCTTGGATATCGTCATAATTATTTGCTTTTCTATCAATTGCCCAACAGTAATTTGTTTACCCACCGCATGCTATTTTCTCTAGAGAAGCCACTAGTGAAATCTACACCCCCGGGTCTATTTTCCAATCATATACTTTCAGATATATATTGGCATTTGCCTTTTTCTTTATTTGCAACTTTTGTTTTCAGATATATATTATCAAATACCCAAAAATACCTTGTTGCGTTTGCTTTTATTTGCATCTTTCAATCTACTACAATTTTATCCTATCATTACGTCACTTTTTGGCATCGTTACCCGGAAGGGATTGACGACCCCTTAAACGCGTCGGGTTGCAAGTATTTGTTCTTTTCGTGCAGGTATCGTTTACATAGTGTTGCTTGGTTCTCCTACTGGTTCAATAACCTTGGTCTCATCACTAAGGCAAATACCTTACCGTTGTTGTGTTGCATCCTCCCTTATTCCTTGGGGAAATACCAACGGATCTCAAGCGACATCAGGAGACGGGAGAGAATCCAAGGTATTGTATTGATGTAGTGAATATGTGGACTCGTGTGCGCTTTCTCACCTCAAAGAAAATACTGGTAGTCGTAGTACATGATAGCCACTGAGTCAAAGCTGGCTTGCTACAGTTAAACTCCAGAACCCCCTTATTGATACTGATGCGTATGTACTTAGTTCTAATGTAAGTCTTGTTGAGTACATTTGTACTCATGTTTTCTTAATTCATGTTCTTGCAGAGGAGACGTTAGTCTCACTAGTTGTTCCAACGATGAGTTCGACATTGATCGATTAGCTTGGGAGTCCTAGACATAGGTATGGTTCCTTTGGAGGGTCTTGTAGATAGACATACTTTCTAGTCTTCTTTATTTTTAGATGTTTGTACTCAGACATGTTTATGCTTTAGCTTGTTTCTTGTATGACGTTGTATGTTGGATCATGATACCCATGTTTGTAATATCATGTTATGTATGGCTCCTCGGAGTCTCTTAAAGAAATACTTTGAGTCGTAGTAGACATGTTTATGCTTCCGCTTGTTTCTTGTATGACATTGTATGTTGGGTCATGAGACCCATGTTTGTAATATCATGCTATGTATGGCTCCTCGGAGTCTCTTAAAGAAATACTTTGAGTCATAGAGTAATGTTGTGATGCCATGTTGTATCTACACATATCGACCATATTGTGTGTATGTTATTGAAATGCTTGGTATGTGTGGGATCCGACACCTAGTTGTTATTTCTTGATAGCCTTCCTTATGGGCAAATGCCTCCTAGTGCTTCCATCCGGAACACATGGATTGACCGGCATGTGTCCTTCTTTGCTCCTGTCTTTGTCCCTACAGGAAAATGTCATGCGGTGTTTGCCGGGGTCCTGATAGCTTGCTACAGCCCAATTACACTTGTTGTTGGCTGATACGTGCATTGATGGGTCATGTATGCTTGTCCCTGTAAGTTTGTGCCACCTTGGTTTATAACTAGTCATGTTGGCCCGGGTTCTCTGTCATATGGATGCTATCGACACAATCATATGCGTGAGCCAAAAGGGGCAAACGGTCTTGGCCAGGTAAAGGCATCAGTCGTGGGTTACCGTGCGTGAAGTTGCAAAGTAATGTGATGTGTTACATGATAGATTGGTATGACTTTGGATCGGAGTCCTGACGCAAACAACTGGTCTTCTTCATTTGTTGAGAACTCATGAAACCATCGCCGTGGAGCAGATTACTTGATACCTCCTATGTTGTTTGTGGTCTTAACCTTGGGTGTAGTTTGTCCAGATTTTGGACACACTACTTGGGAAAACCCTACTAGTAGCGCGGGTTAATGTGCTAGCAGTAGCGTGGGACCCACACTACTGCTAGGGGGGCTATAACTAATTGGCAGTAGTAGCGCAGGTCTTACCCCACGCTACTGCTAGCGTGGGATTAGACCCGCGCTACTGCTAAATAGCAGTTGATCCTATTTTTTGCCCCGCACCACTACTATTAGTGTTTATTTCATTTCTTTATATTTATACTGTATATATCAATATACAATTTTTATACAGTAGCCCCAAACATGAATTTAAAAATATGTACTATTTCTAGTAAAATATTTCAACTTATTCCAAAAATGATGACAATTTTGAAGGGCATTTTGGTTCATTGTACTTTTTTAAATTTGAACCTAGTTAAATCAATTTAGTGATAGGGTTTTGATAATCCCCATTTCAAGTTAAAAAGATATTTAAACATGATGCAATAAGGTTAGCTAGGCTAGTGCAATATGAGATACTATGGATGTGACACATGACCGGAGCTCGGAGCACGCACCTGGAGCTGGTGTGCTCGCACGGCCGCTAAAAGGCTGGAGCTCACGCGTCGCCTACACGACCACGACCGGGGCTAGCACGCCCACACACCCAACCTCCTCCAGCTCCTTCAGCTCGGAGCTCCCGATGCTCAATGCGACCGCGACATTGTCGTGGTCTTTCAGCTCCCACTCCTCGATGTAGACACAATGACGCAGACCGAGGGCGGCACCTTGGGCTGAGCCGCGGTTACCAGAGGCGCGCCCAGGAGGAGCTGAGCCGCGTGGGGTGCAGTACCGCGTACGCTTGCCGCGCCTACCAGCACTGTCACACCTGCATCACAAGTGGTCGATGCGGTGGACGTGTGAGATGGGACCCCAGCTGCCATGTGGCATGGACCCACCTGTAAGGGAAGTGGTTAGGTGTGAGTAGTTGGGTATTTAGCCAGCGGTCGCAAGTAGGTTGGGTATGCGTGAATTGTACCAGAATCTGATCCTCACCTACTTTGTACCTCACCTTCCTCCTTAGCAAGAAACTTCCTTGCTAAGGCCTCCTTTGGTTCATAGGGTAGGAATATCATAGGAATAGGAAAATCATAGGAACTGAGGTGACATGCATCTCACTTCCTATAGGGGAAAAGATGTCACTTGATTCATAGGATAGGAAATTTTCCATTGAGTCTAGGCTAATTTTTTTTCCTTTGAAATGTAAAGGATTGATTCCTATCCTATATAGGAATAGGAATTCATTCCTACAAACCAAAGGGCTCCATAGGAATTTTTCCTGTAAAATTCCTATCCTCTAGAAATCCTACAAGATCCCTCCAAACCAAAGGAGGCCTAAGTCTCCATCTCATCCTCTTCCCCTTCTGTTCGATCTCTATCCGCAATAGAGGTCATGACAAACTGGTAATCAGAGCCTCCTGTTACCCCCACCAATTTCTCCCCACCGCCCTTTGATCCTCTCGATCCGTCCGTAACATCCATCGGTGCGAGTGTGGAACTGGCTCCGGCGAGATCCACCCAAAATCCCCAGGGAGGTTGGCCTGATTTGGAGCTGCGATGGCGCCACCCACCAAACCTTCCGCCCAAACTCGTCAGATCATCGCCCCATGTCAGAATCCACCGGCGAACTGAAATCCATGGTCTAGTCCCTCCTGACGCGGTTCGACGAGACCAAGCTCACCGGCGCAAGCATCGCGAGGCTCAGATCACGTTCAACACACAGGTCCCCTCCGACTGGCGCACCTTCGCAATCAGCTGGACCTCACACAAGCCAACATCGACGAGGTTCGGCAACCCCCCCCCCACCATCGCCTACCGTCGTCGCGCGTCATTAACAAAACGAGGCCGACCACCAAGACGGTGAGCCCCAGGCGTCCTCGATGACATCCCTGGAGCACGCACACAGCCCTTGTCCTCAAGGGCCAATCGTTCGCCTCGCCAACAACGGGCCGCCTCTACTTCCAATGCGGCCCTCTATGCCCTTCGCGGGCGCAAGTTAGGTTGTGGTTCAGAGCGGGCCACGGCACATACCACGGGTCGACCGAGGAGTACACCGTCAAACCTCCCAAGCATGATTTTCCTCACTTCGACGGCAACACACCCAACCTCTGGATCGACCGTTGCATCGCCTACTTCCATCTGTACTGCATCCTGTCGTGTAGCTGGGTGACCATGGCATCACTCTACATCGATGGGCATGCGGTGCACTGGTTCCAGGTGTACTGTCAGATGTACCGGTCACCAACTTGGGAGGATTTCACGGCGGCCCTCATCAACGAGTTCAGCCCGGACGAGTTCGAGGTGGAGATGCATAAGTTGATGCAGCTCTGACAGACCGGCACCATCTCTGAGTACAGGATGACGTTCGAATCCCACATGTACCACCTTCTCGCCCTGGATGCCACGCTTAACCCCAAGCTCTTCATCACCCAGTTCTTGTTGGGCTTGCGTGATGATCCTTGGGCCGCCGTTTGTCTACCAGAGTCGTCGAGCATTACTCGCGTGATTGTGCTGGCACGGATCATGGAGGAAGAGGCGGGCACTCAACATGCACGGCAGCGGATCATCCCCGCGGGTCGACCACCACCACCCCTCCTACCACAACCACACGGGCCGTGGGGGCAACACGGCCAGGGGGCGCCACCGTGCCCAACGACGAGCTGGCACGCGAGCGGCAGCTCCGCGAGCATTGGCGTGCCAACGGTCTCTGCTTCAAATGTGGCGATCATTACTCCCGCGAGCATCGCTGCAAGCCAGCCACCCAACTGCTTGCAATCCAGCTCGGTTACTATGGTGAAGTGCTCAGCGACAACACGGTTCATGCCTTGGACCTGCTAGACACACCAGCACAACAGAAGCCGGCACCAAAATACTGCATGCTCTCCACTCATGCGGTCGCGGGGACTGAGTCGGCTCGCACCATCCGTCTTCGCGCTCTCATCAACAACCAAGTTATGTTGTTGTTGGTGGACTCAGGGAGCACGAACAACTTCATTCCCAAGTCCTTTGCCGACCGCATTCAAGAAACGTCCGTCCCGATGCTGGCGGTCGAGGTCCGTGTCGCCAACGGGGAGCGCATGTCATGCGACAACATGGTCCAAGGACTAAAATGGTGGATTCAGGGGCACACATTCAACATAGATATGCGCCAACTGGACTTGGGGGCCTACTATGGCGTGCTCGACATTGACCGGCTGGAGCAGTTCAACCCAATGAGCTACAACTGGCTCGATAAGACGCTCACTGTTGAGCACCAGGGCACCACGATCACGTTGCAAGGTGTTCGACCTAAGCAAAACGAGATGCTGAAGGAGATCGATCCCAATCAGCTGCGCAAATGGCAATCACGCAATGACATTTGGTGCATGGCCGTGCTGGACCTGCCCCGCGCACCAGAGCCGCAAGCGACCAAGGTACCGCCTAGCGTGCGAGGCATCCTGGAAAAATTCACCGACGTGTTCGCTGAACCAGAAGGTCTGCCGCCTCACCGCAGCTACGATCACGCCATCACTCTGGTGGAAGATGCGCGCCCCGCCAACTCCCGACCCTATCGCTACTCACCGTTGCAGAAGGACGAGATCGAGCGCCAAGTCCAAGAGATGCTGCAGTCGGTCATCATCATGCACAGCATGAGCCCCTACGCAGCGCCCGTACTCCTCGTCAAGAAGAAGGACGGCACATGGCGTTTCTGCGTCCACTATCGACGGCTCAAAGATGCCACGATCAAAAACAAGTTTCCGCTCCCGACCGTGGACGAACTACTCGATGAGCTGGCCGGCGTGGCGTTCTTCTCCAAGCTCGACCTTCGCAACGGCTACCATCAGATCCATATGCATGCTGGTGATGAAGAGCAGACCGCATTATAGACACATCACAACCACTTTCACTTCAAAGTGATGTCGTTCGGGCTAGCGAATGCCCTGACCACTTTTCAATGCTTGATGAACGCCATCTTTGCCAAGTATGTTCGTAAATTCGTAATCATTTTTCTCGATGACATCTTTGTCTTCAGTGAGACCTTGGAGGAGCACCTGGAGCACCTATGCCTCGTCTTCGACCTGCTGCGGGCGCATCAATTGTATGCCAAGGAATCCAAGTGCTCGTTCACGCAGGACGACATCTCCTACCTTGGCCACATCATTCCAAGGACGGTGTTGCGACTGACTCGAAGAAGACACAAGCCATCATGGCGTGGCCTACTCCGACCACGGCCACAGAGCTCCGCGGCTTCCTCGGCCTCACTAGCTACTATCGCAAGTTCATCGCGCACTACGGTATCATCGCCAAGCCGCTGACCAGCCTCCTGACCACGAAGGGCTTCGAGTGGACGGAGCGGGCGTATGTGGCATTTGACTTGCTCAAGCGCGCGATGGTAACCGCGCCCGTGCTTGCGCTGCCAGACTTTGCGCGCCCGTTCTCCATCAAGATAGACGCGTGCGACACCGGCGTCGACGCGGTGCTGGCGCAGGAGGGCCACCCGATGGCGATCTTCGGCAAGGCACTTGGAGTGCACAATCAGAAGTTATCAGTGTACGAGAAGGAGTTCATTGCCGTCATGATGGCCGTCGATAAATGGCGCGCCTACCTTCGGTGGGGACTGTTCACCATCGTCACCGATCACAAGAGTTTATGCAATCTTCAAGATCAGCAGCTCGCCACCGATTTGCAGCGCAAGGCCATGAACAACTTGGTGGGCCTCCGTTCAAGTTCTGCTACCACCGTGGCAGCGACAACGACGCCGCGGATGCTCTGTCCTGAGTGGGCGTGACGCTTAACCTTGATGCGCTATCAATTTGCCAGCCCGCCTGGGTGCAGGAGGTGGCAAAATCCTACGCTACGGACGCCGATGCACAGGAGCGCATGGCGCGCTTGGCGGTCACCAGCCCCGACGACGACGGGTTCGGGTTCTACAAGGGGCTCATTCACAAGCATGATATGCTATAGATCGGGAAGAACACGGCGCTCCAGATGAAGATCATCAGCGCCTTGCATGACAACGCGGTGGGGGGTCACTCCGGCACTACCGCCACTTACCAGAGAGTCAGGAAACTATTCGTGTGGGAGGGCCTCAAGGCTAACGCCACAGACTACATGCGTCAATGTCCAGTCCAATGTTCGGGAAATCGGTAATCGGTAATTGCTCAGTCAGTTAGGGAGTAGGGATTAATCGTGAATCGGCCAATTAATCAGAATTAATCGGTCGAGCATTAATCGGTCAATTTTTTTTATAAATCTCAAAATCCCGGTGTTGAGACCAGATTTTCGCCACGCAAAAATGAAATTTAAATGGCCTCATATGAAAAAGTACCCAATATGAAGAAAAAATGAACATGAAAGTTATTTGTACCAGCAAGGCGAACAACTTTTATGCATTCGATTATTTTGATCCAAGGTCATATGTCACATGTGAGTTCAAAAAACCAAACTGTTATATGAGTGTATGTGTGTATGACAAGTTGACAACAATGCTCTGACAAGTTGACAACAAGCGAGGAGGGGTGGGAGAGGAAGGGCCGCTGTTGGCCGGCGGCGGGGTAATGGTGGGTGGAGGCCACGGTAAGAGGCGAGCCACGGGTGAGGAGGGGGACGGGGTAGATGCAGGAGGAGGGGAGCGGAGGAGGGAGGCTACGAGGAGAGGAGGGAGAGGGAGGGCCGGCCACGCCGTTGGCCGCCGGTGGGGGGGGCGGCGGTGCTAGGTGGGTAGCGCAGGCGGCGGCGGGGGGTGGACTTCTCTGGTCTGTCAGACCTAACACCACGTACGGGTGAGGATTGAGGAGAGATGAGGGGGGCTGATATTTTACTTTTACAGTATGCCCCCTGGGAGTCCAGCGATTAATCGGTCTGCAGCAGATTAATCGGTTGTCAGACGATTAATCGGCCGATTAATCCCCAAGCCGAGTAACACTGGCGAGTACATGTAATTTACAAGGTGGATGGCCGAGCAACGATTAATCGGCCGATTAATCGTCTACTCGGCCGATTTTTTGAACAATGGTCCAGTCTATCAGCACACCAAGCATGAACAGAGCAAGCCGGCGGGCACGCTCGCACAGTTGCCCGTACCAACTGCTTGTTGGGGAACGTAGTATTTTAAAATTTTCCTACGATCACGCAAGATCTATCTACCAGATGTATAGCAACGAGAGGGGAGAGTGTGTCTACGTATCCTCGTAGACCGAGAGCGGAAGCGTCAAGTGATGCGGTTGATGTTGTCGAACTTCTTCGCGATCCAACCGATCAAGCACCGAACGTACGGCACCTCCGCGTTCAGCACACGTTCAGCTTGATGACGTCCCACGAGCTCTTGATCCAGTTGAGCTTCATGGGAGAGTTTCGTCAGCACGACGGCGTGGTGACGGATATGATGTGTTCACCGGCGCAGGGCTTCGCCTAAGCTCCGCGACGGTATGACCGAGGTGTGATTCTGTGGAGGGGGGCACCGCACACGGCTAAAACAATTCAACTTGTGTGTCTTTGGGTGCCCCCCTGCCCCCGTATATAAAGGAGCAGGGGAGGGAGGCCGGCCGGCCTCTCCTGGTGCGGCTAGGAAGGGAGTCCTACTAGGAATAGGATTGCAATCCTATTCCTAGTAGGATTCACCGAAAGGAAGAAGGGGGAAAGGAATAGGAGAGGTGGCGCCCCCCCCCCCCCCAATCCTAGTCCAACTAGGATTCCTAGGTGGGGGCGCCGGCAAGCCCTATGGGCTGCCCCTCTCTTTCCCTTTAGGCCCACCATGGACCATCCCCTCTCGTAGGGGGTTCCGGTAACCCCCTCCGGCATTCCCGATAAATCCGAAACTTTTCCGGTATACTTCCGGTGTCCGAATATAGCCGTCCAATATATCAATCTTTATGTCTGTGATTTCATCCGGTATACTTCCGGTGTCCCAATATAGCCGTCCAATATATCCGAGACTCCTCGTCATGTCCGTGATTTCATCCGGAACTCCGAACTACCTTCGGTACATCAATACTCAAAAACTCATAATACCGATCGTCATCAAACGTTAAGCGTGCGGACCCTACGGGTTCGAGAACTATGTAGACATGACCAAGACTCATCTCCGGTCAATAACCAATAGCGGAACCTGGATGTTCATATTGGCTCCCACATATTCTACGAAGATCTTTTATCGGTCAGAACCGCATAACAACATACGTTGTTCCTTTTGTCAAACGGTATGTTACTTGCCCGAGATTCGATCGTCGGTATCTTTATACCTAGTTCAATCTCGTTACCGGCAAGTCTCTTTACTCGTTCCGTAACACATCATCTCGTGACTAACTCATTAGTCTTTTGCTTGCAAGGCTTATTATGATGTGTGTTACCGAGAGGGCCCAGAGATACCTCTCCGACACTCGGAGTGACAAATCCTAATCTTGATCTATGCCAACACCACGAATACTTTCGGAGACACCTGTAGAGCATCTTTATGATCACCCAGTTACGTTGTGACGTTTGATAGCACACAAGGTGTTCCTACGGTATTCGGGAGTTGCATAATCTCATAGTCATAGGAACATGTATAAGTCATGAAGAAAGCAATAGCAGTCAAACTAAACGATCATAGTGCTATGCTAACGGATGGGTCTTGTCCATCACATCATTCTCCTAATGATGTGATCCCGTTGATCAAATGACAACTCATGTCTATGGTTAGGAAACATAACCATCTTTGATCAATGAGCTAGTCTAGTAGAGGCATACTAGGGACATACTGTTTTGTCTATGTATCCACACATGTACTAAGTTTCCGGTTAATACAATTCTAGCATGAATAAAAGACATTTATCATGATATAAGGAAATACAAATAACATCTTTATTATTGCCTCTAGGGCATATTTCCTTCAGTCTCCCACTTGAACTAGAGTCAATAATCTAGATTACAATGTGATGATCCTCACACCCATGGAGTCTTGGTGCTGATCATGTTTTGCCCGTGGAAGAGGCTTAGTCAACGGGTCTGCAACATTCAGATCCGTATGTATTTTGCAAATCTCTATGTCTCCCTCCTTGACTAGATCGCGGATGGAATTTAAGCGTCTTTTGATGTGCTTTGTTCTCTTGTGAAACCTGGATTCCTTCGCCAAGGCTATGGCTCCAGTGTTGTCACAAAAGATTTTCATTGGACCCGATGCACTAGGTACTACACCTAGATCGGATATGAACTCCTTCATCCAGACTCCTTCATTTGCTGCTTCTGAAGCAGCTATGTATTCCGCTTCACACGTAGATCCCGCCACGACGCTCTGCTTGGAACTGCACCAGCTGACAGCTCCACCGTTCAATAAAAATACATATCCGGTTTGTGACTTTGAGTCATCCGGATCAGTGTCAAAGCTAGAATCGACGTAACCGTTTACGACGAGCTCTTTGTCACCTCCATATACGAGAAACATATCCTTAGTTCTTTTCAGATACTTTAGGATGTTTTTGACCGCTGTCCAGTGATCCACTCCTGGATTACTTTGGTACCTCCCTGCTAGACTTATAGCAAGGCACACATCAGGTCTGGTACACAGCATTGCATACATGATAGATCCTATGGCTGAGGCATAGGGAATGACTTTCATTTTATCTCTATCTTCTGCAGTGGTCGGGCATTGAGTCTTACTCAACTTCATACCTTGTAAAACAGGCAAGAATCCTTTCTTTGACTGATCCATTTTGAACTTTTTCAAAATCTTATCAAGATATGTGCTTTGTGAAAGTCCAATTAAGCGTCTTGATCTATCTCTATAGATCTTGATGCCTAATAAGTAAGCAGCTTCTCCGAGGTCTTTCATTGAAAAACTTTTATTCAAGTATCCTTTTATTCTATCCAGAAATTCTATATCATTTCCAATTAACAATATGTCATCTACATATAATATTAGAAATGCTACAGAGCTCCCACTCACTTTCTTGTAAATACAGGCTTCTCCAAAAGTCTGTATAAAACCATATGCTTTGATCACCTCATCAAAGCGTATATTCCAACTCCGAGATGCTTGCACCAGTCCATAGATGGATCGCTGGAGTTTGCATACTTTGTTAGCACCTTTTGGATCGACAAAACCTTCTGGTTGCATCATATACAACTCTTCTTTGAGATATCCATTTAGGAATGTAGTTTTGACATCCATTTGCCAGATTTCATAATCATAAAATGCGGCAATTGCTAACATGATTCGGACAGACTTAAGCATCGCTACAGGTGAGAAAGTCTCATCGTAGTCAACTCCTTGAACTTGTCGAAAACCTTTCGCAAAAAGTCGAGCTTTGTAAACAGTAATATTACCGTCTGCGTCGGTCTTCCTCTTGAAGATCCATTTATTTTCGATGGCCTGCCGATCATCGGGCAAGTCAACCAAAGTCCACACTTTGTTCTCATACATGGATCCCATCTCAGATTTCATGGCTTCAAGCCATTTTGCGGAATCTGGGCTCATCATCGCTTCCTCATAGTTCGTAGGTTCATCATGGTCTAGTAACATGATTTCCAGAACTGGGTTGCCGTACCACTCTCGTGCGGAACGTACTCTGGTTGATCTACGACGTTCAGTAGAAACTTGATCCGAAGTTTCATGATCATTATCATTAACTTCCTCACTAATTGGTATAGGAATCACTGGAACAATTTCCTGTGATGTACTATTTTCCAATCCGGGAGAAGGTACAATTACCTCATCAAGTTCTACTTTCCTCCCACTCACTTCTTTCGAGAGAAACTCTTTTTCTAGAAAGGATCCGTTCTTAGCAACGAATATTTTGCCTTCGGATCTGTGATAGAAGGTGTACCCAACAGTCTCTTTTGGGTATCCTATGAAGACACATTTTTCCGACTTGGGATCGAGCTTATCAGGTTGAAGTGTTTTCACATAAGCATCGCAGCCCCAAATTTTAAGAAACGACAACTTTGGTTTCTTGCCAAACCATAGTTCATAAGGTGTCGTATCAACGGATTTAGATGGTGCCCTATTTAACGTGAATGCAGCTGTCTCTAAAGCATAACCCCAAAACGATAGTGGTAAATCGGTAAGAGACATCATAGATCGCACCATATCCAATAAAGTACGGTTACGACGTTCGGACACACCATTACGCTGTGGTGTTCCAGGTGGCGTGAGTTGTGAAACTATTCCACATTGTTTCAAATGAAGACCAAACTCGTAACTCAAATATTCTCCTCCACGATCAGATCGTAGGAACTTTATTTTCTTTTTACGATGATTCTCTACTTCACTCTGAAATTCTTTGAACTTTTCAAATGTTTCAGACTTGTGTTTCATTAAGTAGATATACCCATATCTGCTCAAATCATCAGTGAAGGTCAGAAAATAACGATACCCGCCGCGAGCATCAACACTCATTGGTCCACATACATCAGTATGTATGATTTCCAACAAATCTGTTGCTCGCTCCATAGTTCCGGAGAACGGAGTTTTAGTCATCTTGCCCATGAGGCATGGTTCGCAAGCACCAAGTGATTCATAATCAAGTGATTCCAAAAGTCCATCATTATGGAGTTTCTTCATGCGTTTTACACCAATATGACCTAAACGGCAGTGCCATAAATAAGTTGCACTATCATTATTAACCTTGCATCTTTTGGTTTCAATATTATGAATATGTGTATCACTACAATCGAGATCCAATAAGAATAGACCACTCCTCAAGGGTGCATGACCATAAAAGATATTATTCATTAAAAATGGAACAACCATTATTCTCTGATTTAAATGAATAACCGTCTCGCAATAAACAAGATCCAGATATAATGTTCATGCTTAACGCTGGCACCAAATAACAATTATTTAGGTCTAAAACTAATCCCGAAGGTAGATGTAGAGGTAGCGTGCCGACGGCGATCACATCGACTTTGGAACTGTTTCCCACGCGCATCGTCACCTCGTCCTTAGCTAATCGTCGTTTAATCCGTAGTCCCTGTTTCGAGTTACAAATATTAGCAACCGAACCGGTATCAAATACCCAGGTACTACTACGAGAATTAGTAAGGTACACATCAATAACATGTATATCACATATACCTTTGTTCACCTTGCCATCCTTCTTATCCGCCAAATACTTGGGGCAGTTCCGTTTCCAGTGTCCAGTCCCCTTGCAGTAGTAGCACTCAGTTTCAGGCTTGGTTCCATAATTGAGGCTTTCTGCGAGAACAGCAAAAATCTTGCTATTCTCCTTGAAAATCCCTTCCTTGCCCTTTTTCTTGAAACTAGTGGTATTGTTGATCATCAACATTTGATGCTCCTTTTTGATTTCTACCTCCGCAGCTGTGAGCATAGCGAAGAGCTCGGGAATTGTCTTTTGTATCCCTTGCATATTATAGTTCATCACGAAGCCATTATAGCTTGGTGGTAGTGATTGAAGAATTCTATCAATAACACTATTCTCATCAACTTGGCAACCAAGTTGAGTCATATGATTGTAGTGCCCATACATTGTGAGCAAGTGTTCACTGATAGAACTATTCTCCTCCATCTTGCAGCTATAGAACTTATTGGAAATCTTATATTTCTCAATCCGGGCATTTGCTTGAAATATTAACTTCAACTCTTGGAACATCTCATATGGTCCATGACGTTCAAAACGTCGTTGAAGTCCCGGTTCTAAGCCGTAAAGCATGGCACACTGAACTATCGTGTAGTCATCAGACCGCGACTGCCAGACGTTCAAAGCGTCTGCATCAGCGGAAGGGGGCTTGTCACCTAGCGGTGCTTCAAGGACATAATTCTTCTGTGCAGCAATGAGGATAATCCTCAGGTTACGGACCCAGTCCGTGTAATTGCTACCATCATCTTTCAACTTAGCTTTCTCTAGGAATGCATTAAAATTCAAAGGAACGGTAGCACGGGCCATAGATCTACAACGACATAGATATGCAAAAACTATCAGGACTAAGTTCATGATAAATTAAAGTTCAATTTAATCATATTAATTTAAAGAACTCCCACTTAGATAGACATCCCTCTGGTCATCTAAATGATCACGTGATCCAAATCAACTAAACCATGTCCGATCATCACGTGAGATGGAGTAGTTTTTAATGGTGAACATCTTATGTTGATCATATCTACTATATGATTCACGCTCGACTTTTCGGTCTCCAGTGTTCCGAGGCCATATCTGTATATGCTAGGCTCGTCAAGTTTAACCCGAGTATTCTGCGTGTGCAAAACTGGCTTACACCCGTTGTATTTGAACGTAGAGCTTATCACACCCGATCATCACGTGGTGTCTCGGCACGACGAACTTTCGCAACGGTGCATACTCAGGGAGAACACTTATACCATGAAATTTAGTAAGGGATCATCTTATAATGCTACCGTCGTTCTAAGCAAAATAAGAAGCATAATAAGATAAACATCACATGCAATCAAAATATGTGACAAGATATGGCCATCATCATCTTGTGCTTTTGATCTCCATCTTCAAAGCACCGTCATGATCACCTTCGTCACCGGCTTGACACCTTGATCTTCATCGTAGCATCGTTGTCGTCTCGCCAACTATTGCTTCCACGACTATCGCTACCGCTTAGTGATAAAGTAAAGCAATTACATGGCGATTGCATTTCATACAATAAAGCGACAACCATATGGCTCCTGCCAGTTGCCGATAACTTTACAAAACATGATCATCTCATACAAAACCGTATAACTCATCATGTCTTGACCATATCACATCACAACATGCCCTGCAAAAACAAGTTAGACGTCCTCTACTTTGTTTGTTGCAAGTTTTACGTGGCTGCTACGGGCTTAGCAAGAACCGTTCTTACCTACGCATACAAAACCACAACGATGTTTCGTCAAGTATGTGCTGTTTTAACCTTCACAAGGACCGGGCGTAGTCACACTTGATTCAGCTAAAGTGAGAGAGACAGACACCCGCCAGTCACCTTTAAGCAACGAGTGCTCGTAACGGTGAAACCAGTCTCGCGTAAGCGTACGCGTAATGTCGGTCCGGGCCGCTTCATCTCACAATACCGCCGAAGCAAAGTATGACATGCTGGTAAGCAGTATGACTAGTATCATCCACAATCTCATTGTGTTCTACTCGTGCATATCATCTACGCATAGACCTGGCTCTGATACCACTGTTGGGGAACGTGGTATTTTAAAATTTTCCTACGATCACGCAAGATCTATCTACCAGATGTATAGCAACGAGAGGGGAGAGTGTGTCTACGTACCCTCGTAGACCGAGAGCGGAAGCGTCAAGTGACGCGGTTGATGTTGTCGAACTTCTTCGCGATCCAACCGATCAAGCACCGAACGTACGGCACCTCCGCGTTCAGCACACGTTCAGCTTGATGACGTCCCACGAGCTCTTGATCCAGTTGAGCTTCATGGGAGAGTTTCGTCAGCACGACGGCGTGGTGACGGATATGATGTGTTCACCGGCGCAGGGCTTCGCCTAAGCTCCGCGACGGTATGACCGAGGTGTGATTCTGTGGAGGGGGGCACCGCACACGGCTAAAACAATTCAACTTGTGTGTCTTTGGGTGCCCCCCTGCCCCCGTATATAAAGGAGCAGGGGAGGGAGGCCGGCCGGCCTCTCCTGGTGCGGCTAGGAAGGGAGTCCTACTAGGAATAGGATTGCAATCCTATTCCTAGTAGGATTCACCGAAAGGAAGAAGGGGGAAAGGAATAGGAGAGGT
>LR738713.1:517674608-517707449 GCA_902687465.1 Secale cereale | reverse complement strand
CGTCGCCGCCGCCGCCCGACCACACCACTCTTTGCCGTCGGAACTGTGTGGCCGTCGCCAACTCCGGCAAGAAGGTGAGATCTCCCCTCTTCCCCTCGCGAATCTTCTTCCCCTCCCTAAGCGCGTCTCCCTTCGGTGGCGGATCTGAGCTAGAAAATTTATTTTTAGTAGAAATGGATAGTGCTAGATGGATGGATGAATGGATATGATATCTCTTTGATAGATGGATGGATGAATGGATAGTGCTAATTTTTTGACATTAGTACTGTGATATTTAGTAGAAATTGATTTATTTGTACAAATTGATATATTTAGTAGAAATTGATAGAATGCGTTATGTGTAGAATGAGAGTTTTGATTAGTAGTTTCTGAAATGGATAGAATGTGTTATGTGTTATGTGTTATGTGCACTGAAGAAATCGGGGAAAGTCCTCATGTTCCAAGTTAAAAGTGACCAGTAATATTGTTTGTAGCTATGTGGCATATGAATCTGGTACTCGTCGGGCTTTTCCATCGATTGATCCTCTATAAATTAGGCGGTGACAAATTGTTGTTGTAGGTCACCACATGCTATATAGTTTGTTGTTGTAGGTCACCACGTACTATCTAGTTTGCTATGCAATTTGCTGTTGTAGGTCACCACATGTTATCTAGTTTGTTGTTGTAGGTCACCACATGCTATCTAGTTTGCTATGCAATTTGCTTTTGTATGTCAACCCTCGACATTGAGATGATATCTATACATTGCAATATTTGAACTACTTATCGTTGGTGTCAATATTCAATGATATGAAATTGCATATTATCTTGATCGTATACGATATGTTCGTAGGTCATGGCCAATTCTGGAGGCAACAACGAGTCGGTGTGCAATGTGGACATGACCAACAATGAATTCTTAGACACTTAAGAGTATATCATCAAGATCGTGCAAGGGGGCAAATGGCCAGCTCAAGGTGGAGATTAAAGAGCTAAACAAGGATACTATTCGGCTAGTTAAGGAGACTAATGAGCTGACGATCGAGAGGGACAAGCTCGTCGAGGATCGGGATAAACTGAAGGAGGAGAGAAAATTTCTCAGGACTGAGAGGATCGACCTCAAGATGGCCATGGATCAGCTTAAAAGAGATGGATAGGAGAATGGAAAGAAGCTTTGCCAGTTGAGCGTGCTCCTTGAGGAGTGAGGAGCTGGTCATTTTTCCCTCGCGGAACTTCATGGAGGACGAGTTAGTTCTCTAGTTTTCTATCAATGGGGTTCCTTGGTAATCGTCTACGATAACGCCATCTTCTTCATCAATTCATTTTTTCGAGCCTTTACAAGCATGGTCATTAACATGGTCTGGCGATGCTGGCATGGTTGCCTACCTAGGTGTAACGCCCCGGACACACCCGCCGGTGGTCGTTACTCCTGGGGGGATCTAGACTGACCTCACATATCAATACTAGTCTTTTCTGCGCACTTTGTCCTCACTCGTGCGCACCCGGGAGCAACTTCCCGGTCGGTCACCCATCCTGATACTACTCCAAGCCGAGCACGCTTAACTTTGGAGTTCTATCCGCATGGGCTCCCGGAAAAGAAGGAATTCCTTATTGATGTGAGTAGTCTATCATCGCTAATAAGCCAGGCTATCACATACACCCACACTCAGAGGAACCGACGTCCTCGTCGAGCCACATGAACGTTTCCTCTTGGCACAAACGTCTTTGCATCCAGTCTGATACATGTGTCATGCAGTGTGCCTCGACGGGTCACAAACGTCATGAATAACATGACCGAGCACCTGTCCGCAAACACCCGTGTAACCGCGAGGGTCGGCTCTGATACCAACTTGTAATGCCCCGAACACACCCGCCGGTGGTCGTTACTCCTGGCGGGATCTAGACTGGCCCCACATATCAATACTAGTCTTTTCTGCGCATTTTGTCCTCACTCGTGCGCACCCGGAAGCAACTTCCCGGTCGGTCACCCATCCTGATACCACTCGAAGCTGAGAACGCTTAACTTTGGAGTTCTATCCGCATGGGCTCCCGGAAAAGAAGGAATTCCTTATTGATATGAGTAGTCTATCATCGCTAATAAGCCAGGCTATCACACTAGGTCGATGTAGTGCCTCGCCGGTGTTGTTTCAATTCAACGATGTTTTGTCCTCTGATACTTTATTGGCTGAATTCCTCGATGTTATTCACGGCGACAAGAGCTATGGTGACACAACAATGATGAGTTCGTCTATGACTTCAATGAGAACCTTAATGCACAGGGATTGGTTGTAACTTTCACTTTGGCTAGGTCCATTTCTGCATATGTAGATTTTACTTACCCTACTATCTGATCATACCCTATGTTGCATGTACTACACTTCGATACAACGATGCCGCCAAGCTAACAAAGTAGGATCAACTCTAGCAGAGTCACCATGTTGACTTGATCGCTATAACAACCACTGATATGGAAATTTTGGCCGAAAAGGCTGCTCTAGCAGAGTCATCATACCGCCCCTAATCGGCACAATTTATGAAGGCCACTTCAAATCGAGTGTGTGAGCCTCCGTATTTGCAGGGGCATTGCTTTTGAGTGTTTCCATTGCCAACCGCTAGCGGGGAGGTGAAGGAAATATGCCCTAGAGGCAATAATAAAGATGTTATTTGTATTTCCTTATATCATGATAAATGTCTTTTATTCATGCTAGAATTGTATTAACCGGAAACTTAGTACATGTGTGGATACATAGACAAAACAGTATGTCCCTAGTATGCCTCTAATAGACTAGCTCATTGATCAAAGATGGTTATGTTTCCTAGCCATAGACATGAGTTGTCATTTGATCAACGGGATCACATCATTAGGAGAATGATGTGATGGACAAGACCCATCCGTTAGCATAGCACTATGATCGTTTAGTTTAACTGCTATTGCTTTCTTCATGACTTATACATGTTCCTATAACTATGAGATTATGCAACTCCCGAATACCGTAGGAACACCTTGTGTGCTATCAAACGTCACAACGTAACTGGGTGATCATAAAGATGCTCTACAGGTGTCTCCGAAAGTATTCGTGGTGTTGGCATAGATCAAGATTAGGATTTGTCACTCCGAGTGTCGGAGAGGTATCTGTGGGCCCTCTCGGTAACACACATCACAATAAGCCTTGCAAGCAAAAGACTAATGAGTTAGTCATGAGATGATGTGTTACGGAACGAGTAAAGAGACTTTCCGGTAACGAGATTGAACTAGGTATAGAGATACCGACGATCGAATCTCGGGCAAGTAACATACCGTTTGACAAAAGGAACAACATATGTTGTTATGCGGTTCTGACCGATAAAAGATCTTCGTAGAATATGTAGGAGCCAATATGAACATCCAGGTTCCGCTATTGGTTATTGACCAGAGATGAGTCTCGGTCATGTCTACATAGTTCTCGAACCCGTAGGGTCCGCACGCTTAACGTTTGATGACGATCGGTATTATGAGTTTTTGAGTATTGATGTACCGAAGGTAGTTCGGAGTCCCGGATGAGATCACGGACATGACGAGGAGTCTCGGAATGTCCGAGACATAAAGATTGATATATTGGACGGCTATATTCGGACACCGGAAGTATACCGGAAAAGTTTCGGATTTATCGGGAATGCCGGAGGGGGTTACCGGAACCCCCTACGAGAGGGGATGGTCCATAGTGGGCCTAAAGGGTGAGAGAGAGGCAGCCCATAGGGCTGGCCGGCGCCCCCCATCTAGGAATCCTAGTTGGACTAAGATTGGGGGGGCGCCACCTCTCCTATTCCTTTCCCCCTTCTTCCTTTCGGTGAATCCTACTAGGAATAGGATTGCAATCCTATTCCTAGTAGGACTCCCTCCCTAGCCGCACCAGGGGAGGTTGGCCGGCCTCCCTCCCCTGCTCCTTTATATACGGGGGCAGGGGGGCACCCAAAGACACACAAGTTGAATTGTTTTAGCCGTGTGCAGTGCCCCCCTCCACAGAATCACACCTCGGTCGTACCGTCGCGGAGCTTAGGCGAAGCCCTGCGCCGGTGAACACATCATATCCGTCACCACGCCGTCGTGCTGACGAAACTCTCCCGTGAAGCTCAACTGGATCAAGAGCTCGTGGGACGTCATCAAGCTGAACGTGTGCTGAACGCGGAGGTGCCGTACGTTCGGTGCTTGATCGGTTGGATCGCGAAGAAGTTCGACAACATCAACCGCGTCACTTGATGCTTCCGCTCCTGGTCTATGAGGGTACGTAGACACACTCTCCCCTCTCGTTGCTATGCATCTGGTAGATAGATCTTGCGTGATCGTAGGAAAATTTTAAAATACTACGTTCCCCGACAGTGGCATCAGAGCCAGGTCTATGCGTAGATGATATGCACGAGTACAACACAATGAGATTGTGGACGATACTAGTCAGACTGCTTACCAGCATGTCATACTTTGCTTCGGCGGTATTGTGAGATGAAGCGGCCCGGACCGACATTACGCGTACGCTTACGCGAGACTGGTTTCACCGTTACGTGCACTCGTTGCTTAAAGGTGACTGGCGGGTGTCTGTCTCTCTCACTTTAGCTGAATCAAGTGTGGCTACGCCCGGTCCTTGTGAAGGTTAAAACAGCACATACTTGACGAAACATCATTGTGGTTTTGTATGCGTAGGTAAGAACGGTTCTTGCTAAAGCCCGTAGCAGCCACGTAAAACTTGCAACAAACAAAGTAGAGGACGCCTAACTTGTTTTTGCAGGGCATGTTGTGATGTGATATGGTCAAGACATGATGAGTTATACGGTTTTGTATGAGATGATCATGTTTTGTAAAGTTATCGGCAACTGGCAGGAGCCATATGGTTGTCGCTTTATTGTATGAAATGCAATCACCATGTAATTGCTTTACTTTATCACTAAGCGGTAGCGATAGTCGTGGAAGCAATAGTTGGCGAGACGACAACGATACTACGATGAAGATCAAGGTGTCAAGCCGGTGACGAAGGTGATCATGACGGTGCTTTGAAGATGGAGAACAAAAGCACAAGATGATGATGGCCATATCATGTCACATATTTTGATTGCATGTGATGCTTATCTTATTATGCTTCTTATTTTGCTTAGAATGACGGTAGCATTATAAGATGATCCCTTACTAAATTTCAAGGTATAAGTGTTCTCCCTGAGTATGCACCGTTGCGAAAGTTCGTCGTGCCGAGACACCACGTGATGATCGGGTGTGATAAGCTCTACGTTCAAATACAACGGGTGTAAGCCAGTTTTGCACACGCAGAATACTCGGGTTAAACTTGACGAGCCTAGCATATACAGATATGGCCTCGGAACACTGGAGACCGAAAGGTCGAGCGTGAATCATATAGTAGATATGAACAACATAAGATGTTCACCATTGAAAACTACTCCATCTCACGTGATGATCGGACATGGTTTAGTTGATTTGGATCACGTGATCATTTAGATGACCAGAGGGATGTCTATCTAAGTGGGAGTTCTTTAAATTAATATGATTAAATTGAACTTTAATTTATCATGAACTTAGTCCTGATAGTTTTGCATATCTACGTCGTTGTAGATCAATGGCCCGTGCTACCGTTCCTTTGAATTTTAATGCATTCCTAGAGAAAGCTAAGTTGAAAGATGATGGTAGCAATTACACGGACTGGGTCCGTAACCTGAGGATTATCCTCATTGCTGCACAGAAGAATTATGTCCTTGAAGCACCGCTAGGTGACAAGCCCCCTTCCGCTGATGCAGACGCTTTGAACGTCTGGCAGTCGCGGTCTGATGACTACACGATAGTTCAGTATGCCATGCTTTACGGCTTAGAACCGGGACTTCAACGACGTTTTGAACGTCATGGAGCATATGAAATGTTCCAGGAGTTGAAGTTAATATTTCAAGCAAATGCCCGAATTGAGAAATATGAGATTTCCAATAAGTTCTACAGCTGCAAAATGGAGGAGAATAGTTCTATCAGTGAACACTTGCTCAGAATGTCTGGGTACTACAATCATATGACTCAACTTGGTTGCAATGTTGACGAGGATAGTGTTATTGATAGAGTTCTTCAATCACTGCCACCAAGCTATAAAGGCTTCGTGATGAACTATAACATGCAAGGGATGCAAAAGACAATTCCCGAGCTCTTCGCTATGCTCAAAGTTGCGGAGGTAGAAATCAAAAAGGAGCATCAAGTGTTGATGGTTAACAAGACCACTAGTTTCAAGAAAAAGGGCAAGGGAAAGAAAGGGAACTTCAAAAAGAATAGCAAGTCAGTTGCTACTTCAACGAAGAAACCCAAATCTGGAGCCAAGCCTGAAACTGAGTGCTTCTACTGCAAGGGGACTGGACACTGGAAGCGGAACTGCCCCAAGTATTTGGCGGATAAGAAGGATGGCAAGATGAACAAAGGTATATGTGATATACATGTTATTGATGTGTACCTTACTAATGCTCGTAGTAGTACCTGGGTATTTGATACCAGTTCGGTTGCTAATATTTGTAACTCGAAACAGGGACTACGGATTAAACGAAGATTAGCTAAGGACGAGGTGACGATGCGCGTGGGAAACGGTTCCAAAGTCGATGTGATCGCCGTCGGCACGCTACCTCTACATCTACCTTCAGGATTAGTTTTAGACCTAAATAATTGTTATTTGGTGCCAGCGTTGAACATGAACATTATATCTGGATCTTGTTTATTGCGAGACGATTATTCATTTAAATCAGAGAATAATGGTTGTTCCATTTTGATGAATAATATCTTTTATGGTCATGCACCCTTAAAGAGTGGTCTATTCTTACTGGATCTCGATTGTAGTGATACACATATTCATAATATTGAAACCAAAAGATGCAAGGTTAATAATGATAGTGCAACTTATTTGTGGCACTGCCGTTTAGGTCATATTGGTGTAAAACGCATGAAGAAACTCCATAAAGATGGACTTTTGGAATCACTTGATTATGAATCACTTGGTGCTTGCGAACCATGCCTCATGGGCAAGATGACTAAAACTCCGTTCTCCGGAACTATGGAGCGAGCAACAGATTTGTTGGAAATCATACATACTGATGTATGTGGACCAATGAGTGTTGATGCTCGCGGTGGGTATCGTTATTTTCTGACCTTCACTGATGATTTGAGCAGATATGGGTATATCTACTTAATGAAACACAAGTCTGAAGCATTTGAAAAATTCAAAGAATTTCAGAGTGAAGTAGAGAATCATCGTAACAAGAAAATAAAGTTCCTACGATCTGATCGTGGAGGAGAATATTTAAGTTACGAGTTTGGTCTTCATTTGAAACAATGTGGAATAGTTTCACAACTCACGCCACCTGGAACACCACAACGTAATGGTGTGTCCGAACGTCGTAACCGTACTTTTTGGATATGGTGCGATCTATGATGTCTCTTACCGATTTACCACTATCGTTTTGCGGTTATGCTTTAGAGACAGATGCATTCACGTTAAATAGGGCACCATCTAAATCCGTTGATACGACGCCTTATGAACTATGGTTTGGCAAGAAACCAAAGTTGTCGTTTCTTAAAATTTGGGGCTGCGATGCTTATGTGAAAACACTTCAACCTGATAAGCTCGATCCCAAGTCGGAAAAATGTGTCGTCATAGGATACCCAAAAGAGACTGTTGGGTACACCTTCTATCACAGATCCGAAGGCAAAATATTCGTTGCTAAGAACGGATCCTTTCTAGAAAAAGAGTTTCTCTCGAAAGAAGTGAGTGGGAGGAAAGTAGAACTTGATGAGGTAATTGTACTTTCTCCCATATCGGAAAGTAGTACATCACAGGAAATTGTTCCAGTGATTCCTACACCAATTAGTGAGGAAGTTGATGATAATGATCATGAAACTTCGGATCAAGTTTCTGCTGAACGTCGTAGATCAACCAGAGTACGTTCCGCACCAGAGTGGTACGGCAACCCAGTTCTGGAAATCATGTTACTAGACCATGATGAACCTACGAACTATGAGGAAGCGATGATGAGCCCAGATTCCGCAAAATGGCTTGAAGCCATGAAATCTGAGATGGGATCCATGTATGAGAACAAAGTGTGGACTTTGGTTGACTTGCCCGATGATCGGCAGGCCATCGAAAATAAATGGATCTTCAAGAGGAAGACCGATGCAGACGGTAATATTACTGTTTACAAAGCTCGACTTGTTGCGAAAGGTTTTCGACAAGTTCAAAGGAGTTGACTACGATGAGACTTTCTCACCTGTAGCGATGCTTAAGTCTGTCCGAATCATGTTAGCAATTGCCGCATTTTATGATTATGAAATCTGGCAAATGGATGTCAAAACTGCATTCCTAAATGGATATCTCAAAGAAGAGTTGTATATGATGCAACCAGAAGGTTTTGTCGATCCAAAAGGTGCTAACAAAGTATGCAAACTCCAGCGATCCATCTATGGACTGGTGCAAGCATCTCGGAGTTGGAATATACGCTTTGATGAGGTGATCAAAGCATATGGTTTTATACAGACTTTTGGAGAAGCCTGTATTTACAAGAAAGTGAGTGGGAGCTCTGTAGCATTTCTAATATTATATGTAGATGACATATTGTTAATTGGAAATGATATAGAATTTCTGGATAGCATAAAAGGATACTTGAATAAAAGTTTTTCAATGAAAGACCTCGGAGAAGCTGCTTACATATTAGGCATCAAGATCTATAGAGATAGATCAAGACGCTTAATTGGACTTTCACAAAGCACATACCTTGATAAGATTTTGAAAAGGTTCAAAATGGATCAGTCAAAGAAAGGATTCTTGCCTGTTTTACAAGGTATGAAGTTGAGTAAGACTCAATGCCCGACCACTGCAGAAGATAGAGAGAAAATGAAAGTCATTCCCTATGCCTCAGCCATAGGATCTATCATGTATGCAATGCTGTGTACCAGACCTGATGTGTGCCTTGCTATAAGTCTAGCAGGGAGGTACCAAAGTAATCCAGGAGTGGATCACTGGACAGCGGTCAAAAACATCCTAAAGTATCTGAAAATAACAAAGGATATGTTTCTCGTATATGGAGGTGACAAAGAGCTCGTCGTAAATGGTTACGTCGATTCTAGCTTTGACACTGATCCGGATGACTCAAAGTCACAAACCGGATATGTATTTTTATTGAACGGTGGAGCTGTCAGCTGGTGCAGTTCCAAGCAGAGCGTCGTGGCGGGATCTACGTGTGAAGCGGAATACATAGCTGCTTCAGAAGCAGCAAATGAAGGAGTCTGGATGAAGGAGTTCATATCCGATCTAGGTGTAGTACCTAGTGCATCGGGTCCAATGAAAATCTTTTGTGACAACACTGGAGCCATAGCCTTGGCGAAGGAATCCAGGTTTCACAAGAGAACAAAGCACATCAAAAGACGCTTCAATTCCATCCGCGATCTAGTCAAGGAGGGAGACATAGATGTTTGCAAAATACATACGGATCTGAATGTTGCAGACCCGTTGACTAAGCCTCTTCCACGGGCAAAACATGATCAGCACCAAGACTCCATGGGTGTGAGGATCATCACTTTGTAATCTAGATTATTGACTCTAGTTCAAGTGGGAGACTGAAGGAAATATGCCCTAGAGGCAATAATAAAGATGTTATTTGTATTTCCTTATATCATGATAAATGTCTTTTATTCATGCTAGAATTGTATTAACCGGAAACTTAGTACATGTGTGGATACATAGACAAAACAGTATGTCCCTAGTATGCCTCTACTAGACTAGCTCATTGATCAAAGATGGTTATGTTTCCTAGCCATAGACATGAGTTGTCATTTGATCAATGGGATCACATCATTAGGAGAATGATGTGATGGACAAGACCCATCCGTTAGCATAGCACTATGATCGTTTAGTTTAACTGCTATTGCTTTCTTCATGACTTATACATGTTCCTATAACTATGAGATTATGCAACTCCCGAATACCGTAGGAACACCTTGTGTGCTATCAAACGTCACAACGTAACTGGGTGATCATAAAGATGCTCTACAGGTGTCTCCGAAATTATTCGTGGTGTTGGCATAGATCAAGATTAGGATTTGTCACTCCGAGTGTCGGAGAGGTATCTCTGGGCCCTCTCGGTAACACACATCACAATAAGCCTTGCAAGCAAAAGACTAATGAGTTAGTCATGAGATGATGTGTTACGAAACGAGTAAAGAGACTTGCCGGTAACGAGATTGAACTAGGTATAGAGATACCGACGATCGAATCTCGGGCAAGTAACATACCGTTTGACAAAAGGAACAATGTATGTTGTTATGCGGTTCTGACCGATAAAAGATCTTCGTAGAATATGTAGGAGCCAATATGAACATCCAGGTTCCGCTATTGGTTATTGACCAGAGATGAGTCTCGGTCATGTCTACATAGTTCTCGAACCCGTAGGGTCCGCACGCTTAACGTTTGATGACGATCGGTATTATGAGTTTTTGAGTATTAATGTACCGAAGGTAGTTCGGAGTCCCGGATGAGATCAAGGACATGACGAGGAGTCTCGGAATGTCCGAGACATAAAGATTGATATATTGGACGGCTATATTCGGACACCGGAAGTATACCGGAAAAGTTTCAGATTTATCGGGAATGCCGGAGGGGGTTACCGGAACCCCCTACGAGAGGGGATGGTCCATAGTGGGCCTAAAGGGTGAGAGAGAGGCAGCCCATAGGGCTGGCCGGCGCCCCCCACCTAGGAATCCTAGTTGGACTAGGATTGGGGGGGCGCCACCTCTCCTATTCCTTTCCCCCTTCTTCCTTTTGGTGAATCCTACTAGGAATAGGATTGCAATCCTATTCCTAGTAGGACTCCCTCCCTAGCCGCACTAGGGGAGGTTGGCCGGCCTCCCTCCCCTGCTCCTTTATATACGGGGGCAGGGGGCACCTATAGGATCGAAAGTAGGTCTAGAGGGGGGGTGATTAGACTACTTGACAATATAAAAAATCTGCCTTTGGATCATGCAATGTTTTTGGCAGTTTCACAATTAAGATCAATTCAAGTAACACCCTACACATGCAATTCTAGAGTATATGCAGCGGAAAGTAAATTGCACATGTAAAAGAGAGGTGGAGAAGATCAAACGCAGTTTGGTGACACGGAGATTTTTGTCGTGGTTCCGATAGGTGGTGCTATCGTACATCCACGTTGATGGAGACTTCAACCCACGGAGGGTAACGGCTGCGCGAGTCCACGGAGGGCTCCACCCACGAAGGGTCCACGAAGAAGCAACCTTGTCTATTCCATCACGGCCTACGCCCACGGAGGACTAGCCTTACTCGGGGTAGATCTTCACGAAGTAGGCGATCTCCTTGCCCTTACAAACTTCTTGGTTCAACTCCACATCTCAAGACGGAGGCTCCCAAGCGACACCTAACCAATCTAGGAGGCACCACCCCCCAAAAGGTAATAGACGGTGTTGATGATGATGAACTCCTTGCTCTTGTGCTTCAAGTGATAATCTCCCCAACACTCAACTCTCCTCACTGATATGGCTGTGGTGGAAGAAAGATTTGAGTGGAAAGCAACTTGGGAAGGCTAGAGATCAAGTTTCATATGGTAGGAATGGAATGGCTTGATCTCAACACAAGGGTAGGTGGTTCACTTCTCAGAAAGTGTATGGTAGAAGTGGTGGTACTTTCTGATGGCTCTCCTCACGAATGAGGAGGGGGTGGAGGGGTATATATAGCCTCCACACAAAATCCAACCGTTACACACACATTTGACCAATCTCGGTGAGACCGAAGTGAAAACTCGGTCAGACCGAAAGTTCAAATATAGTGAATGTTGGGATTTTCGGTGGGACCGAAAATACCATCTCGGTTTGTCCGAAGTGAGTCAAAGGTTAGGGTTTGCCATCTCGGTGTGACCGAAAACAACAACTCGGATATTCCGAAATGCTGTCATTTGGTTACAGAAGGTTGGCAGAACATTTTCGGTGAGACCGAGACTCAGAATCGGATGGACCGAAAAGTTAGGGTTTAGGGAAAGAACTGAAGTGGTTCATCTCGGTGGGACTGAGTTTGCTGAATCGGTTTGTCCGAGATTACTTATGAGTGTGTTGTAAAGTGAAGAGTGCTGATAGTTGAGGGAGCTAGATCACCAAGCACTTGAGCAACAAGAACATTAACACAACCTCATCCCCTTTTAATAGTATTGGCTTTTCCTATGGACTCAATGTGATCTTTGATCACTAAACCAAAAATGGAGTCTTGAGCTTTTGCCAATGCTTGTCTTAGCATTTTGAGGGGTCCACTTCTTCAGACATTTCCATACCCATATCATCGAACTTTTCTGAAATGATTCTCAAGAGAATATTAGTTCAATGATATATATGTTGTTATTAATTACCAAAACCACCCGGGGATTAGTTGCACTTTCAATCTCCCCCTTTTTGGTAATTGATGACAACATATAGATCAAAGCTTCGACAAAGGATATAATCAAAGAATAATATTGTCGCTTTGAGAAGTATGTGATAAACAAGAGCTCCCCCTAAATTTGTGCATTATTTAAAATTTGCGTTTGAATGCAAATGCACAATCGATTAGGATTATGGGTCACTCTTCCATGTCACATACATCTTGGTGGAGCGCACAAAATGATAAGAATGAGTAACATACACTCAATCACCAAGACAAGAGTAAATAGCCATACAATAAGGAATAGCATATGATAAGCAATAAGCACACATTAAGGCATAGTATGACTAAGCACTCATTAAGGTAGCATCAAACGTAGTAGCAAGCACACATAAAGTATCTGGAACCAAAAGAAACCAATGTATCTCAAGGAAAACCGGCAAAAGAACGAAAAAACGAAAGAGCACTCTCTCTCTCGAAGCCCTATGATCTATAACAATTTCTCCCCCTTTGGCAACAAGTTACCAAAAAGTTCGAAAAGGTATAGAGCTAAACGTCACTGCGGGCTCTGCTGGCGGCTCCCGTCTGGGTAGATGTCGGTGTAGAGATAGCTGCATCTGCGAAGACCTCTGCTGATGTCTGCGGTGGAGGAGTGGATGCTGGAGCTGAAGGAACTGCTGGAGCTGTAGCTGGCGCTGAAGTGGTAGCCCTGGAGTCTGTCACTGGAATAGCTGCAGATCTGGATCCTCTGGGAACCTGAGCAGTCTGGCGATGAGAATCCTGGACTAGATCATCCTGCATAAGCTCTGCTCTCTCCTGCCTAGTCTCCTCCATGTCTGCCTCAAGCTTGTTGACAGACACCTGAATCTCAGTCAGCTTCACGTCCAGAGCGTGGATCTTGTCCTCGACAATCCTCTCAAGGCTCTCCTGAGATTGCTCAATGCTGGCCAGGCGTTGTTCAATCCTTTGGGTAGCTTCAAGAATTTGTTCTCCAAAGCTCTTTGGCTTAGCTGCTGCTGCTGCTGCCTCTTTGTCAGCTTTAGCTTTCTTCGCAGCTTCAATTTTGGCTTGCCCTTCAACTGAGGTGGGATCCTCTTCATCCATCACAACTACGTTGTCCTCATGCTCTGGCTGCAGTGGCAAGTGCTTCCTATCCAACATGAATTTGCCCGTGCCAAACTTGGCGTTGATGAGCATCTCTATCTGCGGTGCAAACCCACATGACCTCTTTTGGTCAGCTGCAGTCCTCTTAATGGTTTCTACCATCAAGTCCATCACCTTAAAAGGTGCCTTCTCATCGAGAATGTGCAGCATGTTGATAGAATAGCCTCGTATCATCCGGTGGTCACCTGACTTAGGCATCAAAGTATGCCTCAGAATAGTGTTAGTGGTGGTCAGACCTGCCTGGAGATAATACACTGAGTCGAGCTTCCATCCCTCTAAATCAGCAGCTGGGATCTCCTTGTACATATTCTTCATGGAATCATGACTCTTCTTAGGAATCCCATAGACATCAATGTCGTCCTCTCTCTGCACTGGAGCGTTCAGAAGTTCTGCCAATTCTTCAACAGTCGAAGAAAACCTTTGACCTTCAGTCATCCAGGTGATCTTGCCATCAGGGTAGAAGTGGGCAGTGGCATAGAACTACATGATCATCTCGTCATTCCAGGCTGTCAGCTCTTGACCCACGAAGTCAGCAACTCCACATGCAGTAAAGCTCTCATGCACATGGGGAAAGAAGTCCCGGTGCTCTTCACTGTCAATGTATTTCCAGTCAACATACCTGGTGTCAGCAACAATGGGCTTCTTATCCATTAGCACGGTCTCATAGAAATCCTGCTGCTCTCTGGTGTGGAATCTGGGGTCCACAGCAGTCCTTCTCCTTACGGCATATGGATCAGACTGTCTCCATAGCCTGAGACCTTTGTCCTTCCTTGCCTTCATGTCCTCAGCTTGAGGATGAGCATCATTGTGGAGTGGCAGCTTGGGACGGAGCTTGAGCAACACATGCTCTTCATCTGATTCAGACGGTGGCATCTCTCCTTTGTTCTTCTCAGAAGCTGGAATGCTTCTGGTTGTTCTCTTGGGCTTGGCTGGAGCTGCTTTGGAAGGAGCAGGCTTCTTGGGCTTAGAAGAGGCTTGAGCCCGAATAGCATCACCCATGAACTTAGCTTTCTGAGGAGGAGGCTGGGGTGCTTCTTCTTCTTCTTCAGCATCAACTTGAGGTTCAGCATAAACAACCCTCTTCCTTTTGGAAGTCTTCTTCACCTTGCTTGGAGCAGGCTCTTCCAAGTTGAGCTTCTTAGCAACTGCAGACTGTTTTACCTTGCTTGTACCTTTCCTTGGCTGCTGCCCTTGGTGCTCTTTGGCAACCACATTCCTCTTGGGCTTGGAGGTAACTTCCTCAGCAACAAAGTCGGAGTCCTCATCATCAGAAGTTCTCTTCTTCCTGGTTCTCGTAGCTGCGGGAGGCAGACCACTAGGGGTGCTCCTCTCACCATCATCACTAGAGCTGCTTGCATGACTTGTATCTGCCTCTGGAATTTCAGCAAACGGTGATTCAGACCTGTTCTGGCTGTCACTGACATCTGACATGGCTGAAAGACCTGTGAAAAGATAAGGTATAGGCAGAATGGAAGAGTTATCACAACTGCAGAAGTTTTTGCAAAAAGAATGAGTTAAAAACTTAGTTTTGAGTTTTCACAGAATGTATTTCGGTCAAACCGATTTTAGGTTTCGGTGCAACCGAAGTGCTCAACAGAAACCTACACACCACTTTCGGTCAGACCGAAGTGGGTTTCGGTCCTACCGAAAACTTAGGGTTTCACTGAAACTTCTTTTCGGTCGTTCCGATTGGCACAACTCGGTTAAACCGAACTATGCAGTGCAATGGCCAGAGGCCAAATCGGTCATTCCGATTTTCAAAAATCGGCTTCACCGAGATGCATTCCGTGGAAACCTAAACCTAAGAATTTTCCTCGAAACTAGACGATCTGAACTATTGTGTGGGGAACATATCAAACATGGATTGAATCATGGCAGCCTATCGTGCAAGAATCAGCAGTGGAGCACGAAAAGGGATCGGGACACACCCTAACTTGGTGGTGTCCCTCTACGGCGGCAACGGTGGAGATGATTACCGTTGACGGCGGCGGAGACCTGCGGCGAGGGCGCACAGGCGACGAAGGCGACGATCCGTAGACCAGGGCGGCGGCAGCAGGGGTCTTGGGGGCGAACGGTTTGAAGAAAGAAATCGCGCGCAGCCCCTCAGGTATATATAACCCCGTGCTGTCGGTGGGACCGAGTTGAAAAACTCGGTGTCACCGAGATGTATATCTGCTGTGCAGTTACACATATCGGTCAGACCGAGAGTTTGAACTCGGTTTCACCAAGATGAAACCTAGATCAGTCTAAGCGTTTCGGTTGGACCGATATTGAGAAACCGGTCAGACCGAAATGGACTTAGAAGGTTTTGGAAGTCAGCCTTAGACGAATCGGTGGTTCCGAGTGCTCCTCACTCGGACTGTACGAAAAAGACTTGTTCAAAGTTGTGATATGAGCATGAATAGAGTTTTGAGACAAGAAAGCATAGATAGCTAGGGAAAGGTGCTTAGGCATTCTTGTCCATCCATTTGGCCAGAAAAAGAAACCAAAACAATCAAAACCACAAATGGATGTCCTTGAATGAATAGAATCATGCATTCAACATGCTCACACAATAAGATAGCAACTGAAATATGTGTCAAACATGCACAACCAATCACTCTAGCTACTAGCACACAATTTGTCGATGACTAGGTCATCTATATATGAGTATATTGACTTAGGAGCCAAATGAGAACATTTGATCATAGGTCATACTCATCGTTTAAGCACAAGTGGGGTTACCACTTTTACATAAAGCATTTATGTGTTCACATCATTTGGAGATGCTTTAGCTCAATTTTTTAGAGCAAAGCTCCCCCTAGATGTGAGAACCCCTTTTAAAGGGTCAAACTAACCTTGGGTTGTCGTAGAAGACTTCATGTAGATGTTGAAGATGTGGATGCTCAATGTTGATGTAGATCATCAAGAGTTGAGAGCTATCCTTGAATTAGGGCACTTTCAATACCTACATGGGTTAGTCCCACAAGGAACAAACAAGAATATCCATGGACATAGAGTGAAGTACACAAAAGATAATGTCCATGAAGGCAATGATTACCTTGTCCCTTGACTTACCAACAAGAGGGTTTGTGACTCCTTGAACAAGTGCATGATGTGGAAGTTGATTGCACAAGTTCTTGCCAAAATGAATATGAGTGAAGTTTGTTGGCGGAGTCACCCTCAAGAACCTACTAGTTCTTCTTCTTTGGGATCCACATCATCTTGATGGGAATCCTTGGTGTTGTAGTTGAGCTTGACGAAGTAGAACTTGATGTGTCCTTGGGAACCCACTTGACCATGGCTTGAGGTGCTTCAATGAATGCATCAATCTCCTCTTGAAGCTTGTCCTTGGCCTTTAGCTTGTGGTCTTGTGGTGGAAGGTCATCTTGAGCTTGTTCCACATTGGAAGAAGTAGGATCATACTTCTCCTTTTGTGAGACAAACTGTGGAGTAGGGTATTGACCTTCTTCCCACTCAACACCTTCGGCGTTGAACTTTCGCTCAAAACCAATCCCTTGATTCTTCCGGTGTCTTCCTTGTTTGCGAACAATCTCCTCAATGTTCTTGCTTCCGGCAAGACTCTTGTAGACACCTTTCTCTATGATTTCCTTCAATAAGCTATTTTCTTGCTCAAGTGTAACTTGGCTTGAAACATTGTTAGTGGAATCAAGAGAACTACTAGAAGCAACAATATTGGATTTAACATTGTTATTGTTACTACTAGAGGAAGAATTTTTCTTATGCTTGTCATGCTTAGTCTTAATAGGTGGCAAGAAATTAGACAAGAGAAGTCGTTTGGCAAGATATGAAGAACTCTTCTTTCGAAGATCGTCATTGATCGCTTTTAGAAACTCATGTTCTTGCTCTAGAGTGAGCTTCTCGAAGCGTAGCTTCTCATGAGATCTTAGGAGCTCTCTATGATCTTCTTGAGTTGTTTCATGAGCTAACTTAAGAGTGTTTAGTTCTTTAGTTAGACGCTCAATCTCCTTCATAGCATTGTCATTCGACTCTTCTCGACTATAAAGACTACTAGCATTTTCATCATTACTAAGCTCACTAGATTTATCATGCAAGAGCTCATCTTCACCAAGCAAGTCATCCTCATCACTATCAAAGTCAATGAATTCAGGGTGTGTTACCTTGGGACCTTTAGCCATGAAGCATCTTCCAATTCCCTCATTTGGTGAATCAAATAAGTCGTAGGAGTTGGAGTTGGAGGATACGAGTGCAAGTCCACCAACACCTTCATCTTGACTATAGTCGGAGTCGGAGTGATAGCTTCCATCGGATTGATTGTCAGAGTCGGAGCCGGAGACCCATTCACCAACATGAGCTTGATGTCTTCTTCTTGTGTAGCTCCTTGATGACTTGTCTTTCCTCTCCGAATCCTTGCTTCTCCGAGAGGGTCTTCGTTCATAATGATCATCTCTACTCCTTCTCTCTCTCCGAGGTGACTCATCTCTTGCTCTTCTTCTTGGAGATTCTTCTCTTCTCTTGTGGGGAGCCGTACACTCATTTGAGAAGTGTCCGGGTCTTCCACAATTGTAGCAGTTTCGATCACGACTAGAAGATCTCTTTTCATCATATGATCTAGACTTTGAGCTTCTTTCTTTGCCTCTATTCTTGTAGAACTTGTTGAAGTTCTTGACCATTAGGCTTATCTCTTCATTGGAAATTAGCTTGTCACTTGAGGTAGTAGGAGCATCACTTGTAGCTTTGTAAGCACCACTTGACTTGTTGTGAAGCTCTTCCTTATCCTTAAGTGTCATCTCATGAGCAACAATTCTTCCAATGACTTCAGTTGGCTTGAGAGTCTTGTAGTTTGGCATCATTTGGATCAAAGTGCACACGGTGTCATACTTTCCATCCAAAGCTCTGAGAATCTTCTTAATGATGAATCGGTCGGTCATTTCTTCGCTACCTAAGCCGGCAATCTCATTTGTGATGAGAGCAAGCCTAGAGTACATCTCAGCGACTCCTTCACCATCCTTCATCTTGAACTTGTCAAGTTGACCTTGAAGAATATCTAGCTTTGATTCCTTCACAGATTCAGTACCTTCGTGCATTTCAACCAAAGTATCCCAAATCTCCTTAGCATTCTCAAGACGGCTGATTTTGTTGAACTCTTCGGGACACAAAGCATTGAAGAGAATGTCACAAGCTTGAGCATTGTTTTGCAACATCCGCAACTCTTCGGGTGTAGCTTCGCGATCCGGAACTTTTCCTTCTTCAAAGAAATCACCTTGCATGCCAACACAAATAATGCCCCATGCGGCTGGGTTATGACCAAGAATATGCATTTTCATTTTATGCTTCCAACTAGCAAAATTTGTACCATCAAAGTAAGGACCTCTACGATAATTACCCTCACTAGACGCCATACTCTCCTAGGTTGTGAAACCAAGCTTATGGAGTCCAATGCAATGGAAACCAAGGCAATGGAGACCAAAGCTCTGATACCACTTGTAGGATCGAAAGTAAGTCTAGAGGGGGGGTGATTAGACTACTTGACAATATAAAAGATCTGCCTTTAGATCATGCAATGTTTTTGGCAGTTTCACAAACAAGATCAATTCAAGTAACACCCTACACATGCAATTCTAGAGTATATGCAGCGGAAAGTAAATTGCACATGTAAAAAGAGAGGTGGAGAAGATCAAACGCAGTTTGGTGACACGGAGATTTTTGTCGTGGTTCCGATAGGTGGTGCTATCGTACATCCACGTTGATGGAGACTTCAACCCACGGAGGGTAACGGCTGCGCGAGTCCACGGAGGGCTCCACCCACGAAGGGTCCACGAAGAAGCAACCTTGTCTATTCCATCACGGCCTACGCCCACGGAGGACTAGCCTTACTCGGGGTAGATCTTCACGAAGTAGGCGATCTCCTTGCCCTTACAAACTTCTTGGTTCAACTCCACATCTCAACGACGGAGGCTCCCAAGCGACACCTAACCAATCTAGGAGGCACCACCCCCCAAAAGGTAATAGACGGTGTTGATGATGATGAACTCCTTGCTCTTGTGCTTCAAGTGATAATCTCCCCAACACTCAACTCTCCTCACTGATATGGCTGTGGTGGAAGAAAGGATTGAGTGGAAAGCAACTTGGGAAGGCTAGAGATCAAGTTTCATATGGTAGGAATGGAATGGCTTGATCTCAACACAAGGGTAGGTGGTTCACTTCTCAGAAAGTGTATGGTAGAAGTGGTGGTACTTTCTGATGGCTCTCCTTACGAATGAGGAGGGGGTGGAGGGGTATATATAGCCTCCACACAAAATCCAACCGTTACACACACATTTGACCAATCTCGGTGAGACCGAAGTTAAAACTCGGTCAGACCGAAAGTTCAAATATAGTGAACGTTGGGATTTTCGGTGGGACCGAAAATACCATCTCGGTTTGTCCGAAGTGAGTCAAAGGTTAGGGTTTGCCATCTCGGTGTGACCGAAAACAACAACTCGGATATTCCGAAATGCTGTCATTTGGTTACAGAAGGTTGGCAGAACAATTTCGGTGAGACCGAGTCTCAGAATCGGATGGACCGAAAAGTTAGGGTTTAGGGAAATAACTGAAGTGGTTCATCTCGGTGGGACTGAGTTGGAAGAATCGGTTTGTCCGAGATTACTTATGAGTGTGTTGTAAAGTGAAGAGTGTTGATAGTTGAGGGAGCTAGATCACCAAGCACTTGAGCAACAAGATCATCAACACAACCTCATCCCCTTTTAATAGTATTGGCTTTTCCTATGGACTCAATGTGATCTTTGATCACTAAACCAAAAATGGAGTCTTGAGCTTTTGCCAATGCTTGTCTTAGCATTTTGAGGGGTCCACTTCTTCAGACATTTCCATACCCATATCATCGAACTTTTCTGAAATGATTCTCAAGAGAATATTAGTTCAATGATATATATGTTGTTATTAATTACCAAAACCACCCGGGGATTAGTTGCACTTTCAGCACCCAAAGACACACAAGTTGAATTGTTTTAGCCGTGTGCGGTGCCCCCCTCCACAGAATCACACCTCGGTCGTACCGTCGCGGAGCTTAGGCGAAGCCCTGCGCCGGTGAACACATCATATCCGTCACCACGCCATCGTGCTGACGAAACTCTCCCGTGAAGCTCAACTGGATCAAGAGCTCGTGGGACGTCATCAAGCTGAACATGTGCTGAACGCGGAGGTGCCGTACGTTCGGTGCTTGATCGGTTGGATCGCGAAGAAGTTCGACAACATCAACCGCGTCACTTGACGCTTCCGCTCCCGGTCTACGAGGGTACGTAGACACACTCTCCCCTCTCGTTGCTATGCATCTGGTAGATAGATCTTGCGTGATCGTAGGAAAATTTTAAAATACTACGTTCCCCAACAGGAGGGAGGTTTCACCCCCTCCTCCTCATCCCACGTGGCCCACCTTCCCTCCCTCCCTGCCAACGGCGTGAATGTCCACACGCCAATCTCACTGGGAAGTATGACAATTAATGGTGGTCGACGTATGCCAATCACCCGCGGCAACTGCCGACACATTTCCCGTTGCCCGCCATGGATTAGGACCGCGTCATTTGGCGCCATTACGATGTTGGAAATGTGGATTTGGTGGCAGAGAGGGATCGCTATAGATGACGTGCATTCAACATGGAGATGGTGACATTCACCGAGGCAAATCACACCATATTGGGCCTTGCCCCCACTGATAAAGCAGTCCACCTCAATGAAGGTGAAAATGAATGGGACAAAGACGAGGTTGCCTGACTGTCACACCGCCATGCCTAGAGGACGAGTGGACTCATTACATATGCTTGTGCCCCGTGCATAAAATTCAACATCGATGTGGTGAGCTCATGAGACAAGTAGTAGATGCCTAATCCAATGCTCCTCCGAAGCATAGGCAGATCTAATGGGGGTATCATGGGTGTCATAGCACCCCCCCCCTCCTAAATTGTAATCTAAATTTTACTATGTATTTAACACTAATAAATGAACAACTTGATGTTATCTTAAGACTTCATAGAGATTATGGTGATTTTTAGACTAAATTATATTACAAGTAGTGTAAATATTGAACCACGGCACCCCGAAAGCCCAGATTATGGGTCTGCTCCTAAGACATAAAATGTCATCAATGCTTAGTATGAAAATGTCACTAATAGACTTTGTACCTATTTATAAGAATTTTTAGTGCAATGTTCTCTCAAATTGGATGTATGATTATTGATCTGATGCAACAACAAAAAATGGTATAGAGGCCGCGCACAACCTCTAAAAGATTATAAGTGCGCTGCATATGCGCCATACATGAAGACTGTGCGCAAATCCCCCGCAACCTTTGAAACATTATGGAGCACACTCCATATACCCCCTCCGTCCCAAAATAAGTGACTCAAAAGTGACTCAACTTTGTACTAAAGTTAGTACAAAATTGAGTCATTTTTTAGTCACTTATTTTGAAACGAAGGGAGTACATATGAAGGCCGTGTACATGATGACTCTGCTAGAATTGTTGTAAGCGTTCATCTATAGAACCACCCTTGCCAACACCAAGGGGTGTGGCTTTATTTTATTTTATTTTATTTTCCCTTTCTTTCTCTTGAAGGAAGGAGGCATTCTTCATTTTGAATTCAAGGTGCGGAGACATTAATTGATACGTAAGTGCTAACTATAGTTACCATGTGCAAGTTGCTTAATTTAGCTTGACTAAATCTTGACCCGGCCGTGACATGCACTTGTTTAAAATAAATTGTGACTTTTCTTCGCTTTTTCATTGGAATTTGTTATCACCTTGCATGTAATCGAGATGACGTGTCTCAGCCACCTTTAAGAGCATGATTAATAGTATAGTCAGCTGTTAGCTATAAGCCAGTGACATGTCATCTACAGCCTATCTTATAGCCAACATGTACAATAGTAGATCAAAAGAGTGTACTATATTATGTGACCCACCTTTCATTCTCACAAAGTTTCTAAGAGCACGTGCTAGAGCTGGTTCTTCACGAAGAGCCCGCCTACCTTATCTCTCCTCTTCTCTTTCCTCCAACTAAGCAGAAATATACTAATTTATTCCTTATAGCCCGCCGACTCAGCTCTATTGTACTTGCTCTAAAGGTCTGCAATCCATGCCTGGGTGCTTTTGCACATGCGTCCTATCTGAGCTATGCATCCTACCACCAATAATTTCTACTTTTCTAGGATTTAGGAAATACCGGTTAACTGTTTTATCCGTCCTGCAACATGCGAAGTTAAGCTTTGTGTTTTGTAGCTTGGTCTCCTTAACCTCTAACCCTTCCGGTACGATGAAGATTCTTTATTGGTATGTAATGGGTAGATAATTTAGTTGGTTCACCCAATGTTAGGAAATATGATATGATTGATTTAGATGACTACAAAGACTTAACACACCAACTTGTCTTAATGCCACAAATCACTAGGATTATTAAGCATAAGTTTTTTCCTGGCAGATTCCATATTTATGTCAGCATATGGTTGTCGCTTAAGGAGGAATCCTGCACATGAGTATGACATAAGCCATTATTGGTGAGTGGCGTCAGAAACTTAAGCACCGTGTGAAGCCGGATTAGTTCTCATCAGATTAGCTTCCTTCTTAAAACCTCTTCTGACCAGTACCTACATATGAAAGACTGATGATAGACTGGTAGTCTGCTTAGTTTTTTTTTTTTTGAGAAACTGTATGCTTAGTTTGCAAAATAAGGTTTAATATTCTGAATACTACTCTCAACTAGTTCTGTTGAGGCCGGAGAGATGACATGCACAGAAGCATAGCGAAGATGTCGGGTGGAGGAGATACATCATGGGTTAGGATCCAAAACTGAACATATTTAACTCGGGTTTGATATATAAACGCACCATAGGCTAGTGAAAATAACAAGAGAAAACTATTAGGCTAGACTTGATTTTTCGTGATGGTGAAAACGTCCAACTGGTGGTTTTGATTTTTTTGTACAATGTTTATTTAGTACAAGAAAAGTAGCACCGTAATTATGTCCCAAGTATGTAGGATTGGATTGATGAATCTCATTAACAAGTATCGTGTTCCTATCAAGTTTCTGCAATGATTTAATCAAGTAAATTCTAACAAGTCCCTTCATAAAATTTCTAACAAGTACATAAAGTGAGCTGTGCATTTTCGATCATGGTGCAGACGATCTAGACAATGCAATGGACGGAGGCGACAACATCAAGGGAACCCGTGTTATTCCAAAGTAAAGGTGCACTACCATGGAGATGGCTTTCACAATGTGCAGTACACAAATAGTAGTGTTAACCCCATGCTTGAAGCTAATAATACATGTGAACTCTGAAATTAACGGCAAAATATTCTTAGGCAGTCTCCCACAAGAGACAACAATGGAAGCAAGACAAAAAAGAACTTCACAGCGAATAGCCGCCAGCGGGTGTTAATCAATCCTCCGAATGTCGTATAAGCATTTCACATGCGGTTCTCAGGACAAACTGCATGAGATTAGTTATCTGTTCCATATAAGTTTGTGGATCTAGTGGTGAACCTTCATTCCAAAAAACAACAAGTCCCTGTAATATTTGTCGCTCACCCACTGGTTCTAGATCGCATAGGGATCCTTCGATTCAAAGGAATTTCATAGGATTTTGGAGGATTATAATCCTTAGGATTTTTTTATATCGGTCATTTAATTTGTATGATTGATACTATAGAGTATTTCCTAAGGAATCATCTGTACTACGCTCGATAGGAAATTTAGCATCTAACCTCTTGAAAAAAAATCATTTGTTCTTCCTTCGAATCAGTCAAACAAACTCAAACATCTACAATTCAGATGGACATGGCATTCCAATCATGTATTTTTTTATTCATGTGCCTATGAATTAAACAGGCTTGTAGCCGTTTTACATTGCATTCATTAGCAGGTGCTTGGTCCCAACGACCCTAAATACAACGCGTCATGTCCACGGTTCCTTCACCCATGGTTGTGGTCACCCCTAGCCCTGCCTTGTTGAACCGCCACCCATGAAGCTCCTGATCGCGGTCCTTTGAGATGTTGATGTGGTTGTCGCACCAATATGGTACAACATGCCCCCAATGGCTTATACATGGATGGGTTGTGCTCCTACTAGTTTTGTAATATGTTACAAAATTTCGAGATACTCTAGCAGATTTCCCATATCCACAAGCTCCAAACTTTGCGGAGTGCACCCTTACAAAATTGGAGGGTGCAGAACATATGTACAAACTCATATTTGTCATATCCTAGCCCCAAAAATTTACCTCTGTCACATTTCTTGTTGTTGCATTTGCTCAAAATTTCTACTTCTCTTTGGCATTGACTTTTAACAAATCTTAGGCTGGATCAACATCAAACACTTGAAAGTAGTTAACTCATATACATATGTGTAAAATCTACATGATAGTTCATGTTTATAGTGGCATTTTTAGACTGAGGAAAATAACAGGAAGCGACATTTTCATACACCATTTGACGACATGGATAGGATAGGCAATATCATTAGTTGACATTGCTAACTACAATGACCTTCGAAATCCGACAACGGCTGGTCGGAGTTGGATTCCAACGCCTCCCTGGTGGCACATGCGTTCGGACTTGGTATCACGGGCGACATTGATGCACGACTTCTCGAACACTTAGTGCCGCTCGCGCTAGTGGGTGGCGGCATGGTCGCCAATCTTCTAGAGCGACTTCTCACTTGCAAGCTCTAACTCCTATTGCTCCTCCACCATGAGTGCATGGAGAGCTTCATCATCGTGGATGGATTGCTCGAGCGCCAAGGCCAGCTGGCGCTGCTCGTTCATCTTGTCGAGGAGGGGTGGGGTGGGGGTGGGAAGGGATCGGACTTGGGGTTGCCGATGTCGGGGTCGAAGTCAGCCTCGAAGCCAGGTTATCAGAGTTGAGGACATGGACAACTACATCACTAGATCTCGAAGCCTTGACACCGCGCTAGGGGCGGGGAGGGAGGCCACCCATCGGCATTGCTATGACAACACGGGAAGATGAAGCACCGCCAGCCTGTGCCACCTGTGACGACACGAGGCAGCTCAACTACTGCTTGGCATGGCGAGGATGGGCTACATTAGCACTGTATATATGGACAAGGTGGGGAGCAAAAGATGTTCCCTAAGACGTGTTGCTGCCGGGTCTTTATAGCCACGAGCGGTGAGAAACAAGGATGTTCACGGAGGGAGCAGGCTGGAAAATTTCCAGTGTCCTTTTTACCCCTCTAGTCTGCGTATCGGTGATGGTCATTATGTACGGAGGTGTTATCAACTCTACTAGAGTTGCTCCTGGAATTGTTGTTAGAAGATGTGATATTTCAATGTTGAGGATGGCGTTTCGGTGCACACGAGCATTTGTTCCCATGGATGAACCGTAAAATCAAAAAATGTACTCCCTCCGTCTTAAAATAAATGACTCAAATTTGACTCAACTTTGTATTAACTTTACTACAAAGTTGAGTCAAATTTGAGTCACTTATTTTGTGACGGAGGGAGTAGCAAACAAAAAAGTACCAATTTTGCTGAGAATGGCGTTTTGGCACCAATGGCGCACAAGTTTCTAGGTGTGCCAAACTTCATGGTGATATGACATCACAGGAGCTCTCCACAAAAATAAATCAAAGTCATACGAAACTTTGCTCCGCAATGTATGGATTTTTTTTTGCTGTTTTATTGGAATTTAGTGCCTACCCGTAAGCCGATGAGCTTGTGATCAGCTACGGGCTTTCAACATATTGTAAAAATGACTGTAATGGATTTCAATATTGTAGATGAAATTTTGTACTACGTCAGCCTTAGTGTTCCAAATGCTACAAAATTTGGAAGTTTCTGAAATTCGCGTAGTCTCTATGGTTATGCTAATAATCCGGCAGCTTCCGCAGGATCGCGGCGGCGAGCGCGTCGGTGAACTTTTGGTCGCCGGTGAGCTCGCGGGCCATCTGCTCCACCAAAGCCCTCTGGAATTCTGGCGACGCGATCTCCCGACACACCTTCTTCATGTTCGGTTGCGCCTCCGCCGCATCGAAGACCTGCACGCCTCCCCCGTCCTTGGTGAGGTCCAGCGTGATTGTCGGGCCGGAGGAGTTGATGGAGATGGAGCACGGCACCGAGCCGCCGCTCCGCGCCGCGCAGCTCGGCAGCTCGCCGGCCCGTGTGGGATGGGGGTGATTGTGCTCGCCCTCGTACGTCGCCTCCACCACCGAGCTGTCCTCCGCGCTTCTCTGCACCTGCACCACCATGGATCATCGCAGCAAGAAATTAGCGACGGACCAGAACATGAGCTTTTCGCCAACGGATTGCTGTGACTGTAAAAGGCGCATTGGACGGTATTCGCACGGTACCTTCTTCTTGACAGGGCAGGAAGGCGCGAAGGCGCATCGGAAGTAGGCTCTCGGGGACGGGTTGTCCCGTGTCACCTTCTGCCCGTACTTCCGCCATTGATACCCATCTTTCACCACCTACAGATGCCACCAGTCCCATTATCAGTTTACACGGTTGCGGTTCGTTGAGCATTACTTTGATCAATGGAGGACCCATTGGGATTTCAACAAAGTTTGATCAATTTGGCACTTACGAGGCTCGTGTCCGATGGGTCGATCCTGGTGCAGACCTTCTTGACCTTGATTCTCCTGCAAGTGCCGTTGCTCAGCGGGCTGTCCACGTCGACATGCTCGGCCTCGGCTGTGCCCACGTTCCTGTTGCTAATTTCCACATCGCAAGAATGCGAGGTGTCCATGCTCTCCCGGCTCCTCTTCTTGCTCGCGGGAGGCGTCTGCGGCGCGGCCGTGCTGGCGCGCTGCTCGCCCTCGCCGTCGGGGCTCTGGCTCGCGACCTGGTTGCCGTAAAGGTAGGCGATCATCTCGGTCAGCCTCCGGTTCTCCTCACTCACCTGTGTCACCTTCGCCTCCAGGATCTTAGCCTGGAAATTGGCACAGTCACGGTCAGGTCAGCACCTCGCTGAAGCAATGCAAGAGACGGAGTGGGAAAGGATCGGGCGGCGGCGGGTAAGTAAGTACCTCGTCGTTGGTCATGGGAGGTGCTCTGCCACAGGCCGAGCTAGCAGTGTCAGCTTCGGTTCTCATTCCGGTGCACCTCGCCGGAGACGGCTCCTGGTCCATGGGACGCCCGACCATGAGGTCGAGGCAGACCGGCGACTGCGAACCCCGGGCCGTGTCCATCGTCCTGCAGTAACACATGCACGCTTCCGCGACTGTTCTGGCTGGAGGTAGGAGAAGAGTCAAGCACGAGCAGAGGACAGACACTCGAATGTTTGAGAGAATAGGCAAAGGGCGCGGGCGATATATAGCGGCAGATTTGGGAGACAGGTCGGATCGGGACGCGGGAGATCGGTGACGCAGCTTTAGCGGTAGTCTGGTCTGGCCGGCTCCGAGACTTGGAAAAGGGCTTCGCGCGTGTCAATTCCATTGGATTTGCAGCCTAACGTCACGCTGACGTCCCCTCCGGTTATGTCATCCATTATTCCAGGGCGTCGTCACGGCTGACGGAACAAGCGGCAGAGTAGTAGTAGTGCAATTAATGAAGACGACGTCTCGGTCCTCGGATGAATCTGGTGCAGGAGTACTGTAAACCAAATAAACTTGGATTGAGATGCGCGTACTATGCGATCACACTTGGAGATGCGTATGAGAGAAAAGAGTACTCCTCCGTCCAGATTCCATCTCCGACCGGCATGTTTTCCACGAGATGGATGAGAAAGGTCCAGCCTTAGAAAAAGAACATCTTATCTTTTGTCAACGGAAAAGTGCGGTACTTTCTCTACAGCTGTGGGAGAGTTATTATCCCAACTCCAGCGCACGACCTCATCCTATCTAGATGAGTCTGTTTGGGCAAAACGGACATACCAGACGACCTAGTGCACGGCACAAACATATTTTCTTTTGTTTTCTGTCCGCTTTTGACCCATCCCGGTCTAAGTTTGGGCCGTCTTTGAAGTGAAACGGACAGCACGCAAAATGCGCTGCTACCTCTTGAGCTTGCATTGTATTCCCTTGAAGAGGAAAGGAAGATGCAGCACAATAGCGTAAGTATTTTTCTCAGTTTTTGAGAACCAATGTATCAATCCAGGAGAAGACCACGCGCGAGTCCCTCGCACCTGCACAAACAAATAAGAACTTCGCAGCCAACGCGATAAGGGGTTGTCAATCCCTTTACGGCCACTTACGAAAGTGAGATCTGATAGAGATGATAGTTTATATTTTTGGTATTTTTAGTTTAATAAAACAGCAAATAAAAGCGATAAAGGTAAAGTAGATGTTCTACGGCGGGTAAACAAATTACTGTCGAGCAACTGATAGAAAAGCGAATAATTATTAGACTATCTAGGCATGATCATTATATATAGGCATCACGTCCGAGACAAGTAGACCGAAACGATTATGCATCTACTACTATTACTCCACACATCGACCACTATCCAGCATGCATCTAGTGTATTGAGTTCATAAGAACAGAGTAACGCCTTAAGCAAAATTACATAATGTAGAGGGATAAACTCAAGCAATATGTGATAAACCCATCTTTTTATCCTCGATGGCAACAATACAATACGTGCCTTGCTGCCCCTACTGTCACTGGGAAAGGACACCGCAAGATTGAACCCAAAGCCAAGCACTTCTCCCATTGCAAGAACTATAGATCTAGTAGGCCAAACCAAATCAATAATTCGAAGAGACTTGCAAGGATACTATGAGCACACATAAAAAGTTCAGAGAAGAACCAAATATCTTTCGTAGATAACCTTGATCATAAACTCACAATTCATCGGATCTCGACAAACACACCGCAAAAAGAGATTACATCGAATAGATCTCCTCGAAGACCGAGGAGAACTTTGTATTGAGATCCAGATAGAGAGAGAAGAAGCCATCTAGATACTAGCTATGGACCCAAAGGTCTGTGGTAAACTACTCACAACTCATGGTGAGGGCGATGATGATGATGATGATGAAGGCCTCCGTGATGGATCCCCCTCCGGTGGAGCTCCGGAACAGGCTCCAAGATGGGATCTCCACGGGAACAGAAGGTACGGCGATGGAATTAGGGTATTCTCTCTGTTCACGGAGTTTCTGGGGTACGTAGACTTATATAGGAAGAAGGAGGGCACCGGGGGAGTCACGGGGGCTCCAAGAGGCAGGGGGCGCGCCCTGGGAAGGGGGGCGCGCCCCCACCCTCGTGGGCCCCACGTGACTCTTCTGACGTGGTTCTCAAGTTCATCGTGCGTGATTTCCTCCAAAAATATCTCTCGTGAAGGTTTCATTCCGTTTGGACTCCGTTTGATATTCTTTTTCTGCAAAACCCTGAAATAGGCAAAAAACAGCAATCTGGACTGGGCCCTTGGGTTAGTAGGTTAGTCCCAAAAATGATATAAAAGTGAATGATAAAGCCCATTAAACATCCAAGACTTCATAAATAATAGCATGGAACAATAAAAAATTTATAGATACGTTGGAGATGTGTCAAGCATCCCCAAGCTTAATTCCTGCTCGTCCTCGAGTAGGTAAATGATAAAGAAATAATTTTTGATGTGGAATGCTAACCAATATAGTTTTTCAATGTAATTCTCTTAATTGTGGCATGAATGTTCAGATCTGAAAGATTCAAGATAGAAGTCTATATTGACATAAGAAACAATAATACCTCAAGCAAACTAACAAAGCAATCATGTCTTCTCAAAATACTATGGCTAAAGAAAGTTATCCCTACAAAATCATATAGTGTTGGCTATGCTCCCTCGTTATCACACAAAAATATTCATATCATGCACAACCCCGATTTCAGCCAAGCATTTGTTTTCATACTCTATCTTTTCAAACCTTTCAACTTTCAAGCAATACATGAGCGTGAGCCATGGATATAGCACTATGGGTGGAATAGAGGTGGTTGTGGAGAAGAAAAAAAGAAGGGAGAAAGTCTCACATCGACTAGGCGTATCAACGGGCTATGGAGATGCCCATCAATAGATATCAATGTGAGTGTGTAGGGATTGCCATGCAACGGATGCACTAGAGTTAAATATGAACGAAAGCTCAACAAAAGAAACTAGTGGGTGTGCATCCAACTTGCTTGCTCACGAAGACCTAGGGCATTTGAGGAAGCCCATCGTTGGAATATACAAGCCAAGTTCTATAATGAAAATTCCCAGTAGCATATAAAAGTGACTAAGCATGAGACTCTTTACAATGAAGAACATGGTGCTACTTTGAAGCACAAGTGTGGAAAAAGATAGTAGCAATTGTCCCTTTTTTATTTTTCTCCTTTTTTTTCTTTTTTTCGGGCCTTTTTTTCTTTGGACTTTCCTGTTTTTTTTCTTTTTTTTGCGGAGTGGCTCTATAGATTTAGCCTTTCCTCCCATGGGACAATGCTCTAATAATGATGATCATCACACTTTCATTACAACTCGATACTACAACAACAAAGTATGACTCTATATGAATGCCTCCGGTGGTGTACCAGTATGTGCAATGAAACGAGAATGACATGTATAAAAATTATGCATGGTGGCTTTGCCACAAATACGATGTCAACTACATGATCATGCAATGGCAATATTACAATATGATGCGTGTCATATGAACGGAACGGTGGACAGTTGCATGGCAATATATTTCGGAATGGCTATGGAAATGCCATGATAGGTAGGTATGGTGGCTATTTTGAGAAACAATATGGTGGCTGTTTTGAGGAAGGATATATAGTGGGTTTATGGTACCGACGAAAATTGCGCGGTACAAGAGAGGCTAGCAATGGTGAAAGGGTGAGAGTGCGTATAATCCATGGACTCAACATTAGTCATAACAACTCATATACTTATTGCAAAAATCTACGAGTCATCAAAACAAAGCAATCAACACATGCTCCTAGGGGGAGGTTGGTAGGAGTTAACCATCGCGCGCCCCCGACCTCCACACAAAGGTTGGCACTCTACAAATACCTCATACTCTAACTTAGTCACACAACGGTTCACCATACGTGCATGCTACGGGAATCACTAACCTTAACACAAGTATTTCTCAATTTCATAATGACTCCACTAGCATGACTCTAATATCACTATCCTCATATCTCAAAAAAATTATCAAGCATCCAACATCTCATTCTATTCAATGTACTTAGTGTGAATTTTTTTTACTACATTGACATTGGATGTCTATCATGTGAAGACTAGTTTCTTTAGCCTAAACATATTACCATGCTGTTTTAATAGACTCTCAAATAGATATAAGTGAAGCATGAGAGTTCAAAAATTTCTACAAAATATTATCACCACCCTGCTCTAAAAGGTATAAGTGAAGCACTAGAGCAAAAACTATTCAACTCAAAAGATATAAGTGAAGAACATAGAGTGTTCTAATAATTTCTAGGCCATATTTAACTCTCTCAAATAGGTGTGTCCAGCAAGGATGATTGTGGCAAACTAACAAGCAAATACTCAAATTATACAAGACGCTCCAAGCAAAACACATAACATGTTGCGAATAAAAATATAGCATCAAGTATAGTTACCGATGGATGAAGACAAAAGAGGGGATGCCTTCCCGGGGCATCCCCAAGCTTAGGCTTTTGATTTTCTTGAATTTACTTGGGGTGCCATGGGCATCCCCAAGCTTAGGCCTTTGCTACTCCTTGTTCCATAGTCCATCAAAGCAATACTCAAAACTTGAAAACTTCACAACACAAAACTTAGACAAAAATTCTCGTGAGCTCCGTTAGTAAAAGAAAGCAAACCACTACTCAAAGGTGCATCAATGAATTCATTCTTTGTTTATATTGGTGTTAAACCTATATACGTCCATTTTGCATCATGCTTATAAGTTGATATTTATTGCATTATGGGATGTTCATACATGTTTTGTCACAATGCTTATGCCTTTTCCCTCTTATTTTGCAAGGTTTACATGAAGAAGGAGGAATGCCGGCAGCTGGAATTATGGGCTGGAAAAGGAGCAAACTCTCGAAACCTATTCTGCACAACTCCAAAAGCCCCGAAACTCCACAGAACATTTTTCAGAAAATATAAAAAATACCTGGCGGAAGAAACCCACGAGGGGGGCCACTGGCTGGCCTCGAGGGTGGGGGGCGCGCCCCCCTGCCTCGAGGGCCAGCCTGCGGGCCCCAGGTGACCATCTTCTCCTATATGAAGCGTTTTGACCTAGAAAAAAAATCAAGAGGGGAGGAGAGGTTGATGGAGATCCAGCAGCACGACGGCGTGGTGGTGGATGCAACGGGAAAAACTGCAGGGCTTCGCCGAGACCCTGCGGGAGGAGTAGGAGATTTAACGGGGGGGGG
>LR738713.1:517635935-517667378 GCA_902687465.1 Secale cereale | reverse complement strand
GGGGGGGGGAGGCGCCAGGGGCTGAGGTGCGGCTGCCCTCTCTCCCCCCACTATATATAGGGGGCCGGGGGGCGCCGGCCCTAGGAGATCCAATCTCCTAGGGGGGCGGCGGCCAAGGGGGGTGGCTTGCCCCCCAAGCCTAGGGGACGCCGCCACCCCTAGGGTTTCAACCCTAGGCGCATGGGGGGAGGCCCATGGGGGGGTGATCCAGCCCACTAGGGGCTGGTCCCCCTCCCCCTACGGCCCACGGGGCCCTCCGGGATGGGTGGCCCCACCCGGTGGACCCCCGAGACCCTTCCGGTGGTCCCGGTACCCTACCGATGACCCCTGGAACTCTCCCGATGGCCGAAACTGGACTTCCTATATATCATTCTTTACCTACGGACCATTCCGGAACTCCTCGTGACGTCCGGATCTCATCTGGGACTCCGAACAACATTCGGGTTTCTGTGTGCATATATCTCTACAACCCTAGCGTCACCGAACCTTAAGTGTGTAGACCCTACGGGTTCGGGAGACAAGCAGACATGACCGAGACGACTCTCCGGTCAATAACCAACAGCAGGATCTGGATACCCATGTTGGTTCCCACTGTTGGGGAACGTAGTATTTTAAAATTTTCCTACGATCACGCAAGATCTATCTACCAGATGCATATCAACGAGAGGGGAGAGTGTGTCTACGTACCCTCGTAGACCGGGAGCGGAAGCGTCAAGTGACGCGGTTGATGTTGTCGAACTTCTTCGCGATCCAACCGATCAAGCACCGAACGTACGGCACCTCCGCGTTCAGCACACGTTCAGCTTGATGACGTCCCACGAGCTCTTGATCCAGTTGAGCTTCACGGGAGAGTTTCGTCAGCACGACGGCGTGGTGACGGATATGATGTGATCACCGGCGCAGGGCTTCTCCTAAGCTTCGCGACGGTACGACCGAGGTGTGATTCTGTGGAGGGGGGCACCGCACACGGCTACAACAATTCAACTTGTGTGTCTTTGGGTGCCCCCCTGCCTCCGTATATAAAGGAGCAAGGGAGGAGGGGCCGGCCACCTCCTATGGTGCGGCTAGGGAGGGGACTCCTACTAGGAATAGGATTGCAATCCTATTCCTAGTAGGATTCACCGGAAGGAAGAAGGGGGAAAGGATTAGGAGAGGTGGCGCCCCCCCAATCCTAGTCCAACTAGGATTCCTAGGTGGGGGCGCCGGCCAGCCCTATGGGCTGCCTCTCTCTCACCCTTTAGGCCCACTATGGACCATCCCCTCTCGTAGGGGGTTCCGGTAACCCCCTCCGGCATTCCCGATAAATCCGAAACTTTTCCGGTATACTTCCGGTGTCCGAATATAGCCGTCCAATATATCAATCTTTATGTCTCGGAAATTCCGAGACTCCTCGTCATGTCCGTGATCTCATCCGGGACTCCGAACTACCTTCGGTACATCAATACTCAAAAACTCATAATACCGATCGTCATCAAACGTTAAGCGTGCGGACCCTACGGGTTCGAGAACTATGTAGACATGACCGAGACTCATCTCTGGTCAATAACCAATAGCGGAACCTGGATGTTCATATTGGCTCCTACATATTCTACGAAGATCTTTTATCGGTCAGAACCGCATAACAACATACGTTGTTCCTTTTGTCAAACGGTATGTTACTTGCCCGAGATTCGATCGTCGGTATCTTTATACCTAGTTCAATCTCGTTGCCGGCAAGTCTCTTTACTCGTTCCGTAACACATCATCTTGTGACTAACTCATTAGTCTTTTTGCTTGCAAGGCTTATTATGATGTGTGTTACCGAGAGGGCCCAGAGATACCTCTCCGACACTCGGAGTGACAAATCCTAATCTTGATCTATGCCAACACCACGAATACTTTCGGAGACACCTGTAGAGCATCTTTATGATCACCCAGTTACGTTGTGACGTTTGATAGCACACAAGGTGTTCCTACGGTATTCGGGAGTTGCATAATCTCATAGTCATAGGAACATGTATAAGTCATGAAGAAAGCAATAGCAGTTAAACTAAACGATCATAGTGCTATGCTAACGGATGGGTCTTGTCCATCACATCATTCTCCTAATGATGTGATCCCGTTGATCAAATGACAACTCATGTCTATGGCTAGGAAACATAACCATCTTTTGATCAATGAGCTAGTCTAGTAGAGGCATACTAGGGACATACTGTTTTGTCTATGTATTCACACATGTATTAAGTTTCCGGTTAATACAATTCTAGCATGAATAATAAACATTTATCATGATATAAGGAAATAAATAATAACTTTATTATTGCCTCTAGGGCATATTTCCTTCAGTCTCCCACTTGCACTAGAGTCAATAATCTAGCTCACATCGCCATGTGATTTAATACCGATAGTTCACATCGTTATGTGACCAACACCCAAAGGGTTTACTAGAGTCAAATAATCTAGTTCACATCGCTATGTGATTAATACCCAAGAGTAATAAGGTGTGATCATGTTTTGCTTGTGAGAGAAGTTTAGTCAACGGGTCTGTCATATACAGATCCCTATGTATTTCGCAAATTTCTATGTCTACAATGCTCTGCATGGAGCTATTCTAGCTAATTGCTCCCACTTTCAATATGCATCCAGATTGATACTTAGAGTTATCTGGATTTAGTGTCAAAGCTTGCATCGGCGTAACCCTTTACGACGAACTCTTTATCACCTCCATAATCGAGAAATATTTCCTTAGTCATCCAATTACTAAGGATAATTTTGACCGCTGTACAGTGATCTATTCCTGGATCACTATTGTACTTCCCTGTCAAACTCTTGGCAAGGTACACAACGTGTTTTGTACACAGCATGGCATACTTTATAGAACCTATGGCTGAGACACAGGGAATGACTTTCATTCTCTCTATATTTTTCTGCCGTGGTCTGGCTTTGAGTCTTACTCAACTTCACACCTTACAAGTCAGGCAAGAACTTCTTCTTTGACTGATCCAATTTTTGAACTATTCCAAAAACTTATCAAGGTATGTACTCATCGAAAGTCTTATCAAGCGTCTTGATCTATCTATATAGATCTTGATGCTCAATATGTAAGCAGCTTCACCGAAGTCTTTCTTTGAAAAACTCCTTTCAAACACTCCTTTACGCTTTCCAGAAAATTCTACATCTTTTCCGATCGACAATATGTTATTCACATATACTTATCAGAAAGGTTGTAGTGCTCCCACTCACTTCTTGTAAATACAGGGTTCTCCAAAAGTCTGTATAAAACCATATGCTTTGATTACCTCATCAAAGCGTATATTCCAACTCCGAGATGCTTGCACCAGTCCATAGATGGATCGCTGGAGCTTGCATACTTTGTTAGCACCTTTTGGATTGACAAAACCTTCTGGTTGCATCATATACAACTCTTCTTTGAGATATCCATTTAGGAATGCAGTTTTGACATCCATTTGCCAGATTTCATAATCATAAAATGCGGCAATTGCTAACATGATTCGGACAGACTTAAGCATCGCTACAGGTGAGAAAGTCTCATCGTAGTCAACTCCTTGAACTTGTCGAAAACCTTTCGCAACAAGTCGATCTTTGTAAACAGTAATATTACCGTCTGCGTCGGTCTTCCTCTTGAAGATCCATTTATTTTCGATGGCCTGCCGATCATCGAGCAAGTCAACCAAAGTCCATACTTTGGTCTTATACATGGATCCCATCTCAGATTTCATGGCTTCAAGCCATTTTGCGGAATCTGGGCTCATCATCGCTTCCTCATAGTTCGTAGGTTCATCATGGTCTAGTAACATGATTTCCAGAACTGGGTTGCCGTACCACTCTGGTGCGGAACGTACTCTGGTTGATCTATGACGTTCAGTGGAAACTTGATCCGAAGTTTTCATGATCATTATCATTAACTTCCTCACTAATTGGTGTAGGAATCACTGGAACAATTTCCTGTGATGTATTACTTTCCAATCCGGGAGAAGGTACAATTACCTCATCTAGTTCTACTTTCCTCCCACTCACTTCTTTCGAGAGAAACTCTTTTTCTAGAAAGGATCCGTTTTTAGCAACGAATATTTTGTCTTCGGATCTGTGATGGAAGGTGTACCCAACAGTCTCTTTTGGGTATTCTATGAAGACACATTTTTCCGACTTGGGTTCGAGCTTATCTGGTTGAAGTGTTTTCACATAAGCATCGCAGTCCCAAACTTTAAGAAACAACAACTTTGGTTTCTAGCCAAACCACAGTTCTTAAGGCGTTGTCTCAACGGATTCAGATGAGTCCCTTATTTAACGTGAATGCAGCTGTCTCTAATGCATGACCCAAAACGATAGTGATAAATCGGTAAGAGACATCATAGATCGCACCATATCCAATAAAGTACGGTTATGACGTTCGGACATACCATTACGCTGTGGTGTTCCAGGTGGCGTGAGTTGTGAAACTATTCCACATTGTTTCAAATGAAGACCAAACTCGTAACTCAAATATTTTCTTCCACGAATAGATCGTAGAAACTTTATTTTCTTGTTACGATGATTCTCTACTTCACTCTGAAATTCTTTGAACTTTTCAAATGTTTCAGACTTATGTTTCATTAAGTAGATATACCCATATCTGCTTAAATCATCAGTGAAGGTCAGAAAATAACGATACCCGCCGCGTGCTTCAACACTCATTGGTCCGCATACATCAGTATGTATGATTTTCCAACAAATATGTTGCTCGCTCCATAGTTCCGGAGAACGGAGTTTTAGTCATCTTGCCCATGAGGCATGGTTCGCAAGCACCAAGTGATTCATAATCAAGTGATTCCAAAAGTCCATCATTATGGAGTTTCTTCATGCGTTTTACACCAATATGACCTAAACGGCAGTGCCACAAATAAGTTGCACTATCATTATTAACCTTGCATCTTTTGGGTTCAATATTATGAATATGTGTATCACACGATCGAGATCCAACAAACTATTTTATTGGGTGTATGACCATAGAAGGTTTTATTCATGTAAACAGAACAACAATTATTCTCTAACTTACATGAATAACCGTATTGCAATAAACATGATCAAATCACATTCATGCTCAACACAAAACACCAAATAACAGTTATTTAGGTTCAACACTAATCCCGAAAGTATAGGGAGTGTGCGATGATGATCATATCAATCTTGGAACTGCTTCCAATACACATCGTCACTTCATCCTTTAACTAGTTTATGTTCATTATGCAACTCCCACTTTGAGTTACTACTCTTTAGCAACTAAATCAGTATCAAATACCGAGGGGTTTCTATGAACACTAGTAAAATACACATCAATAATCTGTATATCAAATATACCTTTGTTCACTTTGCCATCCTTCTTATCCGCCAAGTATCTAGGGCAGTTCCACTTCCAGTGACCATTTCCTTTGCAGTAGAAGCACTTAGTTTCAGGCTTGAGTTTAGCTTTGGGTTTCTTCGTGGAAGTAGCAACTGACTTGCTATTCCTTTTGAAGTTCCCTTTCTTTCCCTTGCCCTTTTTCTTGAAACTAGTGGTCTTGCTAACCATCAACACTTGATGCTCCTTTTTGATTTCTATCTCCGCAGCTTTGAGCATAGCGAAGAGCTCGGGAATTGTTTTCGTCATCCCTTGCATATTATAGTTCATCACGAAGTTCTACTAACTTGGTGATAGTGACTAGAGAACTTTGTCAATTACTATCTTATCTGGAAGATTAACTCCCACTTGATTAAAGTAATTGTAGTACCCAGACAATCTGAGCACATGCTCACTGGTTGAGCTATTCTCCTCCATCTTGTAGGCAAAGTACTGTCAGAGGTCTTATACCTCTCGACACGGGCATGAGTATGAAATACTAATTTCAACTCTTGGAACATCTTATATGCTCCGTGGCATTCAAAACATTTTTGAAGTCCCGGTTCTAAGCCGTAAAGCATGGTGCACTTAAACTATCAAGTAGTCATCATATCGAGCTTTCGTCAAAAAACGTTCATAACGTCTACATATGCTCCTGCAATAGGTCTGTCACCTAGCGGTGCATCAAGGACATAATTCTTCTGTGCAGCAATGAGGATAATCCTCAGATCACGGAACAATTCCGCGTCATTGCTACTAACATCTTTCAACTTGGTTTTCTCTAGGAATATATGAAAAAATAAACGGGGAGCAACATCGCGAGCTATTGATCTACAACATAGATATGCTAATACTTCCAGGACTAAGTTCTTGATAAATTAAAGTTCAATTAATCATATTACTTAAGAACTCCCACTTAGATAGACATCCCTCTGGTCATCTAAATGATCACGTGATCCAAATCAACTAAACCATGTCCGATCATCACGTGAGATGGAGTAGTTTCAATGGTGAACGTCTCATGTTGATCATATCTACTATATGATTCACGCTCGACCTTTCGGTCTCCAGTGTTCCGAGGCCATATCTGTATATGCTAGGCTCGTCAAGTTTAACCCGAGTATTCTGCGTGTGCAAAACTGGCTTACACCCGTTGTATTTGAACGTAGAGCTTATCGCACCCGATCATCACGTGGTGTCTCGGCACGACGAACTTTCGCAACGGTGCATACTCAGGGAGAACACTTATACCTTGAAATTTAGTAAGGGATCATCTTATAATGCTACCGTCGTTCTAAGAAAAATAAGAAGCATAATAAGATAAACATCACATGCAATCAAAATATGTGACATGATATGGCCATCATAATCTTGTGCTTTTGATCTCCATCTTCAAAGCACCGTCATGATCACCTTCGTCACCGGCTTGACACCTTGATTTTTATCGTAGCATCGTTGTCGTCTCGCCAACTATTGCTTCCATGACTATCGCTACCGCTTAGTGATAAAGTAAAGCAATTACATGGCGATTGCATTTCATACAATAAAGCGACAACCATATGGCTCCTGCCAGTTGCCGATAACTTTACAAAACATGATCATCTCATACAAAACCGTATAACTCATCATGTCTTGACCATATCACATCACAAAAATGCCCTGCAAAAACAAGTTAGACGTCCTCTACTTTGTTTGTTGCAAGTTTTACGTGGCTGCTACGGGCTTAGCAAGAACCGTTCTTACCTACGCATACAAAACCACAACGATGTTTCGTCAAGTATGTGTTGTTTTAACCTTCACAAGGATCGGGCGTAGCCACACTTGATTCAGCTAAAGTGAGAGAGACAGACACCCGCCAGTCACCTTTAAGCAACGAGTGCTCGTAACGGTGAAACCAGTCTCGCGTAAGCGTACGCGTAATGTCGGTCCGGGCCGCTTCATCTCACAATACCGCCGAAGCAAAGTATGACATGCTGGTAAGCAGTATGACTAGTATCGTCCACAATCTCATTGTGTTCTACTCGTGCATATCGTATACGCATAAACCTGGCTCTGATACCACTGTTGGGGAACGTAGTATTTTAAAATTTTCCTACGATCACGCAAGATCTATCTACCAGATGCATAGCAACGAGAGGGGAGAGTGTGTCTATGTACCCTCGTAGACCGGGAGCGGAAGCGTCAAGTGACGCGGTTGATGTTGTCGAACTTCTTCGCGATCCAACCGATCAAGCACCGAACGTACGGCACCTCCGCGTTCAGCACACGTTCAGCTTGATGACGTCCCACGAGCTCTTGATCCAGTTGAGCTTCACGGGAGAGTTTTGTCAGCACGACGGCGTGGTGACGGATATGATGTGATCACCGGCGCAGGGCTTCTTCTAAGCTTCGCGATGGTACGACCGAGGTGTGATTCTGTGGAGGGGGGCACCGCACACGGCTAAAACAATTCAACTTGTGTGTCTTTGGGTGCCCCCCTGCCTCCGTATATAAAGGAGCAAGGGAGGAGGGGCCGGCCACCTCCTATGGTGCGGCTAGGGAGGGGACTCCTACTAGGAATAGGATTGCAATCCTATTCCTAGTAGGATTCACCGGAAGGAAGAAGGGGGAAAGGATTAGGAGAGGTGGCGCCCCCCCCCCAATCCTAGTCCAACTAGGATTCCTAGGTGGGGGCGCCGGCCAGCCCTATGGGCTGCCTCTCTCTCACCCTTTAGGCCCACTATGGACCATCCCCTCTCGTAGGGGGTTCCGGTAACCCCCTCCGGCATTCCCGATAAATCCGAAACTTTTCCGGTATACTTCCGGTGTCCGAATATAGCCGTCCAATATATCAATCTTTATGTCTCGGACATTCCGAGACTCCTCGTCATGTCCGTGATCTCATCCGGGACTCCGAACTACCTTCGGTACATCAATACTCAAAAACTCATAATACCGATCGTCATCAAACGTTAAGCGTGCGGACCCTACGGGTTCGAGAACTATGTAGACATGACCGAGACTCATATCTGGTCAATAACCAATAGCGGAACCTGGATGTTCATATTGGCTCCTACATATTCTACGAAGATCTTTTATCGGTCAGAACCGCATAACAACATACGTTGTTCCTTTTGTCAAACGGTATGTTACTTGCCCGAGATTCGATCGTCGGTATCTTTATACCTAGTTCAATCTCGTTGCCGGCAAGTCTCTTTACTCGTTCCGTAACACATCATCTCGTGACTAACTCATTAGTCTTTTTGCTTGCAAGGCTTATTATGATGTGTGTTACCGAGAGGGCCCAGAGATACCTCTCCGACACTCGGAGTGACAAATCCTAATCTTGATCTATGCCAACACCACGAATACTTTCGGAGACACCTGTAGAGCATCTTTATGATCACCCAGTTACGTTGTGACGTTTGATAGCACACAAGGTGTTCCTACGGTATTCGGGAGTTGCATAATCTCATAGTCATAGGAACATGTATAAGTCATGAAGAAAGCAATAGCAGTTAAACTAAACGATCATAGTGCTATGCTAACGGATGGGTCTTGTCCATCACATCATTCTCCTAATGATGTGATCCCGTTGATCAAATGACAACTCATGTCTATGGCTAGGAAACATAAACATCTTTTGATCAATGAGCTAGTCTAGTAGAGGCATACTAGGGACATACTGTTTTGTCTATGTATTCACACATGTATTAAGTTTCCGGTTAATACAATTCTAGCATGAATAATAAACATTTATCATGATATAAGGAAATAAATAATAACTTTATTATTGCCTCTAGGGCATATTTCCTTCACCCACGTGTTCCTCGATGATCTCATCGGATGAACCACGATGTCAAGGATTCACTTAATCCCGTATGTAATTCCCTTTGTCTATCGGTACGGTACTTGCCCAAGATTCGATCGTCGGTATACCGATACCTTGTTCAATCTCGTCATGGCAAGTCTCTTTACTCATTTCGTAATCCATCATCCCATGACTAACTCCTTAGTCACTTTGAGCTCATTATGATGATGTCTTACCGAGTGGGCCCAGAGATACCTCTTCGTCATACGGAGTGACAAATCCCAGTCTCGGTTCGTGCCAACCCAACAAACACTTTCGGAGATACCCGTTGCGTACCTTTATAGCCACCCAGTTACGTTGTGACGTTTGGCACACCCAAAGTATTCCTACGGTATCCGGGAGTTGCACAACCTCATGGTCTAAGTAACAGATACTTGACACTGGAAAAGCTTAAGCATTACGAACTACACGATCTCGTGCTAGGCTTAGGATTGGGTCTTGTCCATCACATCATTCTCCTAATGACGTGATCCCGTTATCAATGACATCCAATGTCCATGGTCAGGAAACCGTGACCATCTGTTGATCAACGAGCCAGTAACTAGAGGCTTACCAGGGACACGTTGTGGTCTATGTATTCACACATGTATCGCTGTTTCCGTACAATACAATTCAAGCATGAATAACAGAAAATTATCATGAACTAGGAAATATGATAAGAATCCTTTTATTATTGCCTCTAGGGCATATTTCCAACAGAATTCTTGGCTGGAAAAGGAGCAAACTCTGGAAACCTATTCTGCACAACCGCAAAAGCCCGGAAACTCCACAGAACATTTTTTCGGAAAATATAAAAAATACCTGGCGAAAGAAACCCACGAGGGGGGCCACTGGCTGGCCTCGAGGGTGGGGGGCGCGCCCCCCCTGCCTTGAGGGCCAGCCCGTGGGCCCCAGGTGACCATCTTCTCCTATATTAAGCGTTTTGACCTAGAAAAAAAATCAAGAGGAGACTTTCGGGACCAGACGCCGCCGTCTCGAGGCAGAACCGAGGCGGAAACCAATCTAGGGCTCCGGCAGAGCTGTTTTGCCGGGGATACTTCCCTCCGGGAGGGGGAAATCGTCACCGCCGTCATCACCAACAACTCTCCCATCTTGGGGAGAGCTATCTTCATCAACATATTCACCAGCACCATCTCCTCTCAAACCCTAGTTCATCTCTTGTATCCAATCTTTGTATCCAAACCTCATATTGGTACCTGTGGGTTGCTAGTAGTGTTTATTACTCCTTGTAGTTGATGCTAGTTGGTTTATTTGGTGGAAGATCATATGTTCAGATCCATTATGCATATTAATACCCCTCTGATCATGAACAATATTATGTCTTGTGAGTAGTTACTTTTGTTCCTGAGGACATGCATGGGAGAAGTCTTGCTATTAGTAGTCATGTGAGTTTGGTCTTCGTTCGATATTTTGATGAGATGTATGATGTCTCTCCTCTAGTGGTGTCATGTGAACGTCGACTACATGACACTTCACCATTATTTGGGCCTAGAGGAAGGCATTGGGAAGTAATAAGTAGATGATGGGTTGCTAGAGTGACAGAAGCTTAAACCCTAGTTTATGCGTTGCTTCGTAAGGGGCTGATTTGGATCCATATGTTTCAGGCTATGGTTAGGTTTACCTTAATACTTCTTTTGTAGTTGCGTATGCTTGCATTAGAGGTTAATCATAAGTGGGAGGCTTGTCCAAGTAAGGGCAGCACCCAAGCACCGGTCCACCCACATACCAAATTATCAAAGTACCGAACGTGAATTAGACGATCGTGATGAAAACTAGCTTGACGATAATTCCCATATATCCTCGGGAGCGCTTTACCTTGCATAAGAGTTTGTCCAGGCTTGTCCTTTGCTACAAAAAGGATTGGGACACCTTGCTGCACATCATTTACTTTTACCGTTTGTCACTTGCTACCAATTATCTTATCACAAAACTATCTGTTACCTATAATTTCATTGCTTGCAGAAAATACCTTACAGAAAACACTACTAGGAAAAGGCCTACTAATGGCGCACCTAATTTGGCCATTAATGGCGCATTAGTGGTGCGCCATTAGTGCCACACCATTAGTACATTTTACTAATGGCGCACCTCTGGTGCGACGCCATTAGTATCGGGTATACTAATGGCGCACCACAGATACGCCATTAGTGTACACAGTAGTGCGCCATTAGTATGCCTCCCAGGGGGCCATGTATACCCAGGTGCTTTGGCATACTGATACGTCCAAAACGTATCTATAATTTCTGCTTGCTCCATGCCACTTTTGGGTGATATTGCTATGATATTCATACACTTCCATACACTTATGATCATATTTGGACTAACTTACTAATCCAGTGCACCCCAGTGCCAGTTTCTGTTTTCGGCTGTTTTTGTATTTCAGGTTTTCACGTTTCGAGAACTGCCCAGAAAAATCCAGAAAAAATATATAAAAAATCAGCGTATCGGAAACAACACTGCGTCCGAAGGGCAGCCTGGGGGGCCACAGGGGCTCCAGGCGCCCTGTGGGCGCCCCCCTGGGCCGCGCCGGGGGGGGGGGGGGCGCCTCGACCCCCCGAGAGCCCCCCGGTGCCCTACTTTGGCATATATTTAAAGGGTTCCCCGTAAACCTCGAAATAGGACTTCTTTTCGCGATCCCATCTCTGTTCCGCCGCCGCCGCCGCTTCCAAGATCGGGAGCACCAGGAGAACTCTTCCCGGCACCCTACCGGAGGGGAGGATCACCACCGGGAGCTTCTCCACCACCATGGACGCCTCCCGGATGACTCGTGAGTAGTCTCCCTTGGACCATGAGTCCATGACCAGTAGCTATGTGATGTTCTCCTCCCGTTCTTGTGCTTCACTAATTAGTCCTCGTGAGCTGCCCTACATGATCGAGGCACCTATGTAATCCTTATGCTGTTGCTATGTTGAGTTTGCTGGGATCCGATGGATTATGAGATTATGTTCAGATTGATCTTGAGTAATATATTTGATTCACCTCTTTTATATTTTAGTTCATAAGTAATTCTTGCATGTTCTCCGTTGTTATTTATTGCTTTGGCCGAGTAATAGGTAGTGACTCCAAGAGGGAACGTTATGCTCGATTGTGGGTTCATGCCCCTCGATGACTAGCTTGAGTGACAGAAACATGAGTCTAGGGGATGTGCTGTTGCCACAAGGGGGAAAACAACGGTGCTTGTGCCCGTGGGTGCAAGGATTGTTTACTTTACGCAAAGTTCTTTTAATGCAGTTGTCTGTTGCATTGAGTTTACACTATGGGCGGGACTCGCAACTTAATACCAGCGAGATGTTCTGGATAGATATCTCAAGGTGGATGATTAGTAGTAGATATTGATGGATTTCGGTCTACTTACTTAGGCGTACCGCCCATGCTTTGAACCTCAACCTTTCTTGCAATGTAATCAACATTGGTTTGCGTTCGTGGTCCTGTCAATTGCCCAGCTGTAATTTTTTACCTCACATAGCTGTTTTATCGTCTTTTGGGAGAGAGACATCACTAGTGAACATCATGAGACTCCGGTCCATATTACTATCATTGATCACATACACTATTTACTTTCCGCTATTTTACTTACTATTGCAAAACACTATCTATCACTACTATCATATTGCTTTTAACCCTTTGTGAACTACAAGGCCGGAGAGATTGACAACCTCTCTGTACTCGTTGGGAGCAAAGTTATTTGTATCTATGTGCAGGTCCACGTTGATTGCTAATTGCGCCGTTAGCAGTTGACACCTACCTGTAGAACCTAGGAGTCTCTGGGGATTCGATCCTTGGCATCTTTGCTAGGGGAAAACACTTCTACTCTGCATCTTACACCTTCCACTTGGGGTAACCAACGAGGGGTTCGAGGCCCATCAAGGAGTATTTTCTGGCGCCGTTGCCGGGGACTCCGCTCTTCAGGATAGGGGAGTTGCATGCTATCTTTTACCTTTGCTTTTTAGTCTTGTTAGTTTACCTTTCATATTTTTGCTTTAGTTCCTTTTATCGAAAATCACAAAAAATAGTTATCTTGCTAGCTTGCTACTATGGGTTCCACCGAGAACACCAAGTTGTGTGACTTTACTAGTCACAACAATGATGACTTTATCAGCACACCTATCACTACACCTGCCACTTCAGCACCTTCATATGAAATTAAACCTGCTTTACTGAACTTAGTCATGAGAGAACAATTCTCCGGTGCTAGAGATGATGCTGCTTTACACTTGAACAACTTTGTAGAACTTTGTGATATGCAAAAGTACCAAGAAATAGATGGTAATATTGTTAAGCTTAAGCTTTTTCCTTTCTCTTTGAGAGGAGGAGCTAAAATTTAGTTTCAGTCTTTGCCTAGAAATAGCATAGATTCATGGGACAAGTGCAAAGATGCTTTTATCGGAAAATACTATCGACCTGCTAAAATTATCCAACTTAGAAGTAACATCATGAATTTTAAACAATTGGATAATGAACACGTTGCCCAAGCTTGGGAACGTATGAAATCTCTTATCAAAAACTGCCCTACTCACGGTTTGACTACTTGGATGGTTATCCAAACTTTTTATGCAGGCTTGAACTTTACCTCGCGGAACTTGTTAGACTCGGCCGCGGGAGGAACCTTTATGTCAACTACACTTGGTGCTGCCACAAAGCTTCTCGATGAGATGATGACCAATTATTCCCAATGGCACACCGAACACGCTCCAACAGGTAGGAAGGTAAACTCTGTCGAGGAGATTTCCTCCCTCAATGAAAAAGTTGACTTGATCATGTCTCTACTTTCGAAGCAATCTAATGTTGATCCTCATGATGTTCCTTTAAATTCCTTGATTGCTCAAGAACAAGTAGATGTGAACTTTATCTCTAGAAACAATTTCAACAACAATGCTTATAGGAGTAACTTTGGTAATAATTCTAGAACGTTCCCCTCTAATTCCTATGGGAACAACAATGCTTATCCTAACATCAAGAACTCCTTCCAAAAAGATAGAGACTTGTCTGGCTATAAGAAACTGGTAGAAATAGAGGAGGCCACTAAGAACTACATGCACACCCAATATGAACAAAACCAAACCTTCTCGAGGCAATTAAATGAGCATACTGCTATCTTGCAAGACATTAGTAGACGATTAGAGAACATAAATATTGAGATTTCTAACCTCCAGACTAGACTCACTATCACTGAAACCCAAGTTTCCAATATGTCCCACACACAAGCTACTTTGATAAACCAAATGGCAGCTAAACCCGAAGTGGTTGCATCCCTAAGGGAGGAAGAGGAAAGAATTAAGAGCCTTCCTACCCACCACACTGCTGCTACTATCCAAGTTATTGAGGATGTTCACACTCTTAGCACCCAATGTACTCCTGGTCCCAATGGACCTATTAATGGTGATGCTATAGAAACTACCAAACAGGTGAGCCTTAAGGACACCACTACTACCTTACTTGATGCTCGTGACCTTGATTTTGATAATTGCACTCTTACAGAAGTTATTGATTTCCTTCACAAGATGTCTAGAGATCCCCGCACTAGCACGCTTAACCTTGCCTTCACAGAGCATATCACTAATGCTCTCATCAAAGCTAGGGAGGAGAAACTTAGAGTAGAAGCCTCCATACCTAGAAAGCTAGAGGATGGTTGGGATCCTATGATAAAAATTTATTTGAATGACTTCTCTTGTTATGCATTATGTGATATTGTAGCTAATACTTCTATTATGCCCAAAAGACTATATGACATGCTTAAATTGAAATCTTTTGATTCTTGTTCTTTTGGTGATGCTCTCGTTGATTCTTCCATAAAGAAACCTTTGGGGAGGATCGACGACATTCTTATTGTTGTCAATGATAATTATGTGCCCGTTGATTTCACTATTATGGATATTGAATGTGATCCTTCATGTCCAATTATTTTGGGACGTCCCTTTTTGCGCACCGTTGGTGCTGTCATTGACATGAAAGAGAGTAATATAAAATTTCAGTTTCCTCTCAAGAAAGGGATGGAACACTTCCCTCGTAAGAAGGTCAAGTTACCTTTTGAGTCCGTTGTACGGGCTAGCTATTCTTTTACTCTTGATAAAACTTGATCTTTGCATTATGCCTAGCTTAAAGGCATAAAAGAAAGCGCTTTTGGGAGGCAGCCCACATGAATAAATTTTTTGCTTTTGTTGTTACTTGATGTTGTTTACTGCTGTAGCATCATCATTGTATCTTTGCTTTTCATATTTGTGCCAAGTATAGCCTCTGATTGCTAGAAAGTTCAAAAGTTGTGAGGTGCTGTCCAGGAAACAGATTCTGTCCTTGGATATAAAAATTCGTATAAAATCACCAGATCATCTTTTTGGTCTGAATTTTTTTGACAGCGTTCTCTATATAATTGTCTTTCGTGCGTCAGTTCTGAGTTTTTTGATTTGAGTTGCAGAAGTATCCCGAACAGGTCAATTACTGCCTGTTGTTCTGTTTTTCACAGATTCTGTCCTGTTTTGCCTTACCTTCACTTTGCAAATTAAGAACTTGCTTTTTCTTTGCAAAAACCTTTTGGCAATCTTGAGAAACAGTAGAACTTCAAGAATATCCTTATTTCCAGCAAGGTATAATTATTTTATTAAGGGTACTAACCTCGCTAATCAGATTATGATGAGTTGTGTATGAAGGGAGTTTTCAAGTGTGCGAGGGAAGATGATAAAAAGATTCAGGAGTGTCAAGCGCTCAAGCTTGGGGATGCCCCCGTGCACCCCCAAGAAATATTCAAGGAGACTCAAGCGTCTAATCTTGGGGATGCCCCCCCGTGCATCCCCTTCTCCATCAACATTATCAGTTCGTCTTTCGTTTTGCTATATTTTTATCACTTCATGTGTTATGTGCTATGCTTGGAGCGTCATGCTTTTTGTTTTCTTTTTAGTTTTTCATAACGAGTCGGAACCCAGCATTCCTTTATGTGGGAGAGAAACACGCTCCACCTCCACCTAGAACATTACATAGAATTTTCATGTCTATCTATGCTGTGTGTGTTCTTTGTCTTTTAATAGCTACTATCGTGCTTTGCTCTTAGTATTCATGCTTATCTTTTCAAGAGCTTTTATTTAGTTGGTTGCTTGAACTCTTTTTAATTACCATGCTCACCTATTTAAGAGAGTTTGCTTCCGTTGCATTGGTTAATGTGTCTATGATAAAGATGCTACTTTCATGATGGTGCTTAGTAGTTCAGGTTTTCTTATGGTTAATCTCAAATAGCTGGGGGGTTCCCAATGTGTCATTGGAGTACCAACTTGGTTTGTTTGCCTATGATGTGGTATGGTTTAGTAATATCTTCCTTCGAGAATTTATTTTGATTGACTTGGCGTATGCTCACGCATATTCAAGACCGTAAAGAAAGTCTGTCAAGCCTTGATGATCTTTTGTTTCTGAGTAGCGATATAACTACCATGCCTGATTCAATATTGCTTTGTCGCTCTCCATGATTATGACCGTCATTGTTCCCTTAGTTGGTTGCTCCCAGTCTTTTGCTAACCTACACCCGCACTAAGCAAATTAACCATGCAATACATAGCTCATGGGAAAGTAGCCTAAAACTATTGTGGTAAAGAATATGTTGCTTATGTATCTTATTTCTTATGAGTTGCTTGCTGAGCGGTAACCATGTTTCTGGGGACGCCATCAACTGTCACACTTTTGTTGAATATCATGTGAGTTGCTATGCATGTTCGTCTTGTCTGAAGTAAGGGTGATTTACCGTGGGTTGAATTAATATGCATATTGTTAGAGAAGAACATTGGGCCGCCAACCAAAGCCATGCATCATGGTGGAAGTTTTAGCTTGGACCTTAATCCTCAATCTCTAATGAGAATATGCTTATGCATTAAAGAGGAGTCCATCATCTATTTTCTATGTTGTCCCGGTATGGATGTCCTCAAGTTGAGATCTATCAAAAACGAGAAATCAAATGTGATCTATCTCCTTGGACCTTTGTACAGGTGGCATAGAGATACCCCTTTGTGACACTTGGTTAAAATATATGCAATGCAATGATAACCCATGGGGATCCGAGCTAATTAGGACAAGGAGCGAGCACTATTGGTATTCGATGCATGAGGCTTGCAACTTATAAGATGTTTTATGCATGACACATATGAAGTACTACTACCGTTGACACAATTGCTTCCATGTTTAAAAAGAGAAAGCTCTAGCACTTCAAGCACCAACTACTGAGAGCATGATTGTCATTCTGAGTGTAATGTGCATTGTCCCAAAGTAGCATTGTCTTTTGCATGATTGTGATATCGTTTATTCTGAAATAATTGTATCTAGTCATCACTTAAACCTTGAAGGTGCCCCTGCACTTATGTTTTCCATCACTAAAGGGGGCAAGCTAGATATCACTTTATCATATTTGCACATCATGTTCATTACAAATCTTTTTGATGTTTCAGTTTCATGTTGTAAAACTTTCAGTCAATTGTGATTTTCTCTTGAGACAACTTAATTACTATAGAATCATTGTCTCAGTAAGCTTTTGTCATATGACTATGAGAAAGTCCTATATGGTTAATAGCATGTCTCCACAGAAATTATTCTTGTTATCATTTACCTATTCGAGGACGAGCAGGAATTAAGCTTGGGGATGTTGATACGTCCAAAACGTATCTATAATTTCTGCTTGCTCCATGCCACTTTTGGGTGATATTGCTATGATATTCATACACTTCCATACACTTTTGATCATATTTGGACTAACTTACTAATCCAGTGCACCCCAGTGCCAGTTTCTGTTTTCGGCTGTTTTTGTATTTCAGGTTTTCACGTTTCGAGAACTGCCCAGAAAAATCCAGAAAAAATATATAAAAAATCAGCGTATCGGAAACAACACTGCGTCCGAAGGGCAGCCTGGGGGGCACAGGGGCTCCAGGCGCCCTGTGGGCGCGCCCCCCCTGGGCCGCGCCAGGGGGCCGCCTCGGCCCCCCGAGAGCCCCCCGGTGCCCTACTTTGGCATATATTTAAAGGGTTCCCCGTAACCCTCGAAATAGGACTTCTTTTCGCGATCCCATCTCTGTTCCGCCGCCGCCGCCGCTTCCAAGATCGGGAGCACCAGGAGAACTCTTCCCGGCACCCTGCCGGAGGGGAGGATCACCACCGGGAGCTTCTCCACCACCATGGACGCCTCCCGGATGACTCGTGAGTAGTCTCCCTTGGACCATGAGTCCATGACCAGTAGCTATGTGATGTTCTCCTCCCGTTCTTGTGCTTCACTAATTAGTCCTCGTGAGCTGCCCTACACGATCGAGGCACCTATGTAATCCTTATGATGTTGCTATGTTGAGTTTGCTGGGATCCGATGGATTATGAGATTATGTTCAGATTGATCTTGAGTAATATATTTGATTCACCTCTTTTATATTTTAGTTCATAAGTAATTCTTGCATGTTCTCCGTTGTTATTTATTGCTTTGGCCGAGTAATAGGTAGTGACTCCAAGAGGGAACGTTATGCTCGATTGTGGGTTCATGCCCCTCGATGACTAGCTTGAGTGACAGAAACATGAGTCTAGGGGATGTGCTGTTGCCACAAGGGGGAAAACAACGGTGCTTGTGCCCGCGGGTGCAAGGATTGTTTACTTTACGCAAAGTTCTTTTAATGCAGTTGTCTGTTGCATTGAGTTTACACTATGGGTGGGACTCGCAACTTAATACCAGCGAGATGTTCTGGATAGATATCTCAAGGTGGATGATTAGTAGTAGATATTGATGGATTTCGGTCTACTTACTTAGGCGTACCGCCCATGCTTTGAACCTCAACCTTTCTTGCAATGTAATCAGCATTGGTTTGCGTTCGTGGTCCTGTCAATTGCCCAGCTGTAATTTGTTTACCTCACATAGTTGTTTTATCGTCTTTTGGGAGAGAGACATCACTAGTGAACATCATGAGACTCCGGTCCATATTACTATCATTGATCACATACACTATTTACTTTCCGCTATTTTACTTACTATTGCAAAACACTATCTATCACTACTATCACATTGCTTTTAACCCTTTGTGAACTACAAGGCCGGAGAGATTGACAACCTCTCTGTACTCGTTGGGAGCAAAGTTATTTGTATCTGTGTGCAGGTCCACGTTGATTGCTAATTGCGCCGTTAGCAGTTGACACCTACCTGTTGAACCTAGGAGTCTCTGGGGATTCGATCCTTGGCATCTTTGCTAGGGGAAAACACTTCTACTTACTGCATCTTACACATTCCACTTGGGGTAACCAACGAGGGGTTCGAGGCCCATCACATACTAATGGCGCACCACAACAAGATGCGCCATTAGTAACTTCGGCACAGTGATGGCGCACTGTCTAATGATGCGCCATTAGTATCCTTTGGCATACTAATGGCGCACTGTGATGTGATGCGCCATTAGTATGAATATTAGTTTTTTTTTATTTTTCTGTTTTTTGCACATGTTACAAAATGTATAATTGGACAGAATATAGACAGCACACATCAACAACAGATTCATCGAATACAATAGAAGATTAGTCTCTGAATACAATTCATCATATTAGTCTCCGAATACAATTCATCTTATTAGTCTCCAAATTGAAAAGACCGAACAAAGATAGAACATTATATTACAAGTCTCGAGACCGCGAGTAGCGAGTTTGTCTTCACATTACAAGTCGACATCGATCATCTAAACTACCATCACATAGAAGAGAGATGCGGTCATCACGATGAGCATCATCACGATGAAACTCGTCTTCATCCGGTTCCTCCAACGCTCCCTCCCCTCTCCCGCTAGATAGCGGGCGTATCTAGATTCGGCCTCGGCCCTAGTGGTGTATGATACGTCCAAAACGTATCTATAATTTCTGCTTGCTCCATGCCTCTTTTGTGTGATATTGCTATGATATTTATGCACTTCCATACACTTTTGATCATATTTGGACTAACCTATTAACTCAGTGCACCCCAGTGCCAGTTTCTGTTTTCTGTTGTTTTTCTATTTCAGGTTTTCCCATTACTTAAATTACCAGAAAATTCCCGGGAAAAATATATAAAAAATCAGCGCTCCAGAAGCTTCCATGTGCCAGAAGTGGGGCCAGAGGGGAGCCAGGGGCAGCCCAGGCGGCCAGCCCACGCGGCCCCCTCCTGGCCGCGCCGGGGGGGGGGGGGGCGCCTGGGCCCCCCTCTCCGCCTCTGGTGACCCCCTTTGCTATATATTTAGCACGCGTCCCGAAACCCTCGAGGACAGAACCCTTTTTCGCGATCTCATCTCTGTTCCACCGCCGCCGCGCTTCCAAGATCGGGAGCACCAGGAGAACTCTTCCCGGCACCCTGCCGGAGGGGAGAACCACCACCGGGAGCTTCTCCACCACCATGGACGCTTCCCGGATGAGTTGTGAGTAGTCCCCCTTGGACCATGGGTCCATGACCAGTAGCTATGTGATGTTCTCCTCCCCTCTTTGTTCTTCACCGATTAGACCTCGTGAGCTGCCCTACATGATCGAGGCACATATGTAATCTTTATGCTGTTGCTATGCTGAGTTTGCTGGGATCCGATGGATTATGAGATTATTTTCAGATTGTGTGTGAGTAATATATTTGATTCACCTCTTTTATATTTATGTTCTTGAGTAATTCTTGCATGTTCTCCGTTGCTATTTATTGCTTTGGCCGAGTAGTAGGTAGTAACTCCAAGAGGGAACGTTATGCTTGATTGTGGGTTCATGCCCCTCGATGACTAGCTTGAGTGACAGAAACATGAGTCTAGGGGATGTGCTGTTGCCACAAGGGGGAAAACAATGGTGCTTGTACTTGCGGGTGCAAGGATTGTTTACTTTACGCAAAGTTCTTTTAATGTAGTTGTCTGTTGCTTTCAGTTTACACTTTGGGTGGGACTCGCAACTTAATACCAGCGAGATGTTCTGGATAGATATCTCAAGGTGGATGATTAGTAGTAGATGCAGATGGATTTCGGTCTACTTGCCTTGGCATACCGCCCATGCTTTTGAGCCTCTACCTTTCTTACAACATAGTTAGCATTGGTTTGCGCACATAATCCTGTCAATTGCCCAGCTGTAATTCGTTTACCTCGCTTAGCTGTTTTATCGTCTTTTGGGAGAGCGACATCACTAGTGAACATCATGGGACCCCGGTCCATATTACCATCACTGATTACACCCATTATTTACTTCCTGTTCTTATTTACTAGTTGCAGTCATACCTATCACTATTATCTCTTGCGTTTGATCCTTTGTAAACGACAAGGCCGGAGGGATTGACAACCTCTCTGTACTCGTTGGGAGCAAAGTTATTTGTATCTGTGTGCAGGTCCTGTCAAGCAAAAGTCTCTGGCGCTATTGACACCTTCTTGTTGACCCTCGGAGTCTCACGGGATTCGATCCTTGGTATCTTTGCCAAGGGAAAATTTGCCGCTACGCTACATCTCAACCTTTCACTTGGGGTAACCAACGAGGGGCGAGAAGCCATCAAGCAAAGTTTTCTGACGCCGTTGCCGGGGACTCCACTCTTCAAGATAGGGGAGTTGCACGCTATCTTTTATCTTTGCTTTTTAGTCTTGTTAGTTTACCTTTCAGTTTTTGCTTTAGTGTCTTCTATCAAAAATCACAAAAATAGTTATCTCGCTTCTTAGTTGGCATTATGTCTGGTCCTTTTGCCTTTGGTGAGGCAGAAGTTCTCACCTTTAAACAAAGAAGTGCGGAAAGTCTAAAAGATGCTTGGTATAGAATTAATGATTCTCATAAAAGAGCCACCAAGAAGCAATCTACTACTATCCTGCTTAGAAATTTTTATGTTGGAATTACTTCTTGGAATAGGTTTATTCTAGATTATGCTATCAATGGAAATTTCCTAGAAGCCCCAGTTTGGGAATCTCTTAGTATTATTGAAAATCTTGTTGGAAATCCCCCTGTTGTTAGCATTCAAGAGGACATTACCCTAGCTCACATTATGAAAAAACTTGAAAAGATAGAGCTAGAGATGCCAAACATTAATAAGATAAATGAGTTGGACCGTAAGATCCAAGGGAATTTGAATAGGCATGATAGCTCCATGCATACAATTCTCAAAACTTTGGAGACCATCAAATCCCGTGACTTGGATTCTTCTAGGATAGACAAGATTGAGGAAATCTTTGACACTTTAGGAACTACTTTCTCCTCAATCAAAATCAAAAAGGTAGAAACTCCGGCAAGGAAGGAGCCTAAGTTCGTTTACGCTCCAAAGGCTCCTCGTTCCAAAAGTAATCCATCTATTGGCAAAGGGGTTGAAACTGTGAAGACTTTGGAAGAAACACCTCTCTTTGATAAATTTATAAATGAATCTTCCATTGACTTTTTACCTTTTGGTCTTCTCCCTAGAAGTATCTCTATTAGGCCTTTATTTGAAAGTCCTCTTAAGACTAGTTGTACTATTGAAGAGCTTTTTGATGATCTTGATGATGGTTCAATTGATACAACTTGATCCTCTCTTTTTGCATTATGCCTAGCTTAAAGGCATAAAAGAAAGCGCTTTTGGGAGGCAGCCCACAATGAATAAAGTTATATTTTGCTTTTGTTGTCTCTTGATGTTTGTTACTACAGTAGCATCATCATTGTATCTTTTCTTTTCAGCTTTGTGCCAAGTTTAGCCTCTGATTGCAAGAAAGTTCAAAAGTTGTGACGTGCTGTCCAGGAAACAGATTCTGTCCTTGGACAGAAAAATTCGTATAAAATCACCACATCATCTTTTTGGTCTGAATTTTTTCGACAGGGCGCTCTATACAATTGGCTTTCGGGCGTCTGTTCTGAGTTTTTTGATTTGAGTTGCAGAAGTGCCACGAAAAAATTATTTACTACCTGCTGGTCTGTTTTTCACAGATTTTGTCCTGTTTTGCCTTTTCTTCGTTTTGCAAACCTTGAGCTTGCTTTTTCTTTGCAAAAACCTTTTGGAAATCTTGAGAAACAGTAGGTCTTCAAGATTATCTTTATTTCCAGCAAGGAAAAAATTATTTTATTATGGGTACTAACCTCGCTAATCAGATTATGATGAGTTATGTATGAAGGGAGTTTTCAAGTGTGCGAGGGAAGATGATAAAAAGATTCAGGAGGGTCAAACGCTCAAGCTTGGGGATGCCCCCGTGCATCCCCAAGAAATATTCAAGAAGACTCAAGCGTCTAAGCTTGGGGATATCCCCGTGCATCCCCTTCTCCATCAACAATTATCAGTTCGTCTTTCGTTCCACTATATTTTAATCACTTCATGTGTTATGTGCTATACTTGGAGCGTCTTGCTTTTAGTTTCCTTTTTAGTTTTCTTTAGCTTTGCTTGCTGTTCATAACGAGTTAGAACCCAGCTTTCTTTGTGTGGGAGAGAAACACGCTCCACTTCAACCTAGAACACAACATAGGATTTTCATGCTTATCTTTGTTGTGTGTGTTCTTTGTCTTTCCATAGCTGCTGTCATGTTTAGCTCTTAGTTTTCATGCTTTCTTTTTAAAGAGCTTTTGTTTAGTTGGTTGTTGAACTCTCTTGAGTTTTCATGATTATCTTGTTAATAGAGTTGGCTTCTGTGGCACTGGTTGATGTGTCTATGATAAAAATGCTATGTGCATAATGGTGCTTAGTAGTTCATGTTTTCTTATGGTTAGTCTCAAATAGCTGGGGGTTCTTAATGTGTTATTGAAGTACCAGCATGATTTGTTTGCCTATGATGTGGTATGGTTTAGTGATATCTTCCTCCAAGAATTTATTTTGATTGACTTGGCATATGCTCACGCATATTTAAGACTGTAAAGAAAGTCTATCAAGCCTTGATGATCTTTAATTTCTGAGTAGGGATATAACTTCCATGCCCGATTCAATGTTGCTTTGTCGCTCTGCATGATTATGGCCGTCATTGCTCTCTTAGTTGGTCGCTCCCAGTCTTTTGCTAGCCTTCACCTGTACTAAGCGGACTGACTGCTTGTGCATCCAAAATCCTTGAAACCAGTAATGCCATATGAGTCCACCATACCTTCCTATATATGGTATTTAGTTGCCATTCCTAACGAAGACTTTCTTGTACCATCTCAAAATTATTCAAAAGCATTTCTCTTTTGTGCCTCTGTTTTAGATCATGAGGAAGTAGTAGTTAATTCATGATCTTTTTAAGTTGGACAAGTTTTACCCCGGGATTGCATGTCTAATCTGCAAACCCCTAATACGAGGAGGAACTGGCATGAGTGCGCCCGGCTCATAAAAGATAATACAACAAACAAACCCTCCTTCACGCTTTGTTCATGAGAAATCAGAAAACTTTTAGCAGTGATAAACAAAGGAGATTAAGGGGATGTGATCGTCCCCATGCGGGAGCCGTTCCTCGAAACTTGTCCAGTTCGAGAAGTGATTGGGTTGTCTACTAGCATTCGTTGACGAAATATGCACCTACCAAAAATAATTTTTACCTCTGCTTTCAAAACCAAGAGCTCTGGTACATGTTTAGTCTTTGCTTCCAGCCACGGGTTTTCAACCTTGCCATCAAAATCAACGGTTCGAGAGTCTCCACCTTCTTTCTTCAAAGCACCAACTATTGAGAGCATGATTGTCATTCTGAGTGTAATGTGCATTGTCCCAAAGTATCATTGTCTTCTGCATAATTGTGATATCACTTATTCTGAAATCATTGTATCTAGTCGTCACTTAAACTTCGGAGGTGCTCCTGCATTTATGTTTTGCTTCACTAAAGGGGGCAAGCGAGATATCACTTTGTCATGTTTGCACACCATGCTCACTACATATCTATTGGGTGTCTCAGTATCATATTGTAAACTTTCAGTTCTATGTGATATTCTCATGACGCAACTTAATTACTAAAGATTCATTATCTTAATAAGCATTTGTCATGTGATTGTTAAAGACTCTTTGGTAGCATGTCACCACAGAAATTATGCTTGTTATCATTTACCTACTCGAGGACGAGCAGGAATTAAGCTTGGAGATGTTGATACGTCCAAAACGTATCTATAATTTCTGCTTGCTCCATGCCTCTTTTGTGTGATATTGCTATGATATTTATGCACCTCCATACACTTTTGATCATATTTGGACTAACCTATTAACTCAGTGCACCCCAGTGCCAGTTTCTGTTTTCTGTTGTTTTTCTATTTCAGGTTTTCCCATTACTTAAATTGCCAAAAAAATTCCGGGAAAAATATATAAAAAATCAGCGCTCCAGAAGCTTCCACGCGCCAGAAGTGGGGCCAGAGGGGAGACAGGGGCAGCCCAGGCGGCCAGCCCACGCGCCCCCCCTCCTGGCCGCGCAGGGGGGCGCCTGGGCCCCCCTCTCCGCCTCTGGTGACCCCCTTTGGCATATATTTAGCACGCGTCCCGAAACCCTCGAGGACGGAACCCTTTTTCGTGATCTCATCTCTGTTCCGCCGTCGCCGCGCTTCCAAGATCGGGAGCACCAGGAGAACTCTTCCCGGCACCCTGCCGAACGGGAGAACCACCACCGGGAGCTTCTCCACCACCATGGACGCTTCCCGGATGAGTTGTGAGTAGTCCCCCTTGGACCATGGGTCCATGACCAGTAGCTATGTGATGTTCTCCTCCCCTCTTTGTTCTTCACCGATTAGACCTCGTGAGCTGCCCTACATGATCGAGGCACATATGAAATCTTTATGTTGTTGCTATGCTGAGTTTGCTGGGATCCGATGGATTATGAGATTATGTTCAGATTGTGTGTGAGTAATATATTTGATTCACCTCTTTTATATTTATGTTCTTGAGTAATTCTTGCATGTTCTCCGTTGCTATTTATTGCTTTGGCCGAGTAGTAGGTAGTAACTCCAAGAGGGAACGTTATGCTTGATTGTGGGTTCATGCCCCTCGATGACTAGCTTGAGTGACAGAAACATGAGTCTAGGGGATGTGCTGTTGCCACAAGGGGGAAAACAACGGTGCTTGTACTTGCGGGTGCAAGGATTGTTTACTTTATGCAAAGTTCTTTTAGTGCAGTTGTCTGTTGCTTTGAGTTTACACTTTGGGTGGGACTCGCAACTTAATACCAGCGAGATGTTCTGGATAGATATCTCAAGGTGGATGATTAGTAGTAGATGCAGATGGATTTCGGTCTACTTGCCTTGGCGTACCGCCCATGATTTTGAGCCTCTACCTTTCTTACAGCATAGTTAGCATTGGTTTGCGCACATAATCTTGTCAATTGCCCAGCTATAATTCGTTTACCTCGCTTAGCTGTTTTATCGTCTTTTGGGAGAGAGACATCACTAGTGAACATCATGGGACCCCGGTCCATATTACCATCACTGATTACACTCGTTATTTACTTCCTGTTCTTATTTACTAGTTGCAGTCATACCTATCACTATTATCTCTTGCGTTTGATCCTTTGTAAACGACAAGGCCGGAGGGATTGACAACCTCTCTGTACTCGTTGGGAGCAAAGTTATTTGTATCTGTGTGCAGGTCCTATCAAGCAAAAGTCTCTGGCGCTATTGACACCTTTTTGTTGACCCTCGGAGTCTCACGGGATTCGATTCTTGGTATCTTTGCCAAGGGAAAATTTGCCGCTACGCTACATCTCAACCTTCCACTTGGGGTAGCCAACGAGGGGCGAGAAGCCATCAGTGTACCCTTTGTAACTGTTACTGCTGAATCGGTGAACCTGTCTCCGACACTCCTCCCAGTCGTCGTAGACTCCGGGAACCTTACCCTTGTACACGACATACGACGACATTGTTATGCACTAGCCAAACGAAACGTTAGTACCAATTCACAGACAATACATAAGCAATATATAAGTATGCAACAGAACGATCGAAAGAGAAAAGCAAGACATTAATAGCATCGATTACATCTAAGTTGAACGACTCTCAAAACCAAAGAGACATACTACAAGTTCATTAAAGTTTAATTACAACATGAGCCAATCGATGTTTCAGAACTAGACACAGCATCACTGCTTTCGACTCGACTCAAGGGACCGGAGCGTGGATGAAGCCGCCGTCTATCGTGGGATTCTTGTCTGATGCGAAACTCCGACTGGATGTGAAAGAATTCTTGTCTGATGTCCGCGTCCTGGATTGCCGACACGCTCGCGGCCCAATCTTTGAGTTTACTCGGTAGCAGAAGTTGATGATGGTCCCGTACGATCGCCCGCATGTGATGGATGGCGTAGTAGGCACCCTTCTGACCGCCAGGCGGCTGCTTGACGCAGCAGAACTTCGTATTGTGGGAGAACACGTGCTTGTCGTACTTACGAATAGGCCTGGTGAAGGTGCCTCCAGATTTGGCGTAGCCGGGGAGAACATCATCAAGAACCTTCTTGACATTTGTGTAGTCTATGTTCGACTGACGGTCCGGGTCGAAATACGTGGCCATGGAATATTTGGGGCTTAGGAGGATGAGGGTGCAATGTGTGTCACTGCAGAAAACACGGAATGTTAAAAGAAAAATGATCGAAATATAAGAATTCATATGTTACGGGGCGGTTGAGGGGGAGGACTTACTCCGGAAAGTAAGGCACGAGGTAGTTATCCTTATCTCGGTTTGCCAGAATGACGCCTTCGAGGTAAGAACTCGCGACTTGCCGGTCCCCAGCGCTGCCCAAGATCTTGGAACACATGTAGAAGGGGTCGACTATCACGATGTCCGGGGTCTTGTCGCGAATGATCCGCATCTCCATACTCAGCGAAAATAGCCGAACGAAGGTGTAGTGCAGCGGATGAAGGTTCAACATAGCGTGGATGTCATCAAACCGCAGGACGATCGTACCCCCGATGGAGTTATCCACAAAGCCCTTGCCCTCTGGCACCTTGGCCGCGAAAACCGGGTATGCCACATCCTTCTCTCTGAGACGCCGCTTCTCCAAAGAAAGAACACTGTCATGCAGACTCTGCATAGCTCCGGAGAATGCACCCGAGCTGAAGCGAGTACCCCTTGACTATTCGTTCGGGCGCCGTTGGATTCCCGTCGGAGTCCACTTTAGTAACTTCCTCCTTGAGGGTGCAGAGCACGGTCGGGCGCCAGTCCTTCCGTTGCCTCTTCGGTTGGCTGCCATCTGTGCGTGCGCCGCCATCATCAGTGGTGGCATCCTCGGCGGCACCATCAGTGGTGGCATCAGTGGGGTCATCCTTGGCGGTACCATCAGTGGTCTCAGGATCGGTGGGGAAGGCGGCGTCCTCATACAAGTGAGGTTGTTCCTCCATCTCCTGGGACAGCTCCCAGAATGCCTTGCCGCCCGAACCCCCGGCCTCATCGTTGTTGGCCATGTTTCTCTCTAAATAGGAACAAAGTTTGGTCAAAAAGTTGGTTATTGTCAAGGAACAAGATCATGGTCTCATCATTTAGGGTTTGTCGACACCGAGGCATCCTAAAAGCTAAGCTTTTATAATTGAGGGCTTTTCGACGCCGAGGCACCCTAAAAGCCTAAGCTTTCATCATTTCGGTTTTTATCGACACCGAGGCACCCTAAAAGCCAAGGTTTTATAATTTATGGTTTGTCGACACCGAGGCATCCTAAAAGCTAAGCTGGGAAGGAGAATTCTAAGTTGGGCCTAATCACTTGGCTCTATTGCCGCCTATGGTTTAATGCAGCTAGAATAAAGGGGCACTTGATCCTACTTAATTAACTACTAAGATACCCCGGCCCATACATTAGTCACAAGTACCCCATATGTCCTATTTTTAGCAAAGTCATGCTAAAATTCACGGAAAATTTCAGCATGACCTTTGCTGAAAATAGGACATATGGAGTACCCGAATTTGCCGGAACGGAAGTTAATCGACATTCCAGCAAACTCAAGGGCCTCTCGGGGTACCTGCAAAATCATCACGACACGATGGTCGGAAACAAAACCCAGCAAAAAGCTGCTCCAGGTTCACCAATTGACTGATACTCATGGATAAGCAAAGCAAACTACTACTACCAAAACAAGAACCAGACAAACTGATATATAATGTCAAGCATGTCTAATACCAGCAGCTAATTGTAGCTTTTGCTTTTCAGTGCCAAATTCTAGCTAGTACCAGTAGTTTTTCTCTTCAGGTAAAATTAATAGCTAGCAGCAATTATTTTCAAATATATATACAAGACAGTAGGTAAAATGAATTTATATGTGCCCACTGGACATTTTTATATTAACCTAAGGAAAAATGAATAGTTAGGTTAATTACCCACTGTTAATAACAACACATATATAAGAGAAACACCTGATGTATTATCTCAATAAAATGAGCCAGATTTGCATTCCCTTCAACAAATAAAAAATAAATGTATGCGTGGCCTTATTATTTATGAAATATAAGAGAGACAACAAAATATATAAGAGAGACAGACACTTGCTGTAATAAAATGAGCCAGATTTGCATTCCCTTCCAAAAATAAAGTTGTATGCGTGGACTTATTATTTATCAACCAAAAAAGACACGCGCATATATAGGGTAGCTGCTAGTGTATATACACTTAACTTAACTTGACAGCTCCATCATGCATCAGCTGTAACTCAACTCTAACAGCAATTAAGTTAAGCAATTAACTACTAACTCTAACAGCAATTAAGCTAAGCAACTAGCATGCCAGGCCAGGCACCACCTCCAGACTTTTAGAGAGGTATATCTCAAAATATATAAGAGAGACAGACACTTGCTGTAATAAAATGCTCCACCCAATTGCTTCAAAAGTCCCAACTGATGGAGAGGTATATCTCAACAGCATGGATGTTTGATTTCATACTCAGATAGATAGATAGATACTCCTCTAGTCCTACTCTATGGGAGAATTACTATTTGCAGACCTGCTACATAAACCTGTCAAAAACACCAAACAAAGACAGTGCTCTGCATCCTCTCCTATTTCACTGTATTTCAGGCCCTACATGCTTTTCTTATTTACTCAGGGAAGACCAACTAACCTTCGAGACCATTAGCAATTGAGCTTCACAAAGATAAACCACATATACCAAGTTTACCATTCTCTTGCTGCACAACATATTCTCTCTACCTGTTTTGCAACAGGTATAAACTTGGACATTTTGATGCATTTGCTATGAGATTTTCCTTTGCCCGTTCAACATGATATAATTCATGGCAACTATATCATCTAACTTGGGCACTATCAGTAGAGAGTATACTGACTGAGATGTGGTGTGGCCTACGAGAGATTATAAAATGCTAGCAGTTAATTAATTAGCACTAAGATCAGATGCAGCAGCAACACAAGTTCAGATTCAGACTAAATTAACTGCTAATTTGACCTAGTTAACCTAGTTAATTAATTCGAGAGGGATTTGACCTAGTTAACCTAATTAATCCCTAGCAGTTAATTAATTTGACCTAGTTAACCTCCAGCAAGCAAGTTTGAACCTAATTTGACCTAAATTCGAGAGGGATTTGAACTAAACCTAGCAAAAGTTCTGAAATTTGTGTGCCTAACTGAATTAACTGAATTTTTAGTAACCGAATAAACTGAATTTTCAAAACTGACAAAAGTACTAGTGCACACTCCTGGTTCTCACTAAATTCTTGTTTCTAAAACTTGCCAAGTTTACAATCCATATAACTGTCTGCTGATTAAATAAGAAAAGTCATATATGAAATCAGATGGTTTAACACTACCATTGCATAAACTAATGATGGCAACCCATGGCAGCAGTAAACAAGACTCACTGACATAGTGCAGGCACTTCAAAGTAAGCAATCAACATGGATCATTGCAAGAACATGTCCTTCACTTAGCACAACACTAGGGCCATATTTGTTTCACTTCAGCCTTAGAGAGGAAAAAATCTTGCAGGTACCAAGTACTCCAATGCACATGGAGTACTAATTATTCATATTTGCTAGGCACTACTCCCACAATTTTTTGAACCTAATTTGACCTAAATTCGAGAGGGATTTGACCTAAACCTAGCAAAAGAGAGAAGAAGAGGGCATGGCCGGGAGGGAGGAGAGGAGGAAGAGAGGAGAAGAGAGGCAGAGGGAGGAGGGTTACCTGACCACGATGATGTGGTGGCCGGAGCGGAGACGACGGAGGGCGGAGACGGCGAGCTTGGGGGAGGCGGGGATAGACGGCGGGGAGGTCGCGGGCCTCCTCTCCCGGTGGACGCGGGGCCTCCTCTCTTGGTGGACTGGACGAAGCCGGCCGGCACGGACCTCCTGGATGTCCTCCCCGCGCGAAGGCGATGACGGCGAGCGGAGAGAGTGGAGGGGGCGGCGCGTGGCGGGTGGTGGGGGGCGTGGGGGCGGCGGCGCGGGGGAGCTGCG
>LR738713.1:517606302-517635728 GCA_902687465.1 Secale cereale | reverse complement strand
CCGGTGGGGGTGCTCGGCGGCGGCGGTTGAGTAGGGGAATCGAGGGTGCGGGGGGTCGGCGGCGGCGGCCGGTGGACCGGGGGGTGCTCGGCGGCGAGGGGGGCCGGATCTGGCGAGGTGGGATAGCGATCGAGATGGAGGGGGGGTCGAGATCGAGTGTCCATGAAATTTAAAAATATTCATGATAGTTCAAAAAGTGCCCATGAAATACAATCGAGAAATGAAGGCTACGATTTAAATACAATCGATCTTAGCTAGCTATCTGTTCACAATCTTCTTGCCCTTCTTTTTCGCAAATGGAGTTCTTCTGTGGAACGGACGTCCTTTAGGTAGGGTGGTCCTGCTTCTTCTTGTGGTGTATGCTACTACTTCATCATCGTCGTCATGTTCGATCCTCGGGTCGCCGTACTTGTCGAAGTCTTGCTCATTGGCTACTCCATCCATTCCGATGATCTTCCTTTTGCCTCTCCTCACGACAACACGACTGGGCTTTGACGGGTCGGTAATGAAGAAGCATTGGTCAACTTGGGAAGCCAGTACCCATGGCTCATTTTTCGTGGTGATGTTTGCGCCCGCGGTCTTGGATTTGGCTTCGGGTATAACCATGGTGGTGAAATACCGGTCTTCTTTTAGGACGCTCTTGGCCCATCTGACACGGAACATCGGGACCTTCTCTCCAGCGTAGCTCAGCTCCCAGATCTCCTCGATCCTTCCGTAGTATCTGTCCTTGTCATTACCGGTGTAGGATTCCATCGTTACCCCGGAGTTCTGATAACCATCGCTCTTCATGTCCTTGGCCTCGGTGTAGAATGTGTAGCCGTTGATATCGTACGCCTCATAGGTCATCAGGTTGTGCTCGGCGCCCTGTGACAAGGCGAATATGAGTTGTTCTTCCGCGGAAGAATCCTCATGTAAAGGGTACGACAGAAGCTTCTGCTTGAACCAACGCATGAAACATGAGTTGTGCTCTTTGATTATATCTCCGTCCGTCCTCTGTTGGCCTCGGTCATTGTACGTCTTCTCAATAAAGGTTTTGTGCTCTACCACCCAAGGATCGACTATGTGTTGTAGCGCGACTAGGTTTGCTCTTTCAAAGTCGGCGAGTCGACCCTCGAAGTCGACATGCATTTCGCGGAGACCCTCACGGTGACCCCATCCAGAGAGCCTGCCGAGGTGCCCGTTGACGGGCAGACCAACGGGGTTCTCGATGCCTAGATAATTCGTGCAGTAGGAGATGCACTTTTCGTTCAGAAAGCCCCTGGCTATGCTTCCCTCTGGACGTGACATGTTGCGAACGTATCTTTGATGACACCATTCATCCTTTCGAACGGCATCATGTTGTGCAGGAACGTCGGCCCGAGTTGGATGATATCGTCCACGATATGGACCAGCAGATGCACCATAACGTCGAAGAATGCGGGCGGGAAGTACATCTCAAGCTCGCATAGTATCACCACAATCTCTTCCTGTAGCCTTCTGAGTTGCCTCACACCAACAGACTTCCGAGAGATGACGTCGAAAAATTTGCATAGGCCAAATAGGGTTTCACGGACGTGCGCGTCCATGATCCCACGGATTGCAACTGGAAGTATCCGCGTCATCAGCACGTGACAGTCGTGAGACTTCATCCCGCTGAACTTCAGCTTCGCTGGGTCTAGGTATCTGCTTATCTTCCCCGCGTAACCGTAAGGAAGTTTTACTCCTACGAGGCAGGTGAAAAACTGCTCGATCTCCTCCTGACTTAGAGTGAAGCACGTGGGAGGGTAGTCATTTTCGGTCTTCTTGGCCTTTTTGCCTTTGCAACGACTTTCCGTGTCCTGCTTCGCCTAATCATCATCATCATCATGATCATCATATATAGCGTGAAGCTCCTGCCTGATGCCCATGGATTTCAAGTCTGCCCTTGCTTTCGGCCCATCTTTGGTCCTCTCTGGCATGTTGAGCAGGGTACCAAGCAGACTCTCGCACACGTTCTTCATGATATGCATTACATCAAGGCTATGAGGCACACGGTGGATCTTCCAGTACGGCAAGTCCTAGAAAACAAACCTCGTTTTCCATACCTTCAGCAGCGGCTCTGGCGCCTTTCGCTTCTTTCCCGGCTCTAGCGCCTTTTGCTTCTTTCCCGGCAGTGGGCAATCTTTCCAATTTTTCAACAGCTCGTCTATTTCCTCACCGCTCCTCGTACGCGGGCGTCCTCGGGGTTCAGTTTCACCATCGAACAGATCCTTGCGTTTTCTCCACAGGTCATCGTCGCGAAGCCACCTTCGATGTCCCATGAACACGGTTTTCGAAGACCCGGGATCTCTATCTAGCTGGCGATACGTTGTGTCATCCATGCACCTGACGCATCCAGAAAATCCGTGGACCACCTGCCCCGCGACATATCCGTAACCGAGATGGTCGTGCACCGTCGTGAGCAGCGCGGCTCTCATAGGGAAATATTCTTTCTTTGCGGCGTCCCACGTATTGGCTGGCGTTTTCCACAGCGTGTCTAGCTCCTCTTTCAGCAGACCCAGATACAGATTGATGTCGTTCCCTGGTTGTTTTGGTCCTTCAATTAGCATACTCATGTGAATGTACTTCCTCTTCATGCACAACCAGGGGGGAAGGTTGTACATCCACACAAACACAGGCCAGGTGCTATGTGTGCTTCTCTGGCTGCCAAACGGATTTACTCCATCGGTGCTCGCGCCCAGCACGATGTTCCTTGGATCGTTCCCAAATTCTAGGTCTTCGAAGTTCAACGCTTGCCACTGGCTCGCATCCTTAGGGTGACTCAGCATCTTGTCTTTTTTATCTATCTCCGGATCATTTGCGTCATCTTCTTGCTTCTTCTCCTCCCTATCCGCGTGCCAATGCAGGAGCTTTGCTACCTTAGGGTCCGCGAAATACCGCTGCAGACGAGGAGTGATCGGAAAGTACCACACCACTTTTCGAGGAGCTTTCTTCCTCTTCTTCTATCGAGTGACGCCGCACACCGGACATATGGTAGACTCCGCGTGCTCATCCCGATAAATGATGCAATTGTTCATGCACACATGGTATTTCACGTGTGGTAAATCCAGAGGACACACGATTTTCTTCGCCTCCTCCAAACTGGTAGGGCACTTGTTCCCCTTGGGAAGACGTTCGTGCCAGAATGACATGTTCTCGTCGAAGCATGCGTCGGTCATTTTGTGTTTTACCTTCATCTCCAGAGCCATGAGCGTTACTTTCAGGCGGGTATCCTCGGGCCTGCATCCTTCATACAATGGAGTAACCGCGTCTAACTCAAGTTGATCGATCTTGGCTTTCTCTCGGGCGGCAGCTCTTGCGTTATCGGTCTGCTTGAGAAGAAGCTCTTGAATATGAGGGTCCTGCACCCAGCCCATCGATGGGCCAGCGTCGTCTGCTCCGCCGGCATCATCATCTTCATGATCATGCCCGTCGTCTGCTCCGGCATCTTCCTCATCATCATGTCCTGCATCTTCTACATGATGACTGTGTACAGCATCACCGTCGTGATCATCTCCTGGGGATTCTTCGTCTTCTCGCCTGCCCGAGCCGCGGTGGTTGTCTTGCCGCCCTTCCTCATTTCTTGCCCGACCTCCATGGACGACTTCGTAGTCATCTTCATTACCTTGCCACCGATAGCCATCCATGAAACCACGCAAGAGCAGGTGGTCCCGCACCTGCCCGGAATCCGGGTCCGCAATAAGGCTCTTCAGCTTGCATCTTCGACATGGACATCTTATCTCCGTCTCGTTCTTTTGAAGCATCTCGGCCTTCGCGGACCTCAAAAACCTATTCACGATGCCTTCGGTCATCGTGCGCACCATGGTCACCTGCGGGGTAGAGCAAAACGATATTTTAGAACCAAGAAAAAATTTGCCATGACTTTACCTAAAAATAGGACAAAAAATAATGCTTAATGCCAAAATTCTCACCGAAACGGAAATGAATCAACATTCCGGGAAAATATTGACAACTATCGCATTTCAAATACCGGTACACCTCCAAACACAAACACATATGCAACACAACAAACATATGCAACACCACGAACATACATAGATCTAGCTAGGCCATAAAAAGTGCATGTGCACATTGTTGTAGGGAGAACAACATAAATATAGCTTCCCCCCTTACTTACCTATCAAAACAAGGTAATTTAACCACTTAATTTGAATGAATATATGGTGGAAATGAGGTGAAAAAGAGGAGGGACCCGAGACAAGGAGGAGGTGGAGAGAATGAAGTGGGGAGAAAGTGAGTATGGGTAGGAGAGGCTGTCCAAAATATCTTGTTGCTGCCCACTTACTAATGGCGCACCTACTATAAATGCGCCATTAGTAGTTGATACGTCTCAAACGTATCTACTTTTCCAAACACTTTTGATATTGTTTTGACCTCATTCTTGCATGATTTGGACTAAACTAACCCGGACTGACGCTGTTTTCAGCAGAGCTGCCTGTATGGTTTATTTGTGTGCAGGAAAATGGATTTTTAAGCATCTCAGAAAAATCCACGAAAAATCCACGCACCCGAAGAAACAAAATGCTAGAAGTGGGGCCAGAGGGGGGCCAGGGGGCGCCCAGGCGCCCTGTGGGCGCGCCCACCCTGGGCTGCGCCGGGGGGGGGGGCGCCTGGGTGGGCCCCACACCCCCTGGTGCCCTACTTTAGCCCGTATTTTTCCTCCCGATGCAAAAACCCCAAATCGGAAGTCCTTTCGCTGTTTTTCGTTGCGGAGCCGCCGCCACCCTCTGTTCTTCTTCGGGAGGGCTAATCTGGAGGCTGATTTGGCCTCCGGAGAGGGGAGATCGTCGCCATCGTCATCATCATCACCACTCCATCATCCCTCCATGACTTCCCCCTTCATGTGTGAGTAATTCCCTTGCTGTAGGCGAAGGGGATGGTAGGGATTGGATGAGTTAGATCATGTAATAGTTCGTCAGATTGTTGGGGGCATGTTGCCTATCATCTAGTATGGTGTTTATCATCTTTGCTACAACTTGTTATTCTTAATGCTTGACACTTAGGGCCCGAGTGCCATGATTTCAGATCTGAACCATATGTGTTTGCATGAATATATTTGTGTTCTTGATCCTATCTATGAGTTGTATGCACCTGTTACGGTTCGGAACCGGCGATCCCAAAAGTGACAGCTTGGGACACCAAAGGGGATGGTCCGTAGTTTGAGGATCACATGTATCCATTGAGTTCATTGCTTTGTTCCGGTGCTCTTTGACAGGAGCACCTTAATATCCATTAGTTCCTTTTGGCCCCGTTCGTAGCGGGATGGTAGGACAAAAGATGTTGTGCAAGTTCTTATTGCAAGCACGTACAACTACATACGGGATACATGCCTAATGTTTGATATTAGCCTAGATGATCATTACTTTTCCATGTGCTGTGCCCCGAGTTAGAAACTATCTCATCCATGCAACGCCCAACCATCCATCTCCCTAGCCTACAGTATTTTAAACCTTGCTTGTCACTAGTTGCTACTTTTGCCATTTACTACTGCTATTTACTTCTGCTGTTTACTTTTACTATTACTATCATCACTATCATATCACTGTTACCACTTATCTTTTGTTGTAAGTTAGTATATTTCAGGTGCGGTTGAATTGACAACTCAACTGTTAAAGCTTATAAATACTCTTTGGCTCCCCGTGTGTCGAATCAATAAATTGAGTTATTCTTACCCGCGAAGACTATCTCGATCCCTTACGGTTGAGGGTTATCAAGTACCGTTTTCTGGCGCCGTTGCCGGGGAGCATAGCAATATTTACAAGTCTACTTGAGGTATCCTACCTGCTGCACTTTATTCACCATGGGTAAGAAAGGAGACCCCAAGGTTCCGATCTTACGATCCACTACAAGAAGAGGTACTGCTCTGAGCACTAGTGCTACGCTTGATTCACCTTCTGTTATGAGTAAGTTTGCCTCACCACCGCCACATGATGCTCCTATTGAATCTGTTACTATGTCTGATACTCTTGATGATGCTTCTACTACTTTTGATGATGATATTAGTTCGCTTGGTCATTCTCTTGAGAAAAACATTACTGCTGCTGCTGAAAAATATGGAATTGAACTTCCTGTTACTCGCTACCCTATTGGTGAAACTTATGATTTTCCTGAATTGAGTAAACTTCAGGAGAGGCTCCTTGATGATGATTATTATATACTTGATGAAGATTTATGTAGGGAACTGACAGAGTTTGCCGGCTCTGACCCTGAAACTATTAAGAAAATATTTGAAAAACACTCTTTGAAAAACAAAACCGTTCCTAATCCTGAGTTTGCTACATCTCCTATATGCATTGATGATCCTGATTTTGATTTCTCTATTGATCTTTCACTTATACCTATGGTTGAAGCTGACCCCTTTTATGGCAGAGAAAATGATGATGCTATTGCACACCTAACTAAACTTGGTGAACTAGGTAGCCTGTTTACCACAGATGAGAAGATACGCTACTTTTATGTGACCAAGCTTCTTCCTTTCTCCTTGAAGGAAGGTGCTAAAGCATGGTATGATTCACTCCCATGCGGTTCTATCAAGAGTCCTCAGGACTTAGCTCACTCTTTTGTTGATAAGTACTTTCCTGCTCACATGCAACATGCTGCTTTACAAAGAATTTATAACTTTAAACAGTTGCAGGATGAGTCCCTCCCTAAAGCTTGGGGGAGGTACTGCGGTCTGATTCGGGCTAGACCAGGACATGAAATCCCTAAGAATGAATTAATCGATATATTCTATGCTGGTCTAACTGATGAATCCAGGTCCTATTTGGACAGTTGTGCTGGTTGTGTTTTCAGGAAAAGAACACCGGACAATGCGGAAGATTTAATGGGCAGGATTGCCAAAAACCATGAAGATTGGTCCGTCCCTGAACCACCTCCACCAACAAAGAAGAGGCGCATGTTTGTTCTAAGCCCCGAGGATATGCGAGAAGCAAAGAAGTCTATTAAAGAGAAAGGTATTAAAGCTGAAGACGTGAAGAATCTACCCCCTATTGAGAAGCTGTGTGAGCCTACCACTCACCCTCCTATGGTAGAGGTACACTCTCTTTTAGATTTCAACGCAAGTGACATCCCTTATGGTAAGCCTCCTGATCAATGTTTAGATGAGTTTGATAATTTTATTATGAAACAGAATCATTTTAATGAGAGGATAGAAAGTCAGTTGCATGATAATTCCCTTGCTATCAAAAAGTTGCTTTGTGTTTTAGATAGAACAGTTAATGATGTCCAATGTCTTGTGAAGCATTTTCATATGGTTCAAACTCAGCTTGATCAAATTTCTAATGTGCAAAGAGATTTGCTTGCTAACAATGCCAAACAAGATAAACTGCAGGCTTTTGGGATTAAGACCCGAGGGGGAACTAGTACTCAAGATCCTCTTTATCCAGAGGGACATCCGAAGAGAATCGAGCAAGATTCTCAAATGCAGGAAGAAGAAATTGTCGTCTCTCCAAATAAGAAGAAGAAACATAAAGAGACTGACAATTCTAATGATCCTATTGCAGATGAAGAACCAGCTATTGATCCCAACAGTGTATCTATTTCCGATGCTGAGACTGAAGACGGTGTTGAACCTGAAGGTAATGATAATGAGAAAAACAATCCGCCTGAAGTTCGAGAAGAAGAAGCACCTGACAAACGTAAGAGGTACGCTAGAGAAGACTTCATCGCAAGAAAACATGGGAAGGAGAAAGAACCATGGGTACAGAAACCGATGCCCTTTCCAGTTAAGTCCATCAAATCTAAAGAAGAAGAGCATTACAATAAGTTTTGTGAACGGATTAAACCTCTTTTCCTTCAAATTCCTTTGACTGATGCTATTAAGTTACTTCCTTATTCAAAATATATGAAAGATATTGTCACTAACAAAAGAAAAATTCCTAATGATGCAATATCTACTATGCTTGCTAACTATTCTTTCAGTGGAAAGATTCCTGAGAAGCTCGGTGATCCAGGTATACCCACCATTCCTTGCTCCATAAAGAATAATTATGTCAAAACTGCTTTATGTGATCTTGGAGCGGGAGTGAGTGTTATGCCTCTCTCTCTTTATGAGAGGCTTTGTTTAGAGAAACTAATTCCTACAGATATCTCCTTCAGATGGCTGACAAGTCAACCGCTGTTCCGATAGGTATTTGTGAGGATGTTCCAGTTGAAGTTGCTAATTGTTTAATTCTTACTGATTTTGTTGTTCTTGACATGCCTGAGGATGGGAGCATGTCCATTATTCTTGGTAGACCTTTTCTTAACACCGCAGGTGCTGTTATTGATTGCAACAAAGGGGAGGTCACCTTTCATGTGAATGATAAAGAACACACGGTATATTTTCCGAAGAAGACCGATAGGAGGCATGCCCTCAACTCTATAGAGAATATCGAAACCGTGAAAATTGGAGAATGGGACTGTCCACTACATGTGCCTCACAAATACAAAACTATCATGGTAGGGACAATGACCATCAAGGTACAAGTTCAGTGATTACTTCGTAGGAGGTGAGACTTTTTGTTCTATATACCGCTTGTTTGTTGGTAAGACTTGATCAACCTTACTAGTGAACGTGTTATATATGGATAAAAAGTTGAGCTTTCTATGTTTTTATTTGTTTTTAGTGTTGTCGTATTTGCTGTACCAAGTATCTATGTTTTTGAAGCTTCACAATTCTACTAACTGCTTCAAGTTTTCAGAGAGTTTCACAGCTTTTTGAACTTCGAAATTTTTTCAAAAGTGAAGTTTTCAGAAAAATTCCAGAAAAATTATATTAAAAATTTCCACAACGGGAGAGACCCGGAAAGTCCTAGGGCCAGCCAGGGGGGCCACCAGTGGCCCAGGCGGCCAGCTGGCGCGGCCCAGCCCCTGGCCGCGCCCACAGGGCGCCTGGGGCCCACGGTACCCCCCTCCAGGTACTTCTTCTTCCCCTCTCTCTCTCTTTTTCCAGAAAACCGAGTTCTGGTCTTGTTCTTGCTGTTCTTGCTGTTCTTGGGGGCGATTCTTCGATCTCTCTCTACAGCCCATCATCTGAGCTGAAATTTTGAGCAAATACTCCCTGGTATGTGACTCCTCCACCCCTCCAATTAGATTTTTGATTGGTGGCCTCATTTGTGAGTATTTAGTAGTTCTTGGTGCTGTAGAGATGAGCTTGCATGCATGTGTAGAAAGTTGTTTTCCAAGTTTTGATGCAAGTTTATGCCTTGGGTAAGTGAGTTGAGTAGTTTGCCTTAGCTCACTTTGTTTTAATCCTCGTTTTTGTAAATTATAAAAAATTTCAGAAATGAGTTTGTTAGGAAGGGCAAAAGGATGGCTTGAGAAGAGGAGGCCCGCACACTCCGATCGAGTCACTAGATCCGCAGCTTCACCATCGACTGTTAGGGTGAGCTATAATGAAGATCATGTGCCCCTGGAGTTGTTGGAGGACACAAGTCCAGCACGTGCGATGACATTTCCATGTGATGAATTCATGGAAGCTGCGGGAATCAAGGATGAGTTTTATAATCTCTGTGCTAATGCAGGTTTGACACGACTCGTCACGAGCCGTGTTACTCAGTATCAGAAACTCACCTCCAGTTTCATTAACAGTTTTAGATATAATCCTGATTCAGGAGCTATTGAGTTTAAAATTTATAATGATCTTATCACCATGACTCTGGGAAATTTTTGTGAAGTAATAGGTGTGCCGAACGTTGGGAGGACGGCAAGGATGGCCACACAGCCCTCCGAGCTGAAAACCGTCATCAACTCTCTCTGCAGCATGGGTACGAGGGATATTCATCGGTCGAAGATCTCCAGCATCTTGTTTCCTCACCTCAGGTATTTTGCATATTATATTGCTAGAGGGGTGTTAGCTCGCGACAACACGAGCAACATTTCTGCTCCGGATATTGCTATCCTGGCAGCAGCCCTCTCAGGGAGGTCTGATTATAATATTGGTACCTTAATTGCTCGACGCCTTGCTATGAACGGTAACAAGGGGGACTTATATGGTGGCATTTATGCCACGCTTATCTTAGAGCATCTTGGAGGCACCCCACACCCTGATGATACTCCTTTTACTTATTTAAGCTTTGATCTTGCTGCTATGAAGAGGCATAAGTTTGTTACCATGGGTTCTGAACTTGATAACCTTGTTTATATCTTGCGTTTCGGAACTACCGCGGAACGCGAGATCCGTCTACCTGCACCTCTTTTGTTTGATTTTTCTCGCAGGAACGGATGGTCCTTTGATGTTGTCCAGTTCGATGAGTTCATGGTCCAGCACCAGTTCCATAACCCCATGGAGGGGGTTGTGCCCGACGAGGAGAGGCACGGTGAGATACCACATTTTCAGGATGAGACCGCCACCGAGTTTGGTGAAGGGTCTTCCTCTGTTTGGCGCTCGGAACCTTCCTCGTGGGAGACTCCGAGGAGTTCGGTGTACGCGCCATCATCCTTCTACGACCCTTGGTCACCACCATACCCCTGGAGCAGGAGGCTCCTGGGGGCAGTAGCTGCTACCAACTTAGGCCAAAAGCCTAAGCTTGGGGGAGTACGTGCCCTTCTCACTTTTTCATTGTATTATCCGTTTGATTCACTTTGATCTTTTCGAACTTTTTGCCTGTTCTTCTTTATTTCTCTCTTTGAAAAAACAACAAAAAGATTTTCTTTTTCTTTTGCTTTTTATTCAACTTTTGAAAAACCCAAAAAGATTTCCTTTCTGTCTTTAGTTTGCTTTGTTTTCAGAGATCAGCTCGAGTCCGTGATGGCATTTGGTTATATTTCCTACGTTCGATCATGCAAGTGACAAGCAGTAATGAAGAAGATCGACTGAAAGGAAGCAACAAGGAAGACCGGTATGAACTCTTATTGTTTCTACTTTTGTACATATGCCTGTACTTATGATCTAGAGACCAGCTTGTAGCGACATAGTGCTATGTTTACAATGCTCTTCCAGTGGTTCATGCTTTCCTTGTGGCTAGTCTCCAATAACTAGAGTATATAATGTCTCCAATAACTAGAGTATATAATGTGTTATTGAAATGATCTACATGCATCGCACTGTTCATAGTCTGGCATGCTAAGGTGGCATTTCCCTTTAGAGAATTTTTGGATTGACTTGGCACATGCTTACACATGTTTAAGACTAAAAAGTCTACTTTGCCTTGATGATCTTTGAATTTTAGAATAGTTATATCACTTTCATGCCCGATTCAATGTTGCTTTGTCGCTCTGCATGATTATGACCGTTATTGCTCTCTAGTTGGTCGCTTCCCAGTCTTTTGCTAAACCTCCACCCGTACTAAGCGGAATGACTGCTTGTGCATCCAAAACCTTTAAACCTGTTATGCCATATGAGTCCATTATACCTTCCTATATATGGTATTTACCTGCCATTCCTAACGAAGACTTTCATGTACCATCTCGAAATTAATCAAAAGCATTTCCCTTTTTTTGTGCCTATGTTTTAGCTCATGAGGAAGTAGTAGTTAATTCATGATCTCTTTAAGTTGGACAAGTTTCACCCCTGGATTGCATGTATAATGTGCAAACCCCTAATATGAAAAGGAACTGGCATTGAGTGCACCCGGCTCAAAAAGATAATATAACAAACAAACCCTCCTTCACGCTTTGTTCATGATAAATCGGAAAACTTTGGCAGTGATAAACAAAGGAGATTAAGAGGATGTGATCGTCCTCATGCGGGAGCCGGTCCTCGAGACTTGTCTAGCTTAAAAAGTAATTGAGTTATCTGCTAGCATTCGTTAACGAAATATGCACCTCTCAAAAACATATTTACTTCTGTTTTTAAAACCAAGAGCTCTGGTACATGTTTAGTTTTTTGTTTCCGATCACGGGTTTTCAACCTTGCCAATAAAAGCCACGGTTCGAGAGTCTCACCTTCTTTCTTCAAAGCACTGACTAGGAGAGCATAATTGTCATTTTGAGTGTAATGTGCATTGTCCCAAAGTATTACATTGTCTTCTGCATACTTGTGATATGATTTATTCTGAAATTCTTAGTTCTAGTCTCCTTTAAAACTCTGGAGGAGTCTCTGCATTTATGTTTTGCTTCACTCATGGAGGCTAACGAGATACCACCTTAATATGCTCAAGCTATGTGCAATGTGATCTTGTCTTGATTTTCGGTAATATATTGTTTACTCTTAATTATTTGTGACTGGTCACTTCAAAGAAGGATTGCTCCTTGCATTGTTCTCATAAGTACTGTTTTAATACTTGCTGAACTCTTTTCGTAGTACATGCTTATATACATCTAATGAAGCAAAAGAGTTTGTCAAAGTTTTCTTTGTCGCGTCCAGTTCGTTGAACTGAATTGCTTGAGGACAAGCAATATGCTAAGCTTGGGGGAGTTGATACGTCTCAAACGTATCTACTTTTCCAAACACTTTTGATATTGTTTTGACCTCATTCTTGCATGATTTGGACTAAACTAACCCGGACTGACGCTGTTTTCAGCAGAGCTGCCTGTATGGTTTATTTGTGTGCAGGAAAACTGATTTTTAAGCATCTCAGAAAAATCCACGAAAAATCACGAAAAATCCACGCACCCGAAGAAACAATATGCCAGAAGTGGGGCCAGAGGGGGGCCAGGGGGTGCCCAGGCGCCCTGTGGGCGCGCCCCCCCTGGGCCGCGCCGGGGGGGCGCCTGGGTGGGCCCCACACCCCCTGGTGCCCTACTTTAGCCCGTATTTTTCCTCCCGACGCAAAAACCCCAGATCGGAAGTCCATTCGCTGTTTTTCGTCGCGGAGCCGCCGCCACCCTCTGTTCTTCTTCGGGAGGGCTAATATGGAGGCTGATTTGGCCTCCGGAGAGGGGAGATCGTCGCCATCGTCATCATCATCACCACTCCATCATCCCTCCATGACTTCCCCCTTCATGTGTGAGTAATTCCCTTGCTGTAGGCGAAGGGGATGGTAGGGATTGGATGAGTTAGATCATGTAATAATTCGTCAGATTGTTGGGGGCATGTTGCCTATCATCTAGTATGGTGTTTATCATCTTTGCTACAACTTGTTATTCTTAATGCTTGACACTTAGGGCCCGAGTGCCATGATTTCAGATCTGAACCATATGTGTTTGCATGAATATATTTGTGTTCTTGATCCTATCTATGAGTTGTATGCACCTGTTACGGTTCGGAACCAGCGATCCCAAAAGTGACAGCTTGGAACACCAAAGGGGATGGTCCGTAGTTTGAGGATCATATGTATCCATTGAGTTCATTGCTTTGTTCCGGTGCTCTTTGACAGGAGCACCTTAATATCCATTATTTCCTTTTGGCCCCGTTCGTAGCGGGATGGTAGGACAAAAGATGTTGTGCAAGTTCTTATTGCAAGCACGTACACTACATACGGGATACATGCCTAATGTTTGATATTTGCCTAGATGATAATTACTTTTCCATGTGTCGTGCCCCGAGTTAGAAACTATCTCATCCATGCAACGCCCAACCATCCATCTCCCTAGCCTACAGTATTTTAAACCTTGCTTGTCACTAGTTGCTACTTTTGCCATTTACTTCTGCTGTTTACTTTTACTATTACTATCATCACTATCATATCACTGTTACCACTTATCTTTTGTTGCAAGTTAGTATATTTCAGGTGCGGTTGAATTGACAACTCAACTGTTAAAGCTTATAAATACTCTTTGGCTCCCCGTGTGTCGAATCAATAAATTGGGTTATTCTTACCCGCGAAGACTATCTCGATCCCTTACGGTTGAGGGTTATCAGTAATCAAGGTTACTAATGGCGCATCTTCAGTTAGTGCGCCATTACTAGTTTTGAAAAAAAAAATTACTAATGGCCCACTGTCCTACAGTGCGCCATTACTAGTTTTGCAAAAAAAAAAGAATGAAAAATATAATAAAAAAAGAACATTAGTGGCTCACTTTTCTGAAGGTGCGCCATTACTAGTTACAACTAGTAATGGTGCATTGTGTCTGGATGCGCCATTAGTATGTTTGGACAGGCGCACTAGTTCAAAAAAAACTTTTTGATACTAATGGCGCACCCTGGGCCAGGTGCGCCATTAGTAGTTTGAACTCTAATAGCGTATCAGAGGTTGGTGCGCCATTAGTATATATTAATGGCGCACTGCTTGTCTGGTGCGCCATTAGTATCAATTCCATCTATAGCCCTTTTCCTAGTAGTGAAACTGCCTATCATTTCCTTCTGCTCCTCGTTGGGTTCGACACTCTTACTTATCGAAAGGACTACGATAGATCCCCTACACTTGTGGGTTATCAACCTACTGTACTCCAACTTCTCTATGATTCATATCCTCCAATACTACTCATAGATGCATCGGAATAAGCAAACAACACATGAAAAACAGAATCTGTCAAAGACAGAACAGTCTGTAGTAATCTGCAGGTTTCGCCTACTTCTTCAAAAATTTCAAACTAAATTGGTAACTTTGTGGAATTTTTCTACCAATCATCTGCAAAAATAATCAAATAAAAAGCATGCTCCAGTAAAATCCCACGACTACTTTAGCGAGCGCTAACGATTCTGTTTTTCACAGCAAGATCATATAAACTTCACACAAGTCTTCCCAAAGGTTCTACTTGGCACAAACACTAAACAAAACATGAAACCACATCTAATCAGAGGCTAGATGCAATATTTATTCACTAACATCAACAAAAACAAAAAACATAGAATTGGGTTGCCTCCCAACAAGCGCTGTCGTTTTACGCCCCTAGCTAGGCACGATACAAGATAGATTTAGGTATTGCCATCTTTGGAAGGCAATTCATAAGTGGCTCTCATGATAGATTCATAAGTTAATTTGATTTTCTTTCTAGGAAAGTGTCCCATGCCTTTCCTTAACGCAAAATTGAAATCTAATATTTCATTCCTTCATATCAATAATTGCACCAATCGTTCTAAGGAAAGGTCTACCAAGAATAATAGGACATGAAGGATTGCAATCTATATCAAGAACAATGAAATCTACGGGCACATAATTCCTAATGGGAACAATAAGAACATCATTAATTCTTCCCATAGGTTTCTTAATAGTGGAATCCGCAAGATGCAAATTTAAAGAACAATCATCAAGCTCATGGAACCCTAGCAAATCACACAAAGTTTTTGGGATACTGGAGACACTTGCACCCAAATCACACAAAGCATCGCATTCATGATCTTTTATTTTTATTTTGATAGTAGGTTCCCACTCATCATAAAGCTTTCTAGGTATAGAAACTTCCAACTCAAGTTTCTCTTCGTAAGATTGCATCAAAACATCAACTATGTGTTTAGTGAAAGCTTTATTTTGACTATAAGCATGCGGAGAATTTAGCATGGATTGCAACAAGGAAATACAATCAATCAAAGAGCAATTATCATAATTGAATCCCTTGAAATCCAAAGTAGTGGGTTCATCACTATGTGAAGTTTTAATCTCTTCACTCCCACTTTTAGCAATTTTAGCATCAAGATCTAAAAACTCTGAATCATTGGGACACTTTAAATCAGAATTATCTCCAATCCTATCTTCATCAAGATTAATACTAGAAAACAAGGATCTAATAGGAGACACATCAATAACTTTCAGATCTTCATCTTTATTTTCATGATAACTAGAAGAACACGATTTAATATAATCTTCTATTTTAGCACGCATTCTAGCGGTTCTTTCTTTGCATTCATCAATGAAAATTCTCATGGCTTTGAGATACTCATTGATCTCATGCTTAGGTGGGATAGATCTAAGTTTCAAAGAATCAACATCAAGAGTAATTCTATCCACACTACTAGCCAATTCATCAACCTTAAGCAATTTCTCTTCAAGCAAAGCATTGAAATTCTTTTGCGAGATCATAAACTCCTTAACACTAGTTTCAAATTCAGAAGGCATCTTTCCATAAGAGTTGTTGTAGGAATTACCAAAATTATTAGAGGAATTACTAGGAAAAGGCCTAGGATTGAAATTACCTCTATAAGCATTGTTACCAAAATTATTCCTACCAACAAAATTCACATCCAAAGATTCATTATTATTCTCAATCAAAATGGACAAAGGCATATCATTAGGATCAGAAGAAGCACTCTTAGCAGCAAACAACTTCATAAGTTCATCAATCTTTCCACTCAAAACACTAATTTCCTCGATAGCATGCACTTTTTTACTAGTAGATCTTTCGGTGTGCCACTGAGAATAATTAACCATAATATTATCTAGGAGTTTGGTAGCTTCTCCTAAGGTGGTTTCCATGAAAGTGCCTCCGGCGGCCGAATCTGAAAGATTTCTAGAAGCAAAATTCAAGCCAGCATAAAAGTTCTGAATAATCATCCATAGATTCAAACCATGTGTAGGGCAATTACGTATCATCAATTTCATTCTCTCCCAAGCTTGTGCAACATGCTCACGATCTAGTTGCTTAAAATTCATAATATCGTTTCTAAGAGAGATGATCTTAGCAGGAGGGAAATACTTAGAGATAAAAGCATCTTTGCACTTATTCCACGAATCAATACTATTTCTAGGCAAAGAGGAAAACCAAGTTTTAGTATGATCTCTAAGTGAAAACAAAAATAACTTCAATTTAACAATATCGTTATATGTATCCCTTTTCTTTTGCATATCGCACAAATCAACAAAGTTGTTTAGATGGGTAGCGGCATCTTCACTAGGAAGGCCGGAGAGTTGATCTTTCATGACAAGATTCAACAAAGCAGCGTTGATCTCACAAGATTCAGCATCGGTGATAGGAGCAATCGGAGTGCTAATAAAATCATTGTTGTTGGTATTGGAGAAGTCACACAATTTGGTATTGTTCTGAGCCATAGTGACAAGCAAGCAATCCAACACACACAAGCAAACAAGAAGCAAGCGTACGATAAACACACGGCGGAAGAAGGGAAAATAAAACGGCAATGGTGAAGTGGGGGAGAGGAAAACGAGAGGCAAATAAATGTAATGCGAAGGATAAGGGTTTGTGATAGGTACTTGGTGTATGACTTTTGCGTAAGCCTCCCCGGCAACGACGCGATCAATTCTTCGTGCTACCTCTTGAGCTTGCGTTGTATTCCCTCGAAGAGGAAAGGGAGATGCAACGCAGTAGTGTAAGTATTTCCCTCAGTTTTTGAGAACCAAGGTATCAATCCAGTAGGAGACCACACGCGAGTCCCTCGCACCTGCACAAACAAATAAGAACTTCGCAACCAACGCGATAAGGGGTTGTCAATCCCTTTACGGTCACTTATGAAAGTAAGATGTGATAGAGATGATAGTTTATATTTTTGGTATTTTTAGTTTAATAAAACAGCAAATAAAAGTGGTAAAGGTAAAGTAGATGTAGATTGATATGTTGAGAATAGACCCGGTGGCCATAGTTTTCTCTAGTGGCTTCTCTCATGATAGCGATATTCTACGGCGGGTAAACAAATTACTGTCGAGCAATTGATAGAAAAGCGAATAATTATGAGACTCTCTAGGCATGGTCATTGTATATAGGCATCACGTCCGAGACAAGTAGACCGAAACGATTTTGCATCTACTACTATTACTTCACACATCGACCACTATCTAGCATGCATATAGTGTATTGAGTTTATAAGAACAAAGTAACGCCTTAAGCAAGATGACATGATGTAGAGGGATAAACTCAAGCAATATGATATAAACCCCATCTTTTTATCCTCGATGGCAACAATACAATACGTGCCTTGCTGCCCCTACTGTCACTGGGAAAGGACACTGCAAGATTGAACCCAAAGCCAAGCACTTCCCCCATTGCAAGAACTATAGATCTAGTAGGCCAAACCAAACCAATAATTCGAAGAGACTTGCAAGGATATTATGAGCACACATGAAAAGTTCAGAGAAGAACCAAATATCTTTCGTAGATAACCTTGATCATGAACTCACAATTCATCGGATCTCGACAAACACACCGCAAAAAGAGATTACATCCAATAGATCTCCTCGAAGACCGAGGAGAACTTTGTATTGAGATTCAGAGAGAGAGAAGAAGCCATCTAGATACTAGCAATGGACCCGAAGGTCTGTGGTAAACTACTCACAACTCATGGTGAGGGCGATGATGATGATGATGATGAAGGCCTCCGTGATGGATCCCCCTCCGGTAGAGCTCCGGAACATGCTCCAAGATGGGATCTCCACGGGAACAGAAGGTATGGCGGTGTAATTAGGGTTTTCTCCCTGTTCATGGAGTTTCTGGGGTACGTAGACTTATATAGGAAGTAGGAGGGCATCGGGGGAGTCACGGGGGCTCCACGAGGCAGGGGGCGCGCCCCCCACCCTTGGGCCCCATGTGGCTCTTCTGACGTGGTTCTCAAGTTCATCGTGCGTGATTTCCTCCAAAAATATCTCTCGCGAAGGTTTCATTCTGTTTGAACTCCATTTGATATTCTTTTTCTGCAAAACCCTGAAATAGGCAAAAAACAGCAATCTGGACTGGCCCTTGGGTTAGTAGGTTAGTCCCAAAAATGTTATAAAAGTGAATGATAAAGCCCATTAAACAGCCAAGACTTCATAAATAATAGCATGGAACAATAAAAAATTATAGATATGTTGGAGACGTGTCACGCGCGCGCCTGTTCTCCCCTGGCCCGCCCGTAAGTGGCAGAGGCCACCCTTTTCCTACCCCTACCCCACCACCACCACCGAGCGCCTTAACCACAACCTGCCCGCCTCGCCATCGCCGCCGCCGCTGCCACTGTCGTTGCGCAGCTCAGATGCGCGCTCGCCCCAAGCGTTCTCGCAGACCCCGAGCTACCCAACCATGGCCACCCGATTGCACTACCGGCGGCCGGATTTGGAGCGGGTTCTACCGGGCGTGATCTCGCTCGGCTGCGGGAGGTGGCGCTGTGCCATGAACTGGCCGGGCACCAGGCCGAAGGGTCACGACAAGGCCGCAAGGCCGCATGAAGGTACGGAGTCCGCCTCTAGCCGCTCGGATCTACACCGTCGACGGTTCGCCGACAGATACGCGAACGGCCGTTGGCCGGGCTCGTTGCTGGCCCAAAGACTAGTCGGCTCACCGTTGCCACTCATAAAGTGCGATGACTACCCGAATAAGCTCTTGCGTCGCGTGTCTACAACGTCAAAACATCCCTGATGGGTTTTCGTCAAGTGCTCAAACGATGGGGTATGTGCTACTTTAGCTTCGGTTGTGCTCTCGGATTCGACTAGTTGTACTAACTGAAATTTTTATTGTGTAGACCGGATGCAATTTTCGGTATTGGGAAGAAGAATACATTGATCTATTGATAGCGCGTAATTTAATAGATGTTCTTGCACTTTTAGCTAGAATAGATGTTAGAGATGAGACTAGTGCATATGTTGGTAGAATAGAGGCTCGAGATGAGATTAGATTTGAGGAAGCAACCTCTACTTATTTAGACTCGAAATAGAAAGAAGCATGCAAGATCGAGCCTTCACATATCAATAATAAGTGCATCGAGAAGACACTAACCCAACTCAAGGGAGCAGTTATGGAAGTTGGATATCTTCTAAAATGTCTTCTTGTCGTTCTTGTTTTCTTTGGGCTTGCTATTCTAGTCAAAATTTGGTGATGTACTTTGATGTATCAAAAATCAATGAAAATTTGTGCTTAAAAGATAAAATGCATGCGGACAGGATGCGGCCGAAACGCGTCCGCACGTTAGGCGCACGGCCACCGCATCCCAGAAAAGGACCGGAAACGACCCATTGCTCTACCCCAAACAGATAGAATCCGGGTAAAACGGACGTTCAGATAGGATCGTGCGTTGAAGTTGGCCTTAGTCAGAGTGAATGGGCCTTAATTTGAATGACCTGTTCAGATTGTTTTTGTGCCGGGAGAATGGAAGAAAGTTGTATGAAGCACTATTGTTTTTGTTTAAGAATACGAAACACTATTGTTGGGCGCTCACTAACTAGGACCACCCTCCCCTTGTATGTGGCTATCTACGTATAGGCAAACTACTTAGTCGCCCATCGCTTCCCTACCCTAGCCATCACCCACAAGGTAGAATCCGGCTCCGCAGTCCCAGGGTTATGGATGAGTGCATTTGAGCCTTCGATGATACTCCTATTGAGCTCAAAGGTTTGCAAATTCAGCGTAAGCTCGAAAGTGTGCACAATCAAATATCAATCCATCCTCCAAATAAGTTCAAAAGCCTTACCACTCTATCAGTCAAGGGCGCATACTCTCTATGAGAACCTTGTGTACTTCTCACCATGGCATCGTACGCATCGTCCGAGCTATTGTTTTCATCATGGTCTGCGAGATATGCATCGGTCCATCTTGGCCTCAAACGCACCCGAAATCTCCTCCCATTGTCATACCACTTTAGATGAGTTTCTTTGTAATCTCTCATGTCCGCAAAACTCATATCTGTCTCTCTAGAATCTAGCATCTGCATCCACATCTCAACATACCTAGCATGGTGTTGTCCCCACTCAACCACATTCTGAATATTCTTTCGGTTCTGACTGCAAAGAACGACAACAGCAAAGCATAAGAAACAATTTGAAACATTGCATTGTTGGTTAACATAGATTCGGTTAGGTAGCTCACTCGTGAAGCTCAAGTCCACCCGTGCTTGCTTGCTTTGGTGGCGTGCGTTGCCTCATACCAAATTGCAACGCCACTTGATGTGGTAGATGCCACTCGACATCATAAGTGCATATGAGAGGACACATGATCCGCCAAAAATGGGAGTCCCTAGTACACATCTGGTTCGATGGAAAACTCCTTTGTGCCTCGTAAGGTCTCCAGTTAACATGTGAAAGAGCTAGTTAGTTCCTCCAATGCATTCGATGAAAGCTGAGAGAAATTAATGAAACAGTATACCTGACGACATGTGAGGTTGTCCATCTCATTGATGAAGCTCTTGTACAAAGACTTGTTCTTTCTTCCAAAAAATTTAATCATGTGCCAAGAGAATGCCATGGTGGGGAGTCGAAAAACATCATCTTCTTCATGAAGGCCTACCCACGCGTTCAGTGAAGGATGCTTTTCAGGACATCCAACCGGCAAACGCTCCCACATCCAGACTGAGAGGCTCCAAATACATCCACTCATGCATGGTTTCTTGGTGGATTTCCTACATGTGACGTCGAGCTGCAAACCAACAATTCATTCATGCTTAGTTTCGCACAATGCATGAAAACATACTAACATGCTTAATGAGTATGGCATAACTTGTTACCTGACAGTATAAGTAGGCGAGCCCAGCAGACCCCCAGCTGTACTTCTTGTCCCAGTCAGCCAAAAAGTCAAGAAGCATCCAAGGAGCAACATCTCTAGAGCAGTCTCCAAAGACCACCTGTGATAGGAGGTGCCACACGTACACTCAAGCATACTGCTCCACGGTCGCCTCGTTGGCATCTTCAGGGCATCCCGACCTATTCTTAAGGAGCCAAGAGAATGGGACGATGTTTGTCCTGTTGTACGTCATGTTTAGCACACTAAGAGAAGTAGAGCAGTCACCGATGAGAGTGGTAAGCCTCCCACGCCAGTTCTTATTGTCCACTCGTCCGTTAAGATCCTTGCCGTCAATAGGAAGCCCAATGATCATGGCAAAATCCTCCAACATCACCGTCATCTCGCCACAAGCGAGATGAAAGTTGTGTGTCTCTGGACGCCAATGATCAACCAGGGAGATGAGAGCTGAATGGCACATCGATGGCGGCACACACTTGAACTGAAGAACAAATGGTAGGAGCCCGACACGCTCAATGTACGGCTCGTAGCGCATGTCATACCGCATCTGGTTAGCCGACGTGTGGCTCCTCATTCGGATTACCGCAAGTTTTTGTAAAAAAATGAAGAAATATGTCAGAAGCTTTCTTCATTCAAAAAACAAAAACATGAAAATGTCAAAAGCAAGTCTGCCAAAATTGTTACCTCTCCACGCTCGATAGCATGGGCATGATGATCCTTGTCAAGAGCAAGGTCAAGCCCCGTATACAAACGCCCATTGTTCTCATCCTTGGCCATCCTAACATATTTGTTTTTTCACTTATTAGACAACATCGTCTATACATATGAATAGAACAAAACTATATCCATACATCATCAATTGTAAACTGCAAAATAGGGAAAATAACAATCAATTAACATGCATTCTCCATCACAACACTTGCAACTATATGAAATACACAAATTTTCACACTATGCATTAATCACCTACCAATTTTACAACATATTCATCCTCACAATTTTGCAATGCATTAACCATCTAGGAATTTTGTAATGCATTCATCCTCACAATCTTGCATCCAGCATACAAAAAAATTTGTCATACAATTCATATATACATAACAAAAAAAGACCAATATATATGCATTCACCAACATATCCTCACAAATCTTGCAATGCTTTCACCCACATGTCCTTACATAAGCCTACTACAAAATCATATGCTACTACACAGCTAAGTGCACACCAACAACAAATTTACTTGAAAACCTAGGTTGCACCTAGTGCCAAAAATACCTTCCAAAATACAAAATCATTGCGAAAAGTGATTGGAAGGATTGGAGTAGCTTACCGGCCTCTTAGATTTGCCACAAAGGTACGCGAAAATGGTGGAGGGAAGAGGGAGATCGAGGAAGGGGATCGGGAGGAGGAGAGAGGCGCCGCTCGCCCTCTTTTTGCGAGGAAGAGAGGAGGAAGAACAGGCTGGTGGGTGGGTGGGGCTCGCCCGCAGCCACACGCATGGAAAAGCCTGTTCGGCACCCTACCGCCTGTTAGAGTTGTGTCGAATATTAGTGTACAGGGTAGGTTACAGTTGGACTCCGAGTTGTACTGTGTTTAGATAGGATATGGAGTCGTGTCCTAATAGGACACTTGTATCCTAGGCCTCTCTTATATAGCGAGGGTAGACACACGATGTAACCTATGCCAACATAATAGTACAAGCATGCAGGGGGAGCCGGGGGCATGTGCCGGCGTCCAGGGCGATCGTGTGCGGTATTGTAGCGGTGTCATGGGGAGCAGCACCCATAGTCAGGCCCCGGGATGTAGCCATGATGGTGAACCTAACAAATCTCGGTGTCGTGCTGGTGTGATTGCTTGGTCCTCGGTAGATCGACGGAGCGCCTCGGATTAATTCTAACAAGTGGTATCATGAGTAAGGTTCGAGGAGGTTGCAGATATTGATCTGGAGGAGAGATTTCGACGCCATAATTGTGATCTGCGTAATTTCATCGGAAGGCTGTGGTGCAGATGGAAGCGACCGGGGGTGTCATCAAATTCACAAAAGTAATCGGAAGGCAGCAGCGCGTGCGGTAGATCGTGTGCAAGCGGCGACGGCAGCGGGGTCTCAGCCTCAGGCGCTGGCCGGACTAGACTAGATCGATTTGGCAGCGGAGCGTACATGGATGCGAGTTGACGCATGGCGCACGGATTGCGGCGTCAGCTGATCGATCGATTGGGGTTGTTGCTCTAGGGTGTGTGAGGCAGCCAAGGCCCAGGTGCAGCGGCCAGGTGCGGTAGGGAGGCCCATAGGGCAGCATGGCGTGCACGCCGTGGAGCTGGCCAGGTTGTGCCGTGAGGGAACATGTGACAGCTGATGGTCCAGGCATGGTTTCGTGGTTGCTACAGGCGTGTGTGTACACGGGAGGCTGAGGAGCGTATGGAAATACAGATATGCTGCGATGGAGACGAGATTTGTTGGATAAAAAAAAGCTACGCAACAAGACATGCTGAAGCTAGTCACCGGGAGGAAGAGATAGGAAGCCTAATGGAACTATAGCCTAAAGGAGCACATAGTGGAGTTGGAGATTTTAGATCTTTGATCTTCAAGGTTAAGTGCATGCAGGAAGGTTTATGTGTGGATTTCGGCTTTATTTCTTTGTGCACATGTTGTGTGTAGGGATGATATCGTGATGGTTTGTGGTGCGTGTGGCGAGGACGGCGGCGTGTGTATAAGGCTTGGAGGAGTCTGGAGCGTGTCGTGAAAGGATCATGCATACAAAGGGTGTCAAGCAATGCACGGAGATGTGCGGGGCGGACACGATGCAGGGTGGAGCATGGTTGCAGTCGGACAAGTTCGGCTGGGTCGGACTGGACAGTCGGATGGATCGACGGGGATGTTGGTCAAAGCAGAAGACGATGGTGATTTCAGCGATGACGACATAGTAGCGTGATGCTGATGGTGACCGACTTCTGGGGCGTGGAAACACGTGGTGCAGGACTGAGGGCTTGTGCGGTTTCGACAAGACTATGGCGCGGGGTTGATTCAAGGCAGTGCACACATGAGAGCTTGAAATCAACGAGGCACGAGGGTAGCACGGCCAGCTACATGGAGTCATGTCGAAGGTGGAGTTAGAATCTGATGGACGACTTCACTCTGTGCTGATGGAGGGGCTACGACGTAAATGCATGGAAAGTTGAACCCTATTTCAGCGGGATAGCGAGAGACACGTGGATCGGTCTGGGTACCAGTGGTCTGATGGAGGCGTGATTCTCGGCATCGGTCGGTGATGATGGGTGGTTCTCTGCAATGGGGGGTTGAGTAGTGTGGGTTCGCGACCCGGGAGACTCGACCAGGACAGCAGAGGCTCGACGCGGTGATAGCGGCGAGGCGTGCGGTAGGCACGGGACACATCGATAGGCCAAGGCATTGGTGGTCAGATAAATTGTGCAGGGGGTGCTGAAGCTGTGTTGATGAGTATCAGGTTCAAGTTGGTGACTGGGTCTATTGGTGCCGGTTGATAGACAAGAGTTGACCATGAGGAATCTGAGAAGGTGGCGGAAAGTATGAAATTGTCAAAATAGAGAGAGTACATGGCCGTATATTCTGTGGTGTTCAGTGCACATGGCAAAGTGCGAAAGACTAATAAAGAAGGAGGCGGAGTGCTATAGTTTGGGACATGCCAGAGACTATCCGGAAAAGGATGAGACAACTGCGAATTTGACTCAGGGTGACACAGGGCGACTGTGAAATTTCTTCAATTTTCAGACAGACGGTCATGAAAGAGCGGTGATATTGAGTTCAGGTAACTCTTATATGTGATGTCCAATATGTGAATTGTTCATTTTCACGCAGATAAATTATCGATGTGTGATGGTACTGAACGGATTCTCCGGAAGTTGGGAGCACAAGGTAGAGTAATAAGGAACTTAATTTTGCTCGAGTGTTGATTGTGAAGAAGACGAGAAGGGACTACAGTTGCAGGTGGAGTCACGTGGAGTCTAAGAGTAGCAGCGGTGCTCATGGTGTATCTCAATTCTCAAGTCCAATGTACATGGAGGTTCGACGCGCGGATGAATCCAAGGTGGTGGAGAATATTCGTCAAGGTAGAGTTTGTTACAGTTGTGTCGAATATTAGTGTACAAAGTAGGTTACAGTTGGACTCTGAGTTGTATTGTGTTTAGATATGATATGGAGTCATGTCCTAATAGCACACTTGTATCCTAGGCCTCTTATATAGCGAGGGTAGACACACGATGTAACATATGCCAACGTAATAGCACAAGCACGCAGGGGGAGCCGGCGGCATGTGCCGGCGTCCAGGGCGACCGGGTGCGGTATTGTAGCGGTGTCATGGGGAGCAGCGCCCATAGTCAGACCCCGGGGATGTAGCCATGATGGTGTACCTAACAAATCTCGGTGTCGTGCTGGTGTGATTGCTTGGTCCTCGGTAGATCGACGGAGTGCCTTGGATTAATTCTAACACCGCCATCCGATCTGACGGTAGGCTAAAACATGCTACCGTCACAAGCTCTTACGATAGGCACTTATTCACGTCAACGCGACAGACGGTGCCACCTATGTTGACCCGGTCTCTACCTTTAGCCTACCGCCAGCTCGAATGACGATATGAAAAGGGTCAGATTCGATTTTTTTTCGCTATAAGACGGCAAAAGGGTCAAAACAGTGAATTGGGCCCTTACTGGGATCTGCCACTGGTTACATCATTCAGGTCGACGTCACGGACACAGCGTCATGGCACAGGTATCGGTGTACTACTCTGGATCGTGTCCTTTTCTATGCCTCGCTGAAGAATAGTTGCAGTGCAATTAATGAAATCGAGGACCATGCGGTCCACGAAAAAGTCTCGTGCACTGCAGGGGCATGGAAAGTGCAGTAGCACCGAATGAAACGGTGGAGATACGCGCATATGCGATCACACTCGGTGCTTTTCTTGTGTGGATAATCAGGCTGCGTACGAATTTCCTTCCGATCGGCATGTTTTCCACGAGACGGAGACCAAGCTCGGGCACTCTGTCATGTGATCACTATGTCTTGTTCAGCTAATCAAAAGGCGCGATGCTTTCGCTACATTTTTAGGAGGATTGTTCAGATTGTTTTTGTGCTGACAAATCGGAAGAAAGTTGTGGGAAACTCCACTGCTGCCTTCCTTTAATTTCATTTCAGTTGATTTCCTTGTTACACCTGGCCTATGCCTTGCAATCAGTTCACACATTTTATCTCTTGGGTTTTCCTTGATCTGTCTCATACAGCGTGACCCAACGAACGACTGCTAATCGCATCTTCAACGGCCGTCTCTAAATTACCTCTCCTCTCTATCCGCAAACAAACGGACCAGTCTATGGATACATATACGAGAGACCTTCATCTAACACTGTCCTCATACATTTTAACAAATTTCCGAGCAAAATGGAAGGAATTCGTGCAAACACGGCGTATTTCATATATACTAAACAAAGTTCATTTAAACTAAGATATTTTTTACATAAACCGAATGATATTTCGTCCAGTGAATTAAAAACCTTAAAATTAAAACACTAAACGACTCTACACTTGATGGTGACCTCGTAGGCCATGTCGGACCGGCGGCTCCTCCTCCGTGGTCATCGCCCGATCCGGCGTCGGAGTCCTCGTCGTCGGGCTTTGGGCGGCGGAAGGTGACGGCGTCGCGGAAGGCTTCTCGGCAGCCACGTGACGCTCGCGAATAATCCTCTCCGCTTCCTCTTGTACCGTTTGCGGTGCAACCACGGTCATCGATGACGTCGATGGGAAGAGAGGGCGGCGGGCCTTCAAGGAGGGGGCGTTGGCGTTGATGATCTCGCTGAGAGACCACTCCTTGCCATACTTGGCCATCTCCCCATCGAGGCGGCAGAGACGTCGCTTGGCCGTCTCCGACGTCGTCACGGAGCGGCCCAGGGCACAGGCGTATGCCAGGTCCGCCGCGATGTGTGGCGGCGGGACATTGTAGTTCGTGAACTTGGACTAGCGCGTCGCGTTGCGCTTGTCCCGCCAAGGCTGCTCCCTGTCAGTATACTCTTGCGCCATCATGGCGCTCCGAGATGATGAACAGCTCTCGACCCCGTCACTGTTGAGGTAGTGAAGAATGTGTCTGCGCGCCTTCGCCACGATCGCATTGGACCCGAGTGGCGGCGAGCAACGCTTCTCCTTGACGCGTCGGGCCGGCGAAGAGAGGCGCTCCTCCTTCACGCGGCATCCGATTTGGACGCCGCGGTTGTATGCCAGAGAGCGCAGAGGGGATGCCGACTCTGGCTTCACAGGGAAGAGCATCCCCGGTGACGGAGCCGGGCTGTTCAGGTGGAGCACAGAGCGACGGAGCATCAGCTCTGTCTACTGCTCAAGCTCCGCACCGGTGTCGGCGTGCACCTAATCCACCACGGCCGACGCGGACTACTGCTGCTGCGGCTGGTCCTCGTCGCAGGAGGAGATGACGATCTTCGTCTTTGTCGAGGTGCCGCCCGCCGATGAGGATGACGGCCCCGGAGTTCGAGGGAGGCGTCGCCATGATCCGTTGGAGCCCGTTCCGGCAATGCCACCTGCCGACGCTGTGGCCCACAACTCATTGTCAGAGTAGTGAAGGGAGATGGGCGAGGACAACGAAGGAGGAGGAGGAAGAGCGGATAGATTGTGATGCGGATGGCCCGTAGGGCGGCTTACATAACCGCGGCCAAGCCATGTAAAGGGCCGGTCAGCTGCTTCAATGTGGTGCAACGGCTAGAGTTTGTTCCTTAGGAAGCTGCATCCGCATTGAAATGGCGGCTTTCGAGAGGTCGTGTCGGTCAGCCCCACCCTCCCTCCGGTCACATCGCGACATCAATGCCGGCCGCGTCCTGCTCTGGGCCGGTAAAAATGCGGTGTGTGCATCGGAAGGAAAAGCACGGGAGAGGCGGATGGGGGTGTTGGGTTGGGCCAGGGCGGTCACACATGGGCTTGGGAGCGGTCCGGATGCCTGCAAAACCCCGCCTCATATTTGTCTTCAGTTTACGTGAGAAAGTATATTCGGACCACCCGGCGGACCGATTAATCGCGTTGGATGACACAACATGTTCAGATCACGTGGTTCAAAGTATACGGACGGTTTGAGTATTGGCGTTGGAGATACCTAACAGAACGTTGAACGGATCAATCATCGATGGTCGCTCGCAGGATACATGCGCCGCGCGTCAACATTCGTGATGTCTTTATAAATTGAAGCTTTCTTAAAAGGAAACTTATACTGATTAATTCTTTATTGATTACTTTACTTAGAAAAAATATAGGGACATGCATGATAGCCCGTCAATTCTCGAAGGAAGTCTTTCTGTATGGTGTTGACCAGTTCGAGATAACTAGACTCTTGATAGTATAGTACAAGAAAGGGGAGAAACCATGTACCCTCCGTAAACTAATGTAAGAGCGTTTAGAATACTAAAATAGTGATCTAAACGCTCTTATATTAGTTTACAGAGGGAGTAAATTATAAGAAAAATGAAGTACCCCAATAACACGGAGTTCCGGGCGCGGACTATTGTTTCCTCAAAGTAGGAACTAGCGAACGCGGCTCAAAAAATCACAAACAATACAGAATTGTAAGTTTTAAGGTAAAAATTGGCATGCTGTAAGAGAGTACTCCCACCTTTCCTAAATATAAGTCTTTTTAGACATTTTAAATACACTACAACATACGAATGTATGTAGACATATTTCAAAGTTTATATTCGCTCATTTTGCTTCGTATGTAGTCACTTGTTGAAATCTCTAGAAAGATTTATATTTGGAAACGGAGGATTAATTGGCATCTGTTTTGGAGGATTTGTCATGATTGCGGCAGCACAACTGCCATCCTAAAAGAAAATAAAAAATTATCATGCTCAAGATTTGCCATACTGGCTGAAGGAAATTGTTATGCTGCATCAATGGAAGGAATATATAAGAATTATCAATCACTAAAAACAGAATTCACCGTATATGAATGTGCTCACTCATATTGCCATCCTGCGAACCAATTATTGCCATCATCTCGTAGTTCGTTCAGAGGATGCGTTTGAAGTGAACGCCTTAAGATTCATGTGTGCAGGAGGGCCTTCACTTGGGATCCTTAGAAACCCGACGCAAATTGATTGAGCCAAACTACTATATATTAAATACAAAAGAAAAAACTTGATAAATACAATAACATCAATAAGAAATGGTTCGGTTGATGCTTTGGAGTATCAATATTGCAAATTATTTTTTCAAT
>LR738713.1:517557848-517606216 GCA_902687465.1 Secale cereale | reverse complement strand
GATCTTGAAACTGTAAATTTGATCTTTGTATGTATTGTGTGAGTCTGTGCCGGTGTATATGTGTATGTTTATATTGTCAGGGTTTTAAGAAAAATACTCCACATATTCCATGCGTGAAGACAAGGCAATTAGACTAGTAAGTGGCAGTAGAATCACCCTTAGCTAACACTAAGAGCTAAGAGACTAGCAAGTGTCGGTGTCATCACCCTTAGCCAAACACCAAGGGTTGTACTTTTCCTCCCATTTTTCTATGTTTTCCCTTCATTCTATTGAAGCAAAGGATGCCTTTTCATTTTGAACTCAAGTCATTAATTTGGTACTCAAGTGCCAACTTTAATTATCGTTTGTGAGAACTGCTTAATTAATCTTGACTACTTGACCTTGATGTGACCAACACTTCTTTATAACCAATTTGCGCTTGTCTTTACTTTCTAGTTAGAATCTAGTATGCCCATGCGTGTATACAAGCAATATGACGTGTCCCAGTTTTGTCATCCTTGTCCGAGTGGTTTCGCCTAATCCAAGTTCCACTTCTCTTTTTCCGGATTAAGTATTCCGTGGTCGGTGTTATTGTGTTGCGTGTTTGGAGTCTCTTTGAAGTTAAGCTATGAGGTTAGTCCAATTCCCAATCTTATTTTTGATCACATAAGGATAGGCTCTATTTAATCGGTTTACCCCGACGATATGATATGATATGATTGGATGGTTACATATCCAATGCAACCTTAATGCTACAAGCAACTAGGATTATTAGTTAAGCATAAGCTTTTTCCTGGAAAATTCTTTCAGCATGTGGATGTCACTTGTGGAGGAACTCATCATTCATAGGAGCATGACATCTTCCATTATTGATTAGGGTCACCAGAAACTTCAACGCAATTGGGCATCTCCTGAACTTCATGGCTATCCTGTGGGTAAACAAGTGTACCGCACCAACTAACAAGGTGCCATATAAGTACTTCACTGCATGTACGCCTAACTTGATAAACTAAATGATGCATCTGCAAATATATTTCAATGATATTTAATTGCGTGGAATATAAATATTTAAATTAATAACACATGAGCGCAAATGAAAAATACATAAGACTTATTATATTTATTATGTATAGTTGTAAAATATTTATTGAATGTGAGTAGAATAATAGAATAAAAAAAAATTCCCATGCGTGGTCAAAAAAAAAAATTTCCCATGCGTGGTTGCATGCGGTGGTGGTTCTTTTTTTCCATGCATGGTTGCATGTTGACGTGGGACTTTTCCATGCATGGTTGCATGTTGACCACCAATTTATTTGCTGGGTGAAAAACATGATGAAGTTTACGCAGTCGGATCCGACGACTACAAAGTTCATGCACCATCTCTTGGTTGAAGGTGTCTTTTTGGGGACCCTCTTGCCACCTTGGCGTTGCTAATGGTAATAGTAGTAGTTGTTGTTTTACTACAAAGGGCCATTCACCTCGCCTCAATCCAAGTTGGTCAATTTTTTTCCTTGTTAGTGGTGTGCATTCTACTCGTACAGACGCATTGTGTGCTTATTGTACTAGATGATATCCCGCGCGTTGTTGCGGAACATTTTGTGGGATAATATTTTGTGATCCTTCAGTAATAGTTTGTTAAGCTGTAGCTTATTATTTTATACTCACGTTAGCATGAAACATGATGAATGGTCAGTAACTATAAATATTACTATACAACAAAAAACCTTATTTTTGTTTCATGTCCATATGCAACTACATCCATAATCTAGCTAATAAAGAGCAATTAATCTTGATATCAGTATATCATCAGATATAACTTTATACAAAAAATGGACATATGAAGGTTTTTCTTAGCCATGAAGACTACATGTACATCTTGCAAAAATACACGCTTGACATGTTTACATGTCTCCTCGCTTCAAGCTTTGCCTCAAGGCTCTGATATGTTATATATGTACATCCTACAAAAACGACATGCTTGATAGGTCTACATGCGTCCTTGCTTCAAGCATTGTCCCCAAAACGGGAATTATCTAGTCTATATGGTTTACTATAAATGTCAGATAAGTGAATTTTTTTTACAAACTATGAGATAGCTACAGAAGTGAAAAAGAGATGCAACCATAGATTTGTTAGGGAAAAGCCTGGATTTAACTCACTTGGCAGTGCATTCAGCAGACTTGGCACATGAGAAAGAAAATCTTTTGCAAGACATATACGCTGTCCTAATAGGCAAGGAATGTTGGCTCACATAGTAATTAAAGCATAAACATGTACTGCTAACATCAGTAACAATTTGACAGAGAATGAAAATTACATTATCTTTGCACAAACCGCAAGATCATATAGAGTTAGGTTGAACAACATGTGATTGGACAATTCCGTGGCATTAAACATCAAGAGTGTTTACCCTACCCAAGTTCATTACTTCGTATCAAGCATTTTTAGACGTTCAATTAACCAAAATATCAAAAAATAAAACAATTTGCTGCAAGAGCAAATTAATTTCTTACCAAGGAAGTCATGTGAAGTTATGCACCAACATATGAATGAAATAATGTACTACGAAATAATGAAATAATGAAAACTTATGCACAAATGTAGACCTAAAAAAGTTGGATGTTTCGGTTTCTGTCCAAGAAAGAAAGATAGAAGAAGCAGGATCGGTGCATTTAGCCTTATCTTGGGATGAGAGTCATAAAGATCGCTTCCACTGCATGCACCAACAGTATGGAAACTCCAAAGCATCCGCGGCCCTGCGAAAATAACTGAAATTCAGATCGTACCATACATATCATCCCCCATACGTAAAATATAGTACCAGCAGAGGCTTTCCTAATTGGTAAACAAAGAGGAAAATAAAAGATTCATGAGGCCCAAGGTTAGGATCCGAGAGAAGTTGGCAAGAAAATGAAAACAGATCGATGCAGTGTTGTTGCCAGATCATGGCTGGAGTTCTGCTAGTAACATACATATTGTAAAAGAAAAGTACATCGCTAGATCAATCCCCATATAGAAATATCTATTTTGCATAGGCACCCAGGAGCTGTTACAGTTTTCTCTTTTTTTTTAATGTGGAGAACATACCTCAGACTTAGATGAAAATTGTTGTGACCACACCTCACCGTCTCCTGTTTCTTACTCAAATCATCAACAAATTATAAGTAGACGAACTTTACTAAGTAATCAAAGAAATGAATTGGATGGTGAAACTAATTAAATAATCAGATTTATAAGAACGACCAAATTGATCAAATGCACAGCAAGTAAATCTCTGCCCTGCACGAAAACGACCAAGCCCGAAAGTGCCATGTTAGAAATCCTATAATCATAGATGAAGAGGAGATTGTTGTATCCAGTTAGATTCAACAGGTCAACAGACTATTCAAATGGTCAAACATAGAGTACTGGCTATTGAACATGTTCTTCTGAACTGAAATTGACCGGAGCCTGGAGTGCTGCCTAATCTATTCAGGAAGAGTCAGTTAATCCATAATCATATGGATGGAAAGATGCAACTTGCAACATGATGCGGCTGACGAACTTGCGTGAGGGGGCTTGGTGGCGCATGAGGGAATGGGCGTGCAGGGCTTGGCGACCTTGCGGCGCGAGCGGGACTGCATATGGCGAGGCATGAATATGCCCGTGCAGGCGTCACGGTGAACCGGGATCTGCACGGGGGGAGATGGGCTGGGAAGGAGATAGATGGACACAGGAGGGAAAGGGAAATTTATAGTCGATTAAATCTTAGTAAATTGGTGGGATTGGAAGAGGTCTAGTGTCATGGATTGGTAGGAGAAGACAAAGATGAAGATCGAAATCAACCTGTTGCTGAATTAGAGATGACAACAGTTTCTTGTAGGGGATATAGTGGAGAGGAGATGAACCGAGGGGTGAATCTCAGAGATCTGCTGAGTTAAGACGAACGGACGGTCATGCCGGTGGAGCACCATCATGGCATAGTAAATCCTGGAGTGCAGCGTTGAGTCGAACGACAGTCGTGGCGATGGAGCGCCCTCACGGCGAGGTGGGATCCCAGTCATCGCGCCGTACTGTTGATATATAGGGGGAAATATGGGAGTGCTCGATGTGTTGCGGCTTGAAAGAGGACTCGATCGAGGGAGGGAGAGGTCCGTTCAGGTTAAGTTTGTTTTGATCCACTTGTCTTCGGCCGGTTCTATTCTGTAACAGAACGTGTAGTGTCTTGCATGCAAGAGTTGCTGACATGGCATAGTTGCTTAGGTGGATAGGCTGCATGTCAAGAGAAATATGATAGTGGGGATGAACTATTTAGGTATTATAGATTTGTATTATTTTTATGCAACAACATAAGTTAATAATAAAATATTTTCAATCAACATAATATTTATAATAAAACATTTTATTGTTTTTAGCCATGAAGTTGTTTAGAGAGAAGAAATAAAATGAGGACGGTCTACGTCCACTTGACACCTTGATCCTCACCGTACGCGGGGGAACTACCTGCTGCTAGACCCAGCTCCTGACATTAAGTCATCTCTGGGCTTAAGTCTCCCTGACGTTAAGTCATTTCTGGACTTAAGCAGCCCTATTAAGTCATCTCCGGAGTCATAACCCGGCAGTTGTCACCCGACATCTACATGGAGTCCCAGAGATGAGCCCTGGAGATGAGCCGCCTGGAGATAAGAAGCCCATGCGTTAAGAAGCCCACGGTGAGAAGCCCAGGGTTATGAAGCATGCGATAAGAAGCCAGAAATAGGCTATGTCCTAATCCTAATAGGACTCTACATGTAAGCTGCCCCATCAACATATATAAGGAGGGGTAGGGCACCCCAAGAAGGACAGGTGAAAATAGACAAGTCTTAGACATACAAGTCTCGAGATAGATGTTTAAGTAGGACTCGAGACATATGTTTTAAGGGATCTTGAGATAGAGGCAGCAAAATAGCACCCTTGTAATTGAGACCATGCTGATCAACATAAATCGAACAAGATGTAGGCTTTTACCTCCACCGTGAGGGCCGAACCTGAGTAATTTCTTGCGTCTCTCGATTTCGATCAACCACGTTGTCGGTGTCAAAACCGGCGGATCTCGGGTAGGGGGTCCCGAACTATGCGTCTAAGGATTGATGGTAACATGAGGCTGGGGACACGATGTTTACCCAGGTTCAGGCCCTCTCGATCGAGGTAATACCCTACTTCCTGCTATATTAATATGGATGAATATGATTACAAGAGTTAATCTACCTCAAGATCGTATTGGCTAAACCCTAAAGTCTAGCCTATGAAGATTTGTGATTCTCTATTAGCCTCTACGGACTAAACCCTCCAGTCTATATATACACCGGAGGGGCCTAGGGTTCGTACATAACCATCTTGCAGAGGAAGGAAAGATTACACCCGAACCTAATCCTGCCGTTATACAAATATATTAGTCCTATCTAGATACGAGAGATGCTCTTCAACAATGATCTTCACGAACCACCAGTCCGGCCCACCATGAGTTATCCGGCCACATGAAGACCCCTCAATCCGGGATTTCCTCAATAGCCCCTGAGCCTGTCTTCGATGACGACGAGTTTGGCTTCCGTATTGTCTTCGGCATTGCAAGGCGGGTTCCTTCTTCCGAATATATCTTCTGCAAAAAGGTGTATTGTGTTCGGCTCTGCAAGGTTAATACAACCCTTAGCCTCGAAGGCAAGGCTCTTAAAAGAAAATGAATAATGTGTATTTACTGACAACTTTTTGGTGAAGCGTTGCGTCCATACCACCAACATATCGAACTGTTTTATTTGGTCCTAGTTTCGCATTCCGAGGTATATCCTCATTGACACGTATTATCAGAATAGAGATCGTGCCCGCTTATTGTGGGATCCTTATCAATGTGACGTGAGCATCTACACCGCGCATTACGCACGACCGCTTTGGGAACCGGCGAGGTTTATGGCTAAAGTGAGGGGACGTTCTGTATTCACAACATTATAAAAGGATACCAATCCCTTTCATCAGCCCCATGCTTTCCTCAAGCTCGAGCTCTCCAATCTCCCTAGCCCCAGCATCCTCATTTCCTGCGCCGACCGCTCTTATTTCCTCAACCACTGCTTTCTTCCCAGCAATGGCTGGATCCAATGCCAGCGGCAAGTGGGAGGCCTCCACGGTCACCGAGAAAATCGTGGAGGATCTTCGAAGCGTCGGCTATCTCGCTGCCGATATCGCCCACTGAGTCCCCGCCAAGGGCCAGGTGATTCCCGTCCCAGAGGCGGGTGAGAGGGTTGTGTTCCTTTCGCACTTTGTTAGGGAGCTAGGATTCCCACTGCACCCCTTTGTTCGGGGTTTGCTATTTTTCTACGGGCTATATTTCCACGATCTAGCCCCGAACTCAATCCTTCACATCTCCGCTTTTATAATGGTGTGTGAAGCTTTCCTCCGCGTCCCTCCACACTTCTACCTATGGCTCAAAACCTTCAACATGAAGCCGAAGGTGGTGGACGGGCAACACACGGAGTGCGGGGGTGCTATGATTAGCAAGTTCCCAAATTCCACTTGGCCAAAAGGGTCGTTCGTGGAAATGAACAAGGTCTGGTAGCAGGAGCAGTTTTATATCACCGAACCCCGCGACGCCAAATGGGCGGTGAAACCTGCTTTCAGATCCAGACCCCCAGAGAGGTTGACCTCCTGGACCAAAAAGAGTCTGGATTGGGAATCTCAGGTTGAGGTGACGGCACTCTAGGGCCATGTGTCCGGTGTGATTTCCAAGGGTCATCAGCTCTCGACCGTGGTCCAGGTAATGTTGGACCGGTTTTTCCTTCCTTGCCAAAGCCGGTACTCCTCCTTATGGGAGTTCAATCCGGCAGGAGATCAACCTCTGAAGCATCTCTTTGGCTTTATGCACAAAGAGATCTGGAAGCATCTCTTCAAGAGCCAGAAGGAGTGGCCGGAAGAAACCGAGGACGCGGGCTATAGTACCGCGCTCTCCGCCCCAGAGGTAATAGAGAATTTCGCTGAACATATATCTCGTTTCTTATTTAATGATAACAGGAATTGGAGTTTTTGCGTGATATACAAGGCTGGACGAAGAAGACGACCTAGATGAAGTGTCCGGCGGCTTTGCCCGAAGACCCGGAATCGCCTCGACTGACGGCGTTGCTGGTCCCGGTGCCATACAAGGCGCCGGTCAAGAAGCCCAAGAAGAAGGACAAAGAGGCCGGAGACAGCCCCCGCCATGCGGACGAGAAGTCTGAGAAGATCAACATCCTCTCCTTCGAAGAGAAGGAGGACGAAGAAGAAGAAGAATAAGAAGAAGAAGAAGAAGAAGAAGAAGAAGAAGAAGAAGAAGAAGAAGAAGAGCCCCCTGCGCAAGGAAAGGGGATGAAGAGGGGGGCCGCCGTTGACGCGGGCACGGCCACACCCCGAAGGAGGCTGAACCTCTCTACTCGTTCTGACTCATTATCCGAACATAGCTTTGTGGTGAAGCTGAGGGTGAAACCCCGATCGAAACGTAAGTTTGTCCGGATATATTTAAATGTTGCACCTTTGTTTGTTTAGCATTTTTTATCCTTACTTAGTATTTCTCACCTGCTGACCTACAACCCTCCCCGAGGACACCCCGATGCCTCCTTATCGGAGGGGGACTCTCTAGCGCCTGGAGAGACGGAGAGTGCCCGCCGGTCCGAGCTCCATCACCCATGATTGGTGGGGACACCGAAGTGTCCTCCCAGCGGGTGTCCTCTACTCACGGTGATGAGGGCGGGGCAACTGATAGGGCGACCGAGGGTAATACCTCGGCTGCCGCTGACCATGGGGAAACAGTCCCCATGGAGACCGAAGACGGGGGGCCCAAACAATCCGGGGCCCTCCCGAATACCGACCCGGAGCCTAGTGCGGCTCTGGTCTCCGAAGACCAGACCCCCCAGGCGGGGGTGGATACGACGGCACCCAAAGTTAATCCGGAGGCGCCAGACCCTATGGAGGGAGCACTGCAAAGTGCTTCCATCGTGGAGGAGCACCGCACCGTGATGGGTGTGGTGATGAAGAAGATTCAGTCTGTCAAGGGTGGACTGAATGAAGCCTTCAACAGCCTGCTATCAGGCTTTGAGGTAAGCAATGTAATGTTCTTTATGGAACTTTTATTTAATTTATATGTACATACATAGCCAGTAGCCCCTGATGCTTTGTGTGATTCTGAATAGCATCGGATGAAGTATCCATAGTATAGCATGCTTATAGAGCTGAACTGTTGTGCTTATGTTATTTGAACAGGCTTCACTAGTTACGGCAACTGCACGAGATGTAGAAGTTGCGGAACTAAACCGGAAGCTCTTGTTGGCCAACGCAGACCTCGACCGCGTCCACTAGCGTTTAGATGAAACGCGATGTATGCGGATTTAAAAGATTAAGATGTCAAGAAGACTAACAATATTAATTGAGTATGGGTATAAACTCCTTTATGATATTCTGTATTACACAGTTGGCGCCACTGAGCTCGAGGCCCTCAAGGGCGAGCTCGCAAAGGCCAACAAGGAGGCCGAGGCGAGCAAGGCAACCGTTGACAAAGCGGTTGCCGAACTAGAGGCCGAAAAGGCCGCGTGCGAGAAGCACCACGCTCGGGTGTCCGAAGTCGAGGTTGAGCTCAATGATGCCATTCGCAAATGCGAGACATTGGAAGAGGAGGCTTCAGAACAAGCTTCCAAGCTTGCTGAGGCAATTAAGGCTGCCCATGATGCGTGAAGCGCGTCGGGCACCGCTTGTGAAGAAATCAAGCAGACACGCCAGTTAGCATCTGGTAAGACTTTTCTCTTACAAAGCATCTTCGGAGGGCAGAAGTATCTTGGGTTGACACGGTTATGGAGTTCTCCAGGCGTGTTTGCTGATCTTCCGAGGAGTAGTGCTGACGGTGCCCAGTACTTCCGAGCCCAGGAGGGGAACGACATGGAGAAGTTGTTTTGGTCGCAGTTCTATCCGCCATAACATACGGTGCCCCTCAACGACCAGATGAAGCAGCTGGTCGAGCTGCACAATATGGCGGGTTCGGCCATGAAGTACTTGATAGTTCAGCTATGGCCCGCTGACCCAATCCCAAGTAGCTACTTCGGATTGGTGAAGCGGCTCGTTGAGGCGAGTCCGCGGGTCGATGCATTCACGTGTTCGGCCTGCATAGGGGGTGCTTGGATGGCCTTCGCTCGTGTAAAAGTGCACTGGACGAAGATGAGGGTGAAGCATATAGCTACTGCTGGCCCGCCTGCAGGCAAGGAGCGCCGCAAGCCGAAGAAATACTTTGAGGACGTCATAGAAGGCGCTCGCCATGTAGAAGGCCAATCCTCAAAGGATGTTCTCTTTGAGTAATTGTATCCGGTTGTAAAGACTTTTAAGCTTATGAACCAATGTATATAACTTTTGCGCTTATTATAATGTGAGTGACTTTTACCTCCTGTGTGACTGTTTATGTAAATCTGAAAGTTTCCAGTCGTCGGCTTCAGCCCCCATGTACATAGTACAGGGGTGTTCGATCGTATGCATATACACTCTTTATCCAACGTCTTGGTCCGTATAGGAGGTGTATGCGGAGCGAACCAGGCAATCAGACTATACGACATTATTGCTTTCACTTAGCCGTAGGAGTTTGACATGTGGGGCTAGGTACTAGCCCCTGGTGTGGATATGATATTCCCGAATTAAGGTATCCAACTGCACCTGGCTGGGCGAAAAAACCAACCCTTCATATAACACGGGGTGGATCTCTATCGATCGTAGTATAAAACTAAGTCACCAGATTGCGGACCAGGTTCTCGCTTATCATGACGGCCAGTTTTCGGCTTTCACTACTGAGGTACTTGACCGTACGAGCTAGAAGTACAATCGCAGTAGTTCTCCCTTTACACCCTAGCCGAACAAATCGGGAACGTAGGGGTAAGCATAGGATTCGGGCAACCCAACTATTGACCCAAGACATGATTCGGAACTGATGCATATAAGACAAATATCCAGGATGTCGAACACTCCTTATAGGTGTTCGGACTTTTCGACATATACTGTGCTGAATACAACCCCTGGTAATAGACCATGTTGACAATGCACATGTGGCAATCTGATGTGGGGAGAGAACATTTATGGTGAGTGAATAAAACTCCGAACATAATGTGAATCAAGCTTCTCTATTAATATCCCTTTTATAGTACGGCGAGCCGTAAGCTTACAGATAATGCCGACGACTTTCTTGGACATTTTACATGCCAGAAAGGTATATAACAAGAAAGAGAAAAAGGTTTACACATGGTCTTAATCTAAAAAGAAACCTTAGCACGGGTCCCTGCTGCATGTCCGCGTCGATTCTCCTCTGTAATGTGTCCTTGAAGGGGGAGTATGACAACCTTTTGTAAAAAGAAAAATAAACTTGGAAAATAAAAAGGGATCCAGTGTGGCCATAAACAAGACTGGTTCGTTTAGTGAACCTTAAAAGATAATTTTTAGAGTCGGAATAGGGTCGAGCCAAACTATGGACTATATGCAGTGTGCCCCCAGCGTCGCCCAAGGTATTTTTAGGGCATAATTATGTACCCGAGGCACATATGCTATCGCCTTATGGGGCAGTCGATGGGGGCGTAGCTGCTAATCTAGCTCGGGTTCATCTGAGCTGCCGCACTGAGGCGTGTGCCAGACACGTTTAGCTATGTCCGTGACCGATAGGTTATCCAACTTGAATAGGCCGTTTTGGACTTTGGCTGCTAAGGCCACAGTGTCCTCCTCTGTTCGGAGAGAGTGCTCCATATTTCCATTGACCGTGATGACGCCGCGTGGTCCAGGCATTTTAAGCATTAGATAAGCATAATGCGGGACTGCATTAAAGTAGGCGAAGACCGTTCTTGCAAGTAGTGCATGATAGCCACTTCGGAATGGAGCTATGTCGAAGATTAACTCTTCGCTTCGAAAGTTATCAGGAGAGCCGAATACGACCTCCAATGTTAAAGAGCCCTTGCAACGGGCTTCTACGCCCATTATCACTCCTTTAAAGGTCGTGCTGCTCGGCTTTATTTTTGATGGGTCAATCCCCATCTTGCGGACAGTATCCTGGTATATTAGATTGAGACTGCTGCTGCCGTCCATAAGAAATCGGGTAAGATGGTATCTATCGATTATTGGATCGAGCACTAGGGCAGCCGAATCCCCATGACGGATACTAGTCGGGTGATCCCTACGATCGAAAGTGATCGGGCAGGCTGACCACGGGTTGAATTTGGGGGCGACAGGCTCGACGACATAGACATCTCGGAGTGCGCGCTTGCGCTCCCTCTTTGGGATATGAGTGGCATATATCATGTTCATTGTTTTGATCTCCGGTGGAAATTTCTTCTGACCCTCTGTATTCGGCTGGCGAGGTTCATCCTCGTCTTCGCTCTTAGGTCCCTTCCCCTTGTGTTCGGCATTGAGCTTGCCGGCCTGATTGAAAACCCAACCATTATGGTTGGTATGGTTTGCAGGCTTTTCTAGGGTGCCATGGATTTGGCAGGGCCTATCTAATATTTTATCCAGGCTAGATGGACCATGTTTGTTTCCTTTAAATGGCTTCTTCCATTGACCGGGTCTGGAGCCGCTGAATCGGGCGTTTAGCGTTGTGTTATCTAGGCTTCCCGCATTATTTCGACGTTTGTTTTTGTTACGTCGTGGCTTTCCATTTCCGTCCCTGACTTCAGATGTTCCAGGGTCGTTGGTGCCGCTACGCGCTAACCAGCTGTCGTCGCCCGCGCAAAAGCGGGTCATGAGTGTAGTTAGGGCTGCCATTGTCCTCGGCTTTTCTAGTCCGAGGTGTCTGGCTAGCCATTCGTCCCGGACACTGTGCTTGAAGGCCGCTAAGGCTTTAGTGTCCGGACAGTCGACAATTTGGTTCTTCTTAGTGAGAAACCGATTCCAAAGCTTGCGGGTTGACTCCCCGGGTTGTTGGATGATGTGACTTAGATCGTCAACATCTGGGTGCAGGACATAGGTCCCTTGAAAATCGGCCTGAAAAGCATCCTCAAGTTCTTCCCAACTCCCATTGGAGTTCTCTGGGAGGCTGTTTAGCCAGTGCCGGGCTGGTCCTTTCAGCTTGAGGGGTAGGTATTTAATGGCATGGAGATCATCTCCGCGGGCCATGTGGATGTGAAGGATGAAGTCTTCTATCCAGATGGCATGATCCGTCGTTCCATCGTACGCCTCGATGTTCACGGGTTTAAACCGTTCTGTAAAATCGTGATCTAGCACCTCATCGGTGAAGCACATAGGGTGTGCGGCGCCTCTGTATTTTGCTATATCATGGCGTATGTCCGATGGTTGTGATGTTCGATATTGACCCTGAATTGGTATATGACCGGTGCAATTGGCTTGATAGCCGTCGTCCCATGCGGGAGCACGGTCCCTAGATCCGTAGATGGATCTGTTCTTGCCGGCCTTGTTGTTCAGGTCCTCACGCAAATCGTGTTTCCAGACTTGAGCCGCATCCTCCTTTCCTTTACGGGGTGGGGGTGCGGGCTTGTGTACGCCGTTGCTAGCCACTCTGTCCCGTCCGCGAGGTGGTCGGTCCAGCTTATTGGCGGTGTTATTCTTCAGTGGTATGGGCGCAGTGGCCTTGTCCTTGAATTTGGGCATCAGTTTACGCTTAGGATATCCATTGGTTTGGCGATTGTAGCCATATTTTTGCTCAGCGTCTAGCACTTCGTTCCATCTATCATTGAACGTGTCCTGTGCGGCTCGAAGCCATCTCTGCTAGTTTTTAAGGCTCCTTGCGGTGGCAATAAGCCTCCGATGGAAGATCTTTTGTTCCGAGGGTTCTTCTGGGACGATGTATTCGCCGTCGCCCTGGCTAACATCCTCTTCGGAGACAGGTTCATAATTACTGTCTTCGGCATCGCTGTCATCATACATCGGTTTCGGACTATGTTCGCCGTCCTCTCGCTCGTTTTGCTCCATTGCTGGGTCTGCGGGATGTTCGGCTTGCTCCAGATTGTCACCGTCGTTGGTGACAGTGTTGCTATCTTTTCCTTTACGGGATTTAGTTCGGCGCTTTGGGCGCCGACGTTTGGGAGGTTCTTCGACAGGCTTGTCTTTTAAGGGACCGTTTTCGCCGTTGCCTTCCTTCTCCTTAGGTGTACCCACCATATACACGTCGTATGAAGACGTAGCTCTCCACCGCCCGATTAAGGGCCGACTTTGATCTGGATCTGCTTCGGCTTCGAGGTCCATCCCTTCGAAGTCTTCGGAAGCGTAGTCAAGTAGATCAGTTAGATCTTTGACCATGGCTACCAAGTGGGTGGTGGGTGGGGAGCAAAATTCTCCATCAGCCTCCAGTTCGAACCGGATATAATTCGGCTGTGTGTCCCCAGCTAAGGAGAGGGATTTTAACGATTTTAACATGTCGCCAAAGGGTGAGTGCTGGAAGATATCTGCAGCACTGAATTTGGCGATAGACGCCTGATCGAGCTTGAAGGGTGCAGACGCGCATGGTTCAGAACCTAAGGCCGGAGAAGTGTCCGTAGTTTCGGTAACACAGATCCCGCTCGAAGTCGGGTTCGTGTGCGGCTCCAACGCCGTTGAGTCTGCGGCTTCCGGGGCGGGGTTGAGCTTCCCATCCTCGGGCGACGCGATCTGTTCCGGATCTAGGGCCAAAACTATTAAAGGTTCTATTTACTGATCCGATGACAGATTTAGGTCATGCTCATCGTGATGGCAGGGAGAGGTTGCCATGGGCTCGAATCCGTCCAACGTCAAGTCTCCGCGGATATCAACAAGGTAGTTTAAGTTTCCGAATCTAACTGGATGGCCAGGGGCGTAGCTCTCAACCTACACGAGGTGGCCTTCAGTGTTGGCACGGAGCACGAAGCCGCCGAACACGAAGAGCTGTCCGGGAGGGAAGATTCCCTCGGTGTTGCCGTCATGGTTGATGACGCGATCCATCAGTCCTTCGGTCGACGACATAGTGGGACTCTCAATGAAAGCAACAATGTCGGTGTCAAAACCGGCGGATCACGGGTAGGGGGTCCCGAACTATGCGTCTGAGGATTGATGGTAATAGGAGGCTGGGGACACGATGTTTACCCAGGTTCAGGCCCTCTCGGTCGAGGTAATACCCTACTTCCTACTATATTAATATGGATGAATATGATTACAAGAGTTGATCTACCTCGAGATCGTATTGGCTAAACCCTAAACTCTAGCCTTTGAGGATTTGTGATTCTCTATTAGCCTCTACGGACTAAACCCTCCAGTTTATATATACACCGGAGGGGCCTAGGGTTTGTACATAACCATCTTGCAGAGGAAGGAAAGATTACACCCGAACCTAAAACCTTCCATTATACAAATACAAGAGTCCTATTCGGATACGAGATACACTCTTCAACAATGATCTTCACGGCCCACCAGTCCGGCCCACCACGAATTATCTGGCCACATGAGGATCCATCAATCCAGGACTCCCTCACCCGTTCAAGCTACTACCTAGTTGCGATGGGCTCACGACTAAGTCCTCACACTAGGACATCTGTCGTGACAAAACCATGACAATGCGTCCAACCAAAGCCAAATCTATCCTTTTCATTTGAGATGTGCTATAAGTACATCAAGTGCCCCCCATAGTGGTTTTGGAGTATTGAAGACAAATAGGTCAAGAGACTAATGTTTTTGTGAGTGTAGACAGGTGTTATAGTCCTTGAATATTTGGTTTAACCCTTGGAAGACGACCCCTAAAAATGTATTTCTTCAAGTGAAGAAATTGGTAAGGACTTTGAAGAAATTGATGTGAATACCTTGAAGCTTGAAGACTTTGTTTTCATAGCTTCTTTCTTCTTATTTTGAGTCATAGGAAAACGTATTATTAAAGGGGGTCTGGGTGAATCATAGTTCACATTACCAAAGTGATGCTCAAACTATACATACACAAGGCACTTCGAGTGAAACCTTTGGAAATCTCTGGCACAGCTGATGACTTTGCTAGCGACACTAATGAAGTTTATCTGGTCACTGATGAATTTGGTCACGCTGAGAAGTTACGATTTTGCCAATGTGATCCGCCTATCGTGAGGAAATTGAGTGCCCCGATGAAATTGAGAGTTCAATTATTCGACATTTGTTGCGTCGCTGGCCAGCTATCAAGTGTATTCTTATCCTGACAATGGTCAGTCTGAAAGGACATTTACGATAATTCATGGTGAGTTTCCCCTAACCATAAATAACAGCCCCACAACCGCTTGTTTGTTGGTTGCTCTAGAGAGAACTTGACACTTGTCACTTGAGAGCAACCATTCCTCTGACGACTTTGAGAGAAACCAAAGTGATTTCGCATCATGATATGCCTCCAACGTATCTATATTTTTTTATTGTTCCATGTTGTTGTATTATCATTCTTGGATGTTTTATAATCATTTTCTAGCAAATTTATATCATTTTTTGGGACTAGCCTATTGACATAGTGCCAGTGCGAGTTGCTATTTTCTGCTTGTATTTCACTTTGTAGAATATCAATATCAAACGTAGTCCAAATGTAACAAAACTTTTTGGGGATTTTTTTGGACCAAACGACATCCAGTAGGCCAAAGAAGTCCACAAGAGAAGGTGCATGGGGCCCACGAGACACTAGGGCGCGCCCGAGGCCCTTGGTGCGCCCTGGTGGGTAGTGGGGCCCATAGAAACCCCCACCACCGCCTCTCAGCTCAATAAATACCCAAATATTCCAGAAACCCTAGAGGAGTCGAAGAAAATTTGTTTTAGCCACCACAAGTTCCAAAACCACGAGATCCATTCTAGAGCCCTTTTCCGACACTCCGCCGAAGAGGAACACGATCACGGAGGGGTTCATCATCCTCATTGGTACCTCTCCAATGATGCGTGAGTAGTTTACCGCAGACCTACGTGTCAGTAGGCAGTATCTAGATGGCTTCTTCTCTCTTTTTGATCTTCAATACAATGTTCTCTTCGGAGATCTATTTGATGTAACTCTTTTGCGGTGTGTTTGTTGGGATCCGATGAATTGTGAGTTTATGATTAGATCTATTTCTATCCATACATGGTTTTTTCGACTATATACTGCAAGGCAACAACCTCACAGTGCTTTATTTAACTAAAAAGGGAGTGACAAAGTTACAAAATACAAAGAAAAGGAAACAAAGAAAGAACTATACTTACAAAGGATCTAAGGTAGAGTGGCTATCCAGGGAACTAAGCTATCCCTATATTTACATTTGATTCGATGAGCTAAAAGGGAGATATCATGAATGAAATTCCTCCTCCATGAATTGAAGGAAGGACTCTCGTTTCTAAAAATCTTCCCATTCCTTTGTGTCCAGATATTCCATGTAGCAGTGAAGACCACCTCTGTGAAGAAAGGATAACCAAAATCCCTCTTAGCAGAAAGAGCCATCTCATATGTATTCTGGTTTGACTGACCAATCCAAGAAATTCCAAGGTAAGTCCAAACCCTTTGGCTGAAGTTGCATGCAAAGAAAAGGTGAGCACGGTCTTCATGGGAAGCACAGAGGCAAAGAACACACGTGTCATCCTGAATGATCCAATGTCTGCGCTGCATCATATCCCTAGTGTTCAAGCGATCCATGAAAAGAAGCCAACCAAACACTTTCAACTTCAGCGTACAAGCACACTTCCAAATCCATCGGAGAATGGGATCAACCACTAGATGGGAGAAGCAAGACATATAGTATATCTTTGATTTAAACTCTCCAGATTTGGATGGCCACTTCCAAATGTCTTTACTCTCCTCATTCAAGCTGATCGAAGACAGCAAGTCTTGTAGTTGGGTGAGCTCAATATAAGCCTCCTGCGATAAAGGCAGATGAAAGTGTTCCGAGGACTCTGGCTGCTCCATAAGTTCTCTGACTGTGACCGTGTCATTAATGACAAAAGAAAAGCCTTGGGAACTGCTCACACAAATGGATAATATCATTGCCCAGCTGCCATCGATCGAGCCAGAATATAACCGTGTTACCAGCATGCACTTGTGGGGTGGCTAACTTGCAGAATTTGCTGTATAGGCTCAAGATATCGCGCCACCAAAAAGAGCCACAAGTTTGAGTCACCTGTGGTGGCAAAGCAGCATAATAGGTGTCCCAAATTAATGTGACCCAAGGCACGTCCATCTTGTTAAAGAACTTGAATAGATGCTTGAGCAGTAAGGCCTCATTTTAGAGTCCTAGATTAAGCACACCCAGACCACCAAACTTCTTGGGTCGGAAGACAAGATCCCAAGCAGCCAAAGATTGTCGAGGATTGTCTGTGTTGCCTCTCCATAGACACTGACGCATGATTCTCTCAATTTGCTGCAAGATGCCCTTGGGAAGAGACAGTGAACACATGAAATAGATTGGCATGGAGCATAACACCGACTGAAGAAGTTGCACACGACTCCCTTGATTTAGCAGACACGAGGAAGCAGATAAACGGTGTTCAATACGATCCACGAGAGGTAGCAAATCATATATTGTGGGTCTCGAAGTACCCATAGGTAACCCTAAATATGTGAAAGGCATAGAGCCCACATCACAACCTAGCAGATTGGCAACCTGGGCACCTTCTTCATCAGACATATTGATTGGAATAAGAGATGATTTACTGAAGTAAACATGTAAACCAGTTGAAGCCGCAAAGGTGTTAAGCATTTCCTTGAAGGCAATGAGTTGATCAATTGTAGGCAGAACAACGAGTGTGTCGTCCGCATATTGAACAATCGGATAGTCATTGGAGCTAGTAGGAATTGGGAGAGACAAAATGTTCCTTGAACACATCTCATTGACCACAGACTGAAGAAGATCCACATCAATCACAAATAATAACGAAGATAGTGGATCACCTTGGCGAACTCCCGATCTGCAGAGAAAATGATTACCAGGAACCCCATTTAAGAGAACAGAAGAAGAGCCTGCTGTCAATCCAGCCGGTCCAATGAGCATCAAAACCCTTGCATTGTAAGATTCTGAGAATGGCTTCATGCTCAATTGTATCGAAAGCCTTTGTGAAATCTAGCTTAAGGAGGATAATGGGCCTCTTGGATGCTTTACATTGATGAATGTATTCAAAACACCAGGCGAGATAGTCTTGGCTAGATCAACAACGAAGAAAACCGTATTGATTGCGGTGTATACATTTGAGGATCACTTTTTGAAGCCGACTAGCCAGCAGTTTAGTCAAAAACTTCAAACATGTGTTAGTCAAGGAAATCGGTCGAAAATCTCCAACCACTTCCGGGCTTAGCTTCTTGGGGACAAGAGTGATTAATGAAGTATTAAGACATTCCAAGTTGCACGTCCCCTCATAAAACTCCTTGACAAGTTGCATGAAATCCTTCTTGAGAATAGACCATCACTTTTTTAAGAAAAGACCTATAAAGCCATCGGGACCCAGGGCACGATCAGACGACATGTTTTTAATTACATCCTCAATCTCCAAATCCCCGAACGGCAAAGATAAATCCTCCAGGCCATCAACTCTCTCAATTAGAGCGTGCAGATCAAAACCCATTTGGATTCCTTTTGCATGGCCCATTCGCTGGTTGAAATCAGACCAGAACATGCCCGCCAACAACTGGTGGTCAGAAATCACCTCTCCATCCGAGTTCTTGATTGAGGAAATAGTATTCCTCCGGTACCTTTCAGTGGCCATGGCGTGGAATTTTTTTGAATTTTCCTCGCCCACCTTAATGGTTCGAATAGTACATCGCTGCCTCCAATAAACATACTGCCAGTATAAGATATCCTCCAAATGCAACTTAACAATTCGCCTAAAATTGAATTCCGGCCAACTCAACGATCGGATCTCCTCCAGCTCATCAAAGAAGAGGATGACTTTGTTGCAATCAGAAATGAGCGCCTTAACTGTAGATAGCTTTAAATGCCATTTCTTCAGGGCATACCTGAGAGCTTTGAACTTGGATGATATAGTTAAAGCAGTCGTGGGTTTACACACCAGCTTGGCCCAAACCTGAGCAACACACTCATGAAAGCCAGGTAAATCAGTCCAATAATTCTCAAAGCAAAAAACTTTAGCTTTGGGGATGGCCGTGGCAATCGTGACCACACAAGGGACATGATCAGAGGCCGATCACGCCAGAGGCAAAACTAGAGTATTGGGGTGATCAGAGGTCCATGCAACCGAAGTAAAAAACCAATCAATTTGTTCCAGAGGCGGCTCAGATTGCATATTAGACCAAGTAAATTGCCTTCCTTTAATTGGCAGCTCAACAAGACCCTTGTGACCTATGATTTCATTAAACATAAAGATATCATTGATATTACCCCCAAGCAGATTACGATTTTCAGTCGATCTCATAAAGTTGAAATCACCCAAAAGGAGCCAATTATCGCCAGGATTATTGTCCAGGTTGTATAACCACATCACGAACTCATCACGGGCTGGACCCTGACATGGACCATAAACAACAACTAGCGTCCAAACTTCAGATGTATGCTTGGAGCTGAATTCCACGATGATACCATAAGGTTTAGCCTCAATTAACTTGCCCTCAAAAAAGGCTAAATTCCAAACAACAACCATACCAGCTGATGCACCCACCGAAGGCACATAAGTAAAATTATCAAAACGTTGTGGGCAGAATCTCCTAATGAACCTATGATCAATATGCATACACTTTGTTTCTTGGAGACAGATCACAGAACAACCACTCTCATCAATCTTCTGTTTAATAGAAAGTTACCGCCCTTCGGAATTAAGACCACGTACGTTCCAATACAAAACCTTCCAATCCTTAAACCCAATCTGATTCATTACAAACCATAATAATTTTCAGCAAAAGTAGATCACGCAATGACCTACAGAGACCAGCTAAGCATAGCAGAAATACAAAGTTCCAAACACTAAAACAGAAATAAAGATAGATCGCATTTAAAGCGGCACGCCATGGACCAGGAAGCTGCATTATGCAATCAATAATCAGAACTCTTGGAGCTGGCAGATGCAGCAGGATTAGCCACAAGCTTATCCGCAGTGATCTTCCCTGGATCGATGCACAAACGGGCCCCAATACGCTGTAGTTCAGCAATGGTAGTCGGTAGTGGTGCTGTCGAAGATCCATCAGGCTGAGTTGATTTGGTCTTGCGCTTCTTCATAATGTGCGGAGAATTGTTCGGACCTTTGGACCTGCTATCAGCACTGCCTGGCACATTACGGTAGCCCTCACGTAATGCACTTAGACGTGCACTACGACAAACCTGAGAGTCCACCAAAACTGAAGATTTCTGCTTTCTATCACGTTTCAGAGTCACCTTTGGGGCAGCAGTGAACTCAAAAGATTCAGTTATAGGTGTAGAGAGATCATCAAAGCAGAGAGCCCACGCAACCGGCCTTCTAACTGGGGAAATAAGATGATTGTTGACGCTGGAAGTATCAGGCACAATCGGAGGAGCACAGCTGAGATCAGAGCCATTGTAGCAAATGCTCCAAGACCTGTTAGCAAGCAAGAGGGACCCAATTGCAGACTTGAACATGAACTTTGGGATATCAGCAAAACACAGTGACGGCATCAACTTCTCAAATGATCGCTGCCACTGCATGCCAGGTGGCAGCATAGGACCAAAGACTATAAAAACCTGCCCAATGTGCAGAGGAGGCTGCTGAGGTCCCAATGGAGGTTGGTAAATGACAACATCCGCAGCATCACGTTCATTGTTGACGGAATCATTTGAAACCTGCAGAATGATAGACTCCTGGGACTGAACTTCCTCAACTTGTTCTTGTTGGATGGCAGCATTTACTGGCTGAAACTCTTCCTGGGGTTGTTCATTCACAGGTGGCGGGATATCATTCCACCCTAGTTCAGGGTACTCCGGCAAGACCCAGTTATGATTATCGAACTGCATTTCTCCAGGCAGGGGATGAGGGTTGCCGTCAAGAGGCATGGGATCCTCATCAGCAGGCAAAATATCAGCAAATTCAGCAGACAGGATGTAAACAGGAACAGTCCAAGATATCCTAGCCCCACCAAAATGAGTGTATTCACGATAAGCCACATCCCTGGGCACAAGTGATGGAGCCGGAAAAGACACATACACCATGGTGCGGACTCTCATCGGATCATCTTGGTGCCAATGATGGAAACAACCAAAAGTGCTAACGGCATCAGCAATATAGTGCGTGCGTCTGTAATCCAAAGGTACCCCTAACATCATGATCCAGCCATGACGAAAACCCTGGGTTGCTCTGAAGTTCTGACCCTCATCCCGCGGCACAAATCTAACAAATCGATCATTGCCCAGATCAAAGGGGGGATGATCAACAAGAGCTTGCCTAGCCACAACACTACGAAAACGGAAAATACCAACACCCTGAATCCATGGTTGTGCCTCTAAGACTGGCTACCCAAGATTGTTAACAATGATGTCACTGACCATGTTCCTGAAGATGAGCTCCTCCACGGGCAGCGGTGCTGGCTCGACGATGGCTATTGCAAATGCCTCATGCTGACGATCTGGAGCTCCCGCCGACAAGAAGAAAGTGTGGGGGACGCGATTTGGGCCGCCCCCGATCACTTCAAAGCCTGGAGGAACAAACTCCATAGGATCAAGAGGGAAGTTTGCCATCGAAGGCAGCGGGGTAGTAGCTGTAGCGAAGCTAAAATCCGCAGTGTGGCAGCGAGGAGATGTTGCCGGCGGTGATAATGTGGGCGGTGGAGATGGAGTTTTGGGCGGCGGCTCAGCAGGTAATGGCGGAGGGGACGGGGTGGCAGACTTGACGGGACTAGGCAATGAACCAATATTATAGGCGATGGTAGAAACCGAGGCGTCGGGTGGCGATTTTCCTGCTGACCGACCCTGAGAGCCTGCACTAACCCACGGGACCCACTTGTAAGTTGGAGAGGGGGTAGAATATGAACAGCCCTTGGCCTGGTGACCCAACCTAAAACACCTGTGGCACCTAACTTGATTAGTACACGAGTTGGTTAAATGAGCCATAGATAAACAATTCTGACACTTCCAGACTTTAAACACCATATCCTCAATCAGATCATCCAATCGACCCAAATCAGTAGGGGAGTCTGTTACAATATTATCATGGCAAAGCTCTTTGCGTGTGGCAATGGGAGACGATATAAGATCCTCTTGCACCAAAGAAGATTGGGCCTGACCCGGTATGGATTGGGCTGTGTTAACTGCATGGACCGTGGATGCAGGCCCACCAGAGTCCAAAACAATGTTGTCCCCATGCACATGTAGATTGACGTCCAAACCAGTTGGATAAACCTCAGAAAATCCGGTCGGAGAAATAGCATGGAATTTTACCGTTCCAAAAACGATGGGTGGCGACGCCACCGTCCACTGAAGATTGGTCGCCGGCGGTAAGGAAGAATTGATCTTCTCATGATCACTAATGGAATAACCAGCTTCGATAACCGTCTGAACACACTGCTCCTTAGCTGGGTACCTATAGCCCTTGCAAACATCATATTGTTGAAATGTGGCGAAAAAACGTTTTTTCCTTGATGAAGATCCAGAATGCAAAGAAGATTTCGCAGGAGCCTTATGCATGGCAATCATGCCCAGGGTGGCACGCCTTTTGGAAGGACTTATTAAAATCCACTCCGCATCACATTCTTTCTTCCAAACGAAAAATTCACGTTTCCAATTAGGACCACCATTTCCCCATAGATGGAAATGACATTTGAATTGCGGGCAAACAAACGAACGTAATTGCAGAATAAAAATCCCAACCTTCTTGTAATTAACATTGAATGAAAATACCTTGCCATTAATGAGCTGAACAGACAAATCAATAACACATCCACCAATAGCTGACTCCAAAGCCGCTGCCACAGAATCTTCATTAAGATGGAAGATATGCCTGCTGAAAGACACAACCATAATGAAACGGTCCATGTCATCCGATGGGTGGACATTTCCCACAAGATCTGAAAACCTCGTCCGCAAAAGCCAGTCCTTTGGAGAAATCCAGATCCAAAGTTGATCCACCATGAGAACCCATGTGAGATGGGTATGAGAGGGTAGATCAGAGGACGCCGGAGAGGATGAATGGAGAGAAACCAAGATTCACTGGTTGGAGAGGGAGATCACCGGAGAACCTAGTGCTTGGGTTGGAGGGTGGGTGGGAGCCTTGGGAGCCATCCCATCCGGCGGCTGTCAATTTTTCCTAAATTTTCCATACATGATTATTATAGCCTCGTATTTCTTCTTCAATATTTCAGTTTTGTTTGGCTTACTTGATTGATTTATCTTGCAATGGGAAGAGGTGCTTTGTAATGGGTTCGACCTTGCGGTGCTCAATCTCATTGACACAAAGAGACATGACACACATGTATCGTTGCTATTAAGGATAAAACGATGGGGTCTATTCCTAAATTAATAGATCTTGCCTACATTGTGTCATCGTTCTTAAGGCATTACTCCGTTCTTTCATTAGTTTAATACACTAGATGCATGTTGGATAGCACTTGATGTGTAGAGTAATAGTAGTAGATGCAGGCAGGAGTCGGTCTACTAATCTTGGACGTGATGCCTATATACATGATCACTGTCTTGGATATCATCATAACTATTCGCTCTTCTATCAATTGCCCAACAGTAAATTGTTTACCCATCGTATGCTATTTTCTCGAGAGAAGCCACTAGTGAAACCTACGGTCCCCTGGTCTATTTCTCATCACATACTTGCAGATCTATATTCCTAATTGTGTTTCCCATTTATTTGCTTCTTTTATTTCAGATCTATATTATCAAAAACCCAAAAAATCCTGTTGTGTTTTATTTGCTTTTATTTTATTTGCATCTATCAATCTATCTTTTTATCGTGTTGGGTTGCGCGGATTTTTTGTTTGTGTGCAGGTGATGTTTACATAGCTTGCTTGGTTCTCCTACTTGATTGATAACCTTGGTTTCATAACTGATGGAAATACATACCACCTCTGTGTTGCATCATCCCCTCCTCTTCGGGGGATTTACTAACGCGATTCACAAGTAGCACATCACTAAAGAGATTGATCTGTGTGATCTGACACCTGTTACCTTTGAAGACTGTCGTTCTTGCAGACAATTTGGCAAGATGTTTTGAGCACCCAAGAGTAATTGTGGAGTGCGAGTGAACAAGTATGTGAAGGTTTGGAAGTCTATCGTGAAGACTTACCACGAGTGATTGGGCGAGGTCTAAGTGACTTGGCTCAAGAGGAATACAGTGAGGACTAAGTGTCCTCTGAGTTCGTCTCAGCCGCCTCAACCAGACATACAATTGATAGAACAACTGGAACTGGTCTACCAAATCGTTGTATCTTCACCAAGCCCACCTGGTTTCAAATTCCGTACCCTTACCTTACATATTTGCGCTGCTAAAGAATTTGTGGTCTATCTTCTGAAGATTTTGAACTAAAGACTTTCATCATGTTATTTTTCATTTCTTAATTTCATCATCCTCATCCTTGTATACTCATATAATTACATGTTCTTCACCTATATGTATCTTTTGTGCATGCTTTCAATTACTGTGTTCATTTAGTTCCCTCACATTTCTATTTATTCATTATGATATTCCTCAAATTCATCAGAGTTTGACAAATTTTAACAAATCTTCCATTTGATACGTCTCCGTCGTACCTATAATTTTTTATTGTTCCATGCCAATATTATACAACTTTTACATATTTTTGGCAATAATTTATATGATTTTCTTGGACTAACATATTGATCCAGTGCCCAGTGCTAGTTCATGATTCTTGCGTGTTTATTATTTCGCAGAATATCCATATGAAACAAAATCCAAACGCGATAAAAACTTACGGAGATCTTTTTTGGAATATATGTGATTTTTGGGAAGCGTAATCAACGCGAGACGATGCCTGAGGGGCCCACAAGCCATAGGGGCGCGCCCCTGCCCATGGCATTCCTGGGAGGCTTGTGGCCACCCCCAAGGTCGGTTGGAGGCATCCTTCAGCCGCAAGGAAGCTAATATCCGGATAAAAATTGTGTTAACTTTTTTAGCCCAATCGAAGTTACGGATCTCCGGGAATTTAAGAAACGGTGAAAGGCCAAAAACAGGGGTCGCGAAACAGAAGAGAAACAAAGAGACAAATCCAATCCCTGAGGGGTTCTCGCCCCTCCACTACCATGGAGGCCATGGACCAGAGGGGAAACTCTCCTCCCATCTAGGGGGGAGGTCAAGGAAGAAGAAGGAGGAGGGGGGCTCTCTCCCCTCTCTCCCGGTGGCGCCGAAACTCCACCAGGGCAATCATCATGTGATGGTGCTACTTCTCGAGATTGCGTTGTATTCCCTCGAAGAGGAATGGGTGATGCAGCACAGTAGCGTAAGTATTTCCCTCAGTTTTTGAGAACCAAGGTATCAATCTAGTAGGAGACCACGCGCGAGTCCCTCACACCTGCACAAACAAATAAGAACCTCGTAGCCAACGCGATAAGGGGTTGCCAATCCCTTCATGGTCACTTACGAGAGTGAGATCTGATAGATAGTATAAGAGAATATTTTTGGTATAGAAACAGAAAGTAAATAAAGCAAAGTAAAGTAGATGGAAGATTAATATGATGAGAATAGACCCCGGGGCCATAGGTTTCACTAGTGGCTTCTCTCATGATAGCAGAATTCTATGGTGGGTGAACAAATTACTGTCAAGCAATTGATAGAAAGGCACATAGTTATGAGAATATCTAGGTATGATCATTGAATATAGGCATCACGTCCATGACAAGTAGACCGAAATGATTTTGTATCTACTAATATTACTCCACACATCGACCGCTATCCATCATGCATCTCGAGTATTAAGTTCATAAGAACAGAGTAACGCTTGAAGCAAGATGACATGATGTAGAGAGATAAACTCAAGCAATACAATACAAACCCCATCTTTTTATCCTCGATCGCAACTATACTATACATGCCTTGCTGCCCCTACTATCACTGGGAAAGGACACTGCAAGATTGAACCCAAAGCCAAGCACTTCTCCCAATGCAAGAACTATAGATCTAGTAGGTCAACCCAAACCAATAATTCGAAGAGACTTGCAAGGATATTATAATCATACATAAAAGATTTCAGAAAAGAATCCAATATTATTCATAGATAATCTTGATCATAAACCCACAATTCATCGGATCTCGACAAACACACCGCAAAACGATTACATCGAATAGATCTCCTCGAAGATCGAGGAGAACTTTGTATTGAGATCCAAAGAGAGAGAAGAAGCCATCTAGCTAATAACTATGGACCCGAAGGTCTGTGGTAAACTACTCACAACTCATCGGAGAGGCTATGGTGTTGATGCAGAAGCCCTTCGTGATCGATGCCCCCTCCGGCGGAGCTCCGGAACAGGCCCCAAGATGGGATCTCACGGGAACAGAAGGTTACAGTGGTGGAATTAGGGTTTCTTCATGCTCCTCGATGTTTTTAGGGTATATGGGTATATATAGGAGGAGAAAGTACGTCGGTGGAGCAACGTGGGGCCCACGAGGGTGGAGGGAGCGCCTACCCCCCTGGGCGCGCCCTGCCCCCTCGTGGACACCTTGTTTTATCTCTGACTCGTACTCCAAGTCTCTCGTGAAGATATCGTTCCAAAAATAATTCTCCCGAAGGTTTCATTCCATTTGGACTCCGTTTGATATTCCTTTTCTGCGAAACACTGAAATAGGCAAAAAAAACAACAATTTCACTGGGCCTTGGGTTAGTAGGTTAGTCCCAAAAATAATATAAAAGTGTATAATAAAGCCCATTAAACATCCAAAACACAATATATAATAGCATGGTACAATCAAAAACTATATATACATTGGAGACGTATCAAGCATCCCCATGCTTAAATCCTGCTCGTCCTCGAGTAGGTAAATGATAAAAACAATTTTTTTGATGTGGAATGCTAACCAACATAATTCTCCATGTAATTCTCTTTGTTGTGGCATGAATGTTCAGATCCGAAAGATTCAAGACAAAAGTCTATATTGACATAAGAATAATAATACTTCAAGCATACTAACAAAGCAATCATGTCCTCTCAAAATAACATGGCCAAAGAAAGTTCATCCCTACAAAATCATATATTTAGGCTATGCTCCATCTTCGTCACACAAAATACTCAAATCATGCACAAAGCCAAGCACTTGTTTCATACTTTAATTTTTCAAACTTTTTCAACTTTCACGCAATACATGAGCGTGCGCCATGGACATAACACTATGTGGAATAGAGTGGTGGTTGTGGAGAAGACAAAGAGGAAGATGGTCTCACATCAACTAGGTGTATCAATGGGCTATGGAGATTCCCATCCATAGAAATCGATGTGAGTGAGTAGGGATTGCCATGCAACAGATGCACTAGAGCTATAAATTTATGAAAGCTCAACAAAAGAAACTAAGTGGGTGTGCATCCAACTTGCTTGCTCACGAAGACCTAGGGCATTTGAGGAAGCCCATCGTTGGAATATACAAGCCAAGTTCTATAATGAAAATTCCCACTAGTATATGAAATTGACAAAACAAGAGACTCTCTATCTTGATGATCATGGTGCTACTTTGAAGCACAAGTGTGGAAAGAGATAGTAGCATTGTCCCTTTTCTTTTCTTTTTCCTTTTTTTTCTTTTTCTTTTTCTTTTTTTGGGCCTTTATTTTTTTATTTTTTTTATTTGGGACAATGATCTAATAATGATGATCATCACACTTATATTGATTTACAACTCGATACTAGAACAAAGTATGACTCTATATGAATGCCTCCAGCGATGTACCGGGATGTGCAATGAATCAAGAGTGACATGTATGAAAATTATGCATGGTGGCCTAGCCAAAAATATGATGTCAACTACATGATCATGCATGGAAATATGACAATGATGAAGCGTGTCTTGGCAAACGGAACGGTGGAAAGTTGCATGGAAATATATCTCGGAATGGCTATGGAAATGCCATGATAGGTAGGTATGGTGGCTGTTTTGAGGAAGGTATATGGTGGGTGTATGCTACCGACGAGAGTTGCGCGGTACAAGAGACGCTAGCAATGGTGGAAGGGTGAGGGTGCGTATAATCCATGGACTCAACATTAGTCATAAAGAACTCACATACTTATTGCAAAAATCTACAAGTCATCAAAACATCTACTAGTCATCAAAACAAAGTACTACACGCATGCTCCTAGGGTAAGGGTTGGTAGGATTTAACCATCGCGCGATCCCGACCTCCACACAAAGGATGACACTCAATGAAATACTTCATGCTTCAAATTTGTCACACAACTGTTACCATGCGTGCATGCTACGGGACTTGCAAACCTCAACACAAGTATTTCTCAAATTCACAACTACTGTACTAGCATGACTCCAATATCACCATACTCATATCTCAAAACAATCATCAAGTATCAAACTTCTCATAGTATTCAATGCACTTTATGTGAAACTTTTTATTATACTCATCTTGGATGCCTATCATATTAGGACTAGTTTTATAAACAAAGCACATTACCATGCTGTTCTAAAAGACTCTCAAATAGATATAAGTGAAGCATGAGAGAACAATAATTTCTACAAAATGAAACCAGCACGTGCTCTAAAAGATATAAGTGATGCACTAGAGCAAAACTATCTAGCTCAAAAGATAAAAGTGAAGCACATAGAGTCTTCTAATAAATTCTAAATCATATTTATCTGTCTCAAAAGGTGTGTCCAGCAACAATGATTGTGGCAAACTATAAAAACAAAGACTCAAATCATACATGACTCTCCAAGCAAAACAGATATCATGTGGTGAATAAAAATATAGTCTCAAGTAAAGTTACCGATAGATGAAGACAAAAGAGGGGATGCCTTCTCGGTGCATCCCCAAGCTTAGGATTTTGGTTGTCCTTAAATTTTACCTTGGGGTGCCTTGGGCATCCCCAAGCTTAGGTTTTTGCCACTCTTTGTTCCATAGTCCATCAAATCCATACTCAAAACTTGAAAACTTCACAACACAAAACTTAGCCAAAAATCTCGTGAGCTCCGTTAGTATAAGAAAACAAACCACCACTCAAAGGTACTGTAATGAACTCATTCTTTGTTTATATTAGTGTTAAACCTACTATATTCCATCTTCCCTATGATTCATAACCCCCGATACTACTCATAGATTCATCAAAATACGCAAACAACACACGAAAAACTGAATCTGTCAAAAACAGAACAGTCTGTAGTAATCTGTAACTTTCGAATAATTCTGTAACTCTAAAAAAAAATTGACATAAATTGGTGGACGTGAGGAATTTGTCTATTAATCCTCTTCAAAAAGAATCAACTAAAAAGCACTCTCCAGTAAAAAATTACAGCCGAACTCGTGAGCGCTAAAGTTACTGTTTTTTACAGCATGATCACATAAACATCACACAAGTCTTCCCAAAGTTTTACTTGGCACAAACACTAATTAAAACACAAAACCACATCTAAACAGAAGCTATATGCAATATTTATTCCTAAACAGAAGCAAAAACAAAAAAGAAAATAAAACTGGGTTGCCTCCCAACAAGCGCTATCGTTTATCGCCCCTAGCTAGGCACGATACAAGAATAGATCTAGGTATTGCCATCTTTGGTAGGCAATCCATAAGTGGCTCTCATAATAGATTCATAAGGTAATTTGATTTTATTTCTAGGAAAGTGTTCCATGCCTTTCCTTAACAGAAATTGGAATCTAATATTTCCTCCTTCATATCAATAATTGCACCAATAGTTCTAAGGAAAGGTCTACCAAAAATAATAGGACATGAAGGATTGCAATCTATATCAACAACAATGAAATCTACGGGCACATAATTCATATTGGCAACAATAAGAATGTCATTAATCATTCCCATAGGTTTCTTAATGGTAGAATCCGCAAGATGCAAATTTAAAGAACAATCATGAAGTTCATGGAAACCTAACATATCACACAAGGTTTTTTGAATTGTGGAAACACTTGCACCCAAATCACACAAAGAAAAGCATTCATGATCTTTAATTTTATTTTTTATAGTAGGTTCCCACTCATCATAATGCTTTCTAGGGATAGAAACTTCTAATCCAAGTTTTTCTTCATAAGACTGCATTAGAGCATCAACTATGTGTTTGGTAAAAGCCTTATTTTAACTATAAGCATGTGGAGAATTTAGCACGAATTTAGCATGTGGAGTATTAAAGAGCAATTATCATAATTAAATCCCTTGAAAACCAAGATAGTGGGTTCATCTCTATGCAAAGTTTTGATCTCTTAAATCCTACTTTTAACAATTTTAGCATCAAGATCTAAAAACTTCGAATCATTGGAACACCTCTTAATTAAAGTAGACTCATCTCGAGTCCCATCTTTATCAAGATTCATACTAGAAAACAAGGATTTAATAGGAGATACATCAATCACTTTTAGATCATCATCTTTATTCTCTAAATCTTCCGATTTAGCAGCCATCTTATTAACTAAGGTGGATTGCTTGTCCGAAATTTGGGCTATTAAGTTCTCAAGATGAGAAAACTAAGATTTCAAACCGTAAAATTCCTTAGACATATCATCAACCTCTTTATTCATGTACTCCATAAAACTTTTCTATTCTTTAAGCTCGTTTCTGAAGAAATCATTATGCTCAAATTGCATAGACATAAAATTTCTAACATTGTTTTCAATCTCCTCGAACCTCTTAAGGTGAGGGTCAACACTGATAGGGGGAGCCATAGAGACGAACAGGCAATCCAACACATAAGCAAACAAGAGCCAAGCGAACGGTAAAACACACGGAAGAAAAAGGGCGAATAAAATGGCAATGAAGTGGGGGAGAGGAAAACGAGAGGCAAATAATGCAGTGCGGAGGATAAGGGTTTGTGATAGGTACTTGGTATATGACTTTTGGGTAGATCTCCCCGGCAATGGTGCCAGAAATTCTTCTTGCTACTTCTCGAGCTTGCGTTGTATTCCCTCGAAGAGGAAAGGGTGATGCAGCACATTAGCGTAAGTATTTCCCTCAGTTTTTGAGAACCAAGGTATCAATCCAGTAGGAGACCACGCGCGAGTCCCTCACACCTGCACAAACAAATATGAACCTCGCAGCCAACGCGATAAGGGGTTATCAATCCCTTCACGATCACTTACGAGAGTGAGATCTGATAGATAGGATAGGATAATATTTTTGCTATTTTTGGTATAGAAACAGAAAGTAAATAAAGCAAAGTAAAGTAGATGGAAGATTAATATGATGAGAATAGACCCGGGGGCCATAGGTTTCACTAGTGGCTTCTCTCATGATAGCAGAATTCTACGGTGGGTGAACAAATTACTTGCCAGCAATTGATAGAAAAGCGCATAGTTATGAGAATATCTAGGCATGATCAATGTATATAGATATCACGACCGTGACAAGTAGACCGAAACGAATCTGCATCTACTACTATTACTCCACACATCGACCGCTATCCAGCATGCATCTAGAGTATTAAGTTCATAAGAACAGAGTAACTCTTTAAGCAAGATGACATGATGTAGAGAGATAAACTCAAGCAATATGATATAAACCCCCATCTTTTTATCCTCGATGGCAACAATACTATGCGTGCCTTGCTGCCACTACTGTCACTGGGAAAGGACACCGCAAGGTTGAACCTAAAGCCAAGCACTTCTCCCAATGCAAGAACTATTGATCTAGTAGGCCAAACCAAACCAATAATTCGAAAAGACTTGCAAGGATATTATAATAATACATAAAAGATTTCAGAAAAGAATCCAATATTGTTCATAGATAATCTTGATCATAAACCCACAATTCATCGGATCTTGACAAACACACCGTAAAAAGATTACATCGAATAGATCTCCTCGAAGATCGAGGAGAACTTTGTATTGAGATCCAAAGAGAGAGAAGAAGTCATCTAGCTAATAACTATGGACCCGAAGGTCTATGGTAAACTACTCACAACTCATCGGAGAGGCTATGGTGTTGATGTAGAAGACCTCTGTGATCGATGCCCCCTCCGGCAAAGCTCCGGAACAGGCCCCAAGATGGGATCTCATAGGAATAGAAGGTTACGGCGGTGAAATTAGGGTTTCTTCGTGCTCCTCGATGTCTTCAGGGTATGTGGGTATATATAGGAGGAACAAGTATGTCGATGGAGCAACGTGGGGCCCACGAGGGTGGGGGCGTGCCTACCCCCTGGGAGCGCCCTGCCCCCTCGTGGGCACCTCGTTTCTTCTCAGACTTGTACTCCAAGTCTCTCGTGAAGATATCGTTCCAAAAATAACTCTCCCAAAGGTTTCATTCAGTTTGGACTCCATTTGATATTCCTTTTCTGCGAAACACTGAAATAGGCAAAAAACAACAATTTGCACTAGGCCTTGGGTTAGTAGGTTAGTCCCACAAATAATATAAAAGTGTATAATAAAGCCCATTAAACATCCAAAACAGAATATATAATAGCATGGAATAATCGAAAATTATTGATACGTTGGAGACGTTTCAGATGGCGATCTACACCAACACCTCCGTCATCTTCCCCAACATCTTCATCACCTTCCCTCATCTTATTCAACAGTTCACTCTCCCGCAACCCGATGTACCCTATACTTGAACATGGTGCTTTAAGCTTCATATTATTATCCAATGATGTGTTGCAATCCTATGATACTTGAGTAGATTTTTGTTGTCCTATCGGTGATTGGTGAATTGCTATGGTTGGTTTAATTTGCTTGTGATTATGTTGCTGTCCTTTGGTGCCCATCATATGAGCGCGCATGTCGATCACACCATAGGGTTAGTTGTATGTTGATAGGACTATGTATTGGAGGGCACGTGTGACAACAACTTCAACCGAGCATAGAAATTGATGCATACATGATTGAAGGGGGGCCAATATATCTTAAGGCTATGGTTGGGTTTTACCTCAATGAACGACATTAGTTGTGGATGCTTACTGGAGTTCCAATCATAAGTGCATATAATTCCAAGTAAGGGATGACATGATAGCAGTGGCCTCTCGCACATAAAAACTTGCTATCGGTCTAGTAACGTAGTCAATTTCTTAGGGACAATTCCGCAACTCCTACCACCACTTTTCCAAACTCGCTATGCTAACTTAATTATTTATTTACCTAGACAGCCCCTAGTTTTTATTTACATTCTCTTTATTATCTTGCAAACCTATCCTACAACACCTACAAAGTACTTATAGTTTCATACCTACTCTAGGTAAAGAGAACGTTAAGCGTTCGTAGAGTTGTATAGGTGGTCGATATAACTTAATGGGAATATTTGTTCTACCTTTAGCTCCTCATTGGGTTCAACACTCTTACTTATCGAAAGAGGCTACAACTGATCCCCTACACTTGTGGGTTATCACCATTCACCCCGCTATGGGAGTAAACCTCCGCTTTCAGTTGGTATCAGGGCAAGGTACTCCTTGTTCTGCGTGATTTTGGTTTAACCACATGGAGTTTTTAAGCATTTCAATCGCAGGTATGATCAAGGTATCCGCTACATGCCACATCTTCGATGGCACAAACTATCCTCCATGGAAGGCTATGATGCGGAAGCATCTCCTATCGACGAATAGTGAGTTATGGACCGTCACTGAACTAGGACTGACAGACTTCTCCAAGATGGCAAACGCTGATGACATTCGAAGTACACACAGCTGGATGCTCAAGCGAAGGATATCATCTGCTCTAGCCTATCCAGAGATGAGTTCACCCACATCGGTCACCTCTGTAATTCAATGCTTATTGGGGACAAGATCTCTCATGTTTATGAGGATGTTCATAGGGAACCCAATTGTTATTTATTTTTGATTTTTGCTTTTTATTCTGTTTTTTCAATAAATACACATTATTAGTTCTGTAATGATTGTGTTTATGGTGTTTTAATTAGTGTTTGTGCCGAGCAAAGCTTTGGGATTGATTTGGGTGAGAGTTGATTTGATTCGGCGCATCAACACAAAATTTCGCATCCAGTGGCAGAATTGTTGTCATTTGCTGGAGCGTGAACAATAACTGAAAATTTTACACAAAATTTATGTAAAAATTGCCCATGTTTTCCTTATTTGTCATAATTTGTAGAGCCACAGAATTATGACTAAAAGTTACGTCTTTACAGAATGTTCTGTTTTTGACAGATTCTGTTTTCGTTGCATTATGTGCTTATTTTGATGAATCTATGGTTTGTATCGGAGGGTATAAGCCATGGTGAAGTTAGAATGCATTATGTGTAATTCAATAACAAAATTTGAATGGGTTTAGCACTTCACTTATAGTAAATATAATTTTTATTATACTAATGGATCTCACAAGGTTTTGTTAAGTTTTGTGTGATTGAAGTTTTCAAGTTTTGGGTGAGATCACGATGGATGAAGGAATAAGGTGTGAAAAGGGCCTAAGCTTGGGGATGCCCATGGCACCTCAACATAATATTCAAGAAGTATCAAGCAACTAAGCTTGGGGATGCCCCGGAAGGCATCTCCTCTTTCTTGTAACGACCATCGGTATTTTACTTGGAGGTATATTTTTTCATCACATATCATGAGTTTTGTTTGGAGCGTATTGTATTATATGAGTCTTTGCTTGTTTTGCTTGTTAATTGGTCACAAGTATCCTTGCTTGACACACCTATTTGAGAGAGCCAAAATTATGCTATTATTAGTTAGAATTGCTCTTTATGCTTTACTTAAATCTTTTAAGCTATGGAAGTGCTCTTGTGCTTCACTTATATCTTTTTTAGCATGATGTGCTTTATTAATTTTGAAGAAATTCTATCATGCTTCACTTATATTATTTTGAGAGATGAAAATCTATATGCTCATGTTATTCACTTAAATATATTAGAGATTGTCAAAGCAATTGCAATTTATGAAACTAGTCCCAAAATGATAAATATTCAAGAGGTATATAATAAAAACTTTCATGAAGATCATTGGACAAAATAAACTTGATTCCTTGTAATAGTTTTGAAACATGATGATCGTAATATGTGAATCATGTTGGTGAGTAATTATGCTTTAGTAAAAATATTGGTGTTAAGGTTTGTGATTCCCTATGCAAGAACGAAAGTCAATAGTTATGCAATGAAATTACATCCAACTTGTGGTGCATTATTCGGTGTTAGTTATGCTTAATGCTTGTTTATCAGAATTTTCGTTTCTTGGTTGGCAGCTTCTCAATCTATTTACTAGCCTCCACTTGTACTAAGTAGAAATACTACTTTTGCGTCCAAAATCCTTAAACCCAGTTTTTACCATATGAGTCCACCATACCTACCTATATGCAGTATTTTCCTGTCGTTCTAAGCAAAATTGGATGTGCCAACTCTAATTTTCAAAATGAATTTCCTTTTTGTGTGCCCGCACCGCTCACGCAGCGGCAGGGGGTGTCCATTATTTTTTCCATGTTAGATCTGTTATTCTCAAGATGAGTGTTTATTCACTTGTCATTGCACGAGAGTGTGCCGGTAATAGGGATGCCCAGTCCTAAAATGAAAAAGAAATTTACTTTATGTTGTCAAACAATAAATTCCTTGGAAAGTGTTGGTATGGACGGTACCTATGGATACATCTAGCCGTGGAATGTGAAAGTATGGTGGAAAAAGGAATAAACTTTATTTTTTTTGTTTGGGAATCGCCTATGATGTATCTATCATGGAAAGTATTGGGAACTACTCGGTCGTTTTCGTTGACGGGAAAAGCATGCCTCTCAAAAAATTTACCTTTCAATTTTAGCTTTGAACTCTGGCACCTCTACAAATTCCTACTTCCCTCTGTGAAGGGCCTATCTATTTACTTTATGCATTTTTTTTATTTGAGTCTCCATCTTCTCTTATAAAGCACCAACTAGGGAGCACTATGATTGTACTTGAGCATTGGATGTAGCTAATATTTGAGTGTATTTCTTGAATGGATCAATGATTGAGCATGATGGGCTAGGGATAACTTTCTTTAGTGTTGATATTTTTGAAAGACATGGTTGCTTGTTGATATGGTTGAGTATTGAAGCTTCATGTCAAAGATAGACTATTGCTTTGAACCATATAAAAGTCCAAATGTCCATGCTAAAAAAAGAATATGTCATGAACATGTTAGGAAGCATTCCACATCAAAAATTATATTTTTACCATTTACCTACTTGAGGACGAGTAGGAATTATGCTTGGGGGATGCTGATACGTCTCCAACGTATCTATAATTTTTTTATTGTTACATGCTATCATATTATCATTCTTGGATGTTTTACAATCATTTTATAGCAACTTTATATCATCTTTTGGGACTAACCTATTGGCATAGTGCCCAGTGCCAGTTGTTATTTTTTTGCTTGTCTTATACTTCGCAGAATATCACTAACAAACGGAGTCCAAACATAGAAAAACTTTTGGGAATTTTTTTGGACCAGAAGACAACTTGGGAGCCAAGGAAGCACCTGGGGGAGGCACGTGGGGCCCATGATACACTAGGGTGTGCCAGAGGCCCCTAGCGGGCCCTGATGTGCCATGGGCCCCACAAAGGTGCTCTCCACTGCCTCTTCGCTCTATAAATCATCATAAATTCTAGAAACATAGGAGAGCAGACGAAACACAATTCCAGCCGCCGTAAGTTCCAGAACCACGAGATGCAATCTAACACCATCACAGATGGGGTTCATCATCCTCATTGGCGCCTCTCCGATGATGCGTGAGTAGTCCACCATAGACCTATGGGTCCGCAGGCAGTAGCTAGATGGCTTCCTCTCTTTTTTTGATTCTCAATACAACGGTATCTTGGACATCTATTTGATGTAATGACTTTTTGCGGTGTGTTTGTTGGGATCCGATGAAGTTCGTGTTTATGATCAGTTTCTATCCATGAATATTATTTGAGTCTTCTTTGATCTCTTATATGCATGATTACTTATAGCCTCATATTTCTTATTCGAATCTTTGGTTTAGTTAGCCCAACTAGATCGATTTTCCTTGCCATGGGAAGAGGTGCTTTTTGATGGGTTCGATCTTACGGTGTCCTCACCCAGTGACAGAAGGGGTAGCGAGGCATGATACGTCTCCAACGTATCTATAATTTTTTATTGTTCCATGCTATTATATATGATGTTTTGGATGTTTAATGGGCTTAATTATACACTTTTATATTATTTTTGGGACTAACCTATTAACCCAAAGGCCCAGTCCAGATTGCTGTTTTTTTGCCTATTTCAGGGTTTTGCAGAAAAGGAATATCAAACGGAGTCCAAACGGAATGAAAACTTCGGGAGATATATTTTTGGAGCAATATCTTCACGGGAGACTTGATAACCACGGAAGAGGGCACACGTGGCGTCCACGAGGGCGGGGGGCACACCCCCTCCCCCTAGGCGCGCCACCTGCCTCGTGGGCCCCACGTTGCTCCCCTGATGCCCGCCTTCCTCCTATATATACCCATGTACCCTGAAAACATCGAAGCAACAGATAAAACCCTAATTCCACCACCACAACCTTCTGTTCCCGTGAGATCCCATCTTGGGGCCTGTTCCGGAGCTCGGCCGGAGGGGGGATCTTCCATGGAGTGCTTCTACATCAACACCATCGCCTCACCATGAGTTGTGAGTAGTTTACCACAGACCTTCGGGTCCATAGTTAGTACCTAGATGGATTCTTCTCTCTTTTTGGATCTCAATACCAAGTTCACCTCGGTCTTCGAGGAGATCTATTTGATGTAATCTTTTTGCGGTGTGTTTGTCGAGATCCGATGAATTGTGGGTTTATGATCAAGATTATATATTAGAAATATTTGGTTCTTTTCTGAATTCTTTTATGTATGATTATAATATCCTTGCAAGTCTCTTCGAATTATCGTTTGGTTTGGCCTACTAGATCTATAGTTCTTGCAATCGGAGAAGTGCTTGGCTTTGGGTTCAATCTTGCGGTGTCCTTTCCCAGTGACAGTAGGGGCAGCAAGGCACGTATTGTATTATTGCCATCGAGGATAAAAATATGGGGTTTATATCATATTGCTTGAGTTTATCCCTCTACATCATGTCATCTTGCTTAAAGCATTACTCTGTTCTTATGAACTTAATACTCTAGATGCATGCTGGATAGCGGTCGATGTGTGGAGTAATAGTAGTAGATGCAGAATCGTTTCGGTCTACTTGTCACGGACGTGATGCCTATATATAATGATCATGGCTAGATATTCTCATAATTATTCACTTTTCTATCAATTGCTCGAGAGTAATTCGTTCACCCACTGTAGAAATCTACTACCATGAGAGAAGCCACTAGTGAAACCTATGGCCCCCGGGTCTATTCTCAACATATCAATCTACAATCTACTTTACTTTGCTGTTTTTACTTTCTGTTCTTATATCTAAAAATACCAAAAATATCAAACTATCATATCTATCAGATCTCACTTTCGTAAGTGACCGTAAAGGGATTGATAACCCCTTATCGCGTTGGCTGCGAAGTTCTTATTTGTTTGTGCAGGTGCGAGGGACTCGCGCGTGGTCTCCTACCAGATTGATACCTTGGTTCTCAAAAACTGAGGGAAATACTTACGCTACTGTGCTGCATCACCCTTTCCTCTTCGAGGGAATACAACGCAAGCTCGAGAAGTATCAATGAACGTATGTATCGTTGCTATTAAGGATAACAAGATGGGGTCTATGCCTACATGAATAGATCTTGTCTACATCATGTCACCGTTCTTATTGCATTACTCTGTTTCTTCATGAACATAATACACTAGATGCATGCTGCATAGCGGTCGATGTGTGGAGTAATAGTAGTAGATGCAAAATAGTTTCAGTCTACTACTATTGGACATGATGCCTATATAATGATCATTTCCTAGGATATCATCATAATTATTTGATCATCTATCAATTAGCCAACCGTAATTTGTTTACCCACGATATGCTATTTTCTCGAGTGAAGCCACTAGTGAAATCTATGGCCCCGGGTCTATCTTTTATCATTTTGCTTTCTGATCTATTTTTCATTGCATTTGTTTTTAGATCTGTTATTCCAAAAACCCAAAAATACCTTCCTGCACTTTTTATTTGCATATTTTATTTTGTGTTCTTCCATGATCTATTTATCCAATCTTATACAAACTAATCTGTATTTTTACCGAGGAGGGATTGTCAACCCCTCTTACGCGTAGGGTTGCAAGTATTTGTTCATTGTGTGCAGGTACCGTTTACATATATAGTGTTGCTTGGTTCTCCTACTGGTTTGATAACCTTGGTCTCACAACTGAGGAAATACCGATGCAGTTTCAAGCCGCATCAACATCCCAGTCCGAGGGCCCCGGGCGATTTTTCTCCCCCAGCTCATGATGACGGAGATGACCACAAACGCACTATGCACTATGCACGATGGATGATATGGAGGTCGCAACCTCTAGGCCTCCAGCGTGGCGGCCAATAGCCGCCATGACGCATCCACAAACCAACCCAGTGTTGACACCTCAACCACAAATAAGTACAAGGCTCCCTTCGAGCTCACCGGTAGGCCCCACCACAGCTGCGACAGTCCTCCGAAGGAAGATTACATTGCTTCCAGTAACAGGGTATGCCTTGAACTAGCAAACAACACCCATTGTCGGCACCAATCTAGCATCGAGGACGCTGGAGGCCATACGTGTGTCCCAGCTGAAAGCACAACTCACGGTTCAACAACAAGCGCATGATGTCTTGGCCCGCGGGGCCTAGCGGAATGAGGCGATGATGTGCGAACGCATGTGACCCCCACGGCGCCAACCATGCAACCTCGTGAATGACTTTGCCAGCCTAGGCCGGGAATGGGGAATTTGCTTCAACAAGCTAGCGACGAAGATCGTACCACCACCACCAACCCGACATGCGGGCTTGATACGTCTCCATGGTATCTACTTTTCCAAACTCTTTTGCCCTTGTGTTGGACTCTAATTTGCAAGATTTGAATGGAACTAACCCGGACTAACGATGTTTTCAGCAGAATTGCCATGGTGTTATTTTCGTGCGAAAATCAAAGTTCTCGGATTGACGTGAAAATTTACAGAGAATTTTTGTGCAATATATAAAAGATACTAGTGCAAGAATTAACCAGAGGGGGGCCACCCTGAGGCCACAAGCCCTGGGGGGGCAAGCTTGTGTGCCCCCTAGAGCTCCTCCGACCCTAACTCCAACTCTATATATTCACTAAATCAGGCAGAAGGATTCATCGCGTTTTACAATACGAATTCACCGCTACCTCATGTTCGTCATCGGGATGGCTGATCTGGAGTCCGTTGGGGGCTCCGGAGAGTGGAATCCATCACCCGTCATCATTAACCTTCATCCATAACTAATTTCATGATGCTCACCGCCATGCGTGAGTAATTCCATCGTAGGCTTGCTGGACGTTGATGGGTTGGATGAGATTTATCATGTAATCGAGTTAATTTTGTTAGGCTTTGATGCCTAGTATCACCTATGTTCTGAGATTGATGTTGGTGTGACTTTGCTATGTTTAATGCTTGTCACTAGGGCTAGAGTGCCATGATTTTAGATCTGAACCTATTATGTTTTCATGAATATATATGTGTTCATGGTCCGATCTTGCAAGTCGTAGACACCTATTACGTGTTATGATCCACATACCCCAAGGTGACAATAATTGGGATTCTTTCCGGTGATTGCCGTAGTTTGAGGAGTTCATGTATTCAGTAAGTGATAATGCTTTGTTATGGTTCTCTATTAAAAGGAGGCCTTAATATTCCTTAGTATCCATTAGGAACCCCCTAGCACGGGAGAGTAGGATAAAAGATGTCATGCAAGTTCTTTTCCATAAGCACGTGTGACTATATATGGAATACATGCCTACATTACATTGATGAATTGGAGCTAGTTTGTCGTTGCCCTAGGTTATAGCTTCTACATGATGAATATCATATTATCATCCGACACATATCATCACCGATCCATTGCCTACCAGTTCGTTCCATATTGATCTTTGCTAAGTTACTTTGGTTGCTACTGTTGTTATAATCACCAGAAGAACTGCTATTGTAATTTTTCCACTGTTACCGTTACTATCATACTACTTTGCTACTAAATACTTTGATGCTAATATTAAGTCTTTGAGGGCGGTTAAATTGACAACTCAACTGCTAATACTCATGAATATTCTTTCGCTCCCCTTGTGTCGAATCAATAAATTTGGGTTGAATAATCTACCCTCAGAAACTATTGCGATCCCCTATACTTGTGGGTTATCAAGACCTTTTTTTGGTGCCTTGACGGGGAGCATAGCTATATTTCCTGAGTCACTTGGGATTTATATCCGTTGATCACTACGAGGAATCAGAAGGATGATAGAACCGAGATCGTTCCCTCTAAGAAGAGGGTAGGTAAGGAACTGCCATCTAGCTCTGCACTTGATTCGCCTTCTGTTTTGAGAAAGCTTGCAACACCACCACCTATTATTAATCCTGATCTGTTGCAAGTAATTGATGATGCTACTTGTGCTATGATTGATACTTATGATGATGCTAGTACTTTTCTTGATGTGCCACTAGGTGAATTTCTTGATGAACAACTTGCTAGAGTTCAAAATATTGAGCATGGTGAAATTGATGAAATTGCTGAAACTGATGAAGTCTTTGAAACTAAAAATTATGAAACACCTCCTAGACCTAGCTTCCCTAGATATGAATTGCCTAATATAAATGAAGGTTATGTTATGGAGGGAGATGTAGCTAGAGACTTTCTTGCTTGTAAGGACAAAGATGATCTGAATAAAATGTTATGCAAGTGGAAAGAAAAACCTTTAAATACTAGCATGAAATATAATCCTGAGCTTGCTACTTTACATATCCGTGTTACTGATAAGGATTATGAGTTCTCTGTCGATTCTGAGATAATTACTTTGGTTGAATCTGATCCTTTTCATGGTTATGAAGCTGAAGCTGTTGTGGCACATCTTACTAAACTGAATGATATAGCCACCCTATTTACTTATGAGGATTTTTTTTGCTATATTTATATTCTTAAGTTGTTTCCTTTCTCACTAAAGGGTAATTCTAAGATATGGTTTAATTCTCTTGCTCTTGGTTCTGTGCGTAGTCCCCAGGATATGATTTACTACTTCTCTGAAAAATATTTTCCTGCTCATAAGAAACAAGCTGCCTTACAGGAAATATTTAACTTTGTGCAAATAGAAGAAGAGAGTCTCCCACAAGATTGGGGGAGGCTTCTCCAATTACTTAATGCTTTGCCTGATCATCCTCTCAAGAAAATGAAATAATTGATATCTTTTATAATGAACTAACTGATGCTTCTAGGGACCACCTAGATAATTGTGCTGGTTGTGTTTTCAGGGAACGAACTATTAAATAAGTTAAAGAACTATTGAATAATATACTAAGAAATGATAATGAGTTGACTCTTCCTGAACCTCCTAAGCCAACTCTGAAGAAGAGAGAAATTTTATTTCTAAGTCCTGAAGATATGCAAGAGGCAAAGAAATCAATGAAAGAGAAAGGTATTAAAGCCGAAGATGTTAAGAATTTACCACCTATCAAAGAAATACATGGTCTCAATACCCCGACATAGGTAGTAAAGGTAAATTATCTTCATAGATTCGATGATGTTGATATCCCTCATAATAAATCTGGTAGTCAATGCATGGATGAATTTGACAATTTTATTGTGAAACAAGAAAACTTCAATGCACCTAGTTGAAACGAAATGCTTATGTGGTTGAACATTTGAGTGACTATATGTCTAGAGTTAAAGATGATCTAAAGCTTGTTAGTAAACTTGCTTTCATGGTAAAAACTCAAGTAGTACAACTTCTCAAGGCACAAACTGATTTGATTAATGAGATGAACAATACGAAAAATGATCATGTTGTTAGAGTTATGAGTAGAACTGGTAAAATGACTCTGGAACCTTTGTATCTTGAAGGGCGTCCTAAAAGGGTTGAACAAGACTCTCAAAGAATTAATATTGATGCACCTAGTTCATCTAGAAAGAAAAATGATAAGACTTTGCATGTTTCTAGTGAACCTACCTTAGACACAGCTGAAAATCCAAATGATAGTTCTATCTCTGATGATGAAACACAATCTAGCAATGAACATGAACCTAGTGATAATGAAAATGATGTGGTTCATAATGATGATCAACCTAGTAACGATAATGAGGTGGATATAGAACAAAAGATATGAGAAAAGAGACTTCATTGCTAGGAAACATGGTCAAGAAAGAGAACCATGGGTTCATAAAACCATGCCTTTTCCTCCTAAAGCTTCAAAGAGTAAAAATGATGAAGAATTTGAGCGCTTTTGTGAAATGCTTAGTCTGTCTTTTTGCGCTTATGTTTGACAGATATTCTGGAAACGTTTCCCTAAGTATATGAAAGATATTGTTACAAATAAAAGAAGATACCAGAAGCTGAAATTTCCACCATGCTTGCAAATTATACATTTAAGGATGGAATACCAAAGAAACTAGGAGATCCAGGAATACGAACTATACCGTGCTCTATTAAAAGAAACTATGTTAAAACTGCTTTGTGTAATTTTGGAGCTAGTGTTAGTGTTATGCCTTTCTCGTTGTATCGAAGACTTGTTTTGAGTAAGTTGAGACCAACTTAAATCTCCTTGCAAATGGCCGATAAATCAAAAGCTATACCAGTCGGTATTTGTGAGGATGAGCCTGTTGTAGTTGCAAAAGTTACTATGTTAACACACTTTGTTATTCTTGACATACCCTTGGTAGACCCTTTTTGAATACCGTAGGGGCTATTATTGATTGCAATAAAGGCAATGTCACTTTTCATGTTAAGGGTAATGAGCATACGGTGCACTTTCCGAAGAAACAACCTGAAGTGAATAGCATCAATTGAAAAAAAAATCAACAATTGCTATTGGAGGTTTTGAATTCCCTATTCCTACAGTCCAAAAGGAATATGATATTCTTATTGTTGGGGACATACATATCCCCATTGAGGTAACCTAGTGTTATACGAAGATTCTCCGATTTCATGTCATTCGGAAGAAGTTTGTTAATAAGACTTGCTCAACATTATTAATGGATTCCTTTTGACGGGCATGAGATGGATGAATTTAGTAAACATAACCTTCTGTACCAACTTTTTATTCTCTGTTACGTAGAATTAATAAAGTAGGAATACTATGGTTTTTCTGTTTTCTGATTTATCCATGCAATAAAAAATGACCAGAAAATAAAAGTTCTCCAAATGTCCTAATTTTTTTTGTTTTTTCCTGAATATTTAAGAATTTTTGGCACTAAAACACCTGAGAGGGGTGCACCAGTGGGCCACAAGCCCAGAGGGCGCGCTCACACTAGGCGCACGTCCTGGCTTCTGGGTCCCACGTGGGTCCCGCTCACTTATTCCAGCACCCATCCACGTCGTCTTCCTCTAGAAAAATCACTCCATTGTTCAAACTCGTGTTCTTGCTTATTTTACTGCCATTTTCGGTCTCCTTGCTGATTGACTCATTTCCAAAACTGTTTTGGGAGATTGTTCATTGGTATGTGACTCCTCCATTGGTCCAATCAGTTTTTGCTCTAATACTTTATATATTGCAATTTTTTTGCTGCTCTGGTGACCATGTGCCTGATCTTGCATGTCAAATTTATATGGTCCAAAGTGGTTATGTTGCATGATATAGCCTCTAGACACTTCTAGGAGTAGTTGATATCACTTTTGTTGAGTTTTTTTCACTTTCATTGCGAGTCACTAAAAATTTCAGAAATTTCCAGAGGAAGAAAATGACGAGGAAAATATTCCAAGGTGGTTCCTCAATGAAGAAGAAATCCTGAAGACTCGCTATTTGCGAGCCAGACCTTGACCCACTGCGGGAAGCTCTAGTACGACCGTGTGAATGGCCATCAGATAATTTCACGACTCTTGTAGGTTTCAAGGAAGAATTTGATGTGTACGTGAATTACGCCGGCCTAGCGGACTTCTTGTCAGATAAGTGCTTACAACATTGCAACCTCACCGACTCTTTTGTATGGAGGTTTAAGTATTCAGACCAACGAGGTACACAATCTGTTTTATTTGATCTTTATGATAAATCTTATAGCATGGATCTTGAGGAGTTTAATGAAGCATGTAAAATTCCGCATTGGGGCAGTTGTGCTGAACCACGTAAAATTGATTGTGATGAGTTCCGTGCTAGCATTACAGTAGGAGAAACTAGAACTGTAACACAAGCTAGTATGGGTAGCATTCATTTTCCTGCCTTACATTATTTCGCTCTCCTCATAGGCAGACGTATTGGTGGTAAACATGATCATAGCCACCTTTGCGCTTCTGATTTGAGTGTTCTTAAAAGTGCAGTAATGAATGATAAACAATATAACTTAGGGGCTATTGTCACACATCGACTACATAAAAATGCTTTAGAGGGAGATTTCTTTGGAGGAATTTATGCCACTCATTTAGCTGGCTATCTTGGGGTACCTATAAGAAATGATGACACTCAATTACTCCCTGCTTTCCTTGATTATGCCTCTATGGAGCGATTCCTGTTTCTTGAGAGGGGTGATGTGCCCTACCAATACAGACTAATCTTTGGCAGGAGCCATGTCATCTATGTTATGCTCCGTGCCCCTACTTTGTTTGATTTTCAGGCAAAACAAATATATTTCATTCGGAGGGAAGATGCAGATGACTATGAGAGAGCGAGGGAGACATCTCACCTCCACGAGGAAGCTCGCCAGGCGATGGAGCTGCAATCGAGTAAAACCCCGACTATGACTATGGATTTCATCCAGGCCAGCCGTGGCCATAGACCAACTTAGGCCAAAAGCCTAAGCTTGGGGTAGTACGTATTTCTCACTAACATTAAAATCATGTTCACACACTCATTCCAGTTACCGGTGTTCATACCTTTTCCATTGTATCATTCATGTTAGTTTATCTTTCTCGCTTTCTTCTTGTGTGTTTCAAAACTTTTGAAAAAACCAATAATATTTCTCGCTTCTTGTTATCTTTTCCTTCTTGTTTATTTCTCTAGTAGTTGTAGTATTAAAAAGAAAACCCAAAAAGATTTCTCATTCTTCTTTTGCTTGTTGGGAAGTTTACTATGTAAATAGTTTTTCACGTTCTTGTTTTTTGCTTTCTTTAGAAAAACAAAACTCCAATAATATTTTAGTGTGTTTCTCTGAAATTCTTTTTTTTCTCTGCGGGGCGTAAGGAGAAGACCACGATGACAATGTTGAGTGGCTCTCATATGCATTAAGGTTGATCTAACAAAGAGCCCATATTACTTTGTCTTCTCCTTTGAATAATTGTTTGCAGATTCTAGCTTAGTCCAATGCACATGCACTCTTATTATTATTCACATCATTCGGTCGTGTAAGTGAAAGGGAATACTGACGAAATTTGATGAAATGATTGAGATGAAGAAAAGCTGGTATGAACTCGACTTATTTTGTTTTTGTAAATATGATTAGCTCATCGGCCTTGATTCAGCCTATTATGAATGAATCATGTTTGCAATGAAAATTAGAGATCATAGTTATTCATGCCATGCTTAATTAGCTAGGAGTTTATAATGGTTTGTCTTGTGTGCCAACATGCAATTTAAAATGGTTATGATGTGGTATGCTATGATGCTATCCTCCTTTGAATGATTCGAGTGACTTGACTTGGCCCATGTTCACGCATGTAGTTGAATCAAAATCAACATAGCCTCCACGATATTTATGTTCATGGTGTTTTAGATCCTACCCATGCTTGCATTCAATCTTGATTAACCTCAATGTATGTTTATGACCATTGTCGCTCTCTAGTTTCTCGCTTCTCAATCTATTTGCTAGCCTTCACTTGTACTAAGCGGGAATACTGCTTGTGCATCCACTTCCATAAACCCAAAGTTGTTCCATATGAGTCCACCATACCTACCTATATGCGGTATTTACCTATCATTCCAAGTAAATTTACATGTGCCAAACTCTAAACCTTCAAATAATTATCTGTTTTGTATGCCCAAATTTCTCATGTGGCGACTGGGAGCTATCAGTATCTTCCATGCTAGGTGGGTTATTCTCACGAGGAGTGTTTATTCACTTGTCATTCACGAGAAATTGGCTGGTACTCGGGATGCCCAATCCCATGCTCAAAACAAAATCAAAATATAATTAAACAAAACTCCCCCCAGGACTGTTGTTGGTATGGCCGGTACCCCTGGATTCGGTTAGCCGTGGAGTGTGATTGTTGGTGGAGGGGGAGTAAAAGTTTACAATTTTGTTTGGGAACCGCTTATAATGTACGTAGCATGGAATATGGTGAGAACCCTTGGTTGTAGCGTTGACAATGAAAGCATATCTCTCAAAATTATATTCATCTCTGTTTTAAAAGCTTTGAGCTCTGGCACATCTACAAATCCCTGCTTTCCTCTGCGAAGGGCCTATCTATTTACTTTAATTGTTGAGTCATCATATTCTCATTAAAGCACCAGCTGGATTGCACTGCTTTCATTTATATGCTTTATTTTTAATTAATGTTGAGTATGAGTGTGAGTAGATATCTTTTACCATGAATTACAATGTCCAGTCAGTCCTCGATCTTTAGGGGTGCTCTGCATTTATGTTTTGCAGTCTCAAAAAGAGCTAGCGAGATACCATCACATCATATTGTATCATTATTGTTTTTAAAAAGTGTTGTCAGCTGAGATATTTTATTATTGCTCACTAGTTGATTATACCATTGATATGAGTGCCATGTTTGGCTTGGTAGCCATGTATCAGAACTTCTTTACTTTCGTTTGTCATGTGACTGCGGTTGTTTGGTTTTCTGGTTGTGTTACTCTGCCTGGTGGCTTTATTTATAAAGTCGAGCATATGCCTTTCATCTAAAAATACCATTGATATGAGTAAATGTGAGACCTAAATGTTATTATGAATATGGTTAGTTTATAATCTTTGTTGAAAACTTGAACCATGGATAGACATATTTGCGACAACAAGGTCAAATAGAGTTTGTAAAAGTTTTTCTTTATCACTTTCAGTTTGTGAACTGAATTGCTTGAGGACAAGCAATGTGTTAAGCTTGGGGGAGTTGATACATCTCCGTTATCTACTTTTACAAACTCTTTCGCCCTTGTTTGGACTCTAATTTGCATGATTTGAATGGAACTACCCCAGACTGACGTTGTTTTCAGCAGAATTGCCATGGTGTTATTTTTGTGCAGAAATCAAAGTTCTCGGATTGACCTGCAAATTTACGGAGAGTTTTTCTGGAATATATAAAAAATATTGGCGCAAGAATTAACCAGAAGGAGGCCACCCAGAGGCCACAAGCCCTGGGGGCGCCACCCCTAGGGCTTGCCCCCTGGCTTATGGGCCCCTGGAGCTCCTCCAACCCTAACTCCAACTCTTTATATTCACTTGCGGGGAGAAAACAATCAGAGAGAACGATTAATCATGTTTTACTATACAGAGCCACCGCCACCTCATGTTCTTCAT
>LR738713.1:517485522-517557822 GCA_902687465.1 Secale cereale | reverse complement strand
GGGGGGGGGGGGGGTGATCTGGAGTCGGTTCAGGGCTCCAGAGAGTGGAATCCGTCGCCGTCGTCATCATCAACCTTCCTCCATCACCAATTTCATGATGCTCACCGCCGTGCATGAGTAATTCCATCGTAGGCTTGCTGGACAGTGATGGGTTGGATGAGATTTATCATGTAATCGAGTTAGTTTTGTTAGGGTTTGATGCCTAGTATCCACTATGTTCTAAGACTGATGTTCCTATGATTTGCTATGCTTAATCACTAGTGCAAAATCGGGCTATACTCCCGGTTCGTAAGGGCCTTTAGTGCTGATTTTGCAACCGACACTAAAGGATGGGGACTAAAGCCCCCCCCCCCTTTAGTGTCAGTTCAACACGAACCGAGACCAAAGGCCCACCATGTGGCACGAGCCCGTGCGGGGGGTTGGGTATCCTTTAGTCCCGGTTCGTGACACGACCTAGGACCAAAAGGTAGCACGTGGCATGAGCCCGTGACATGGGGCTGGGGGGCATTAGGCCCGGTTGGTGTAACCAACCAGGACTACAAGGTTTAGGGGTTTTTGGGTTTAAAATTTATTATTCCTTTTGTTTTGTGTTTTCCATTTAATTCCTTTTTCATATTTTACGCTACTACATATTGTACACGTTATGCATATATATAAATAAAATTTCTCGCACGACCATTCACATACATACACATGTAGATATATATACAATTTCTCCTACAATTTACAGATCATTACATGGAGGCATATTACAACGGGTAATGATATTCTCCTTTGGGTTCTATGACCTGGTCCAGCAAAAATCCCGCTATTTCCTCTTGAATTGCTCGTATGCGATCCTCTGGTAGGAGCTGATTCTGCATGTCCTTCAACTTCCAAAAAGAGATCAATATGCATGTATTAGTTGTGTGTGTGTGTGGGTGTCTGTGTGTGTGTGTCTATATATATATATATATATATATATATATATATATATATTAGATAATGATTTTAAAATTGTTGTGAATAGTAAAATAACAAACGTACCCATTTGACTCTTTCATCTCTGCTCCTTTCGGACGCCATCATGCCAAAGTTCTCGCAAACGTAGTATGCACATAAATTATTCCCCGGCTCTTGCCTCAGGGCCTTTAAGAGAGAATAGAATTCAATCAGATAATAGTAAATCAAGAATGATAATTTTATTAAAACAAGAATTAAAGAGATGGTATAGCTAGCTAATACTACTTAATTAATTACATTGGGTCGCGACCATTCCAGCTTTTGTTTCCATGGGCCTTTAACATGTTTGATGAACTTTTCCCAAGCCCTGCCCTCCAGCAAAGAAAATGAATAAAGGAGTTATTAATTAGTTGATATCAGGAAATGAACTAAAGAGGCCGACATATAGTTCGATAATGATTGAAATTACATGTCGACCATCCCCCTCATGATTGAGTAGTCATTAAAGTCTTTAAGTAGTGAGTCCGGTACTTGAACTTTTCCCACGTCAACTTCAATGATTAGTAGGATCCAGTGAAAACTGCATGCACGCACACGTTTGTATAATTAAGCGTGCATGTGAAAAACTCATCAACTACACTTATTAACATCTACTCCCTCCGTCCGGAAATACTTGTCATCAAAATGAATAAAAATATATGTATCTAGATGTATTTTAGTTCTAGATACATCCATTTTTGTCCATTTTGATGACCATTATATTTGGACGGAGGGAGTAGCTAGTAAGCAAGAACAGAATTTGTAGTACAAGACAGTGTGAACTCACCAAAAGTTGTAAGGCAATAGTATGTCTGTGTTGGTATTTAGTTTCTTCAAGAACTCTAGCAAGAAATCCTCTGTGTGTTTTCTTGACCATGGTTGTGACCATGTCTCTTGAACCCAACGCCATAGCGTCCAACTCTTTTCATTTCATAGATCTTCATTCTGCATAATACCACAAAAAAAATATAGTGAGGATAATTATAGGTAATGAACGACACTACAGCTAGCTAGAGTCTTTAAATACAGAAAGAAATCACTTACAAACAATAGTAACTGACGATAGATTTGTCGAGTGCGTCTTGATTGAATAATTGAAACATTTCTTCAAACTCAACCCACAAAGCTTTTTCATGGAAGTAATGTTGTGCCTTTATCTTCACCAAGAGGGATTCTCGATCGATAGTCTTTACTTCTCTCATGTACCTGTTATGCAATTCATACATTCTCATTGATAGATGTGGGAGCTCCTCAAGCTTGACCAAAGGTTTGCCGTGGATATATTTCCATTTTAGTTTCGCCTCTGTAAACCTAGGGGTTTCTTCGTGTAACATCCCAAATTTCCAATTTCGAATGTTATACATAGGTCATATTGCACATCATATTTTATTGCATTCGTGTGTTGCGATCCACGAAATTCTAAGCAACTCAAGGACCCATGGAGAGAGTTGGGGATTTCATCGTTTCCGTATTTGAGTTTTCTCGAATAACGGTATGAGGATCACTTTGGTTTTAATTCTTTTTCTCTCCAAAAATATTTCATAATAAGATATATGAGAGGAGATAATATGACTTCTCCAAAACAAAAGAAATATTGGAGGAAAAAAATTAAATCAACTTTGGCATTTTATTTGGATTTATTTGCAATTTTATTTGCATAGGAAAAATACGCGTTTTTCATAATTGCATTTAGGTCCGGGAAAAATGTTCACTTTGTCCTAAATATTATTAGAGGACGGTGAAAATTAATTTCGGAATTTTTAGAGTCCGTTTAGTATCTTTTTCGTCTGTTTTGCCGCGTCAGGACTGTTAATAAAAAAAGTGAACCGACTTACCTGGGCCGTGTCCGGCTATGACTCCGCCCGAGGGGCTTTTAAAGCCCGAGTCGGCCGCCCCGCTAGTCCACCCAGCCCCGCCGCCTGAAACCCTGCCGCCGTCGGAGCCCGCCGCCCGCGCTGCCGCACCTCCGCTGCCAGCCAGCCGCCCCGCCGCCGCGCCGCCACCTTGCCGTCACCGGAGCCCGCCGCGCTGCTGCCGCCACCAACCTCACGCCGCCGCACCGCCGGCCGCCCCCGCCTCGCCGGAGCCCCGCCACCGCCGGAGGTATAGCCGCCTCCGCCGGTTTTCGCGAGAAAACCAATCAGTTTTTTTGAAACCATAGATCTTGTTTTTTTTTTCGGTTTAGTTCGGTTTTTCTGTCGGTTCGATTGAATAACGGACATTCGTCCGTACGTCCGTTTTAACGAACGTTGTTCGCCTGTTAGTCACAGACAACAAACATTCGTTCGTTAGCCTATTCGTCAGTTTTTCTTTTTCAGGGTTTTACTGCGATTATTTTTCGTTCGCGATTTCTGCCCTAATCTTCGTTTTAGTTTTTTCTTTTCGCTCGTAAGTCGGAATCAGGCAATTCAAGCGCCTAAATTTTCGTCTCGAAGCCCTCTTTCTGTTTAACCAACTTGAACAAGGTTTTGGTACTGTAAAATTTGAATTTAGTTCAATTTAGTAAACGGATCTTGTTTCTTTCATAGTTTGAGTTTCGTTGCTCCGTTTGATTTGATTCTTTTTGCCAACCAGAGTTCTTCAGTTGAACTTTCTGGTTAGATCTTCTTATTTGAGTTTTACCCGTGAATATTTTCTTGGATGCTTATGTGTGCTATTGTTTGCTTGCGAAAGAATTCCCGGAGTACGAAGCATGCTACTACGAGTCCCTAGGTTTTGCGAATCATCAGCAAGGCAAGTAACACTTTGATCATACCCTTTATTACCAAGTTTTTATGCATTAGATCAAATCCCCACACATTGCATGATTAGGATCTCTTAACTTGTGGGTCTGGGAAGTAGATTGTAGTAGAACCTATTACCCGCATTATTATCAAACCCCTGGGAGTTACTTCTACGTTATACTTAGGTTGCCATGCTATGCTCGTAGACGTGGATTGGGTTTGAGAGTATCCATGACAGATGTGAGATTGTTAATTAATGGTTCAACTTAAGGTGTCTACTTTAATACACATCTGGTTGGATTGGTTGTAGGGCACCTGGAGAATCCAGTGCTGTCCTAGGAAATCCCAGGGGTACCGTGTGATTATCCTATGGAATGCCACCCAGGCTCAAAGGGATCATAAGACTATTCATGCTAGAAACTTCCGTGTGCAGCCACAATGCCATTATGGGCTCTGGCATAGTACGAGTATGTCGTGTAAGCTCTTTCAGTGGTGGACTAGCAGATGTAGGGGAAAGTAGGTGTACCGGTCCAACCGGGGTAAAGAGTAAATGCTTCTGAAAGACTGTGTCTCGGTCATCCATTTCTCAAACACCATGAAGTGCGAGAAATCCAACGGAGGAGATCGAGTCTTGTGGGGAAAAGTGCGCAAACCTTTGCAGAGTGTACAAACTAATCATGATTAGCCGTGGCCCCGGTTATGGACATCTTGAGTATCTGGTACTTGAATTATTGGTTGATCTCATCACTCTAAAGCAAATCTTGCTGGTTAATAATGACTACTTTAATTGGGATTGAGTTGGAGGAACCTTCTCAATGATGTTTCAACTACCATGAGAGTTAAAATTAAAGTTATTCCTTTGTTGTAGGGAAAAATTGGCTTTATGCAAAAACTTTAACCTTAGAGCGTCCACCAGCTATTTATGCATGTAGTGTTAGCCTTTATTCTGTTACTCGCTCTACTGTGTTATCTTGCCAGCATATTCCATGTGCTGACCCGTTTCGGGCTGCAACATGTCATGTTGCAGAATTTTCAGAAGAAGAGTAAGGCGCACTAGGTCGTTTATCATGCACTCAGCTATGCCGTTGGAGTTGATGGACTCACTTATCTTCCAAGCCTTCCGCTGTTATCGTGTTAGATGGCCTTATGCCATATTATTTTGTAATAAGTTCTCACTTGAGACATTCGATGTAATAAGTGTGTGATTGCCACTCTGTTATAAATCCTTCAAGTATCGTGTGTGTCAGCATTACCGATCCAGGGATGACACAGAACATAGAGACTTCGGTCCATTCGGATCGTGGTCGCAACAAGATGGTACCAGAGCACATGCTGAATGTAGGACACGACCACTAAGATAACCCCTAGGTCACTCGTCTCTACTCATTTCCGACTCCTCTCCATTTTCTACTCTTTACGATGGTGGACCCAAGGAACAAGTTTACTCAACCGGATGAAGACACACCTTTTGGACGACGCTTGAAGGAAGTCAATAGGTACCTGAACATCGGAATACCAATCTTCACCGGGACCTACACCGCCACTTTACCAGAAGAGGAGCAATGGATTATTCACGTTCTAATTCCCGGGAGGACTTTCATGCCAATCACGGCGCCCATAGAGTTTTCCTTTGATGCAACAACCTGGAGCCTAGGAAAGAGTATGGCAGCCCACATTGCCATGGGAAGAGTTGGAGAAGTCTACAAGCAGGAGCCGAAGGACACTATCTACCAGATATGTGGATGCCGAGATGAGTAATAGGACATGATCAGTACACGGAAGGACATGTCCATTGCAGCTTTCATCCAGGAGTTAAACCAGCACATCCATCGACAGGAGCACCAGATGTGCGCAGGCATGATAAATTTGAAGAAGGCATTAACCAGGAACTCGGAGCTAGAAGAGGAACTTAAGTCTACACGTGACGGATACGAGGAGGAAATGACAATACTTGTGGAGAGGAATGATGGCTTGACAAGGAAACTAGGAGTATTCATGGGAGATCCCGCGCGAGGAGGAGAAGAAGAAGAATAACGCAAGGAGATTCATTCTGAGGACTACATCATCATCGACGACACCGACTCAGACCCTGATGATAGTGATGATGACTATGAAGATGAAGCTGGAGCAGATATCATGGAATCTTCCGCCGATCAAAATTTCCAGATGACCACCATATGACTAGTAGTTTTCCCCCATAAAGTAGAATTTAGAGCACTTTTGTAACGTTAGTTAGATCTTTTGTATGCCCTTGTTTGAAATTGATTGGAGAGATATGATTGAGTTTGTCTCATGTGCATATGGGTAGTGAATTTTTCCCTAGACCTCATGTCTATTCTAATCTCTTCCCTCTACACCATCAGATGCCTCCGAGACGTGAGCCCGGATTTTAGTTTCCCCATGAGCTCACTTAGTTGATCCAGCAGCAGAACACTTTGATGCAACTTCTTGTCCAACAATCAGAACAACAACAACAACCCTCCTCCACCACCACCAGTGGACAACCTAACCCGTTTTCTAAGGTTGCAACCACCGGTGTTTTCTAGTAGCATTGAGCCAATAGTTGCTGATGATTGGCTACGTAAGATTGGAAGGGAGTTGACCATCGCGAATTGCACGGATGCTGAGAAGGTGCGGTTTGCCGCACATCAATTGGCTGGACCAGCAGCAGCATGGTGGGAGAATTACACATCCACTTTCCCTATAGCCAATGTCACTTGGGCTCAGTTTCAGCAAGCTTTTTGCACCACCCATGTCTCAACTGGAGCCATGAGCATGAAGAAGCGCGAGTTTCGCAACTTGCACCAAGGAAATCGTAATGTGGCTCAGTACGTAGATGAGTTTAGTACTCTATCTCGCTATGCCCCTGATGATGTTGCCACAGATGCCGCGAAGCAGGAGAAGTTATTGGAAGGGCTGAATGATGAGATGAGCATACAGTTGATGGTGGCAACCTTCAACAACTACCAGGAGTTGGTAGACAAGGCTCTTATGATTTAAGGGAAGCAGCAGCAGATTGAGAGCCGCAAGAAGAAGTATGGACAAGGAAAGAATAATTATGGATCCCAGCAGAAGCCCCGTTTCACCCCGAACTCGGGAGGTTACACCCATAACCACGGAAGCGACACCCATAATGGAGAGAGTAGCCACAATGGATCCAAGAATGGCAATGGGAATGGAGCAAGCAATAATCAGAACCGCTCGACTCCATCCACACCCGCCAAGAGGGATTTAGGTCACATTACCTGTTTCAAGTGCGGGAAGAATGAACACTACGCCACGGAGTGCCCTGAAGCGAAGAATGGGAATGGCAATGGAAGCGCTGGGAAGAAGTCCAACCCTTTCAACAAGGGACAAGTGAACCACGTGAACGTGGAGGAGGTTGAAGAGCAGCCTGATGCTGTTGTCGGTAAGTTTTTGGTTAAGTCGTTTACCGCAATAGTTCTTTTTGATACTGGTGCATTGCATTCATACATTTCAAGGGGATTCGTGGATAGATATAAGTTGCCCACCCAAGTACTTAAGACCCCCATGTTAGTAAGTTCCCTAGTAGCAGAGTATATGGCAAGTAAAGGATGTTTTCAAGTGCCATTGACCATTGGACGCCATGTTTTTCCCTCAGAACTGAATTTTTTTTGAGTCACAAGGATTGGATGTGATAATAGGTATGGATTGGCTATCGATGTATGGAGGGAAAATCGATTGTGCCAGTAAGTTGATTTTACTTACCACCCCAAAGGGAAAAAGGATCAAGTATGTATCTAGGCATTCGCCTAGGAGGACACAAGTACATTCTCTCTCGGGAGTTATTCAGGAGGATGTGCCGGTAGTAAAGGATTACCCGGATGTATTTCCAGAGGAGCTACCAGGCATGCCGCCAGATAGAGACATTGAGTTTTTGATAGAGCTATTGCGGGCACCGGACCAATATCGAAGAGACCATACCGGATGCCAGCGAATGATCTGGAGGAGATCAAGAAGCAGATTAAGGAGTTATTGGAGAAAGGATTCATTCGACGAAGTTCATCACCTTGGGGAGACCCAGTGCTCTTGGTCGAGAAGAAGGATGGATCTCTAAGCATGGTCGTTGATTATCGGGCACTGAATGAAGTGACGATTAAGAATAAGTACCCACTGCCGATGATCAATTATTTGTTCGACCAACTTCAAGGAGCTAAAGTATTATCCAAGATCGATCTACGATCAGGATACCACCAGTTGAAGATCCGAGAGAAGGATATACCTAAGACAGCCTTCACCACAAGGTATGGGATATATGAGTATACGGTTATGTCATTCGGATTGACTAACGCCCCTGCCTATTTCATGAGTATGATGAATAAGGTGTTCATGGAGTTCTTGGATAAGTTTGTCGTGGTATTCATTGCTGATATTTTGGTGTATTCGAAGAACGAAGAGGAACACGAGGAACATTTGCGTTTGGTTCTTGAGAAGCTCAAAGAACACCAGTTATATGCCAATTTTAGCAAATGTGAGTTTTGGTTGAAGGAAGTTGGATTCTTAGGACATGTTATATCAGGAGAAGGTATAGCAGTGGATCCTATCAAGGTGCAGGCAGTTACTGAATGGTTGGCACCCACCTCAGGTGGAGAAATCCATAGTTTTCTTGGACTCGCGGGATACTACCGGAGATTCATAGAAAATTTCTCCAAGATTGCAAAGCCTATGACGACATTGTTGAAGAAGGACACAAAGTTTTACTGGACTGAAGAGTGCGAAGAAAGTTTCCAGGAGTTGAAGAAACGTTTGACGACAGCCCCAGTACTGATCTTGCCAGATTTACGCAAGGATTTCCAAGTGTATTGCGACGCTTCACGCTTAGGACTTGGAGGTGTACTCATGCAGGACGGAAGAGTTGTTTCTTATGCATCTCGTCAACTTCGACTGCACGAGTTGAATTATGTTACGCATGATTTGGAGCTAGCAGCCGTGGTGCATGCGCTCAAAACCTGGAGACATTTCCTTATAGGAAATCGTTGTGATGTGTACATGGATCACAAGAGTTTGAAGTACATTTTCACCCAGAAGGAGCTGAACCTCGGACAGAGGAGATGGTTGGAGCTCATAAAGGATTATGATATGTAGCTGCACTATCATCCAGGTATGGCCAATGTCGTTGCAGATGCTTTGAGCCGGATGAGTTATGCCAATACCTTAGTAAATGGAGGATGGCCGAAGGAGTTAGCAGAAGATCTCATGGAGCTTCGTTTGGAGATAGTTCCTAGAGTTTTTGTGGCAGCCTTGGAGGTTCAATCAGCATTCCTGGGAAATATAGGAGAAGCCCAGAAAGATGACAAAGATATTGCCGAGATAAAGGAGAAGATGAGTGAAGGAAAAGCCAAGGGTTTTCGTGAGGACGAACACGACACCTTGTGGTTTGAGGACCGAATCTATGTGCCCAACAACGCCGAGATCAGGAAGTTGATACTACATGAAGCACATGATTCACCATACTCGATACACTCCAGAAACACTAAGATGTATTTGGATTTGAAGGAACGTTTCTGGTGGACGGGAATGAAGAAGGATATTGCCGATTATGTAGCCGTATGTGATGTAAGCCAGAGAGTGAAGGCAGAACGTCATAAGCCAGCAGGATTATTGCAGCCTATGTCGATACCCGAATGGAAGTGGGATAAGCTTGGCGTGGACTTTATCACCGGATTACCCAGGACCCGATCGGGATATGACTCAATCTGGGTAGTAGTGGATCGTTTGACCAAAGTAGCCTACTTTATCCCCATGAAAACAATGTATACCAGTGCAAAGTTGGCCAAGATATACATGACCAGGATCATATGTCTGCACGGAGTTCCGAGGACCATCGTATCAGATAGAGGAACACAATTTACTTCAAAGTTTTGGCATCAGTTGCACCAGACTTTGGGAACCAGGCTAGAGTTCAGTACAACCTTTCATCCGCAGATTGATGGACAGACCGAGAGAGTCAATCAGATTCTGGAGGACATGTTGAGAGCTTGCGTGCTAGATTATGGATTTAGATGGGATGAAAACTTGCCCTACGCAGAGTTTTCGTACAATAACACTTACTAGGCCAGTTTGAAGATGGCACGGTTCGAAGCATTGTATGGAAGGAGATCCCGAACGCCATTGATGTGGGATGAAGCCGGAGACCGTCAGTTATTTGGACCAGATATAATCAAAGAGTCAGAAGAGAAGGTTAAGCTGATTAGAGATAGACTGAAGGTTAAGCTAATTAGAGATAGACTGAAGGTAGCCCAGTGCAGGCAGAAGAGATATGCAGACTCGAAGCGCAAGGAAGTAGTCTATGAAATCGGAGACTGAGCATATCTCACAGTGTCACCTCTGTGAGGAGTTAAACGTTTTGGAGTTAAAGGAAAGTTAGCCCCGAGATTTGTAGGGCCATAATGCGTTTTGGAACGCATGGGAGAGATTGCCTACAAGTTCGAGTTACCCGAAGGATTGTCAGGAGTTCATGACGTGTTCCACATTTCTCAACTTAAGAAGTGCCATGCTGAGATGGCCGATATTCCTCTGAGAGATACTGTGCCCCTGGAAGCAATTCAGTTGGACAGTGATCTAACTTACATGGAGAAACCAATCAAGATCCTCGAGTTTGCGAGCAGAGTCACCCGCGGCAAGGTTATTAAGTTTTGCAAAGTCCAGTAGAGTCACCATACCAAAGATGAAGCCACCTGGGAACAAGAGGATGATCTACGCAAGGACCACCCACACCTATTTTCTAGCCAACTCGAATCTCTAGGACAAGATTCATCTTAAGGGGGGTAGGTTTGTAACATCCCAAATTTTCAATTTGGAATGTTATACATAGGTCATATTGCATATCATATTTTATTGTATTCGTGTGTTGCGATCCACAAAATTCTAAGCAACTCATGGACCCACTGAGAGAGTTGGGGATTTTGTCGTTTCCGTATTTGAGTTTTCTCGAATAACGGTACGAGGATCACTTTGGTTTTAATTGTTTTTCTCTTCAAAAATATTTCATAATAAGATATATGAGCGGAGATAATATGACTTCTCCAAAACAAAAGAAATATTGGAGGAAAAATATTCAAATCAATTTTGGTATTTTATTTGGATTTATTTGCAATTTTATTTGCATAGGAAATATACGCATTTTTCAAAATTGCATTTAGGTCCCGAAAAAATGTTCACTTTGTCCTAAATATTATTAGAGGACGGTGAAAATTTATTTCGGAATTTTTTTATTCTCTTTAGTATTTGTTTCATCTGTTTTGCCGCGTCAGGACTGTTTATATAAAAAAGGTGAACCGACTTACCTGGGCCGTGTCCAGCTAGGTCTCCGCCCCGGGGGGCATTTAAAGCCCGAGCCGGCCGCCCCGCCAGCCCACCCAGCCCCGCCGCCCGAAACCCTGCCGCAGCCGGAGCCCGCCGCCTGCGTCGCCCTGCCGCACTGCTGTCGCGCCGCCGCCGCCCCATCACGCTGCTGCAGCACCGCCGCCGCCAGCCCGCCGCCGCGCCGCCACCTTGCCGCCGCCGGAGCCCCCGCCCGCGCCGCCCCGCCGCGCTGCTGCCGCTGCCCCGCCGCGCTGCTACCGCATCGCCGCCGCCAGCCCGCCGCTCCACCGCCAGCCTCACGCCGCCGCACCACCGGTCGTCGCCACCTTGCCGGAACCCCGCCGCCGCCGGAGGTATAGCCGCCACCGCCGATTTTCGTGATAAAACCGATCGTTTTTTTGAAACCCTAGATCTTGTTTTTTCCGGTTTAGTTCGGTTTTTCTGTCGGTCTGGTTAAATAGCGGACGTTAGTCCGTACGTTCGTTTTAACGAACATTGTTCGCCCGTTAGTCACAGACAACGAACGTTCGTTCATTAGCCTGTGCGTTAGTTTTTCTTTTTCAGGGTTTTACCGCGATTATTTTCAATCACGATTTCTGCCCTGATCTTCGTGTTAGTTTTTCTTTTCGCTTGTAAGTCGGAATCAGGCGATTCAAGCACCTAGATCTTCGTCTCGAAGCCCTCTTTCCATTTAACCAACTTGAACAAGGTTTTGGTACTGTAAAATTTGACTTTAGTTCCATCTAGTAAACGGATCTTGTTTCTTTCGTAGTTTGAGTTTCGTTGCTCCGTTTGATTTGATTCTTTTTGCCAACCGGAGTTCTTCAGTTGAACTTTCTGGTTAGATCTTCCTATTTGAGTTTTACCCGTGCATCTTTGCTCGGTTGCTTATGTGTGCTTTTGTTTGCTTGCGATAGAATTCCCGGAGTGCGAAGCGTGCTACTACGAGTTCCTAGGTTTTGCGAATCATCTGCAAGGCAAGTAACACTTTGATCATACCCTTTATTACCCAGTTTTTATGCATTAGATCAAATCCCCACACATTGCATGAGTAGGATCTCTTAACTTGTGGTTCTGGGAAGTAGCTTGTGGCAGAACCTATTACCTGCATTATTATCAAACCCCGCGGAGTTACTTCTACATTATGCTTAGGTTGCCATGCTATGCTTGTAGACGTGGATTGGGTTTAAGAGTATCCATGATAGATGTGAGATTGTTAATTAATGGTTCAACTTAAGTTGGCTACTTTAATATACATATGGGTGGATTGGTTTCAAGGCACCTGGAGAATCCAGTGCTCTCCTAGGAAATCCATGGGGTACCGTGTGATTATCCTATGGAATGCCACCCAGGCTCAAAGGGATCATAAGACTATTCATGCTAGAAACTTTCGTGTGCAGCTACAATGCCATTATGGGCTTTGGCATAGTTGAGTATGTTGTGTGAGCTCTTTTAGTGGTGGACTAGCAGATGTAGGCGAAAGTAGGTGTATCGGTCCACCCGGGGTAAAGAGTAAATGCTTCTGAAAGACTGTGTCTCGGTCATCCGTTTCTCAAACACCATGCAGTGCGAGAAATCCAACGGAGGAGACCGAGTCTTGTGGGGAAAAGTGCGCAAACCTCTGCAGAGTGTGCAAACTAATCATGATTAGCCATGTCCCTGGTTATGGACATCTTGAGTATCTGGTACTTGAATTATTGGTTGATCTCATCACTCTAAAGCAAATCTTGCGGGTTAATAATGACTACTTTAATTGGGATTGAGTTGGAGGAACCTTATCAATGATGTTTCAACTACCATGCTAGTTAAAATAAAAGTTATTCCTTTGTTGTAGGGAAAAATTGGCTTTATGCAAAAACTTTAACCTTAGAGCCTCCACCAGCCATTTATGCATGTAGTGTTAGCCTTTGTTCTATAACTTGCTCTACTGTGTTATCTTGCCAGCATATTCCATGTGCTGACCCGTTTCGGGCTGCAACATGTCGTGTTGCAGACTTTTCAGAAGAAGAGTAAGGTGCGCTAGGTCATCTGTCATGCACTCAGCTATGCCGTTGGAGTTGATGGACACACTTATCTTCCAAGCCTTCCGTTGTTCTCGCTTGAGACATTCGATGTAATAAGTGTGTGATTGCCACTCTGTTATAAATCCTTCAAGTACTGTGTGTGTGAGCATTACCGATCCAGGGAGTTCACAGAACACAGAGACTTCGGTCCATTCGTATCGTGGTCGCCACACTTTTCTCTCTAGGAGTTGTTCAACAGTGATACCAACCTCTTGAGTCTACCATCTATGATCGTCGGTTATTACAAACTGATCGGCGGTACTCACATGTGTTAGTACAATGAGCGAGGGGATTGATTGCACCGCTTGTTCTCCCAACTGCGGAACAATTTTACCGCTTTTTTTGGCAGCTGCTTGGCTCGAACTCGAGCTCAACTCCTTCTTGTATTTCTTGCCAGCTGTTGTACCGCTAGTCACTATAAGTGCGGCGCCAAGACCTCTCTTCCACTGTTGCTGAGGCGGCGGAGGCGGTTGACGTGGTGCCTGACTTGGAGGAGGAGTCGGATGACGCGGTGGCGGACTAGAAGGAGCAGGAGTTGACTAACGTGACACACTTGGAGGAGGAGTTGGCTGACGTGATAGCGAACTAGAAGGAGTAGGATTTGGCTGACGCGGTGGACTTGGAGGAGGAGGAGTCGGTTGACGCGGTGGCACACTTGAAGGAGTAGGAGTCGACTGACGTGGCGGACTTGGAGGAGGAGGAGTCCGCTAACTTGGTGGTAGACTTGAAGGAGCAGGAGTCGGCTGACGCAATAGACTTCTTGGAGGCGGTGCCGGTGGCCTTGGAAAGATGATTCAATCCTTTCTCCATAGAATGATATGATGTATGGCCTCTCCAAGTGTGCGCTCGTCGTCACCTCCAGGAATGTCAAGCTCTAGCCCCAAATATCCTGCCACCACTTCATCAACCCTGACACGAGCATGGCCAGCTGGAATCAGATTCAAATGGAATGTTGCTTCAGGTGGATTTGTTAAAGCATAGCCGGCCACCACCTTCATGGATATGTTCTTCACCTTCATTTGTAGCTCACAAGATGTCCTATCTATGATACCATCCACATGGTATTTATCCAGCAGTGCATAATCGCTCAGGGGGGACCATGCTGCTTCTCGGCATGGATGGGATGGTGCTATCCAATGCTGGATTCGCTAGCTGCTACCGCTGTTGAGACCCCCTTTCCGAGCTAAGTGAGTCGATCTGCTGCTGCTGCCGCTTGAAAGCTTCTTCCAACTCCGCATGCTTTGAATATAGCATGTGAAGGCGGTCTGCTTCCTGCTTCCTATACACCTCCTCCAGCTTCCTCTTCTGCTCCGCCTGCATATTCTTTCTCACACGGCTTCTGTAGTCGTCGTTCCATCCCTCAAACCCCTCAAACCACGGAACAACGCCTTTGCCTCATGTTCTTCCCGGGTGTTCATGATTTTTCAGGGCGCGCGTAAGCTCGTCGTTGTCTCAGTTGGGCGTGAACACCCCCGTTCGAGCCTCTTCTATTGCGACAAGTAAACTATCGGTGGCTCCTTTAAGACTTGCCCGCTCCAAATCTCGCCTGTCTTTGGGTCCAACTTCCCGCCATGCGCATAGAATCAAGTCATGCACCTGGGGGTCTAGCTTAATTAAACTAGAGTGACCCCTGCAACCATCATGTGTTGCTTAGTGAGATCCCACTTAGTCCGGGCCACCTCTATAGGTGTCAAAACCGGCAGATCTCGGGTAGGGGGTCCCGAACTATGCGTCTGAGGATCAATGGTAATAGGAGTCTGGGGACACGATGTTTATCCAGGTTCGGGCCCTCTCGATTGAGGTAATACCCTACTTCTGGCTTGATTGCTCTTGATGAATATGGGTTACAGGAGTTGATCTACCTCGAGATCGTAATGGCTAAACCCTAAAAGTCTAGCCTATGTGATTGCTATGATTCTTCTGTCTCTACGGACTAAACCCTCTATTTTATATATGCACGCGAGAGACCTAGGGTTTGTACATGAGCATCTTGCAGAGGAAGGAAAGTATTACATCCGAACTCTAAACTTGCTATTTAACACATATGGGAGTCCTATCCGGATATGGGAGATAGTCTTTGTCAATAATATTCATGGCCCACTAGTTCGGCCCACAACGAGCGATCTGGCCACCTGAGGACCCCTTAATCTAGGACTCCCTCAACCTCGTAGCCATCTGGCCCTAGTTTATGGTGCCACAACTTTTTTGCGGCATTAATGTTGTTTATCCTCGACCATTCCTAAGCTACTTCTGATTCCTTGAAGTTCACGAAAGCGTCCCAGTGATCTCTTGCCTTCTCTAGTGTTCCCTTGAATTCTGGAGTCTGCTTGTCTGCTTTGACGTACGTGGCCCATATAGTTTTCTTGTGGTTGTTGACTACTATCACCATCTTCTTAAGAACAAAGTTCTTGACTTTCTCCAGATCTGCATGATCCGGTAGAGTGAAATGTGACATGAGCGTTTCCCAAAGCAGATCTTTTGCTCTTTGGTCGACAAAAGTAACATCTAGAGATCCCTTTGCTGGCTTTTTCCATTCTTGAACGGAGATTGAGATTTGGTCCCTGACAATAACTCCACATTGATGATTGAACTTCTTCACATTTACCTTAGGTTCATCTAATTCACCACTAGGTTTGATGGCATCGATGTTGTACTTTACGCCATCCTTCAACTTTTTGGCCGGGCCTCAAACTCTTTGGCCACTAGAAGATTTTCTCGATCCGGAGGGCTAAAAGGAGAAAGATCCATTCATTAATATATATACAGATCAATTAAAACATGTCATGATCACCAGAAGCCTTATATAAATATACCTCGTCGGTCTTTGTTATTTGAAGAACAACATTTTGTTCGTCATCATTGTTCTAGACTTCATCTATTCGTTCGTCTTCATCAAATATCATACCGTCACCAGTATTGTTCAGATATTGCGAGCTGTCATCTTCTTCATTCTCATCTGGTCTCGGGGAGCATATACAATCAACCAGGACGTAGGGGTTTACCTCCTTTAAGAGGGCCCGAACCTGGGTAAACATCGTGCCCCTATTGTCCCTTGTTACCATTGATCCTTAGACACACAACTTGGGACCCCTATGTGAGATCTACCGGTTTTGACACCAACATTGGTGCTTTCATTGAGAGTTCCATTGTGTTGTTGACCGAAGAATCGATGGTTCTCCTCATCATCGACAATGGCACTGTCTCCAGGGAGGCCTTCCTCCCTGGTCAGCTTTTCATGTTTGGCGGCTTCGTACTACGTGCCAACTCAACCGATCACCTTGAGCAGGTCGACAGTTATGCCCTGGTCACCAGATCAGGTTTTGAAGTTTAAACTACATTGCCAATATTCGAGGAGACCTAATCTTTGAGAGGTTCGCGGCCTCGGCAGCCGCTCCCTGCCCACACGAAGAAGGCCCTTCTGATCTTCTATCAGATCTCAGCCAGGGGTCGACGCTCATGTCTGCCCCGGCCTTAGATCTGGAGCGGACCACTTTGTCCGAAGACGGAAGGATTAACCCCGTCGGACTCTTCCCCCCATGGAGCTTCTAGCCAGAGACTCAAATGCGACCGAACCGTTGGCGGACCCAGAATAAAACAGGACTCTTCTCGTTGTTAGGTAGCTGGACTCACCTCTAGACACGAACTCCGAACTCTCGAGATCTGTGCCCTTCGGGCTCGGTCGACTGGTTATCATTGAGCCTAGCTCTGCAGATCCTCAGACGCCTACCCAACTCTCGCTTTTAAACGAGGCGCTAGACTTAATACAATCTCTCGCCATCATGGAGGTATCACCTCTGAACTACGCACAGTTTGAACTGGGGGCTGAGACTAGGGAATTTTATGTCCCACCCACCCAACTTAGTAGCCAATGTCGAGGATTTAACTGACAAGCTAGACTACGCTTCTAAAGACATCAATGGCATGGACGATGATGTCGAAGCCGAACCAGGTCAAAACTCGCCCATCACCGGGCATTGGACGACCACTTCTACTTACAAAGTATACATGGTAGACATGCCTGAGAAGTAGGATGATGATGGCACTCAAGATCTAGATGAGGATAAGCCCGTCGATGAACCACCAAAACACCGACGTCGGCTGCGCCGCTCACGATCGCGTTGGGGAAGGGAAAACAATACCGGCACCGGAGATAATGACACTCCAGACAATGCCGAAGACCCCGACAACCCCGTTGAGCCCGCGTCCGAGCAGGATGAAAGTAAAGAGGGTCAATTCGGCCCCAAAGAACTCGCCGATCACGAGGATTCAGAAGATAGTAACTACTTACCTGTCTCTAAAGAGGATGTTAGCCTTGGTGACGAAGATTTCATCATCCCAGAGGAACCCCTCGAACTTGAATGCTTCAAGCTACGACTTATTGCCACCGCGCGGAGCCTAAAAAAGAAACAATAATAGATTAAAGCCGAAGAGGATACGCTCAACAACATATGTACTAAGGTCCTAGTCGCCGAAGAAGGATATGGCTTTGAGCGCCAAGCAGAGAGTTATCCCAAATGGAGGCTACTTCCACAATTCTACGATGAGGCCCTTGCGCCAATACCACGTGGACGGGACAAAACGGCTAATAACACCGAACACCAGCCCGCGCCCCCTCACCATAGAGGTAAGGAGACAGTGGCTCCGGGCTACAAGTACGGCCAACGTTAGAACCTGACCAGTAGAGCCGGCCAAACCAAATCAATCTATGGATGAAGAGGACATGCCCCCACATGGGATGACGGCCATCAAGCCTAGAAGGACAAACATAATCAAGTTCGGGGCCAGCACCAAACACAGATATCATCCGAACTCCATCGCGATGTCGCCCGATACTGAGGTGCCGCACACCCCATGTTTTTTATCGATGAGGTGATGCAACACCAATTTCTGAAAGGGTTTAAGCCTGTGAACAACGATGGATCCTGCTGTATGGATTGAAGATTTTCTTCTCCACATTCACATGGATCGCGGAGATGACCTCTACACCATTAAATACCTCCCTCTAAAGTTGAAAGGACCAGCACGACACTGGTTGAACAGCCTCCCAGAGAACTCCATTGGAAGTTGGGAAGACTTAGAGGATGCTTTTCGGGCCAACTTTCAGGGCACTTATGTACGGCCACCGGATGCAGATGACCTGAGCCACATAGTCCAGCAACTCAGAGAGTCAGCCCGCAAAATTTAAAATTGGTTCTTAACTAAAATAACCAAATCATCGACTATCCAGACACCGAAGCTTTAGCGGTATGTAAACACATCGTCCATGATGAATGGCTTGCCTGACACCTCGGTCAGGAGAAGCCGAAAACTATGGCAGCTCTTACTGCACTTATGACTGATGACCCACAAGTGTAGGGGATCTATCATAGTCCTTTCGATAAGTAAGAGTGTCGAACCCAACGAGGAGCAGAAGGAAATGATAGGCAGTTTTCAGTAAGGTATTTTCTGCAAGCACTAAAATTATCGATAACAAATAGTTTTGTGATAAGGTAATTGGTAGCAAGTGACAAATAGTAAAAGTAAATAAGGTGCAGCAAGATGGCCCAATCCTTTTTGTAGCTAAGGACAAGCCTGGACAAACTCTTATATGAAGGAAAACGCTCCCGAGGACATATGGTAATTATCGTCAAGCTAGTTTTCACCACGATCATCTGATTCGCGTTCGGTACTTTGATAATTTGGTATGTGGGTGGACCGATGCTTGGGTACTGTCCTTACTTGGACAAGCATCCCACTTATGATTAACCTCTAATGCAAGCATCCACAACTACAAAAGAAGTATTAAGGTAAACCTAACCATAGCATGAAACAAGTGGATCCAAATCAGCTCCTTACGAAGCAACGCATAAACTAGGGTTTAAGCTTCTGTCACTCTAGCAACCAATCATCTACTTATTACTTCCCAATGCCTTCCTCTAGGCCCAAATAATGGTGAAGTGTCATGTAGTCGATGTTCAGATGACACCACTAGAGGAGAGACAACATATATCTCATCAAAATATCGAATGAATACCAAATGCACATGACAACTTATATCAGGACTTCTCCCATGTCCTCAGGAACAAAAGTAACTACTCACAAGACATAATATTGTTCATGATCAGAGGGGTATTAATATGCATAATGGATTTGAACATATGATCTTCCACCAAGTAAACCAACTAGCATCAACTACAAGGAGTAATCAACACTACTACCAACCCACAAGTACCAATATGAGGTTTGGGTACAAAGGTTGGATACAAGAGATGAACTAGGGTTGGAGAGGAGATGGTGCTGGTGAAGATGTTGATGAAGATAACCCTCCCCAAGATGGGAGAGTTGTTGGTGATGATGGCGGTGACGATTTCCCCCTCCCGAAGGGAAGTATCCCTGGCAGAACAGCTCCGCTGCAGCCCTAGATTGGTTCCACCAAGGTTCCGCCTCGAGACGGCGGTGTCTGGTCCCTAAAGCCTCCTTATGATTTTTTTCCAGGTCAAAACACCTCATATAGGAGAAGATGGGCATCGGGGGGTCACCGGGTGGCCCATGAGGCAGGGGAGCGCCCAGAGGGGGGGGCGCCCCCACCCTCGTGGACAGGTGGTTGCCCCTGGTGAATCTCTTTCGCCAAATATTTTTTATATTTTCTGAAACAGTGTTTCGTGGAGTTTCGAAGCTTTTTGAGTTGTGTAGAATAGGTTTCCAATGTTTGCTCCTTTTCCAGCCCAGAATTCCAGCTGCCGGCATTCTCCCTCTTCATGTAAACCTTGTAAAATAAGAGAGAAAAGGCATAAGTATTGTGACATAACGTGTAATAACATCCCATAGTGCAATAAATATCAACATAAAAGCCTGATGCAAAATGGACGTAATAACTCCCCCAAGCTTAGATCTCGCTTGTCCTCAAGCGAAAGCCGATATCAAAAAATATGTCCACAAGTTTAGAGATAGAGGTGTCGATAAAAATAAAATACGGACATGAGGGCATCATGATCATTCTTATAACAACAACACACATATATTGTCATATGATTCTTATGCTAAAGTAACAATTCATTCACAATGTCAAGTATGAATCAGAAACTTCATTGAAAACCAACAAACTATAATCACAGTCATTGAAGCAATTGCAATTTATCATCACATCGGAAAGAGTCAATATATGAGCTTTTCAGCAAGTCCACATACTCAACTATCATATAGTCTTTCACAGTTGCTCACACTCACGCAATATATATGGGTATGGAGTTTTAATCGGACACAGAGAAGGATAGAGGCTTATGGCATTGCCTCCCAACCTTTTACCTCAAGGATAATGTCAACAGTAATAGACCATGATAACTTACATCCAATTGGGTATATATGTCAGGATCTTTCCAACACAATGTGCTTACCAAAGGATATAGTGTAAAAAGGAAAGGTGATTTTCACCTTGACTCTTATAAGGCAAGAATAATAGATAGGCCCTTCGCAGAGGGAAGCAGAGGTTGTCATGTGCTTTTATGGTTGGATGCACAAAGTCTTAGCGCAAAAAAACGTCACTTTATATTGCCACTTGTGATAGGGACCTTTATTATGCAGTATGTTGCTTTTATTACTTCCATATCACAAGATCGTATAATGCTTATTTCCTCCACAGTAATAAATCATACATATTAGAGAGTCTGCAACAATGACAACTTACTTGAAGGATCTTACTCAATCCATAGGTGGGTATGGTGGACTCTCATGGCAAAACTGGGTTTAAGGATGTATGGAAGCACAAGTAATATCTCTACTTGGTGCAAGGAGTTTTGGCTAGCATGAGGGGGAAAGACAAGCTCAACATATTGGATGACCCATGACAATATACTTTATTTCGAATATAAGAAAACATAACCCATTATGTTGTCTTCCTTGTCCAACATCAACTCTTTAGCATGTCATATTTTAATGAGTGCTCACAATCATAAAAGATGTCCAAGATAGTATATTTTTATGTGAAACCTCTCTTTCTTTATTACTTCCTATTAATTGCAATGATGACCAAGACTATGTTTGTTAACTCTCAACAACTTTTATTCAGCATACTCTTTATATGTGAAGTAATTACTTCCCATAAGATCAATATGATCTCTTTGATACTTTTTATATTTTCTTTTATTCTCTCATGACCAAAGTGAGGAAATCAAGCCCTTGACTCCACACTAATCTTTATTATGTAGCTCACGGACTCGGTTACAAAGGTAAAGATCATAAAGCAAAAGCTCAGAACTAGATCATGCTAACTTTATTCTACTAGATCAATATATTACCAAAAGGATCGAACTAAGAAAAACGGTATAGATAGGAGTCTGATGGTGATACGATACTGGGGCACCTCCCCCAAGCTTGGCAGTTGCCAAGGGGAGAGCCCATACCCATATGATTATGTCTCCTTCTTAGAAATTGGCAATGATGGAGTTGAAAGTAGTGACGTCAGATCATCATACATCGACCGTAGGAGATCCTCCAACGTGCGGATAATACCTTTGAGTGTGGCTATATGTTCCTTCAGCAAAATATTTTCACCTGTGAGATACTTGTTTTGTATTTGAGCTAACTCAATCATCTTGAAACCTCCAATCTTGGTTGAAGTAAAAAGGTTTGGAAGGGGTTGAAGGATGTCTTCTTCTACTGTTGCCGGAGCCTGATCTTCCATAGCCTTCTTGATCCTTTTCTCCTTGTTGATCTCCTCGGGTCCTTCCCTCTTCATCTCTATCTTCATTAGCCAAGCATCGTTGCCCTCATTGTTGGAGGAGGAAGACGACATGACGCCTGGCCTTGTCAACCCTAGCAGAAAATTGCTCGAAACAAGAACAAAGGATTTTTGCGTGATACGATGGTCAAAACCTTCGGGAGAATATATAATAAATTTTTACCGACCAAAAGGAGTAATATGCAAGAAATCGGAGTCTGGGAGGCACACGAGGTTCCCACGAGGCAGAGGGCGCACCCAGGGGAAGGGGGCACGCCCTCCCCCCTCGTGGACGGCTCGTGTCTCTTCCGGACCGCCTCTTATTTTTATATTTTTTAAATATTCCAAAACGGTGAAAAAATGCCATTAGAACTGTTTTGGAGTTGGTTTACTTACCGTACCACATACCTCTTCCTTTTCGGGGTCTAAATCATTCTGGAAAGTGTCCCTTATGTATTCCTCCGGGGTTATGGTTTCAATAACATTGGTTTCAACATTTATAGGATTACCTGATATATAATGTTTGATTCTTTGACCATTCACCACCTTCGGATTTGTGCCTTCGAAGTTGTTGATTTTTATGGCACCGGAACGATAGACCTCCTCGATAACGTAAGGACCTTCCGATTTAGAGAGAAGTTTTCCTGCAAAAAACCTTAAACGAGAGTTGTATAGCAAGACATAATCACCTACGTTGAACTCACGCTTTTGTATCCTTTTGTCATGCCATCTTTTAACTTTTTCTTTAAACAGCTTGGCATTCTCATAGGCCTGGGTTCTCCATTCATCAAGAGAGCTAATGTCAAATAACCTCTTCTCACCGGCAAGTTTGAAATCATAATTGAGCTCATTAATAGCCCAATATGCCTTATGTTCTAGATCGAGAGGTAAATTACATGCTTTTCCATAAACCATCTTATATGGAGACATACCCATAGGAATTTTGTATGCAGTCCTATAGGCCCATAATGCATCATCAAGTTTCTTTGACCAATTCTTTCTAGACCTATTAACTTTCTTTTGCAAAATTAATTTCAGCTCTCTATTGCTTAATTCTACTTGACCACTAGTTTGTGGGTGATAAGGGGATGCAATTCTATGGTTAACATCATACTTAGCAAGCATTTTACGGAAAGCACCATGAATGAAGTGTGAACCACCATCGGTCATTAAGTATCTAGGGACTCCAAACCTCGGAAAAATAACTTCTTTAAGCATCTTAATAGAGGTGTTGTCATCAACGCTACTAGTTGGAATAGCTTCTACCCACTTAGTAACATAAACAACAACAACTAAAATATGTCTGTACCCATTAGTGGAAGGAAACGGTCCCATATAATCAAAGCCCCAGCATCAAACGGTTCAATAAAAAGTGAATAATTCATAGGCATTTCTTGACGTCTACTGATATTACCAATTCTTTGACATTCATCACAAGATAAGACAAACTTATGAGCATCCTTGAAGAGAGTAGGCCAATAGAAACCAGATTGCAATACCTTATGTGCACTTCTATCTCCAGCATGGTGTCCTCCATAAGCTTCGGAGTGGCACTTGCGTATGATCTGTTCCTGTTCATGGTCAGGTACACAACGTCTAATAATACCATCTACTCCTTCTTTATAAAGATGTGGGTCATCCCAGAAGTAATGCCTCAAATCATATAAGAACTTTTTCTTTTGCTGGTATGTGAAGCTAGGAGGTATAAACTTAGCAAGAATGTAATTAGCATAACCAGCATACCATGGAGCAGTACGAGAAGTATTTATGACAACTAATTGTTCATCAGGAAAGCTATCATCAATAGGTTGTGGGTCATCAAGAATATTCTCTAGCCTACACAAGTTGTCTGCAACGGGGTTCTCAGCTCCCTTTCTATCAATAATATGCAAATCAAATTCTTTCAGCAAGATCAGTGTGAATAGTTACTTTAGAATCAACAATATAAGGTCTAAACTTATCACATGCAAATACAACTGCTAAAAATTCCTTCTCGGTAGTAGCATACTTTCTCTGGGCACTATCTAGAGTTTTACTAGCATATTGGATAACATTCAATTTCTTATCAACTCTTTGTCCTAGAACAGCACCTACAACATAATCACTAGCATCATACATAATCTCGAAGGGTAAATTCCAGTCAGGAGGCTGGACAATAGGTGTGGAGATCAATGCTTTCTTATGTATTTCAAATGCTTCTAAACAATCATCATAAAAAACAAAAGGAATATCTTTTTGTAAGAGATTAGTCAGAGGCCTGGAGATTTTGGAGAAGTCCTTAATGAACCTCCTATAAAACCCGACATGACCAAGGAAACTTCACATACCTTTGATGTCCTTGGGACACGACATCTTTTCAATAGCATCAACTTTAGCTTTTTCAACTTCAATACCTCTTTCAGAAATTTTATGTCCCAAGACAATGCCTTCATTAATCATAAAGTGGCACTTCTCCCAATTCAAGACAAGATTAGTTTGTTCACATCTCTGCAAAACTCGATCAAGGTTGCTCAAGCAATCATCAAAAGAAGTTCCGTAAACGGAAAATTTATCCATGAAAACCTCAACAATCTTTTCACAAAAATCAGAGAATATAGCCATCATGCATCTTTGAAAGGTAGCAGGTGCATTCCATAAACCAAAAGGCAAAGCAAAGGTATCGAAAGGACAAGTAAAAGTAGTCTTTTCTTGATTCCCTTTTGACACAGGTATTTGAGAGAAACCAGAATAACCATCTAGAAAGCAAAAATGAGTATGTTTGGATAACCTTTCTAGCATTTGATCAATAAAAGGCAAAGGGTAATGATCTTTCTTAGTAGCTTTACTTAATTTGCGGAAATCAATTACCATCCTATAACCTGTAACAATTCTTTGTGGGATCAATTCATCCTTATCATTAGGAACAATAGCCATACCTCCCTTCTTAGGGACACAATGGACAGGACTTACCCACTGGCTATCAACAACTAGATAGATTATACCTGCCTCTAGAAGCTTTAGTATTTCCTTCCTTACCACTTCTTTCATCTTAGGATTTAACCGTCGTTGATGATCAATAACCGGTTTAGCGTCCTCTTCCAATTTTATCTTGTTTTAGCATAAAGTGGGAGTAATGCCCTTAAGATCATCCAGAGTATATCCAATAGCAGCACGATGCTTCTTCAGAGTTTTCAATAATTTTTCTTCTTCCTGCTCTGAAAGGTTAGCACTGATAATAACATGATATATCTTCTTTTCATCAAGATAAACATACTTAAGATTATTAGGTAATGGTTTAAGTTCAAACACGGCATCACCCTTGGGTGGAGGGGGATCCCCTAGGATTTCAACAGGCAAGTTGTTTTTCAATACTGGTCCCTGGTTAAAGATGATTTCATCTATTTCCCTTCTCTCTTACATATACATATCATTTTCATGGTGTAGAAGATATTATTCTAAAGGATCCTTAGGAGGCACATCAATAGAAGCAAGACCAATAATTTCATCCTTACTAGGTAATTCTTTGTCATGGGGTTGTCTACGAAATTTAGCAAAGCTAAAATCATGAGACATAGCCCCCAAACTAACAGTAACAATATCTTTTACGCAGTATATCTTAGCATTAACAATATTCAAGAAGGGTCTACCAAATATGATGGGACAAAAATCATCTTGTGGGGAACAAAGAATAAGAAAATCAGCAGGGTATTTAACCTTCCCACACAAGACTTCAACATCTCTAACAATCCCAACTGGTGAAACAGTGTCTCTATTAGCAAGCTTAATAGTAACATCAATCCCTTCGAGCTCAGAAGGTGCAATATCATGCATAATTTATTTATATAAAGAATGAGGGATTATACTTGCACTAGCACCTACGTCACATAAACCATGATAGAAATGATCTCCTATTTTAACAGAAATAACAGGCAAGCCTACAACTGGTCTATGTTTATTCCTAGTATCGGGTTTCGCTATTCTAGCAGCTTCCTCTTGGAGGTAACTAACATGTCCATCTAAATTTTCACCCAAGAGATCTTTAACCATAGCAACACTAGGTTAAACTTTAATTTGCTCAGAGGGTGTAGGTGTTCTAGTATTACTCTTACGAACCACAATTGAAGCTTTAGCATGATCCTTTATTCTAATAGGGAAAGGTGGTTTCTCAATATAAGCAGTGGGAACAATAGGATCAACATTATAAGTGATAGTCTTTTCTTCAACTTTAACAGGTTCACCTACTTTTACTTCAATGGGAGGATGGTATTTAAACCAGTTCTCCTTGGGAAGATCAACATGAGTAGCAAATGATTCACAGAAAACATCGGTATCCATAAAATATTTAACACAATCAAACTTAGGGGCCATACCTGACTCCTTACCTTCGTCGAGATCCCAATCTTCAGACTTGCGTTTAATTCTTTCCAATAAATCCCATTTGAATTCAATAGTCTTCATCATAAAAGAACCAGCACAAGAATTATCGAGCATGGTGTGATTATTGAGAGAAAGCCGAGCATAAAAATTTTGAATGATCATTTTTCTTGAGAGCACATGATTGGGGCATGAATATAACATTGACTTAAGCCACCCCCCCAAGATTGAGCGATGCTTTCTCCTTCGCGAGGCCAATAATTACATATATAATTACGATCACAATGAACCTGATGCATAGGGTAGAACTTTTGATGAAATTCCAACTTCAGTCGATTATAGTTCCATGATCCAATATCATCGCATAGCCTAAACCATGTCAATGCATCTCCCTTCAAAAATAAAGGGAAGACCTTCTTCTTGATAACATCCTCGGGCATACTTGCAAGCTTAAATAATCCACAAACTTCATCCACATAGATTAGGTGCAAATCAGGATGCAGTGTTCCGTCTCCTGTAAAGGGATTATCTAGCAGTTTCTCTATCATACCCGAAGGAATTTCAAAGCAAACATTTTCAGTAGGTTCAGTTGGTTGAGGAGCAACTCTTTGCTCTTCTGGTCGGGGTGAAGATACCCCGAACAAGTCCCTCAAAGGATGATGAGCCATAGTAACAAGTGACAGTAAATATCAGCACACTATATAAATTTTTCCTTACCAAATTCCACTAACCAAAGGCGCTTCACTCCTCGGCAATGGCGCTAGAAAAGAGTCTTGATGACCCACAAGTGTAGGGAATCTATTGTAGTCCTTCCGATAATTAAGAGTGTCGAACCCAACAAGGAGCAGAAGGAAATGATAGGCAGTTTTCAGTAAGGTATTTCCTGCAAGCACTGAAATTATCGATAACAGATAGTTTTGTGATAAGGTAATTGGTAGCAAGTGACAAATAGTAAAAGTAAATAAGGTGCAGCAAGATGGCCCAATCCTTTTTGTAGCAAAGGACAAGCTTGGACAAACTCTTATATGAAGGAAAACGCTCCCGAGGACATATGGGAATTATCGTCAAGCTAGTTTTCATCACGATCATCTGATCCGCGTTCGGTACTTTGCTAATTTGGTATGTGGGTGGACCAGTGCTTGGGTGATGTCCATACTTGTACAAGCATCCCACTTATGATTAACCTCTAATGCAAGCTCCGCAACTACAAAAGAAGTATTAAGGTAAACCTAACCATAGCCTGAAACAAGTGGATCCAAATCAGCCCCTTACGAAGCAACACATAAACTAGGGTTTAAGCTTCTGTCACTCTAGCAACCCATCATCTACTTATTACTTCTCAATGCCTTCCTCTAGGCCCAAATAATGGTGAAGTTTCATGTAGTCGACGTTCACATGACACCACTAGAGGAGAGACAACATACATCTCATCAAAATATCGAACGAATACCAAATTCACATGACTACTTATAGCAAGACTTCTCCCATGTCCTCAGCAACAAAAGTAACTACTCACAAGACATAATATTGTTCATGATCAGAGGGGTATTAATATGCATATTGGATCTGAACATATGATCTTCCACCAAGTAAACCAACTAGCATCAACTACAAGGAGTAATCAACACTACTAGCAACCCACAGGTACCAATCTGAGGTTTGGGTACAAAGATTGTATACAAGAGATGAACTAGGGTTTGAGAGGAGATGGTGCTGGTGAAGATGTTGATGAAGATAACACTCCCCAAGATGGGAGAGTTGTTGGTGATGAGGGCGGTGACGATTTCCCCCTCCCGGAGGGAAGTATCCCCGGTAGTACAGCTCCGCCACCGCCCTAGATTGGTTCCGCCAAGGTTCCACCTCGAGACGGCGGCGTCTGGTCCCGAAAGCCTCCTTATGACTTTTTCTAGTTCAAAACACCTCATATAGGAGAAGATGGGCATCGGGGGGTCACCGGGTGGCCCACGAGGCAGGGGGCGCGCCTAGAGGGGGGCGCCCCCCACCCACGTGGACAGGTGGTGTCCCCCTGGTCAATCTCTTTCGCCAGATATTTTTTATATTTTCTGAAACGATGTTTCGTGGAGTTTCGGAGCTTTTTGAGTTGTGCATATTAGGTTTCCAATGTTTGCTCCTTTTCCAGCCCAGTATTCCAGCTGCCGGCATTCTCCCTCTTAATGTAAACCTTGTAAAATAAGAGAGAAAAGGCATAAGTATTGTGACATAACATGTAATAACAACCCATAGTGCAATAAATATCAACATAAAAGCATGATGCAAAATGGACGTATCAATGACCCGCTTTTGTGCGGGCAAATATTGATGGTTGGCTTGTAGGAGCTACGGTACGAGTGACCCCGACACTTGTGAGGCCAGCGATGGCAATGGCAGGCTACGACGCAACAAAAACAAGCGTTGGAACAATAACGGAGACACATAGGATACGACAGTGAACGCCGGATTCAGTGGCTCCAAACCTAGACAGCGGAAGAAGCCATTCAAAGGTAATAGGGAAGACCTTGCCATATTCATGGCACCCCTGACAAGCCTGCCAACCACACCAACAAAAATTGCTGGGTTTTCAATCATGCTGGTAAAATAAATGCCAAACACAAGGGAAAGGACCTCAAAGCGAGGACGATGATGAGCCTCGCCCGCCGAACACTGGGGGACAGAAACAATTCCCTCTCGAGGTGAAAACAGTGAACATGATCTATGTCACCCACATCTCCAAAAGGGAGCGCAAATGCGCATTAAGGGACGTCTACGCCGTAGAGCCCGTCGCCCCGAAATTCAACCCATGGTCAGCTTGTCCGATCACCTTTGATCGCAGGGACCACCCAACCGGTACCCGTCACGGAGGTTCGGTGGCCCTGGTACTCGATCCTATCATCGACGGATACCATATCACTAGAGTCCTTATGGACGGTGGTGGCAACCTCAAATTAATCTATAAGGATATTGTCCATAAAATGGGTATCGACCCATCAAGAATCAAGCCTAGCAACACTACCTTTAAAGGAGTGATACCCGGCGTGGAGGCCCGTTGCACAGGCTCATTAAGACTGGAAGTAGTTGAAAGTGCTAGTTATCAACTAGAGGGGGGTGAATAGGCGATTTTTATGAAATTCTTCAAAACACGAGGTCTTTGAAGACAAATAGATGAAATGAACCTGTTGATATGCATCGGAAGATAGACTACACTAGACAAGCCATAGTCAAGTAAGCAGTATTGTGAAAGTATGAAGACTATCATCAGATATGTAGTATGGATCGGAATGGATGACAAAATGAAGCCAAACAGGTAACAGACTTCACAAAGTGAAGTAATCAGATCACACAAGCAAGCAATGACTTCACAAAGACAAACGGAAATGTAAATGAGTTGGAAGATAGAACCAGTAGCTTGGTGAGGACAGGGATTTGGTAGACCAGTTCCAGTTGCTGTGACAACTGTACGTCTGGTTAGGGAGGCTGAAATTGAACTCAGAAGACCGTGTCTTCACCTTATCCCTCTTGAGCTAAGGACACCCAGTCCACGTGCAATCACTCTGGTAAGTCTTCATGGTAGACTTCCAAACCTTCACAGACTTCGTTCACTAGCAATCCACAATCACTCTTGGATGCTCAGAACGCGACGCCTAACCAGCTGGAGGATGCACAGTCCTCAAGTGTAACAAGCCTTCCGATCATGCAGACAGAAAGACTTCAGTGATGCCTAACACTCTTTGGCTATGGGTGTTTTGGGCTTTGTCCTCACAAGGATCTTTCTCTCAAAGGCTTCGGAGGTGGTTTGCTCTCAAAGGACAAAAGCCGTGCACTAAGTCTGAGCAGCCGCCAAATTATGGTGTGGGTGTGGGCTATTTATAGCCTGGATGCAACCCGACATGGTATGTCTGAAATGACCCTGGGTCACTGAGTAACTGACACATGTCCGACGGTCGGATTTCAAACACACGCGACAGCTTGGCTTGGGCTACAAGCAAAGCTGACTCATCCAACTCTCGATAAGATTTGTTCTCATTGTCTTCGCTCAAAGACATAGTGTTGGGGATATAAGTATTTCATATGACCTGCCCAGGAGGGGCCGAGTTACTCAATGACGGTTCATGGGCCAAGCCCAGAAGCATGTTAAAGATGGCGGTTTAGATAAGGGCCCAAGACCTGAGGCGGCTTAAAGCATGTGAGTATCAACTGCCATATACGTGACTTGTGTTGTAAGGCATGTAACAAGAGTCACCAGGCTGGACATGATTGTATGAGCCGGCCGAGACTCCGTAGGCCGCAGGCGTCAACCCGTGTATATAAGGGGATGACCGAGCAGCAGCTTAGGGCAAGAAACAACAGATCGAGGGCTAGGCAAGTGCATCCGCACCCTAGCAATCGACACCCCAGCAATTCCACCTCAAACTGGATTAGGTTTTACCCTCACCGCAAGGGGCCGAACCAGCATAAACTCCCTGTGTCATTTGTCTCGTTTTCAACCCCTTTAAGATAACCATGTCGCTATGGCTCCGCAATCAAGTCCTTACCTTAGGACATCTACCGTGACAATTCCACGACAGTTGGCGCCTACTGTGGGGCCCGCGGCCTGTGGTTTTGAGTTCTTCAAGGGCAACTTTGAAGGGCTCAAGGGATACGCTGTGGGACGGATGACCAAGAGTCGTCGCGGCAAGCTCTAGATCGATGACGAAGGCTGGGGTCCCGAGGCCGGCTCAATTGAGCACGGGTACCGGGCCCCCTTTGGCGGAATTCACGTCTTCATCGCCAAGATTGACGAACCGGGCTCTGAGCTCGACACCTGCACCGACATCGTCCAGCCGGCTCAGCACGCGCGACCCGCCCGGATTCGGCCCGCTAGGAAGAGTGCCTTTGTTGGATACATCCAGGGCACTAGAAGCTTCGGATCTCATGAAGAGACGGCCGTTCTCTCCGACGACGAGTCATCCACAGGTGAAACTAACTCAATGTATCAGATGCAGAGCGGACGGTTTGGGGGCTCTTCCGACGGTGGCAGTATTCCGGACCTCTGTGAGCCGCCGAGCAGGGTGGTGATTTTCATGACTGGCACCCAGCCGGCTCTCAGATCAACAGTTTTCAGGGCCATAACACCCGGCACGACGGCAGCTACGGCAGGCGCAGACGGCTCAGCACGCCCGCCAACTCAAGTTTTGTCAGATCTTTTGGAGAATCAGGCGAATCTGATGGGGACACAGGTAACCCCAGAAAACCAGGAACTGCACAAGACAACTGTGGATAAGTTGCAACAAGAGATAGCGCAAGCTAAGGAAGACCTGGCAGTGGAGAACGCCAGGATGACTGAGGAACGAGCTGTTTTGGACGCCCGGGCCCAGCGGATTCAAGCGGAGGCTTACCGGCTCTTGGTGGGTCAGAACGCGGCTAATGAAGCCATGAGGAGAAAGCAACACAATCGTCTCCGCTTCGTTTATGAGCCAAGGAATCTTTTTAACACAGATGGAGCTGGGGGCAGTAGCCCGCCGGTGTTAAACCGGATGACAGAGGTACCCAGGACTGGTGGTCCGGTTCACCAGCGTACGACAGGTTCTCTGTATGCAGATCAAAATCGCCCAGCACCTTGTTACCCGGCGGCACCAGTGGGTCACTATTCCAACCCTCTAGATAAAATGATAGCAGCGGCATCAAGGCTGGCACGTTTGCCAGTTGAAGGTGAAACTCCGGTAGCGGTGGAAACCCGGAGGGCTCATGAACTGCTTCAGACAGTGCTATAGCAGCAACATGCTTATTCTTATAGTCGAGACCGGATTCATTCAACCCCCCATCCGAGTGGCAGCTACAGCAGGCATGTGGACTCGCCAGAGGTTTCAAGCACAGAGCGACGCCATAACTCACCTTGTGAACATAACCAGGCGCGGTATGACGCCAAAGCACATGACTTGGTGGATCAGGGCAGGATGCGCCGAGAGGCCGAGCTGGCGGCTCAGGCAGCCGATCTTCCGCCGGCGCCATATAACCCGACAACCTCAGTGGAGACAGGCAGGACGTCTACGGCTTGGGGAGTGCCATGCTTGACGGCGGCTATATAGAACGAGCGGTTGCCTAAGGATTTCAAGCGCCCTCATAAGGTGCCCAACTACACAGCGGATCAGCCCCCTGAGTCTTGGATAGAGAGTTACTAGATGGCGATGGAGATGCTGCACGTTAGCAAAGCCGCGTGTGCCAAGTATTTCACCATGATGTTGGAAGGTATAGCTCGTAACTAGCTGAAAGGATTACCCGTCAACTCCATCGGGTCATGGGCGGAGCTGAAGGCCAAGTTTATCAAGCACTTCAAGGATACATGCAAGCAGCCGATGACAATCGTGGATCTAGACTCTTGTGTCCAGAACGAGAGTGAGTCGACGACCAGTTGGGTGCGCCGGGTCTCAACCATTATGCACTCCTCAGATAAGATCAACGCTGAATCGGCGATATTAACGTTGGAGAAGAATTGCCGTTTTTCTCCACTCAAGCTGAAGCTAGGGCGGCTTAAGCGCCATTGTAGTGATATGGGGGAGCTTATGGCGGCTCTCTTCAAGTATGCCGACTCTGATAGTACCAAGGACCCCGAGTCTGAGGCTGAAAGACCGGGAAAGGGAAAAAGGGTAATGACCCGGGAGGACAACAGTATAACTTGACCAATCAACACAGTGGCAATAAACGCAAGGCTGATGCTTTCGTAGCTAATACGGGGGCACGGAATTCTAACCAACATCGCAAGGGGAAGACACCTCCAAGATACAACATTGATTAGGAGATGAATGAGCCGTGTCCGAAGCATGGGACGGACGAAAAACCGGCCACCCATGCGTGGAAAGACTGCATCATCATGAGGTCTTACACATAGTTTATCCAGAGCGGTTATGGACCAAACGACGGCTCATGATACGGTTTTCATGGTCTGGGTCATGGTGGTGGAGGCTCAAACTCCGGATTTCAGGGCCAAGGTGGTCAAGGCGGCAACAATCAGCAGAACAACCAAGGGATTCAGCAGCAGTCCGGTTATGAGATTAACCCGAAGCAGTTAAGCAATGGGCAGTACGACGTGTTCACCACGAGTCTGTGCAAACGGGACCAGAAGCTTCATGAGAGGGCGGTGAATGCTGTTGAGCTGGCAGTGCCCCGTTACTTACTATGGTCTCAGCAGCCCATTTTGTGGAGCCGCGAAGATCACCCACCCCGAGTTGATAATCCGGGTCAGCTGGCTCTAGTGGTGGCCCCTCAGGTCGGAGTATACAAGTTCACCAAGGTGCTCATGGATGGAGGTAGCAGCATCAATATCCTTTATTATAATACGTTCCATCGTATGGGATTAACTGACAAGAAGCTCAGGCCGTCGAACACTGTCTTTCATGGAGTTGTGCCTGGTAAGTCGGTGTACCCAGTTGGAAAAGTTGATCTGGAGGTAACCTTTGGAGATGAATATGATGCTAGGATAGAAGCTTTAACATTTGAAGTTGTGAGGATCCACAGCCCGTACCATGCTTTATTTGGAAGGCCGGCTTATGCTAAATTCATGGGAAGGCCATGTTATGTTTATTTGCAGCTCAAGATGCCGGGTCACAAGGGGAATATCACAGTGCATGGGAGCCGTACGATTGCTTTGGAATGTGAGGAGGGCGATGCGTCTTATGCAAAGTCGGTTTGTGCCACAAAGGAGCTCAAGTTTTACAAGGATAATGTTGACCCGGCAGATATGACGTCTTTAAAGAAGCCAACTATATAGCATGACCCTTTGCTGAATTTTAAGTCGGCAGATGATACCAAGCTAGTTGACTTCGTTCCTGGTGACTCATCTAAGCGGTTCAGTATCAGCGCTAATCTGGATCCAAAATAGGAAAGCGCGCTGATCGAGTTCATCCGTGAGAACCGGAACATCTTTGCATGGAAGCCTTTAGACATGCTGGGTGTACCGAGAGAACTCGCTGAGCACACTCTCAATATTGATCCGAAGTATAACCCGGTCAGACACTTTCTTTGCCGTTTTAATGAATAGAGACGGAAGGCCAGTGGTGAAGAGGTGGCCCGGCTCATGGCGGCTGGGTTCATTGTTGAAGTTTTTCATCTCGAGTGGTTGGCTAACCCGGTTTTGTTGCTTAAAAAGAATGGCACGTGGCGCATGTGTGTGGACTACACAGACTTAAACAAGGCTTGTCCAGCTGACCTGTTTGCCCTCCCCCGTATTGATCAGTTCATTGATGCTACGACGGGTTGTGAGCACTTGAGTTTTTTGGATGCATATTCTGGATATCACCAGGTCAAGATGGCAGTTAAGGACCAGGAGAAGACAGCTTTCATTACCATGTTTGGATACTTTTGCTATGTATCTATGCCTTTCGGGCTTAAGAGTGCCCAGGTGACTTACCAGCGGTGCATACAGAATTGCCTGCACGGTCAGATTGGGCGTAACGTTCATGCTTATGTGGATGACATTGTGGTCAAGTCCAGAAAGAAGGAGACCCTGATCGATGACTTGAAGGAAACGTTTGACAATCTCCGGGTGTACAAAATGATGCTTAACCCGGCCAAGTGTGTTTTTGGTGTTCCAGCAAGCAAGCTTTTGGGGTTTTTTGCTCTCTGAGCAGGGCATCGAGGCTAATACGGAAAAAATCAAGGCCATCACCTCCTTGGCAATGCCAAAGTGTGTCAATGATATCCATCGTGTGGCAGGCCGAATAGCAGCATTGAGCCGGTTCATAATCCGCTTAGGCGAGAAGGCTATCCCTCTATACCAGATGATGAAAAAGACAGATGATTTTGTCTGGAGTGAAGCTGCTGATGAAGTGTTCGAGGCACTCAAGAAACAATTAGTTGAGCCGCCGGTTCTCGCGACCCCCATTGACGAAGAACATTTGTTGTTATACGTTGCTGCAAATAGCAGGGCAGTCAGTGTGGCCATTGTGGTGGAAAGAAAAGAGGCTGGCAAGGAGCACCTGGTCCAAAGGCCAGTTTGCTATATCGACGAGGTGCTCATCGAGTCTAAACAGAGGTATCCACATTGGCAGAAGCTGGTTTACAGAGTCTTTATGGCAAGCCGGAAACTCAAGCAGTATTTCCTGGGCCATCCTATTACGGTGGTGAGTTTTTCTCCCTTGGGGGACATCATTCAAAATAGAGAAGCTACAGGACAGGTGGCCAAGTGGGCCATTGAGCTTGGGCCTCATGATTTAAAATATATGACTCGGACAACCATAAAATGGCAAGCACTGGTGGATTTTATCAATGACTGGACAGAACTACATACGCCTGAGGAAAAGCCGGATAATGCATATTGGACGATGCACTTTGATGGGTGTCGGTGTCAAAACCGGCGGATCTCCGGTAGGGGGTCCCGAACTGTGCGTCTAAGGTCGATGGTTACAGGAGACTGGGGACACGATGTTTACCCAGGTTCGGGCCCTCTCTATGGAGGTAATACCCTACTTCCTACTTGATTGATCTTGTTGAATATGAGTATTAAAAGAGTTGATCTACCACGAGATCGTTATGGCTAAACCCTAGATGCCTAGCATGTATGACTATGGTAATGAGTATATCCTTTCTGGACTACACCCTACGGTTTATATAGACACCGGGGGGATCTAGGGTTACATAGAGTTGGTTACATAAGAGGGAATCTTCATAGTTGGTCACCAAGCTTGCCTTCCATGCCAAGGAGAGTCCCATCCGGACACGAGTACGGTCATCGGCCTTCATGTCTTCACAGCCCATCAGTCCGGCCCATGGATAACAGGTCGGACGCCCAAGGACCCCTTAGTCCAGGACTCCCTCATTAGCCCCTGAACCTGGCTTCAATGACAAGGAGTCCGGCGCGCAGATTGTCTTCGGCATTGCAAGACGGGTTCCCTTCTTCCCGAACTCCAAGATAGTCTCCGGACGCGATGATAGTATACGGACCTATCACACACACCATGCACAACCGCAGAGAGAATATAATTTTACACGAGTCCAATCTGCTGACAAATTTTTGTAACATGACATCACGTCCAACTGGTCATAATTATGGACCGTTCTATGTCCGCCGCTCCACGTACCAAGACACGGTTGCTATCGGAACGTCTTGTCAAAGTAGAGATCGTGCCCCCATATTGTGGGGTTCTCATCAATGCGGGTATGGGTAACCCAACCATGCAGTTTACACAGGCGTTGGGAATAGGAGAGCTTTTTAGGGCGAGTGGGCAGGTGCTTGATATTCGCGGCATTTATAAGGGGATAAGGATTCTCTTTTTTCACTCACGCCCTTTTTCTCCCTCAGCCCTTCCGTCCTTGAGCTCCAGCGCCCAAGCTTTAGCTTTTTCTCGTTCAAGAAAGCACTCCAAACATGTCCGAATCCGGAGCTGGAGAGAAGTGGATGGCCTCGTCCGTTAAGAAGAAGGACATCAAGGAGCTCCAGGAGGCCGGATACTTAGCCAAGGAGATCGCTCACCGACTCCCGGTCAAAGGACAGATCGTCCCGACTCCAGAGCCCCATGAGAGTGTTGTGTTTGTCACACATTTTGTCCGCGGGCCGGGATTCCCTCTCCACCCGTTCGTCCGCGGACTGATGTTTTACTACGGGCTAGATTTCCATGACCTAGCCCCTAACTTCATTCTCAACATCACGGTGTTCATTATCGTGCGCGAGGTCTTTCTCCGCATCCCACCTCATTTTGGTCTATGGCTGAAGACCTTCAATGATACAGTTCAAAATGATACAGTTCCTAGGGATGAATCTACTTTATCAGAGATGAGACATTATGATATTTTCTAAAGGAATATTATCAGCATCAGCGCATGAAGAGATATCAAGTTTAGAAGGAAAAATGTAGTCGCTGAAGAAGAGGAAGATGAACGCCGATGAACTTCACGGGAACCCTAAAAGATCTAAGACAAAGGAACAAGAAGGACGTACCTGGATGGATGAGCGGCGGCGACGCACGGAAGAAGCCTAGCAGCGACAGGCGGAGGCTGTAGCTGTTGATGAAGACGAAGCAAGTAGATCGCGGTGCCGACGAAGCTCAGAAGCAGGAGGATCTCGAGGAAGAAGATGAAGCAGATGAAGCGAGGGGAGAATGGAAAGGGCTCCTGGCCCTATTTATAAGCAAAGTGGATAAGGGTCACACGCGAAAATCGCGGAGGTGAATAAACAGGAAAGTGATGATACATGCGCCTCGATTGTCAGGATCCTATTAATGCGAAAAGATTTGTTAGAATCTGGACAATTCAAAGGTAATCAACAGGTGACGTCATAGCGGGTTACTGTCATTTCCAAAACTGACGTCATGGTGGGTTACCATCATTTCAAAAGCTGATGTCATGGCGGGTTACAGTCTCTCGCAAGAAGATGAAGAAAGATTGACATGAACAAGTTCAAATCAACCTGGGGCCTAATGTTGGGGATATAAGTATTTCATATGACCCACCCAGGAGGGGCCGAGTTACTCAGTGACGGTTCATGGGCCAAGCCCAGAAGCATGTTAAAGATGGCGGTTTAGATAAGGGCCCAAGGCCTGAGACGGCTTAATGCCTGTGAGTATCAATCGCTATATACATGACTTGTGTTTTAAGGCATGCAACAAGAGTCACCAGGCTGGACACGATTGTACGAGCCGGCCGGGACTCCGTAGGCTGCAGGGCGTCAACTCGTGTATATAAGGGGATGAACCGACAACGGCTTAGGGCAAGAAACAATAGATCGAGGGCTAGGCAAGCGCATCCGCACCCTAACAACCGACACCCCAGCAATTCCACCTCAAACTGGATTAGGTTTTACCCTCGCCCAAGGGGCCAAACCAGTATAAACTCCCTGTGTCCTTTGTCTCGTTTATAACCCCTTTAAGCTAACCACGTCGCTATGGCTCCGTAATCAAGTCCTTACCTTAGGAGATCTGCCATGACAATTCCACGACACATAGAGTTTTGGTTCAGCATCACATTAGTCATCTGACTTCCTTCACTTGGACCCCACTTAACAGTATGGTGGTTTCTATGACTCAAGAAAAAAGAAAAGGAACTACGAAAGAATCTATGTCTTCACACTCCGTAGTCTTCAAGTGAATGTCTTCACAGGTCATTATCTTCAAGTGAATGTCTTCCCGAAGCACCATTTTCTTCAATGTCTTCATACATTTTTAGGGGTCATCTCTGGTAGGTAAACTGAATAATTGCAAAACCAACTAGGGGTGGCACTAGATGCACTTACAATCTCCCCCTTTTTTGTGATTGATGACAAACTGGTTGAAGTTTTCAACGGGGATAAAAATATGTGAAAGTTAGAGAATGCGATCATTGGCTTCATGAAATTGAGAAGGCTCCCCCGGAAGATGTGAATACAAGTAATTTGCCTTTGAATGAAAATGCACGTGGCAGGTTTTGCTTTGTGGAGATCTCCCTCAATCTTATGAAGACAATTCATGATGCATACAAAGATGTACTGAAGATAATGATATGCATAATGAGAAATGGGAGTCTGCTGAATGATTTCATGCGCATAAGATAGATATTCAGCAATGCAGTAGAAACAACAGAAAATGTTGCAGACGACCATCAAGTTTAAGTGTTACAACTCAAGAGCCAAATAGTGTCAAACAAGAGTTGTAAGAACTAGGCAAAATATGAGCACCCTGTCACATCCCCAGCTTCTGGTAATGCACTAGGTTAGCCTCATGTGTGCATCATGTTTAATCTTGAAAGAAACTTGAAATGGGGATTGCCTAAGCCCTAGCAGTAAAGCAACTCAACTAGGGTCAAGAATAAAGTCTTTTCCAATGACCCCAAATCCCTTCATCAATGTTTGATAATTTTGGAAAGGCATTGAGACCAAACCAAAAATAGTGAGCATTTTTGTGGAATATTTTGGGCTTTGAATCAAATCAATAAGTATTTAAATTGGGGCATATAAATATTTTTAATACCTTTAAATGCTCAAATAATTCTGAAAATAGTTGAGGGTCTCTGTAATAATTTATTTAATGCCCACAATTATTTTTAGGATTTATTAAAATGATTTGGGCTATAAACTAAATCAAAACATAATAGAATAATTAGAAAAACAGAAACAGAAATTAAAACAGAGAGAGAAGGAACTACCTGGACCACTTACCTGAGGCGGCCCAGCTCCTGTTTAGGACCAGCCCACCAGGGGCAAGGTTGTCTTCAACCTTGCGCCTACTGGCAGCCAGCGCCGAGCGCCACCTCCTGCTTCGCGCTGTCGACATCCCCTGCGCCCTCGTGTGGTGCTCTGGAGCTGGATTGGACGCCCAGAACCCCCTGCACCTCTCCCTCTCTCCCCCGAACGTTCTCCCCTCCTCTGTCTCCCTCGCACGCACCCACACGAGCGGGCTCTTCGCCGTCGCTCGCCACCACCATGGCCACAGCCCTTCCCACACCCCCGCAATGTGACCACGAGCTCCGCCACGAATCCGTGGACCTACACGCCCACGCACGCTAGCTCGGGAGCCTCATGGCGTCGTCCCCGACCTCACGTTCAACCTCCGGCCGTCGACGACCTCACCGACGAATTCGCGGCAACCAGCATGCCCTCGAGCCCACTGACCGTCCCTGCAGCTTCGTTGTGAGCTCCTGCACCGAAACCCCTTCTTCCCCGCTTCTTTTTCGTGCCGTAGCCGTCGCCCCCTTCCTCACCGTCGTCGGCCGCCGCCGAGCTTGTCGCCGTCGTAGCCACAGACGCGCAAGCTCGAGAACGAGCACGTCACCATGCTCACCGAGCTCCCAGGAGCCGAACGCACCACTTAGCTCACCGCCCCGTGCCTTGTAGCACCCTTTCCGTCGACGTCCGAACTCCGGCGCCGCCCCGCTCGCCGGTGCAGTCGATTCCGGCCACCCCGCGACCTCCCGAGCAGCCAGCTGGATGCGGACGTGTGCGGGCTGTCTGCTGGTGGCACTCGCGCGCCTTCCCGCCGTCTGTAGCGCGAGCCCGAGCAACTCCGGCGAGCTTCCGCCGCAGTTTTGGTCGCCGCCGGCCGAACTCCGGTGACCGCTGACGTAGCACTTAGTTAGGAACTAATGACCATTAGGTAAACCCCACACAGCCACTGACTGCGGGCCCCACTTCGTGGTCAAACCCAGTCAGCGTTGGTTTTGACCGGGTTTAGACCATGTGACATTGACAGGTGGGCCCAGTGCCCTGCTAATTTAGGTTAGTGCTAATTTGTAATTAGTTAACCCTGTGACTCACTGACATATGGGCCCAGCCCGGCTAATTAAACTAGGTTAGATTTAAATAAGCTAGTTTAGTTAGTTGTGTCACTGACCAGTGGGCCCCACTGGTCAGGTTTGACCTGGACCAGCCCTGTTGACTTGCTGACGTCATGATGACGCAGTGCTGACGCAGTAACTATTTTCTGTAATTTAAAATAAATCAGAAATGATTTATTTATTTCAGAAAATAGCCAAAACTTCTAAAAATCATATAAAATCAACCGTAGCTCAGATGAAAATAATTTATATATGAAAATTGATCAGAAAAATCCAAGGAATCTGTTTATGGCATTTTCATGCATGTTAGAACAACTTATGGTTGCTGTTTAGGACAATTTTAATAAATGGCATTTAAATACTCACATATGAAGTTTGAATTTGAACCTTTGGTTCAAATCAACTTCATTTAATTGTGTTGCTAGTTGCATTAGCTCAATAAACAGCATATTGCCATGTCATGATCATGCATCATATTGTCGCATTGCATTGATTGTGTTCTTTATCTGTTGTCGGTTTTGTCCCCTCTCAGTAGACGACGTTCCGACGATGTGATCGATGACACCGATGAAGACTCATTGTTATCTTCAGAAGTGCCAGGCAAGCAAAACCCCATTGAGCATTCCGATACAATCCCACTCTCTCGCTCTTGCTCTCCTTTACTGCATTAGGACAACAACGCTTCAACTGTTACCTGCTGCGGTAGTTGAACCCCTTTCCACTGCATGACCCGTCATTGCCACAGTAAATAGTTGAAACCCACTAGTATGAGTAGGAGTTGTTTGAGCCATGTTGTGCCTACTCATTCATGCTTTCTGGTTATGCCTGCTATTGCTTAGAGTTGTGTCAGGTCTGATTCATCGGGGATGAATTGGAATGTGGTGAACATGTCCTACTGTTGAGAGCTAAGTGTGTGAACACGATTTGGTAAAGGTAGCGATGAGAGGCCATGTAGGAGTACATGGTGGGTTGTCTCATTGCAGCCGTCCTCAGGAACTGAGTTCTGTGTTGGTTGGTCCATGAAACAGCTACTACCACACATTGGGATCCTTAATTGACTCTCTCGACTTATTAATCAACATGATCTCTGTCCAGGAGTTGCAACTAGTTTCTGGTGTTTGTAGTTTACTGGAGGTCGTGCGCAGCCCTCACCCTCGGGGTGGGCTGTGACGCGGCAGGTACGTGGCACGGTGTACCGATTGCCCGTTTGGTGATGCGGGAACCCTGTACACATCGTTTGGGGCCGTGAGCGACACCCCGGCCGGATCTCCCCATGGATGGAACCCAAATAGGCGATAAACCTGGAAGAGAGACTTGTGTGGTTAGTCAGGTCGTGGCCGACACCCTCGCTGGGCCTCCGCTTGAAGGTTGCCGAGTACATGTCGTGTAAACGGCGGTAAGTGGTGAGAGCGTGTGTGAAGAAGTACACCCCTGCAGGGTTAAATATAAACTATTCGAATAGCCGTGTCCGCGGTAATGGACTTCTGGGTTACCTACTACATTTCATAGACAAGTGAAAGTGGATACTCTAAAACGCGCAAGATAAGCGTGAGTGCTATGGATGGCCTTCTCGTAGGGAGACGGGAGCGGATCCATAGTGGTGTATTGATTGGTGAATATGTGGACTCGTGTGCGTCACCTCAAAAGAGTTACTTGCAGTCGTAGTTTAGGATAGCCACTGAGTCAAAGCTGGCTTGCTGCAGTCAAACTCCACCACCCCTTTGTTGATACTGATGCATATGTAGATAGATCTGATGTAAGTCTTGCTGAGTACCTTTGTACTCACGTTTGCTTAATTTATGTTTTGCAGAGAGACTTCAGTCTCGCTAGTGGTTCCGCGTGGACTTCGACGTTTAGCTTGTTACCTCAGCTACGATCTTGTACCCTTGGGAGGGTCTTGTAGATAGTCAGACTTCTTAGTCTTTTCCATTTGTAGATGTCTGTACTCAGACATGTAATGCTTCCGTTGCCTGTATGCTCTGTATGTTGGGTCATGTGACCTCTGATTGTAATAAATGCTATGATGGCTCTTCTGGGCCTTTATCTATATGAGTTGTTGAGTTATGTTGTGATGCCATGTTGTACATCACATACTTGCATGTTATGCGTACGTGTAATGTGTATTGCTATGTGTGGGATCCGACACCTAGTTGTTTACCTTTGGTAGCCTATCTTACAGGGAAATGTCTCCTAGTGCTTCCACTGAGCCTTGGTAGTTTGCTACTGCTCCGGAACACTTAGGCTGGCCGGCATGTGTCCTTCTTCGTTCCTGTGTCTGTCCCTTAGGGGAAATGTCATGCGTTGTTCCTTTAAGTCCTTGTAGCTTGCTACGACTTGGGTTCATACGTTGATGACCGACACGTTCGTTGCTGGGTCACGTATGCCTGTCTCTGTAATTTAGTGCCACTTTTGGTTTATAACTGGTCATGTCGGCCCGGGTTCTCTGTCATATGGATGCTAGCGACACTATCATATACGTGTGCCAAAATGCGCAAACGGTCCCGGGCCAGGTAAGGTGGCACCCGTGGAATACCGTGCGTGAGGCCGCAAAGTGATATGGTGTGTTACAGGCTAGACCTGTGTGACTTAGGATCGGGGTCCTGACAGCTTTGGTATCAGAGCCTGATTGCCTGTAGGATTAGCAAGCCCAACTGGTCGAAGTTGTGTCTAGAAACTCTGTAGTTATATAAGGGAATTGATTGTGGAAGGGAACGTAAGGCTCTTTTTACTCCTTTACCTTATGACCTTCTGATCTGAGTCACCTTCTTCTATTCCACGGGGATTAAGAACTAGGCTTTCTCTTATGTCTACCAGGATCACGTTATTGTGGATTCAACCCTCAGTTCAGTTTCTACTACTTCGGTTTGTTCAACTGTTGGTCACAGAACCTTGAAATTATGATGTTAGGTGGATATGATACTCTTTTGCTTGGATCTCAAAGTATTTTCGAGCAATTACAATCGTTATGCTGTCCGAGTCATCCCATGTTTCTAAATAGTCTGATGCACTTGCAAATCATTCCTACCTGTTCTTAATGTCCTTTTAGACCAGATTAATCACACTAGTCAGTGTGTTGAGGTACTCTGTTACCTCGACAAATATGTTGGAATTATTACTATAACCCTAGGTGTCTTAGAGGATCACCAAGTAATCTAGCAATGCTTTATATTCTCAGTGTGATGATTCTAGCCATTATTCTCGAAAGCATCCCGTGATGCCATTTAGTTAGTAGGCATTATATTCCTGGGTTCTCGAACCCGAGCTTCACCCTACTTACTTCATGTTGATAGTATTTGCTCGTTCCTTTAGGATATTAGTAACCTTGTGATAGTCCTCGAGGTCCGTGGTTATCGTTCTTCCAATATCATGAACCATCCTTGGCAGAAGTTCTCCCGAACCAAAAGATCACAACCAGAGTGCTCTTGAGTAGTACTCCATTCATATTGTGACTCTGCCAGTCCTAACTTTCTGCATGGGTTATCCGGAAGAAATATGTGGAACTCGTTCGACATACTAACCTATGCATCCACAACTCAGAAGTTATATGTTCCTTGAGTTGTCTCCTTTTAGTTGTATTATGACCCTCGTCTATCAATTGATAGTCAGGAGTAGTTGTGCACTCGTGTTCATCGAAGCCTTTTACTCTTGTGATCCGTCAATTCATTCTATCTCGGAATGACTAGGAGAAACAAACTCCAGTACCCTATCCATATCCCGGATTGGGTCAAAGAAGTTGTACTTCGCAGATGAAGAATGCTAATGCAGCTTCTAAACTGTTCTATCCTGGAGTATTACCATCTTTATGTCAAGAATGTCGTGAGAATTGCATTATCTCTTATGAATTCTTGATGTAGTAATATTTCTTGCCATTACTGTTCATCCCTCGGTTTCCATGTTATTGTAACCGGAATGTTGACAAGTGAATCGTGATGTGTGAAATTAATACTCCTAGCAACTTCGTTGCTTGGTAGCTAAAGGACAGCAATCTCATTCTTAGCGTGTTGACTATTGAATCACCATTCTAAGATTGATCGTGTTACCTAGTCCATCTTACGTGGTGCACTCTCCGATCAATGAGTTAGGATTGTGTCAATCCCTCGCTCATTTGATCATATCGTCTTGCTCTGAAAAGCCAGATTGTTCTCGAGCTTAGTAACATAGCGGTGGTTCGTAATTTTTCGAATATCTTCTCGGAAGTATTACCAGGATGTCACCTGACCGCTATGTTGAGTTCGTGATCGAGTTGGTTCCTTATAACCCACCACTTCTCCAAGAATATGTGTTGGATACCATGAACTGGTTGGTTAAGCTAAAACAATAACTTGGAGAGTTGGAAGATAAAAGCTTGCCTGACTTAGTTCCTTCCAAGGGATATCTTTTGTGTGTGTGTTGAAGAAAGATGATATCTTGATCGATTGATCCTCGTGATCAATTGTTGGATCTATTGTCTTACTAAAACTTTGATTTGAGTGTGGGCTATCATCAAATCAAATCAGAACCAATGATGTTCTTAATGTTGTCTTACTCGTGGTTGATCCCTCGAGCATACACCATTACATCTATTGGTCTGACCAATACTATCACTTGTTCACATAATTATGGAATTCCATCTCCATGGAAACCTGGATGAATTGTTGTTGAGCCCATCAGCAACACTGCTACCTTCTCCATGATTTGTAGGACATTAAGCTAGTGTTGGAAACTTTGTAAACATTGCCTTCGTGTCCCGTTCATGAAGTATATGTTGGATGAGAGAAGAAACTTTCCCTAATTCATGTGTAGTTTATGTAAGTTGCCACCGTGAGTTTGAAAAAGTTGTTTTGGCTTCCTATGGATTCATCTCAAGTCAGTCATGCATACGTGCGAAGTATTCTGTGGTTTGGAGACTTGCAACCTTCACTCGATATGTATTCCTAGCACCCCAAGCCACTGATTGAATTGTTCAAGGAGAAAAGTTCCATCATAAGAGCTAATCATATGACTTATGTAAGGACTTCGATATCCTAGACAATGGTTCCCAACTAGAACTTGGTAGTGTTTTATCATAAGACTGCTATGTGGTCATGCTTGTCTTGGACAACGTGTTCACAGGTTTGTAGCAGAACTAGCTCATGTTTTGGAGCTTGCTATCGTAGTTCATTCCCGAGAATCTCGCAACGTCGTCTCATCGAATTGTGTTGCAAACTTTCAATTTTCCTTCTAAACTCGGTGAGTCTGGAATATCCTGACACCAACCAGAACTGAATCTCAGGCAGATATGATGGTTGGAGCATTTCCCAAGAACTATAATATTGGTCTCTCGATTACCGGTAAAGTAGATGTCGTGGCCAACACACCTAGCCGGAAGACCTATTGTTGTAGTATCTTGATTGAAGAAATTGGCCACCTCCCCATAAGAACTTCGTAGGACTTACTTCCTAGTTGTTCCTTATGGATTCTTGTGCTTCCGAAGTCCGACCTTTACTTGATGGCCATGTTGATGCTTTTAAGCATTGACCGTGGTACCTAGTACATCAAGGAGAACATTAGAAGCGGAGTGCTAAATGTCTCTCGGTCGATCATCCAGATTTTTGCTTCCTTGGCTCTGCTAAGGTAGAATTTGAGAAGGTGTTATCCTCCTTTGCATCTGCATCATCCACCACTATTCATCATGGTAGTATGTTGTGTTGCCAGGATCCTTGACACGGATATTGGTAAAACCTTGATGATTATGGGAATGCTCAAGTTCTTGAGGGCACGCACAAACACTAGGTGTTATCCTCGACACTAACCGGGATTGCTCCCAGTGTTCTTGGTTATGTTGTAACCTCTCAAAGAGAAATTTACTCTCTACTGTTGGGTTTCTTCCCAGTTACTAGAATCATTCCCCGCATTTGCATTTTGTTCCCAACTTGCACCGCCAATGTGCCAATTCTCCATGGGTTACCATTCTCAATCACTGCTGTTCAGGATCATCCTCAAAAGTGGACTTACCATGGGTCCCATCCATTTCCGATGATAACCAAAATTATCCCTTGTGTTGTCTTTAACAAGGTAGTCCACATCATCCATTCTGGCCGAGTATGTCATTCCTTTGGACTCCGTCAAACGATCGATTATGTTTGCCTTAGGCTGGTATAGGGAATTTCAATGTTCTCTATATCAAAAGTAATTCTTTTTGCCACTTAAGGGAATAACTCTACGAGTCACCCACTCTAAGGTGCCCCGTCTGGTGGTATCAATCACCATCTTCTTAGGTGTGGAATTATTGCCACTAGGTGAATCTTCATCGTTTGTTTCACTCCGTCCCTTTGGATGTGTGTTCCGTGTCTCAGCTCAAGAGATGTCTCAACGTCTCACTCCATGAGTTGATCTTGAGTTGCTCGATCTTTCAGAAGATCAATTTTGTAGAGTTTCTATCATCGTCACCGTTTGGACAAAGATCTCGATAGCGAGGAAGCCAGGATCAACATGAGGCAAGCAATCAACACCTATATGGAGGACACTGGATCATGAAGTTTGTGTTAGTTAGTGTCCCCTTTGATTTCTTATCTCACGTCCTGAATCTCGGGACGAGATTCTTGTTTAGTAGGGGTGAGTTGTCACATCCCTAGCTTCTGGTAATGCACTAGGTTAGCCTCATGTGTGCATCATGTTTAATCTTGAAAGAAACTTGAAATGGGGATTGCCTAAACCCTAGCAGTAAAGCAACTCAACTAGGGTCAAGAATAAAATCTTTTCCAATGACCCAAAATCCCTTCATCAATGTTTGATAATTTTGGAAAGGCATTGAGACCAAACCAAAAATAGTGAGCATTTTTGTGGAATATTTTGGGCTTTGAATTAAATCAATAAGTATTTAAATTGGGGCATATAAATATTTTTAATACCTTTAAATGCTCAAATAATTCTGAAAATAGTTGAGGGTCTCTGTAATAATTTATTTAATGCCCACAATTATTTTTAGGATTTATTAAAATGATTTGGGCTATAAACTAAATCAAAACATAATAGAATAATTAGAAAAACAGAAACAGAAATTAAAACAGAGAGAGAAGGAACTACCTGGACCACTTACCTGAGGCGGCCCAGCTCCTGTTTAGGCCCAGCCCACCAGGGGCAAGGTTGTCTTCAACCTTGCGCCTACTGGCAGCCAGCGCCGAGCGCCACCTCCTGCTTCGCGCTGTCGACGTCCCCTGCGCCCTCGTGTGGTGCTCTGGAGCTGGACTGGACGCCCAGAACCCCCTGCACCTCTCCCTCTCTCCCCCGAACGTTCTCCCCTCCTCTGTCTCCCTCGCACGCACCCACCCGAGCGGGCTCGTCGCCGTCGCTCGCCACCACCGTGGCCACAACCCTTCCCACACCCCCGCAACATGACCACGAGCTCCGCCACGAACCCGTGGACCTACACGCCCACGCACGCAAGCTCGGGAGCCTCATGGCGTCGTCCCCGACCTCACGTTTAACCTCCGGCCGCCGACGACCTCACCGACGAATTCGCGGCAACCAGCATGCCCTCGAGCCCACTGACCGTCCCTGCAGCTTCGTTGTGAGCTCCTGCACCGAAACCCCTTCTCCCCGCTTCTTTTTCGTGCCGTAGCCGTCGCCCCCTTCCTCACCGTCGCCGTCCGCCGCCGAGCTTGTCCCCGTCGTAGCCACAGAAGCGCAAGCTCGAAAACGAGCACGTCACCATGCTCACCGAGCTCCCAGGAGCCGAACGCACCACTTAGCTCACCGCCCCGTGCCTTGTAGCACCCTTTCCGTCGACGTCCGAACTCCGGCGCCGCCCCGCTCGCCGGTGCGGTCGATTCCGGCCACCCCGCGACCTCCCGAGCAGCCAGCTGGATGCGGACGTGTGCGGGCTATCTCATGGTGGCACTCGCGCGCCCTCCCGCCGTCTGTAGCGCGAGCCCGAGAAACTCCGGCGAGCTTCCGCCGCATTTTTGGTCGCCGCCGGCCGAACTCCGGTGACCGCTGACGTAGCACTTAGTTAGGAACTAATGACCATTAGTTAAACCCCACACAGACACTTACTGCGGGCCCCACTTCGTGGTCAAACCCAGTCAGCGTTGGTTTTGACCGGGTTTAGACCATGTGACATTGACAGGTGGGCCCAGTGCCCTGCTAATTTAGGTTAGTGCTAATTTGTAATTAGTTAACCCTGTGACTCACTGACATATGGGCCCCGCCCGGCTAATTAAACTAGGTTAGATTTAAATAAGCTAGTTTAGTTAGTTGTGTCACTGACCAGTGGGCCCCACTGGTCAGGTTTGACCTGGACCAGCCCTGTTGACTTGCTGACGTCATGATGACGCAGTGCTGACGCAGTAACTATTTTCTGTAATTTAAAATAAATCAGAAATGATTTATTTATTTCAGAAAATACCCAAAACTTCTAAAAATCATATAAAATCAACCGTAGCTCAGATGAAAATAGTTTATATATGAAAATTGATCAGAAAAATCCAAGGAATCTGTTTATGGCATTTTCATGCATGTTAGAACAACTTATGGTTGCTGTTTAGGACAATTTGAATAAATGGCATTTAAATACTCACATATGAAGTTTGAATTTGAACCTTTGGTTCAAATCAACTTCATTTAATTGTGTTGCTAGTTGCATTAGCTCAATAAACAGCATATTGCCATGTCATGATCATGCATCATATTGTCGCATTGCATTGATTGTGTTCTTTATCTGTTGTCGGTTTTGTCCCCTCTCAGTAGACGACGTTCCGACGATGTGATCGATGACACCGATGAAGACTCATTGTTATCTTCAGAAGTGCCAGGCAAGCAAAACCCCATTGAGCATTCCGATACAATCCCACTCTCTCGCTCTTGCTCTCCTTTACTGCATTAGGACAACAACGCTTCAACTGTTACCTGCTGCGGTAGTTGAACCCCTTTCCACTGCATGACCCGTCATTGCCACAGTAAATAGTTGAAACCCACTAGTATGAGTAGGAGTTGTTTGAGCCATGTTGTGCCTACTCATTCATGCTTTCTGGTTATGCCTGCTATTGCTTAGAGTTGTGTCAGGTCTGATTCATCGGGGATGAATTGGAATGTGGTGAACATGTCCTACTGTTGAGAGCTAAGTGTGTGAACACGATTTGGTAAAGGTAGCGATGAGAGGCCATGTAGGAGTAAATGGTGGGTTGTCTCATTGCAGCCGTCCTCAGGAACTGAGTTCTGTGTTGGTTGGTCCATGAAACAGCTACTACCACACATTGGGATCCTTAATTGACTCTCTCGACTTATTAATCAACATGATCTCTGTCCAGGAGTTGCAACTAGTTTCTGGTGTTTGTAGTTTACTGGAGGTCGTGCGCAGCGCTCACCCTCGGGGTGGGCTGTGACGCGGCAGGTACGTGGCACGGTGTACCGATTGCCCGTTTGGTGATGCGGGAACCCTGTACACATCGTTTGGGGCCGTGAGCGACACCCCGGCCGGATCTCCCCACGGATGGAACCCAAATAGGCGATAAACCTGGAAGAGAGACTTGTGTGGTTAGTCAGGTCGTGGCCGACACCCTCGCTGGGCCTCCGCTTGAAGGTTGCCGAGTACATGTCGTGTAAACGGCGGTAAGTGGTGAGAGCGTGTGTGAAGAAGTACACCCCTGCAGGGTTAAATATAAACTATTCGAATAGTCGTGTCCGCGGTAATGGACTTCTGGGTTACCTACTACAGTTCATAGACAAGTGAAAGTGGATACTCTAAAACGCGCAAGATAAGCGTGAGTGCTATGGATGGCCTTCTCGTAGGGAGACGGGAGCGGATCCATAGTGGTGTATTGATTGGTGAATATGTGGACTCGTGTGCGCCACCTCAAAAGAGTTACTTGCAGTCGTAGTTTAGGATAGCCACTGAGTCAAAGCTGGCTTGCTGCAGTCAAACTCCACCACCCCTTTGTTGATACTGATGCATATGTAGATAGATCTGATGTAAGTCTTGCTGAGTACCTTTGTACTCACGTTTGCTTAATTTATGTTTTGCAGAGAGACTTCAGTCTCGCTAGTGGTTCCGCGTGGACTTCGACGTTTAGCTTGTTACCTCAGCTACGATCTTGTACCCTTGGGAGGGTCTTGTAGATAGTCAGACTTCTTAGTCTTTTCCATTTGTAGATGTCTGTACTCAGACATGTAATGCTTCCGTTGCCTGTATGCTCTGTATGTTGGGTCATGTGACCTCTGATTGTAACAAATGCTATGATGGCTCTTCTGGGCCTTTATCTATATGAGTTGTTGAGTTATGTTGTGATGCCATGTTGTACATCACATACTTGCATGTTATGCGTACGTGTAATGTGTATTGCTATGTGTGGGATCCGACACCTAGTTGTTTACCTTTGGTAGCCTATCTTACAGGGAAATGTCTCCTAGTGCTTCCACTGAGCCTTGGTAGTTTGCTACTGCTCCGGAACACTTAGGCTGGCCGACATGTGTCCTTCTTCGTTCCTGTGTCTGTCCCTTAGGGGAAATGTCACGCGTTGTTCTTTAAGTCCTTGTAGCTTGCTACGACTTGGGTTCATACGTTGATGACCGACTGAAAGCACATTTGCTCCCTGGGTGGTTTTGGTAATTAATGACAACATACTTTGTGGTTGGACTAATGCTTTTATCAAGTATGTTTCAGGAAATTCAATCACATTGGCATGGCAAAATGACTGAAGAAGTGGACCCCTTAAAATGCTAAGGCAAGCATTGGCAAAAGCTCAAGACTCCATTTTTGGTTTAGTGATCCAAGATCACATTGAGTCCATAGGAAAAGCCAATACTATTAAAAGGGGATGAGGTTGTGTTGATGATCTGGTTGCTCAAGTGCTTAGTGATATATCTCCTTCAACTATCAGCAACTTTCACTACCAAACACACTCATAAGTAATCTCGGACAAACCGATTTTCCAAACTCAGTCCCACCGAGATGAACCACCTCAGCCATAAGCCAAACCCTAGAAAAATCGGTCATTCCGAGTTTGAGTTCGGTCTCACCGAAATATGGGCTGCCAAGCTTCTGTAACCGTTTGTCATCAAGTCGGTCTCACCGAGTTGATAGAATCGGTCTTACTGAAATTGGCATGTTCCTGTCTTTTCTCAAATCGATCTAACCAAGTTTTCTTTCTTGGTCCCACCGAAAACCCCAACTTTCATATTATTTACACTTTCGGTCTCACCGAGATGGTATTTTCGGTCCCACCGAAAACCCCAACGTTCACTATATTTGAACTTTCGGTCTGACCGAGTTTCCACTTCGGTCTCACCGAGATTGCTCAATTATGTGTGTAACGGTTGGATTTTGTGTGGAGGCTATATATACCCCTCCACCCCCTCTTCATTCATGGAGAGAGCCATCAGAAAGTACTACCACTCCTACCTTACACTTTCTGAGAAGAGAACTACCTACCCTTGTGTTGAGATCAAGTTGCTCCATTCCTACCATATGAAACTTGATTTCTAACCCTCCCAAGTTGCTTTCCACTCAATCCTTTCTTCCACCATAGCCATATCAGTGAGGAGAGTTGAGTGTTGGGGAGATTATCATTTGAAGCTCAAGAGCAAGGAGTTCATCATCATCTACAACATCTATTACCTTTTGGAGGGTGGTGCCTCCTAGATTGGTTAGGTGTCGCTTGGGAGCCTCCGTCATCGAGATGTGGAGTTGAACCAAGAAGTTTGTAAGGGCAAGGAGATCGCCTACTTCGTGAAGATCTACCCCGAGTAAGGCTAGCCCTCCGTGGGCATAGGCCATGATGGAATAGACAAGGTTGCTTCTTCGTGGACCCTTCGTGGGTGGAGCCCTCCGTGGACTCGCGCAGCCGTTACCCTCCGTGGGTTGAAGTCTCCATCAACGTGGATGTACGATAGCACCACCTATCGGAACCACGGGAAAAATCATTGCGTCTCCAAATTGTGTTTGATCTTCTCCACTTCTCTTTACTACTTGTGCAATTTACTTTCCGCTGCCCATACTCTAGAATTGCATGTGTAGTGTGCTACTTGACTTGTGTGTTTTGCAAAATCTGTCAAAATCTGTCCTTGATAAAAGAAAGAATTTTTATCTTGTCGAGTATTCTAATCACCCCCCCCCCCTCTAGACACTCTCACCTTCTTCGATCCCTCAATTGGTATCAGAGCTTTGGTCTCCATTGCTTTGGTTTACACACCATTGGAGGAAGATGGACGTGTCTACGTTTGGGAGTGTTAGCCATAGAGTGCCTATTCTTAATGGAGAGTCATATAACTCATGGAGGTTTGAAATGCTTAGTATCTTTAAGAAGTACAATTTGTGCAAATATGTTGAGACCCCCTATGTGCCTCCTTTTGACCCCTTGCACCCTACCATGGATGAAGAGCTTGATTTGCTTCGTAACCTTAGGACTGTAAATCTTATCATTAGAGGGTTACCCGATGACTTGCTTAAGCTCGTTACAAACTTTGAGTGCGCCTATGCTATGTGGAAGTTCTTGGAAGAACTTTATCCGGACTACTCTTTGAGAAGTCTTCATAAAATTCTATACAAGACTATTGAATTTGATAAGATGCACCCCAATGATCCCAACTTTGATAAATGCTTCTTTGAGCTTCGTAATATTATGAAAAAGAAGGGTGATCCCGCTCTTATCAATGTTTTAATTAGAAATGCTCTTGCATTGCATTCTGAAGATTATAGTCACATTGACAAAACTAATGCAAGTACTTATCAAATTGACCTAGGTGTTGATGATGAACAATCTATGGGTCAATATGATGATGAGCATGAGCATGATGATGATTACTCCGATTCGGACACCAAGCTAGACAAGGTCATGAAGAGTCTCAACCTCATGGCAAACCTGAGAGACTACATGTCCGGCGGAAAAGAGTGGATTCTTGATAGTGGATGCACCGACCACATGACCGGAGACAAAGACATGTTTCGAGAGCTTGCAAAGAACGATGGTCCACGCAAGTATGTGACTTTTGGAGACAACTCCAAGGGTAAGGTACTTGGCCTTGGTAAGGTGGCCATATCTCATGATAGCTCTATTCAAAATGTCATGCTTGTAGAATCTCTTGGATACAATTTACTTTCCGTGTCTAGATTAGCTAACTTTGGATTCAATGTGCTATTCACCAAAGTAGATTGCCAAGTCTTTCGTCGTGACAATCAAAACATGGCATTTACCGGTATCCGTAGAGGTGATCTATATATTGTTGATTTCACTAAGAAAGCCCAACTAGAGCTTGTTTCATTGCTAAATCCGCTAAAGGTTGGTTATGGCATAGAAGGCTTGGACATGTTGGTATGCGTAATCTAGACAAGCTGATCAAAGGTGATCATATTCTTGGTGTTAAAGATGTTTTCTTTGACAAAGATAGACTTTGTAGTGCTTGTCAAGCAGGAAAACAAGTTGGTGGAAGTCATCCCGTGAAAAACATCATGACCACAAGGAGACCGCTTGAGCTTCTTCATATGGATCTCTTCGGTCCCAATGCTTACAAAAGCCTTGGTGGTAACTCCTTTGGTCTAGTTATAGTTGATGATTATTCCAGATTCACGTGGGTATTTTTCCTTGATGACAAATCGCAGGTTCAGAGAATCTTCAAAACCTTTGCCAGAAAGGCCCAAAATCAATTCGAGGTGAAGATCAAGAAAGTTCGGAGTGACAATGGAACGGAGTTCAAGAACGCCAATGTAGACTCCTTTCTCGATGAGGAAGGGATTCTACATGAGTTCTCGGCTACGTACACTCCTCAACAAAATGGAGTTGTTGAGAGGAAGAACCGAACGCTCATAGAGATGGCGAGAACGATGCTTGATGAATACAAGACACCGAAGCATTTTTGGGGAGAAGCAGTCGAGACAGCTTGTCATGCTATCAACAGGCTTTATCTTCATAAGCTCCTCGGCAAGACATCATACGAGCTCCTCACCGGTAACAAACCCCAAGTGGGATACTTTCGTGTCTTTGGTTCAAAATGCTATATCCTTGATAAGCATCGTTGTTCTAAATTTGCTCCTAAATCTCATGAAGGCTTTCTCCTTGGTTATGGATCAAACTCCCACACCTACCGTGTCTACAATAATTTCACCCGAAAGGTTGAAGAGACGGTAGACGTGAAGTTTGATGAATCTAATGGCTCGCAAGTAGAGCAAATGCCTATTGATGTAGGAGACAAGGACCCATCAGAAGCTATCCAAGATTTATCTATTGGAAAGATCCGTCCCATGGAAGTGAAGGAGAGTACCTCATCTACATATGTGGAGCCACCTACCTCACGGCAAGATGAACCTCAAGGCAACATGGAGGCCTCCACAAGTGGAACTCACCAAGATGAGGAAGTGCAACAAGAAGATCCACCACAACCTCCTTCTCCACCACCTCAAGACAACACCAACAACAATGAAGAAGAAGAAGAGGAAGATGAAGATGATGAGGAAGCTCAGCCACAACCGCAACAAAAGCTATCCCGAGTCCGAGCAAGAATCAAGAAAAATCATCCCGTGGAACAAATGATGAACGACATCAACTCCGGGAGAATTACTTGCTCTAAAACTCGCTTAGCTAACTTTTGTGAGCATTACTCATTTATCTCTAGCATTGAACCTATGAAGGTGGAAGAAGCACTTGAAGACCCGGATTGGGTGAACGCTATGCACGAAGAACTACACAACTTCGAGAGGAACAAGGTATGGACTTTGGTAGAGAAGCCCAAGGATGATCAAAACATCATTGGAACCAAATGGGTGTTTCGGAACAAGCAAGATGAAGATGGACAAGTCATCCGCAACAAGGCTCGTCTCGTAGCTCAAGGTTACACACAAGTCGAAGGTATGGACTATGGTGAGACCTATGCCCCCGTTGCTAGACTTGAGTCCATTCGCATTCTTCTTGCTTATGCCAATCACCATGATATTACTCTCTATCAAATGGATATCAAAAGTGCTTTCCTAAATGGTGAAATTGAGGAGGAAGTATTTGTGAAACAACCTCCCGGATTTGTGAATCCCAAAAAGCCTAATCATGTTTACAAGTTGCACAAAGCTCTTTATGGTCTTAAACAAGCTCCTAGAGCTTGGTACAAATGTTTGACTAGCTTTCTTCTTGAAAAAGGCTTTGAGATTGGAAAGATAGACTCAACGCTGTTCACAAAAAGGGTTAATGGTGAACTATTTGTGTGCCAAATATATGTTGATGATATTATCTTTGGTTCAACTAACCCTCATTTTAGCAAGAAGTTTGGACAGCTCATGTCGGAGAAGTATGAGATGTCCATGATGAGTGAACTCAAATTCTTCCTTGGGTTGCAAATCAAGCAATCTAAGGAGGGTACCTTTGTCTCACAAACAAAGTACACCAAGGATCTCTTCAAGAAGTTCAACATGCAAGAAAGCAAAGGTATGAGTACCCCCATGCCTACTAGTGGACATAATGACTTGACAAAAGATGGAGAACCCGTTGATCAAAGGGTTTACCGTTCTATGATTGGTTCTCTACTATATCTTTGTGCTTCTCGTCCTGACATAATGTTGAGTGTATGCATGTGTGCGCGATATCAAGCAGCCCCTAAAGAATGTCATCTTAAAGCTGTTAAAAGGATAGTGAGATATTTGATACACACACCAAACTTTGGCATTTGGTATCCTAAGAGGGCCTCTTTCGACCTTGTTGGCTATTCCGACTCGGACTATGCCGTTGACAAGGTTGATAGAAAGTCAACTTCGGGTACGTGTCAATTCCTTGGTCGATCCCTTGTATCTTGGTCCTCCAAGAAACAAAATTCGGTATCATTATCCACTGCCGAAGCAGAATATATTGCTGCTGGTTCGTGTTGTGCTCAATTGCTATGGATGACACAAACGCTTAAGGATTATGGGATACATGTGAGACATGTTCCGTTGCTTTGTGACAATGAGAGTGCAATTAAAATTGGACACAATCCAGTGCAACACTCTCGAACAAAGCATATTGAAGTTCGTCACCATTTTATTCGTGATCATATTGCCAAGGGTGACATTAATCTTAAGCATGTTCGTACTGACAAACAACTTGCTGATATCTTTACAAAACCTCTTGATGAGAAAGTGTTTTGTCGCTTAAGGAGTGAGTTGAACATCATTGATGCTTCAAACTTGGAGTGATAACTCCATTGATGCATGCAAGGCATGAGCCTACTTGACTAATCCTTGATATTTCTCTTATGATGATGATCATATGTCTTGGACACATTTGCCTCCTTGTATTGCATCTAACTCCTTGCAGGTACTTGGATGATCTACATTCCACAAGATTACCACACACTCAAATCATGAGTAATCTTGTCATTGACCAAGTATCTAGCCCTTTGGGATGTTGAGTTCAAGGAACAAAATTCCACATATCCTTTTTGACATCTTATACATCTAGTATTTCACTCTTGTCATCTTGGATATCCTCGAGTATTTCCTTGCTTGCCTAACCCATGTAGGAAGATGAACTACACAAGTGGAAATGGCGCTCCAACTTCACATTCAATGAGCACCTACATCAAGTTTACCTACATGAGCAAAGCATCAACAAGCCCAAGGTATGTTGCTCACATCTTTAAGGAGCTTTGCTCAAAGTCATGAGTACAAGCAGCTTCATAAGATGTGATCACATTGAATGCTTAATCGAAAAATGGCAACCCCATTTTGAGCTTAAATGATGAGTATGACCTATGATCAAATGTCCTCATTTGATTCCTAAGTCAATATACTCAAACATAGGTGATCTTGTCGCCGACCTTTTTCTAGATGAAGTACATATGTTTTGGAGTCTTTCTATTTTCTCTTATGTTCTCTCATTGAGTTTTCTTTACACACAAAAAAAAACTTCATCTAGGAATATTTTCATTTTTATTCTTCTGTCTTTGTGAATATCCTTCTGGCTCTGATCAATTCCCCGAAAATCTTTCACAAATTCATTGCAAATACTTTGAAACATTCCTCGCAAAGTGAGCTGAATTATTTCTGTATTTCCTTGGAATTAAACTCGGCGTCACCGATTTAAATTTTTCGGTCTAACCGAAAAGGATTCGGACCCACCGATCCATCTAATTCGGTGCCACCGATTTATCTTCGAGGATATCATCTTCTGCAGCTCCACTCAATGTTTCTCTATGCATGTTCTTATTTGCCCTGTTGTGATTCTTAAGGATCCCACTTCTTTCTTTCCATCTTTTCTGCCCTACCTAGTTTGCTGTCCTTTTCGGCACTTGATGTCAAAGGGGGAGAAGACTTAGGGGGAGTAGAGGGAGAAGAGAAGACTTAGGGGAAGAAGAAAAGCAATCTTATCTTAAGGGGGAGAGAATCACATCAAAGCTTTGTCGTGTCTTACATTGGACATCATTCTCAATTGGCATCATTCTTTTGATTTTGCTCTTTCCATCAAACCCCTTGTTCTGAGAGAACTCAAAGGGAGAGGAATCTTCACAATTGATATCTTATGGAAAGCAAAATCTCTCAGAGTTCATTGAAAATCTTTTAGTTTCGGAGACATGTTTGCTGATTCAAGCTTGTGCTCAATATGAGACACTCTTTATACATGTCCTCCCTGGCTTGGTACTCTTGATGTTCTTGCAGTTGGTTGAAGGAATACTCTTGTGTTATCTAACCTTGTTTTCCCAAGTTTATCCCTTCAGGTACAATGCCAAGGAACCTCAAGGTAAGTATATGCACCTTGCAGAATGTGCATGATGGTGACTTGCTTGTAAATACTTGTTTGCAAGAAATCACCATGCACATATGCATTATCACTCACTTCCCTTTCATCTGCTCTGATGCATATAGCCAAGCTGCATGTAGCACATCTTGCTTATCTCTCTTGTGTGCTTGTGGTAGTCCAAAACCATAATCTATGAAAATCTTGCACACTTGTAGGGGGAGCCTGTGTACTACATGCTTGTCAAAGCTTTCGTGATAATTCTGTCTTTCTTTCAATAAGCTTTGATGTTTTGTTTAGTGTGATTTTAGTGTGTTGCCATCAATTACCAAAAAGGGGGAGATTGAAAGCACATTTGCTCCCTGGGTGGTTTTGGTAATTAATGACAACATACTTTGTGGTTGGACTAATGCTTTTATCAAGTATGTTTCAGGAAATTCAATCACATTGGCATGGCAAAATGACTGAAGAAGTGGACCCCTCAAAATGCTAAGGCAAGCATTGGCAAAAGCTCAAGACTCCATTTTTGGTTTAGTGATCCAAGATCACATTGAGTCCATAGGAAAAGCCAATACTATTAAAAGGGGATGAGGTTGTGTTGATGATCTGGTTGCTCAAGTGCTTAGTGATATATCTCCTTCAACTATCAGCAACTTTCACTACCAAACACACTCATAAGTAATCTCGGACAAACCGATTTTCCAAACTCAGTCCCACCGAGATGAACCACCTCAGCCATAAGCCAAACCCTAGAAAAATCGGTCATTCCGAGTTTGAGTTCGGTCTCACCGAAATATGGGCTGCCAAGCTTCTGTAACCGTTTGTCATCAAGTCGGTCTCACCGAGTTGATAGAATCAGTCTTACCGAAATTGGCATGTTCCTGTCTTTTCTCAAATCGGTCTAACCAAGTTTTCTTTCTCGGTCCCACCGAAAACCCCAACGTTCATATTATTTACACTTTCGGTCTCACCAAGATGGTATTTTCGGTCCCACCGAAAACCCCAACGTTCACTATATTTGAACTTTCGGTCTGACCGAGTTTCCACTTCGGTCTCACCGAGATTGCTCAATTATGTGTGTAACGGTTGGATTTTGTGTGGAGGCTATATATACCCCTCCACCCCCTCTTCATTCGTGGAGAGAGCCATCAGAAAGTACTACCACTCCTACCTTACACTTTCTGAGAAGAGAACTACCTACCCTTGTGTTGAGATCAAGTTGCTCCATTCCTACCATATGAAACTTGATTTCTAACCCTCCCAAGTTGCTTTCCACTCAATCCTTTCTTCCACCACAGCCATATCAGTGAGGAGAGTTGAGTGTTGGGGAGATTATCATTTGAAGCACAAGAGCAAGGAGTTCATCATCATCTACAACATCTATTACCTTTTGGAGGGTGGTGCCTCCTAGATTGGTTAGGTGTCGCTTGGGAGCCTCCGTCATCGAGATGTGGAGTTGAACCAAGAAGTTTGTAAGGGCAAGGAGATCGCCTACTTCGTGAAGATCTACCCCGAGTAAGGCTAGCCCTCCGTGGGCATAGGCCATGATGGAATAGACAAGGTTGCTTCTTCGTGGACCCTTCGTGGGTGGAGCCCTCCGTGGACTCGCGCAGCCGTTACCCTCCGTGGGTTGAAGTCTCCATCAACGTGGATGTACGATAGCACCACCTATCGGAACCACGGGAAAAATCATTGCGTCTCCAAATTGCGTTTGATCTTCTCCACTTCTCTTTACTACTTGTGCAATTTACTTTCCGCTGCCCATACTCTAGAATTGCATGTGTAGTGTGCTACTAGACTTGTGTGTTTTGCAAAATCTGTCAAAATCTGTCCTTGATAAAAGACAGAATTTTTATCTTGTCGAGTAGTCTAATCACCCCCCCTCTAGACACTCTCACCTTCTTCGATCCCTCACCGACACGTTCGTTGCTGGGTCATGTATGCCTGTCTCTGTAATTTAGTGCCACTTTTGGTTTATAACTGGTCATGTCGGCCCGGGTTCTCTGTCATATGGATGCTAGCGACACTATCATATACGTGTGCCAAAATGCGCAAACGGTCCCGGGCCAGGTAAGGTGGCACCCGTGGAATACCGTGCGTGAGGCCGCAAAGTGATATGGTGTGTTACAGGCTAGACCTGTGTGACTTAGGATCGGGGTCCTGACACACCCGACCCATATATGGACCCATTTGAAGACTATCAACTCATATGCTTCTCCCCCTTTTGTTAGTAATGACAAAAAGGTTTGAAGACATAGAGTGTCTGCTCGTTCCCAGGTGTTGGCGATGTTGGGCCAGCCGGGTCGACTTTGGAGTTGGGCGGTGCAGACGGGCCTGACGCAGAATCGTGATGTAGTGAAGCAATTGCTGGTGAAGTGACGTCATCTTTTTCATCTATATATGCCTCATGCAACAACAGTTGCAGCCGAAGATGAATACTCAGAATCTTCAATGGAGGGAGTGGGACGCCAACTCTCAGATTGTGGTGGCCTGGAGTCAAACTTGGAGCACTCGGTGAAGCCATCTACTTGAAGACCATCTTCAGAGCAAAGCAGTGTGAGGCTCTTCTAGGACCGCCGACAGGCTTCATGGTAAACAAATGAGTTCTTAGTTTCCAGGTTGCGAATGTGATTTACATCAATGAGAAGACCCTGCATCAGGTGTTTCCGCTTGTCATGATGCCTATCTTGCTTCTATTGAAGTGATACAAGAAGCTCTCGGTCGTTGAGGACACGGGGACGCTTATGAGGCCTTTGAGAAATTGTGCTGGTTGTGGCATCGGTTTTGGCATGATGCGACAGACGCAAATTGCCAGCAAGAGGATTTACAGGAGCAGCCGAATTTGGCACATGAATACCTTCAACTTGCTGAGTGAAGCTTTCATGGTCAGCATTGAGCAGTTGAAGTGGCTTCTTGGCAGGTTCAGGGTAGATGGTTTCATAGGACATATCGACCTCAGGCAAGATTACAACATGATTGCATGCTGAAGCTTGATAGTTGATTGTAGAGTGAAGCTTAATGACCCGCATGACCCATGGAGCATAATACTGGAGGCCAAACAAATCAATGTCAGAGGCGGCCAGCTACTGGATGAAGAAGTCTTGGGCGTTGAATCTGATGCCATTGAAGATGTAGAAGACCAATGTCTTCTTTGTGCCTTAAAGTTTGGCGTCAGAAGAATGTCCCTTGATAGGCCACAGAGTACGCCTCAGAATGTGATAGATGATGTGTGGCAAGTACTCGAGGTCATTGACAAAGAATTCCTTGGGATATTGAGCATCAATGGGCAAAGGCTTTATCATACTTAGCATTTGACTCATGTTGGGCTCAGGCTTCTAGAAAATACTCTGCAGTTCATTCTGATGAATCGTACAACCCGTTTCCAACAACTCACCAACAGTGGGCAGGAAAGTAAGTTCGCTGATGTCCCGAGCTTTGGCTTCGTGATGTACATCACCTGTCATCCACTCAAGGACCCATGTCTTCGGATCCCTGTTGTAGCCTCGGATGTGAAGTGTAGCGTAGAACTGCAGCTGAAGCTCTTCATTCCAATGCTCCTTATCAGTTACAAACTGGAGCAGCCCAACATCTCTAAAGCGGTCAAGAGCCTCTTCAAGGCATGGCAGCCCAGAAATGGCATCACAATCAAGAACACTGGTGTGGAAAAATCATGTCTTGGTTGTATAGAATGCAGGAATAATAGTTGCATTGTTGGAAGCTCTAAAACCTATCAGAGGTGATCTTTGGCTTATTGTATGGGTTCTTGTCAGGGTCAAAGAAGGTGTTGTTCTCTCTGAATTTTCGCACACTGAAGGAGCCTTGTGTAGTGACAACTCTTGGAAGCCTTGGTAGCCTGGGCTTTGGCTTCTGCGTTTGAGACATTTGCTCCACATGATACTCATATTGGGGACCTGGAGCAGTGGGAGGCGTCAATATTAGCCACCAGACAGTGACGAGCTCTCCTTCACGATTAAAGGCTGGTGCCATGGAGTGACAGTCACCGTCGTGGCAGCAATGACTTCGGGTTGCACATTGTCTTCAGCCATGACAATGTCATTGGCTTCAGTGGTGTGGATGGCAGCCGCATCATCCTCAACATCAGTGGCTTCAAGAACAGGGGGTCTGGCAGAATCACATTCTCTCGTTGCACAATGGAATCACTAGCAAGGGGAATAGCTTCACGATCTTCTTCTTTCTCATCATCGGCTGATGTAGGTAGAATGTCTTCAGCCACTTTGGCTTCAGATTCTTGAGCAGGCGGTGAAGGGAAGGCTTCAGGGAACACTTGACATGCTACTGAGCTTGTGGGTTGCACATCCTCTTCAGGAATGCTCGACATGGAGACCTGGGGCCTTTGCAAAGCCTTCGAAATGTGGGCGACGCCTGTGGTGGGGGAGTGGTCTGTTCCATGTCATCATCATCAAGCACGGGAGTGGTGACTTGAGCTGGGGGAGTACAAGGAATGACTTCATGGAGGGGGTGTTTGGGTGTTGCTCTTGCCAAAATTCATCTTGAGCAATCGGCGTCGTGGGACCGCCAATGCTTATGAGTTCACTACTCATGAGAGCAGGGGATGATACCGATTGGGGTCGAGCAGAGGAAGGACTACATCATCATCAACATTGTCATCATGGCCAATGTCTTCAGCTGCGGTGGAGTCAATAGTTGGACTATCTTCAGACTCATGAGCCTCTGTGGGAGCAGGCTCATGCACAACAAGACGATGTTCACGATTTGTGGAGGCAGGTAGTGCAACAGAAATGGGTTCAACAACCAGTGGTTCTTGGGTAGCAGTACGTTTCTTGAGAGAAGACTTTGAAGACTTTGTCTTCACCTTCTTCTGGGAGGGAGCAACATCAGGAGTATCATGATGCTTTCTCTTCTTGGCTTCAGCTTCAGCCTATCGTGTCTTCTTTTGTTTAGAAGCCACTAAAGGGACCTTTGGCTTCAAGCCAGTCATGATGGCAGGGAAGACAATGCTTGGCCTTTCCTGCCGTGGAACTTCAGTTTCAACAGCAGTGGGTATCTTCTTCTTCTTGGCAGCCATCTTGGGGTCAATGCCTGGGTGATCAAGTGCTTTTCGTTTCAAGGCTTCATTATGAGCCTGACGCATTTCTCAGCATAGTGCTTGAGACGCTCTCTTGAGCCCTTTGCTTCATCACGTCGCTCGACAAATTCAGCCTTGACATCTGCCAACATGGTCTTGAAGTTTTGAACCTCTTGAGCGATGAGTTTGGCCATATGCTTCTTGAAGACAACCTTTTCATGGTCAATCTTGCTCTTCTGCTCAATGACTTTTTGTGCAATGGTCAGCTCTTGGGTAATGTAGCCTTGAAAGGTTACGCTGATATCAATTGAAAGCTGGAGATCATCGAGGGTAAGAGATGAATCTTCAAACCACTTGTCAATGAAGTTTTTGATAATATCATCATCAAACAGAGGTAGATCATTGAAGATTTCAGCCTGCTGCTTGCTCTTGATTAGCATCTCAAGGGCATCATCAGCAAGGTCATCCTCACTAGGAAGATCAATAATGTCTTCATCATTGCGCAAAATGCTTCCAGGTGTGAGACTTTGTCCTGATAGCTGTCGGTGTCAATACCGGCGGATCTCGGCTAGGGGGTCACGAACCATGTATCTGAGGATCGATGGTAACAGGGGGAACAAGGACATGACGTTTATCCATGTTCGGGCCCTCTTAATGGAGGTAATACCCTACTTCCTGCATGATTCATGTTGATGAATATGGGGATTACAAGAGTTGATCTACCTCGAGATCGTAATGGCTAAACCCTAGATGCCTAGCCTATGGTAATTGTGATTGTCCCTACGGACTAAACCCTCCGGTTTATATATGCACCAGAGGGACATAGGGTTGTGTCGGATTACGGGCTCCGCAAACCCAAGAAGTTTGAACACAGGTGTGTGAACGAAGATCTCTCCCACTCACGCCTACCTAGCATCTCGCCCTCGTCCGATGAAGAGATTCAAGTGAACAACAAGTAAAGCACACCAGAATTTACCCAGGTTCAGGCCACCTTGCGGTGTAAAACCCTACTTCCTGCTTTTGTGGATTGGCCTAGGGAGGGCTTGAATATGGATGAGTACAGTGGTTCCTGAGCTCAGGAGGAGAGCTCAGGTGGGTCAGCAGGCAAGGGTTCTTGCTCCTTTGTGCGAGGGCAGAGTTTCTGGATCTGGTCCGAATTTAGTTTCCCCCATAGTAGGGATCCTAGCTACTTATATAGGCGGCCAGGGTTCTCTTCCCCGAAATGTTTAGGCGGGAAGGGATCCCACAACGACCATTTTGAGCGCGAACACAAGGACATTCTTGTCCTGACAAAAGCGGCCTTCGCCTGCAAAAGGATCAGGCGGTGACGCGATGGTGGGCTTGGTGGTGACATCCTCCCTATCGTCCTTGCGGTCTTCGGTCTTATTGCACCGAAGGGGAAACCTTTGTCCCGCTCCTCGGGAACCTGCACCTGCGTTTTCTCCTTTGCACCAAAATGGCAACTACGCCGCTGGCACGCGCTGGCACCCGCTGGCGTGGTGCGTCACTGCATGCATCACTGCCTCCTCCTGACGCAGGCTTGGCCTTGGATTCTCCGCCCCTCCGGAGCAACCTAGCCGAGGTCCCTCCTGAGGGGGCCTCTATGTTGTTCTCCTCGCGAGGCCTAGCCCCCTCGCAAAGGTCTTGGGCAGCTGGTCGATCCGTTGGACCGTACCAGGCTGTGATAGGAGAGCGCCGCGGCCCGTGGACATGCAAGTCTAGGTACCCTGGTTCCCAGGATGCAGACAGTAGCCCCCGGGCCCAAGGTGTGCGTGGAGTTGGCTTCGGGGCGAAGCCTTTGTCGAGGATGGAGCGCTGCGGGCCCCAAAAAGGCTGCGGGCCAGGTTGGCGCTCGACGGTTAGATGGGACGTGGGTGACTCTGCATCCCACGCGGTCTCGACAACCGTGTAACTTGACAAAAGGGGGATGTTATTGCTGCAAAGGAGTTGTCCCCTCCCTTCCTTCCTTCTTAGATCCCCTTCTCCTTCGCCTCCGGCCATCCTAAATCGCTTGCATCCGCCGGCACCTCAGCAATGGCGAAGAAAAGCAAGGGTGCCACGCAGGCGTCCGGATCTGCTTCTCCCCTTGAGGCGGCGCTCGAGGAGTCCACTATCAACGAGGAGGGGGACTACTCGGATGTCTAGTCTTTCTTGTCGAGCGTCCACAACGAGCATGACCCTACGAAGATTTGGGTCGGATCCAACGCGGTGCGGATCTTGCCGAAGTCCTGCTACCCCTTCCTCTTCCACAGCATCTCCGCGGGCTCGTGCCGCCCTTCTCGGAGTTCTTCTACGCCATCCTGGGCCATTACCAGGTGCACTCTCTCCACATCCAGCCTCGCTCCATCTTCGTCCTGTCGCTCTTTGTGATTTATTGCGAGGCGCTTGTGGGGGTGAAACCGACTGTCGCCCTCTTCCGCCACTTCTTCTCCATGCGGCGGTACGACGAGGGTCCATGCTCGGGTTGTGTCTCCTTCGTCTTCTAGCGCCAGGGCTGCCGGTTGATGACAGCCGGGAAGAAGATAGACTCCCACCTGAAGAGGTAGGTCTATATGGATTCCCAGCGCGTTCATCCGCAGCTGGCGCTGCCTACCGCCCGTCCAGCGAAACGCGTCGGCTGGAGCTACACGAAGCTCACTGACCCCCTTGTCGAGCCTGTCTTGGCAAGGATCGAAGCCGACCTGGGCTCGAGGCTTGAAGGGGCCCAGATCGTGAAGGAGTTCCTGAGGCAGTGTCTGGCGCCACTCCACGCACACTCGCGCCCCATGTGGGAGCTGATGGGGAACGACAACAGGCTCCCATTGCGCTCGGGGACGCTAGCCGAGGCCGACCTGGACCTTGCCTCGGCCACTCTCCTGGGGATGGTTCCTGAGGACCTCTCGGGGGCCCACCTGCCGCTGTACAGCCGTCCTGACAAGGCCGAGCTGTTGAAGGCTGTGTTAGGTTTCGGGGTGCACGTGGCTGCTCCTCCCATGGTTGACGTGTCCTCTGGTGCCAAAGATGGGAGCGACGAGGAGGACTCGGAGGAGACCCTGGGCGAGGAGGACCGGGTTGACGAGGAGGACTCCTCCGAGGCGTCCGCTGAAGAAGTGGTGTCAGGCGTAGGTGCTGCCGGACGGCCCCAGGCGACCACTCCGCATTGATCCGGACGCGCTGCGTCCGGGGGGGGGAGCAATGCGGCGACCCCACCGAGGAGCGTCGTGCCAGTGAAACTGGTGACCAGGACTGCGCCCAAGTTCGTGGCCTCGGTCGCGGTGTTCCTGGCGTACTTCTCTTGGCGCAGCAGCCTGGGTGGCGTGATGAAGAAGGTGAAGGGGGAGGTCACGTCGTGGTAACCCGCTCCACCTACCGCTGCTGTGGCCACGGAGAAGGGTGCCACAACTTTGCCCGCGTCGACCGGCTGGGTCACCGAGCACACGGCGGCGGCGTTGCCTGAGGGCGTCATTGCTGTTTGCGAGGCCGCGGCGGCTCCCGCTCCAGCTGCTCCAGCGAGGGGAGCCGGAGCCCCCGAGCCCCCGGTCGAGCAGCCAATCTCGATGGCACCCATCCGTCAGCTGATGCAGCCTGGCCCAGAGACCTTGGAGGCCACTTCCGCTGCGCTGGGTCGGCTCCGTGCCGAACTTCAGGGTGGTGATGGCCGCGTGATGGAAGGACGCCTGGGCCTGATCTCTGGGTGGCTCCTGGCAGACGATTCCGCGCTGGCCTCCTGGAGCCAGGCCTCAACGGTCACCGCCAAGGGCCAAGAGGAAGCCGCGGCAGCCACGCGGGCACGCGACACCGTGCGAGTCGACGCTACGTCCTTCGAGAAGCGCTGCCACAAGGCGGAGAGCGAGCTGGAGGCCCTTCGCAAGGAAGGCACCAGGCGCGCCCTGGAGCTCGAGAGGTTGGAGGAGGAGCCCAAGGTGCAGAAGGTTGAGACGTCCCGGCTGTAGCAGGAGCAGCTCGCTGATCGCGCGAGCCTGGCGAAGCTCAAGGCCGAGGCTGAGCAGGCCAGGGTGATCCAAGCTGTGCGCGAGAAGAAAGACGCCCTCGCGACCTCGGCAGCGGTGAGCTGCGAGGCCCTCGCCGCCTTCGAGCTCGAGGCCCGTACGGTGCTGCGGGCTCCTTATGGGGAAGGGTTCGAGAAGCCACTGGCCGCCCCAGAGGATGGCCCCACCGGACTCCTCGCCGCGCTTGTGAAGTCCCTGCGTGATGTTACGGCTGCGATCGGCCAGTTAGCAGACATTGAAAGCCGCACGCTCCTTACCTAGTCCCTGACGCGGGTGTGCAGCCACCTAAGCCTCCGTGATCCCACTCTTGAACTTGCCTCGCTGTCCGAGCCCATGACCGCGAGCATAGAGGGCGCGGCTGCTGAGGTCCTGGAGGCGAAGGTCACAGAACTGGTGGAGGCATTCCTCCGGGTTGATGCTGCCGCGGTCGAGGAGGCGGAGACTGGTGATGACACGCTTGGTGGTGCCTGACATGTTCCTGTCCGGATGAAGGATATGCAAGTGCCTCGAGGAGGCGTAAGAACTCGCTTGAATTTGGAGAACTTGGTATTATTGTAATAACTAGATTGAAATTGAAGATATCCATGCTTGCTTCCTTTCATGTTTGCTTAGGTGCTCTGCATCGGCAGGGCCCAACCCCGCGCCTACCTCGATCGCCATTGAGCCCTTCGGGTGACGGGGGTTATTGTAATAACTAGACTCAAGGAATGAGGGGCTACATGGCTAGTGAGTCCCCTGGGTCGCGATACCCAGGGGTCCCCCTTGACATTCAAGCGATCCCGTTTGCGTTCTGCTTCGGCAGGGCGCAGCGTCATGCATACCTCGACCGCCGTTGAGCGCCGAGCTCAAGGAGTGAGGGGCTACGTGACTAGTGAGGCCCCTGCGTCGCGATTCCTAGGGGTCCCCCTTGACGTACGAACGGCTCTCATGAGGGAGAACGAGCACCATACCTAGCTCACGAGCCTTCGCCTAGGATGGGGGCGCGAGAAGCCAGGTGTCTGGTCACCTGGTAGGGTGGCGTCTGCCAGGCGTGACCTGATCATAGCCCCCGTGCCTAGCCCCCCTCGCGACACCTATCCAAGGAGAAGCTGTGAGCATCGTGAGCTGAAAAGCTCCCTGAGGTTGGTGCGACCGCCGGGGGCCTCCCTCGGTTGTTTATAACTAGCGCGGAGCATAGAGCTACCACACTTGCACGGAGTGTGGGCATAACCGTGCCTCGGTCGTAGTGGCCAGCGCGGAGCTTTGTGCTTCCACTGTTTCGTGGGCATAACCGCTCTTCGGTTGGTTTTGCCAGCGCGGAGCATGGCACTTCCACTGGACCGTGGAAGGGAGCCTCTCACCGGGGGAGACTCCGGGGCGTGTATAGCCCCGTCCTGACAGGTGGCTTGCACGGGAGGATAGCCAAGGTGTATATGGGCCCTCCTCAGGACGAGCTGAACGACTCTGAGGAAGTTCTCGTGAGCTTACGCGTCACTCACGAGACCCTACCCTGAGGCGGGTTGCGCCTGTGTCTTCTTTGGCAAAATGTGAAAAGAGAGGTGTTGTGTCGACCTGTGCCGAGTGCATCTCTAGAGGGCATCGCATGAGAAGGCCGCGACACCAACGACCCCAGGAGGTGATGTTAGCGGGACCGGCCCGTAAGACAGAGCTCAGCCGCTGGATTTATCGACACTGCAGGGACGGACCCGAGCACAGACACCGTGCCCAGGCTTCTCATGCAACAGTCCAAAAGAAAAACAACCGGCGCGCGGTTCCGGCGTGAGAGAGGCACCTGCCACGGCCCCCTACTTACCCATCCATGATTAGCCCATGCGAGAACAAGGCACAAAGGACTACGGGAGGTTACGTCTAGGGCTGGACCAAAAGCTCGTAGCTCGCGAGCTTAGTTAGCGCTCGATAGTTCGGCTCGTTAAGCTCGTAGCTCGCTTCTTAATGAACAGAGCCAGTAATTGATTTTAGCTTGTTAAGCCTAACGAGCTTAACGAGCGAGCTAACGAGTTCCATGAGTAGCTCGTTAAGCTCATTAGTAACAACACAACACATATTTTTATCTTACGTGGCGAACTTTCTGTAGCACCTTAGCTCTCCTATTCAATTTAATCAACATAGGAGGGAACAAACTAGTATATTTCTTTTCGTAGCCACCATATTTCATCTTAAAAAACCACACATATGCACTCATAATGTAGATTGTAACACATTATAATCTGTTAACGAGCGCTCGCGAGCGCTCACGAGCTTAACGAGCTTCAAACGAACCGAGCCGAGCAAGGTTTTCTGCTCGTTAATCTTAACGAGCTTAATGAGCCGAGCCTTAATGAACACGAGCTTAACGAGCCGAGCAGCTCGTTAGTCCACCCCTAGTTACGTCATGGGAATGGCTCGCGAGACAGAGCTCAGCCCTTGGATTTAGCGACGCTGCAGGGACAGACCCGAGCACAAACGCTGTGCCAGTCCTTAATCATGCGGCAGTCGCGAGTGGGCTCACAAGGGCTCATGACTTTAGTGGTGGTGAGAACGCCAAGCATATATATAATGCAAATGGGAAGAAGCAACTAGCCTTGATTCATGCGCAAAAAGAGACAGCTGCGGGGGGATAGCGCCCTGCAGCTCGAGGATGATGCAGCCCGGGGGGTGCCCTCGAGTGAATACCTGAAACGTCACCTGCCACTTGTCGAAGAAGAGTTGGGGTAGCTGAAGATGTGAGCCGTGCAGGTTGACACTGAGGATCGTCGGGCTCCTGAGGCCCAGGGGCTCCGGAGGCCCTCAGTGGTCGCGGGGGTCCGGCTCTCGCTCCGTCTGGACCGCCTACCACTGAGCCTCCCGAGCCCCCAAAGCCTGCCACGCGAGGCGCTGGAACGTGGCAGCTGTGTTGCGGAAGCCGAAGAGTGTGCGGACGTAGCTGCATGGGAGAGCCCTCCTCTGGACGACCGCTGTCGGCCAGAAGGGCTCCAAAGAAGCGGCTCGGTTGAGACCCGCGACGTCGATGCAAACGCGGAAGTGGTCGCTAGGGTTGCGGGTAGTTGAGCTTGGCATCGTGCGGTTATGCCCACCGCGTATGAGTCTTGCATACTGAAGTTCCTCGGTAACCTAGTCGATGAAGTCCTGAGCCCCCAGCGCTGTACGGCTCACGCTGGGCTCACAAAAATGCGCGTCGAGACACGCCTGTAGGTGGTGCCCGAACACCTCCCTCGAGACCCTGGTCAGGCTGGAGACACTCCAGAGGAGAGCCCCCAAGCCCGTCCTGAGAGGGGCGTCGGGCGCGCCTCCCTATGCGAGGGTGGAGGGTGCCTCGTCGGCAGGCGCGAGTCCTGAGGCGGAACCGTCAGGAGCCCCTGCGTCCCGAGGTCCGCTGGCGGGCAGGTTCTTCTTCTTCTTGGGGGCGGTCTGCAGGGCGAAGATGGCTCCATCCTCGTCGGAGCTCTCGACCACCGCGGTCTGGTAGGCGCGCTCCAGGGAACGCACTGCTTCCTTCTTGTCGGAGGCGATCGTGATGACACCACCACTCCCGGCCATCTTGAGAATGTTGTAGCCGCGATGGGTTGCTGCCATGAACTTATCGAGGGCAGGATACCCAAGGATGGCATTGTACGGGAGGTGGATGTTGGCGACGTCGAAGTCGATGAGCTCGGTGTGATATTTGTCGCGGTCACCAAAGGTGATTGGGAGGCGGACCTGCACCATCGGGAGTGTGGGGCCATCTGTGACTCTGTAGAATGGCTTGGTCGGGTGGAGCTGATCGTAGGGGACCTGGAGCGTCTCGAAGGTCTGGACGGAGAGGATGTTGAGCCCTGCTCTGCCGTCAATGAGGGTCTTGGTCATGAGGACGTTGCTAATGGTCGGAGTGCAGAGCATCGGGAGAGCGCCTGGGACTGTGGTGCACTTGAGCTGGTCCTTGGGATCGAAGGCAATGACCTGCTTGGTCCACCTGAGGTTGCACGCGGCGTCCGGCCTGGGAAGCGCCGCGTTCACCTCGCGAGCGAACTGCTTGAAGATGCGATGGGAAGCCGGAGCTTGGGATCCTCCCAAGATGCATGCAACCACACGCGGCTCCTGAAAGCCCCCTACTCCATCTCCCTGGCGGTCATCTTCATTCCTTCTTGGCGGTGGTGGCAACGGAGGCAGACCTGCATAGCCCTGAGGGCGACCCTCGTGAGGCTGGTCGCGCTAGGGGCCGTCACGAGGCTGCTCCTGCCAGTGTCTTCACGAGGCTGGTCACGCCATTCTTGGCGCGAGTTCTTGCCATCCTAGTGTCCTCCACCATGGCCTCCTCCGCGGCCGTAGCCGTGGTTGTCGCGCTCAGGGCACTGCCCGACGTGCCCGCTGCGCATCGCCCTAAGCTCCTGGCAGTCGTTGGTGTTGTGGCTGTGGACATCATGGAAGACGCAGTACGGACGGTTGTCTATGGGGGGATCATTGTAGCCGCAGCCATGCTTTACTTCTGGCTCTGCAGCCAGCACGGTGGGTCCCTTGCACTTTGCTTCTTTGGCCTTGGCCTTCTTGTCGTCTGTCTCCGCTTCAGGCAGCTCCTGGAGGGAGAGGCGTCCTTCCTCTGCCCTGGCGCACTTTGCCGCTAGCTTGAACATCTCAAGGGTTGTGCACAGGTCCTCGTGGATGGCGAGCTCCTCCCTCATCCTGATGTCACGGACACCGTCGAAGAACGCCGAGATGATGGCCTCATCCGAGACCCTGGGGATCCGGAGGCGCATGGTGTTGAAAGGTTGTATGTACTTTTGCAGGGTCTCCCCCGGTTACTGCCTTACGCGGCGTAGATCCGCGACCGCCGGGGCTCGGTCGCGGGTGCCGTGGAAGTTGGCGACGAAACGCTCACGAAGCTCCCCCCCCAGGAGGAAATGTTCCCACGGGGAGGTTCAGGAGCCAGGAGCGTGCGCCATCCTTGAGAGCCATGGGGAACCAGTTCGCCATGACCTGCTCGGTGCCGTTGGACGCCACGGTGCTCAGCTCGTAGAGCTGGAGGAACTCTGTGGGGTCGGTGGTGCCATCGTAGCACGAAGGAAGATCCGGTTTGAACTTGCCGGGCCAGACGAGGCGCCGTAGCTCGGGAGCTAAGGCGCGACATCCAGCCACGCTCATGATTGTAGGCGCCCCATGCGCCCGCGGTGCTGGTTCTTGGGGCGCTGGTGCCACCACCTCCTATGGTGTGCGGTCTTGGTGCTGTGGGACAGGGGGCCCGCAGGCTCCTACCCAGGGATGCGGGATCACCTGGCAGCTCTCCTCGTCACGCGCAGGGGCCCTGTGGGGGGGGG